>OZ059826.1:44157135-44849719 GCA_964057195.1 Orthosia cruda | reverse complement strand
CTTCCTGATGTCGTGTATGAGGCAATGGAGCACAGTCCTTCGCTATCCAGGATGTCGAAATATCCAGAGGAATAGCGAACCTGTAAGGATCGAGCGAGGTATATTCCAGGGCGATAGTTTGAGTCCACTTTGGTTTTGTCTTGCCCTGAATCCTCTAAGCATGCTGCTGGAGAATTCAGGGGAAGGCTATCGGTTGAAGAGAGGTGGTCTGGTTATATCTCACCTCCTTTACATGGATGATCTGAAGCTCTTTGCACCCAGCAATCTTCAGCTGATGGAGCTACTGAAGGTAACTGAAACTTTTAGTAGCGCCATCAGGATGGAGTTTGGTGTGGACAAATGTGCGGTCATGCATGTAAAGCGAGGGGAGATTGTGGAATCCGTAGGTATTCAACTAGCGGATTCCATAAACCTGGGATCCCTCTCTCCAAACGAAACCTATAAGTATTTGGGTATGTCGGAAGCATTAGGTATCAGCACTACTGACATGAAGCAATCGTTGAGGGAACGCTTCTTTGGCCGTCTGAAGAAAGTATTCAATAGCCTTCTTTCGGGCGGAAACAGGGTGCGCGCCTTCAACGGTTGGGTCATGCCGGTATTGATGTACTCTTTCGGCATACTCAAATGGACTCAAACGGAACTCGACGCCCTGGATAGGCGGGTCCGTACACTGCTGACTGCATATCGAATGCATCATCCACGATCGTCGGTCATGAGATTGTATATCCCGCGGAAGTGTGGTGGCCGAGGTTTTTTAAATGCCAAAAACCTCCACAACCGCGAGATATGCAATCTCAGGGAATATTTTCTACACACCGTCGTGGGTATGCATCGAGATGTAGTAGCAGTGGACAAGGGACTCACCCCGCTCTCCTTGGCGAATGAGAACTGGCGCAAGCCTGTAGTGCTTGATACTAACGACCGCAGGGAAGTATGGCAGAGTAAGGAGCTTCACGGACGCTTTTACCGGGCCCTACACGGGTCCGATGTAGACCAAGCAGCGTCCGTAGCCTGGCTGCGTTTCGGTGACCTCTTTGGGGAAACCGAAGGTTTTGTCTGTGCAATTATGGACGAAGTTATCATGACGAATAACTACCGGAGATTTATTGTGAAGGATGGCACGGTTGACATCTGTCGGGCATGTCACCGCCCGGGTGAATCGATCCGACACATTATCTCTGGATGTTCTCGTCTAGCTAACGAGGAGTACTTGCATAGGCACAACCTTGTAGCCAGGATCATCCACCAGCAACTTGCTCTGAAATACACTCTTGTGGCATCGGAGGTACCGTACTACAAGTATGTGCCCGACCCAGTTCTCGAAAATGGCAATATCACATTGTACTGGGATCGGTCCATCATCACTGACAGGACTATTGTAGCCAATAAGCCTGATATAGTGGTGGTGGACCGAATCGAGAGGCGTGCAATGATTGTTGACATTACCGTCCCGCATGACGGGAACCTCGTGAAAGCCGAGAAAGATAAGCAAATCAAGTATCTTGACTTGGCTCGCGAGGTTGTCGACATGTGGGATGTAGACACAGCGATCATTGTACCGATAGTCGTGTCAGCCAATGGCTTAATAGCCACAAGCCTCGACCAACATCTTAGGAGGCTCTCGTTAGGCGGCTGGGTCAAGAGCCTGATCCGGAAAGCAGTACTGCTGGACACGGCTCGCATTGTTAGGAGATTCCTCTCTCTGGAGCCCTGACCGCCGGTAGCTTGGACCCTGTTCCCGATACCGGTGGGCCTCTATTTTCTATATTTTTAAATGTTTTTTTAATTTTGTGTTTTATAAAAATATTTAAAAATCTAATCAATAAGAAAAAAAAAGTTGAATAAAAGACATAATAATAGTGCTAATAATGTGGCTAGTGCAGTCCGTCCGTTACCTAACTGGAAATCTCCAGGGCCAGACGGACTGCACAACTTTTGGATTAAATGGTTCCAAAGGTCGCACGCTCATTTGGCAACTCAGTTCCAGTCTGCCTTAGAGTCAGGATCACTGCCCCAGTTCCTAACGACAGGAATGACCCACCTGCTCCACAAATCAGGTAGTACTGCGGATCCTAAAAATTATAGACCGATAACGTGCTTACCGACGGTCTATAAAGTTCTTACATCCATTCTGAGAGCGAAAATTAATCAACATATTGACAATAACGCCATCATGTCTGCTTCTCAGAATGGATGTAGGAACGGGTCCCGCGGTACTAAGGAGCTGCTCCTTATAGACATTGCCATTAGCCAACAGGTTCGCCGTTCCCGCAAGGATCTGGCGACATGTTGGATAGATTACAAGAAGGCCTATGACTCAGTGCCACATACATGGCTCATGAGGGTGCTGGAGTTGTATAAAATTGATTCAACTCTGCGCGCCTTCCTGACGTCATGTATGGGGCAGTGGAGGACGGTCCTTCACTATCCAGGATGTCGACAGATTCAGGAAAACAGCGAACCTATAAGGATCGAGCGCGGAATATTTCAGGGCGACAGTCTGAGTCCTCTGTGGTTTTGTTTAGCCCTGAACCCTCTCAGTACACTGCTGGAGGGTTCAGGTCTAGGCTATCGGTTGAGGAGAGGTGGTCAGGTCATATCACACCTCCTTTACATGGATGATCTGAAGCTCTTTGCCCCCAACAACTTGCAACTGATGAAGCTACTGAAGGTAACAGAAACCTTCAGTGACGCCATCAGGATGGAATTCGGTGTGGACAAATGTGCAGTCATGCATGTAAAGCGAGGGGAGATTATGGAATCCGTGGGAATACAACTCTCGGATTCCATACACCTTCGATCCCTTTCCTCAACCGAAACTTACAAGTATTTGGGTATGTCGGAAGCACTAGGCATCAATGCTACTGACGTGAAACAGTCGTTGAAGGAGCGCTTCTATGGCCGCCTGAAAAGAGTACTAAATAGTCTTTTATCGGGCGGTAACAAGGTGCGCGCCTTCAACGGCTGGGTCATGCCGGTATTGATGTATTCTTTCGGCATACTCAAATGGACTCAGACTGAACTTGACGCCCTGGATAGGAGGGTCCGCACGCTGCTTACCGCAAATCGTATGCATCACCCACGTTCATCGGTTATGAGACTGTATATCCCTCGGAAGTGCGGGGGTCGTGGCTTTTTAAATGCTAAGACCCTACACAACCGCGAGGTATGCAGTCTAAGGGAATACTTCCAGGCCGCTGACGTGGGTATGCATCGAGATGTGGTAGCGGTGGACAAGGGCCTTACCCCGCTCTCCTTGGCTAACGAGAACTGGCGCAAACCTATAGTATTAGATACTAATGACCGCAGAGAGGTATGGCAGAGCAAGGAGCGTCACGGACGCTTCTACCGGATCCTACATGGGCCCGATGTAGATCTTTTAGCGTCCGTGGCCTGGCTGCGATTTGGTGACCTTTTCGGGGAAACCGAAGGTTTTGTCTTTGCGATTATGGACGAAGTTATGATGACGAACAACTACCGGAAATACATTGTGAAGGACGGCACGGTTGACATCTGTCGGGCATGTCACCGGCCGGGTGAATCAATCCGTCACATTATCTCCGGTTGTTCTAGTCTGGCTAACGGAGACTATTTGCATAGACACAACCTTGTAGCCAGGATTATCCATCAGCAACTTGCTCTTAAATACAATCTTGTGGAGTCAGAAGTGCCTTACTATAAGTATGTGCCCGACCCAGTTCTCGAAAATGGCAATGTCACGTTGTATTGGGATCGGTCTATCATCACTGACAGGACTATTGTTGCCAATAAGCCTGACATAGTGGTGATAGACCGACTAGAGCGTCGCGCAATGATTGTTGATATAGCGGTCCCACATGACGAGAACCTCGTGAAGGCTGAGAGAGATAAGAAAAGCAAGTATCTTGATCTGGCTCGCGAGGTTGTCGACATGTGGGACGTGAATACAGCGATCATTGTGCCGATAGTCGTTACGGCCAATGGCATAATAGCCAAGAGCCTCGACGAACATCTGAGGAGGCTCTCGTTGGGCAGCTGGATCAAGGGTTTGATCCAGAAAGCGGTACTCCTGGACACGGCGCGTATCGTTAGGAGGTTCCTCTCTCAGGAGCCCTGACCACCGGTAGCTTGGACCCTGTTCCCGATACCGGTGGGCTACTATTTTTGTATTTTTAAATGTTTTTTTATTTAATTTTTTATAGAATAATATTTAAAATATAAAAATATGTATATATCATGAATAAATGTAATAATAATAATACTATAATACTTTATGATTATTTACCGCGCTCTCTAGGATTCTTGATGAATAGCAATATACGAGAGTAACTGCGATCGATGTTGGCGACAAAACGTGTGGGTATTGTGTTTGAAATCTACCCACAATGTTATAAAGTTTAGGTAAACGTTTGTTTTATATTATAATATCTACTAATAAGGATGTATTTGAAACACCACCACCCACATGTTTTGTGATTTTAATAAATAGTATGACGTTGCGGCCATGTCGTGTTCTCATTGATTCATTATGAAAGAGTTCAACATACAGATGTGTGTATGAGTGTGATGTGTCTAAAGAAGAAGGTCGTACGTGGGATTGATTGGCTATGCTATAGTTTCGTGAAGATAGGACTGCACTTTTGACTGTGATAGTACTATATACATTCACTTTTTATACTATATACATTCACTTTTTATACTATATACATTTCCTTCTTTTCAATCGGTTCATTTCCGACAGTAATCATAAAATTTGTAAAACAACCGCAAACGCTGCATGTTAATACAGTCTGCGATGATTTTTGTAAGACTAGTTTTCGTCATGGTGAATTATTACCTGACTCAGTCCGATGTATCATTTGCGGTCCCTCCAATTGAAGAAAAAACAATTTAAAAAATTGATCTTCTTATACACATAACATAAAGGTCAATAAACACCACACCTTAACCTTACCACATATTCTAACAATCCAATCCACATAAATAAAATGAATGGGCCACTGTGGGCATAAGAAAAAGCCGAGATATCTTATATAATTTATATTACGAAAAATCTTTGACTTCCGATCAAGTTTTTCACACTTATGTTAGAAACTATTCTAAAATATTCAAAAGAGTCTGCGCTCAAGCAAAATCTCAAATAATAATTAACAAAATTGGTGCTTCTAATAACAAAATAAAAACTGTGTGGCAATTAATTAATAGAGAAACTGGAAAGATACAACAACGCGATCAGAATGAGTTGTCTTTGAAAATAACTAATCAAACCATTTCTGATAGGCAAGAAGTCGCTGAGACATTAGAAAATTTCTTTACCAACATTCCGTTAGAGGTTACGAAGTCTCTTCCTTCCTCATCTAAATTAGCTGAAGCTCTTCTTAAAGAAAACTTTACTAAGGACATACCAATCTTTAAATTTAAACCAATATGTATTAATACAATTAAAAACGCGTTCAAAAGTCTCAATATAAAGAATACTGAAGACTTGTGGGGGATATCCGTTAGGGTTCTTGGAGATATTATTGACTCAATTTCTCCTGTCCTAACAGGCATATTCAATCAATGTTTGGACAGCGGCACTTTTCCTGACTTAATGAAACACAGTAAAGTAGTACCAATTTTCAAATCAGGCTGTAAGAGCGATCCTTCTAATTATAGACCTATATCCGTGCTTCCAGCATTGAGTAAAATCTATGAAAAAATCATGCTGGAACAGATGTTGTCTCACTTCAATTCAAATGGGATCCTGCATAGTCAACAGTTTGGTTTCACGAAAGGTAGGTCGACAACGGACGCGGGAGTAAAACTCATCAGCCACATCTTGGAGGCTTGGGAGAGGTCCCAGGATGCCATTGGCATTTTCTGTGATCTCTCAAAAGCTTTCGACTGCGTCGACCACAACACACTGATCTGTAAATTACACCACTACGGAATTCGTGGAAAATCTGCTGATCTCGTGCTTTCCTATTTATCAAACAGACAGCAAAAAGTAAATGTTAATGGGGCGACGTCCTCCGGGTCTCTAGTCAAGATGGGCGTGCCCCAAGGTTCAATTCTCGGCCCTTTCCTTTTTCTGGTTTACATAAATGATCTCCCTTTTATGATGGCCAAATTATCGGATATAATTCTATTTGCTGATGATACTTCGCTAATTTTTAAAACAGATAGGCAAGATACGGATGTTTTAAATGTCAACGAAAGTCTAATTGTTCTCTCAAAATGGTTCGCAGCTAACAATCTTTTACTGAATGCGAAAAAAACAAAATGTCTAAAGTTCTCTTTACCAAATGTACCACAACATGACCTAAACTTAAATCTTGACGGCAAAAATCTTGAAGTTATAACGGAAACTGTATTCTTGGGGATTACTATCGATTCAAAATTGCAGTGGGGCGCGCACATTAGAACTCTTTCGGGTAGGTTAAGTTCGGCTGCATATGCAGTAAGGAAAATAAGGCAGCTAACCGATGTAGCTACAGCTAGGTTAGTATACTATGCTTATTTCCACAGTATTATGTCTTATGGCATTCTGCTGTGGGGATCAGCAGCAGACGTTGACTCAATTTTCATCCTACAAAAGAGGGCAATCCGCGCAATCTATAAAATGGGTCCTCGCGAGTCCCTCAGAGAAAAATTTAAAGAGATCGATATACTGACTCTACCTTCACTTTATATTTTGGAATGTATTTTGTATGTCCGTAAAAATCGGGGGCTTTTCAAAACTAGAAGCGACTTCCATAATTTAAATACACGCAGTAAGCACGAAATTGTAATACCCAAATTCAGATTAACGAAAACTAGCAAGTCTTTTCTTATAAACAGTATACGCTTTTATAACAAGTTGCCAAAGTCAGTTATAGAACTGACCGATGGAAGGTTCAAAAACTACATCAAACGTATCCTTATTAAAAAAGCATATTATAAAATCAAGGACTACGTTGAAGATAAAAACATTTGGCCTTAGCTCCTTCTGCGCATGCAGCTTCCCTGGTAACTTGTAAACGGCACAAATATGTGGATGTCTCTAACTATTCTCAATCTCATTTTTCTTTCCTTCTTTTAATTAGACTTTTACAATGGTTTTCAAACATCTTTATAGCCCTTTGCTAAGAATAGTTACAGCACTGATAACAAAATTTGTGCCACATGTTAAATTTAGTCATGTAATACTATTTTTATTTACCTTTGTATAGATTCTTTTACCGATTGTTTTGTGAATGTGTGAACATTGTAGGCCTTCTAGATGCTAGTTAACATTTGTTAACTTTTTTATAAAATATATAATCCTTTTATTTTATTTTTTTTAGTTTCTTACGACTTATTGTCATAAGTCGGGCCTACGTTGTCCCCCCATGTCTAAGTACTAATGCTGTAACATGGAAATATTGTAAAACCAAACCATTTTTAAAAGAGTAACCATGGAGTTTCTTGCCGGTTCTTCTCCATAGGAAACGACCAACCCGAACCGTGCACCTTTTGTCGACGTTTTATAAGTGCCCATGTAGGCCTATGTGAAATAAAAAATATTGATTTTGATTTTGATTTTGAATCATAATTTTGGACCTAGGTCTCACAGAAAATCTAAAAAAATATTCACTTAACACTCAAAAGATAAGATATTTTTGTATTGAGCCATAATAGGCAATTTTGAAATGCAATATAAAAACGATTTTGTTAGAAACAATTTTAAATAGTGTCCGACCGAAATTGGGTTTTCAGCCGAAACCGAAATTTGGTTTTCAGCCGAAACCGAAATTTGGTTTTCAGCCGAAACCGAAATTTCGGCCTTGTTCTCAGTTTCGGCCGAAACCGAAACTTACTAAAACATATTGAAGAAATTCTATTGTATATTACATAAATCTATGGAGGAGGAGGGTAGTGGGAGCCAAGACCCGGTTTGCCGCTGACCGACCGCAAATAGTTGAGGGCCCAAGTAGTGTTCCAGCCACTTCCGAAAGGCTGCCCCGCCAACTGTCGAAAATTTCCGAAATGCACAATCGTGCTGGTTGGCGACCAGATGGGATTCCAGATGGACATTTCGGAGGGGTTCGGGCGTTCCCACAGTCTCCAGACTAGTGCCTCAATTATGGTTACCTTTCAGTGCGTGTGTCTAGGTGTGTAGCAGCGTGGAACCTCGTCTCACTTCCTTCTCCTCAAATCACCCTTCACTATCTACATACATGGCAAGGAAAAAGAATACTGGAGTACAACGGTGGCTGCACTTTCTCCCACTCAAAGTGCACCTCACAATTATCAGAGGCATGCACTCAAATCTCATTAGTAAAATTATTAATTCAACTGTACCTTATATAGGTATTTAAGAATTGTCGAACAAAATGTGAATCTACGTATACATAGTTCCACATTCGTAAGCGTCAGTAGATCTCTATGGAGAAGAATGTGCAAGAAACTCCACGGACACTCTTTCATCTTGAGACTGATAAACTGGCTCTCTTTTTCCTCTCAGAGACGCAGATCAGATACGTCATGACGTCCGCGCACGGCGAAGGATCAGCCGAAGAAAACTGCCAAACCCACTGGGTGCCTCTTTTGAGTAGATGGACACAGACTTCACCAGACAATGGTTGGAACTACCCAAAGGTGAAGTTATCTACACAGATTTTCGATCTGGATCTGTCGTCAGCAGAAGGTACAAGCAATTGGCTGTGTGCGAATCAACATCCGGCACCCTTGTTGCCCACTTAACCAGCTGGGTAAAGATAAGCGCAAGCGAAAGCTTACGTATCTCCCGTCCAGCATGGTCAGTGAACTGGTTTTTTTTTTTTATTGGGACAATCCCACCGCACTATTCCCAAACCACTGCAACTCCTGAAAGCCAGAATCAACAGTGGTGACCACCAGAAATGCGCCGAGGCAATAAAGCTCGACAAAGTCCCGGAGAATGAATTTAACTGTCTTGGATCTCGCAACGAAATTAATCAGAAAAGAATAATGGAGGAGTAAGAAAAATGCAAATTTCCACTACCCTCCATATCAAGCAGGAGACACAACAAACAAGACAGGCACAAAGGGTCGTTTACAACTGGGATAAGCCCAGTTAGCACCACGGATAAAAATTAGCATTAATATTAATGGGTCCTAACATTGTGAGCTGTTATATTTGATTCCAATAATAGGTATGGCAAAAACGCTTGAACGCACGGCAATTTGTTCTAGTTTCCACAAGGTCCGTATAGTAAACAGCTCCTGATACAGCCTGTACATTATTCAACATAGTATTGCGTTCATTCTGCCAAAGAATACACTCCCATAAGATATGATGTGCAGATTGTACATATTCGCAGTCAGATGTAGAACACTGACATAATGGCGAGGCAACAAGCTTGAAGGAAAATAATTTACTTTTAAAGTTTTTTAAGTGCACTGGTATGGGATAAGCCAATCCTGGTGGTGGGCATTAAAGTCCCCCAGTAACACTAATTGGGCGGAAGGGTACCACTGCCTTGTCGCATCACCCGCCTCACTAAGGTACTCTGTGAGCCTGGTTGTTTCCTGATCTCCGCTGTGCGAGCGGTAGACACAGGCGTAGATAATTTTAACCAGACCTGTGGGCCAGAGCAAAGTTGTTATTTTATTCTGGATCAAGGCTCACGCGGGCCTGCCGGGGAATGAGCGAGCGGACGAGCTGGCTAAGAAAGCAGCATTGTCGTTACGGAGGAAGCCGGACTACGACCAGTGTCCGGTTTCATTTATCAAGCGACAGATCCGTTTGGAATCGCTTGATGAATGGAATCGGAGATATGTGTCGGGCGAGACCGCGAGACTGCTTCTGTGACGAAAATGTTTCTTCCGGACGCAATAGTGGCATTCCGTACTGTACAACAGGTGCGGCCCGAAGGCGTCCTCACGCAGGTCTCGCTTCAAGTGTAAGGAGAGCCCATCGTGCGTCTGCGATCCAGGCGTGGCAGAGACTGTCCAGCACATACTCGTAGGATGCCCGTTATTTATCAGGGAGCGCTACCAACTTGAATGTGAGCTGGACAGGAAAATAACGAGGGAGAGCCTGCATGGGCTCATGGACAAAAACACTAGGGAAAAGTTTCTGGAGTGCTGCACTACAGTAGCCACTGCGGTTATACGTCGAAACAAAACCTGAAGCGCACCGTGCTTCATTAGTATTTTGTGTGATATTTAAATGTAAGCACGGAATGCAGCACAGGCACGTATAACCGGCAGTACTTCATGTTAGTACCTAAGTTTTTAGACTGTGTAATTTTCTGTGGTAATTTTGATAACTGTGATTTTGTGTTTTTATCCTTAATTGTAATATTATATTGTGCCAATTTTTTGCTGTGATAAATCGCTCTATATACAACTGTGATAAACAGAATTTTTGCTCAAATTTTGATATATAGCACTTGTTGCTCAATTAGTAATAATAGCACTTTTTGCTCAAACTGTAATTCGCACTTTGTATTTTATTGTTTTATTGAATTTTACCTATTTTTATAATGAATAAATCATGCACGTAGATTAGGTAAATAAAAGTGGGAGTCCTACCGACAGAATGCAAGATGATGAATGCAAGAAGAACATTGGTATGAAGAATAAAAGTGCGAGAGGCAAGAAAGATTGACCGGAATGGAAGTGTTTGCACTCAATAGGCACCAATATCGTTGGTGTGGATTAGTGTTAAGAAAAAAAAAAAAATTGCGGGCAGCAAAATAGTGGCATTCCCTGCCGGAGTCTGTCTTTCCCGACAGCTACAACCTTGAAATATTTTAGTCAAGAGTGAATAGGTTTCTTCTAGGTAAGTGAGCTTCATCGTCGACCACATTATCGCTCACCATCAGGTGAGATAGTGGTCGTGCAGAAGTCTATTATTAAATTTAAAAAAAGTAGTCTTCTTCTGCTTAGTGTGTCGATGGCAAATACAATTTTCAAATGCTATTTTGGCCCAGTGTTTAGCAACGGCAACACCCCTCACCCTGACGAAGCCATAAGTTCGTCACATGTACTGGTTACAGGGCATGCAGTACAGGATGAACTGTGGGCCATGGTCTGCGGATAGACGCCGCACAGACACTGGACTTCGGTACATCCAAGAACCCCCATCTATGGAGGATATCATTGCTGCGGAGTCTGTTTAGAGTTTCTCAGGTCAGCCAAGGCAATGCGTGTCCAGGCGAAAGGCTCTCCGATGGCCTGATTAAATGGTCAGGAGGCATGAGCTTCTTCTGGCAAAGGTCTCATCGCTCTGAGGTGGTCTTACCATGGAATAGGCCCACGCTTGCTAGGAAACTTTTTCAGCTTTTAAATCGCCGAGGCAGCTTTCAGCTTTTAAATCGCCAAGGCAGCTTTCAGCTTTCGACCTTTCTATGCGGCTCGCCATAGTTAGTTTAAAAGTTAGTTGCTTTTTCCCAATCCTATACCCAACCTCTGAACTTTATCAACACTGCCAAGTACTTACAGTCCGGCAATTATTCATTATCATGATGGTATTAAAAAAAAACACTCTGAACTACCCCTAGATACCGATCTCCTAACACAAAATAGAAGATCAACCAATGTTTGTCCAATCATCCGTTACAACACAAGTTTCTCTCAAAGGTTTTTCTGCTTTCTTGGTACTTTTCTGTATAACTCTATTAATAATAAACTATCTATATACACACACACACAAAAGAGCTCTGTAAAAGGAGATTAAGAAATTGGCTGTTAAACCTTGACTACATTTCCACGGAAAATATATTAAAACCAGTGTCATAAACTCTCATTTACACTCACACTCTTACACTCACACATTTACACACACATTACACTTATACAATCATTCAAATCACATCATTGTCATTTCTCCATTCTCATTTTGTTTTAAAATTTTATTTTTATAGTTAAATAGGTACTTTTTGTTTGTTCATACTTTCAGTGATAATGTTACTTCTTTTGTATATTTTACGCTGAATTTTTATGTTTCATTTCTCTTTGATTTTGATTTAAAGTTCTCTTTAAATTTAATCTTCATTGAATTTTAATTTAATTTAATTGTATTCTACTTTAAACTTAAATTTCGATTTTATTAAGACTATACACAAATTATTTCATGATTAATTATTCCTTTATGTAAAAAATGGGTGATCTGTAACACAGGGCCTTACCTATCTCAGACACCCTTCTCCATACAAGGTTACTTATTAAGATAGTCACTGTATTTATGATGTCGAGATAAATAAAGAAATTTTATTATTATGTCTTTTACTTAACTTTTTTCTTATTTATTACATTTTTAAATATTTTTACAAAACATACACAAAAAAGAAAAACATTTAAAAATATAAAAAATAGAGGCCCACCGGTATCGGGAACAGGGTCCAAGCTACCGGCGGTCAGGGCTCCAGATAGAGGAACCTCCTAACAATACGAGCCGTGTCCAGCAGTACTGCTTTCTGGATCAGGCCCTTGACCCAGCCGCCTAACGAGAGCCTCCTAAGGTGTTGGTCGAGGCTCGTGGCTATTAAGCCATGGGCTGACACGACTATCGGTACAATGTTCGCTGTGTCCACATCCCACATGTCGACAAACTCGCGAGCCAAGTCAAGATACTTGATTTGCTTATATTTCTCGGCTTTCACGAGGTTCCCGTCATGCGGGACAGTTATGTCAACAATCATTGCACGCCTCTCGATTCAGTCCACCACCACTATATCAGGCTTATTAGCGATAATAGTCCTGTCAGTGATGATGGACCGATCCCAGTACACTGTGATATTGCCATTCTCGAGAACTGGGTCGGGCACATACCTGTAGTACGGCACCTCCGACGCCTCAAGAGTGTATTTCAGAGCAAGTTGCTGATGGATAATCCTGGCTACAAGGTTGTGCCTATGCAAGTACTCTTCCTTAGCTAGACGAGAACAACCAGAGATAATGTGGCGGATCGATTCACCCGGACGGTGACATGCCCGACAGATGTCAACCGTGCCATCCTTCACAATAAATCTCCGGTAACTACCGGAGATTTATTGTTACCGAAGTTATCATGACGAATAGTTATTCGTCATGATAACTTCATTTCTCACTTTCGTCCATAATTGCACAGACGAAACCTTCGGTTTCCCCAAAGAGGTCACCGAATCGCAGCCAGGCTACGGACGCTGATTGATCTACATCGGACCCATGTAGGGCCCGGAAAAAGCGTCCGTGAAGCTCCTTACTCTGCCATACCTCCTTGCGATCGTTAGTGTCAAGCACTACAGGCTTGCGCCAGTTCACATTCGCCAAGGAGAGCGGGGTGAGTCCCTTGTCCACTGCTACTACCTCTCGATGAATACCCACGTCAGTGTTTAGAAAATATTCTCTGAGATTGCATATCTCGCGGTTGTGGAGGTTTTTGGCATTTAAAAGGCGGCCAAAGAAGCGTTCCCTCAACGATTGCTTCATGTCATTAGTACTGATACCTAACGCTTCCGACATACCCTAATACTTATAGGTTTATTATTATTATTCCATTTATTCATTTTACATACATATTTTTACATTTTTAAATATTATTCTATAAAAAAATAAAATTTAAAATACATTTAAAAATACAAAAATATTAGCCCACCGGTATTATTATATTATTAGGTAGTATTATTATTATATTATTATTCCTATATTTAATTTCTTTTCTTATTAACTAAATTTTTAAATATTAGTATTATTATAGTCCTGCAAATTACTGGGGATGCCGATTAGTGGATAAAGTATTCGTAGTTACCGTCACGATTTAAGACAGCCAGTGGCAATCCGATTATTGAGAGCTGTATCCACTAGGTTGGAGTGTGTGGAGCGACTTCATACTGGACATGCATATTCACCAGCGGAGAAGTAAAGCGCCACTGCAGTTGTTCGCAGGACTTAGGGAGTCGCCCCCCATCAGGTGGATATTATGGCGGTGAAGTAGGTTGTTGCTAATAGTGTGCACCTTCATTTAAACAATCTCGCAGTTCATCCTATAATTTAGTTTAGTTTATCCAATGTAATACCCAGATATTGTGGATGATTGGAACCCCCTGCCACGAGATGTTCAGTGTTTGGCCCGCTTGTCGGTTTCGAAGTTGAATTAACACGACTGTTTTTTGAAGGATTAGGTTTAAGGCTTAGCACGCACTGCGATTTTGATTCGCGCGAATTATTTTCCGCGCGAATTTTTTAGTACTATTTGAGCGCGATTTTTTTGCCGCAGTGCGTGCAGCTACATACAACTCCATAGGCCACAGAACGCGCGGAAAAAAATCGCGCGAATAATAATCGCAGTGCGTGCTAAGCCTTAGAGTGTTCTCAGCCTAAGAACGAGTGAGATCGGAAAGGGTGGTAGAAAGTTTGATCTTAATCTCCTCAAAATCAGTGGCTTAGCAGGATAATGCCAGGACGTCTGCATACAGGAAGCGAGTCGTGTTAGGGTTCGTCGGTTGGTCATTGGTATAAATGTTGAACACTACTGGAGCAAGTACACTACTTTGTTACATTCTTTTGAACTCGCCACCTACTCTTATCATCCAGGAGGTTAACTTGGAATCGAAGTTTACTGAATATTTCTCTGAGAGTTTGGAGCGACTACGAGTTAGCCGCGATGTTATCGTAACAACGCATGACAATTCACAAACACTGACTTTCGGTGTGGGCAATTTATGGCCGAAACTAGATGTTTTTGCCCGAAACTGGCCGAAACCGAATCCGAACCTTCGATCGGTCACATTTTACGCCCTTAATGTTTTATAAATACGTATTTTGTATAACGGCTCGGCACCAAAACAGATTTCTAACTAAGTTCACTATAGACTAATAATACTCTTTTGTAGGTGGAACTACTGTTAGGCTAGACCAAACACGGCCCGTCTTGTCATACTGCTAATATCTACAGCTTTCTGAACAATGACTTGCAAATCAAAGAGATTAGCAAGCAATGCCGTGTGTGAGTAAAAAATCGATTAAATAGACTATGCAAAATGCTTCTCGAAGGTTAAAATTATCTCAAACAAGTTCGCCCTCTACACTAGACACTACACAGACACAAACCCAACTAACCACTGTATAATAATATGTAATACCTACATAGGTACTAGCCATTCCTAAATAAGTTCAGAGGTCTAGGATACCTACTACAATGAGTTAGTGGTTCACTAGTACATTTAAGAAGTTCATTATTGCCAGTTTATTACCTACCTAACGTAAAAATGTTTTATCAGCATCAAACACACAAAAAAAAATGGAATTTATACGGCAGTATCACCGTATTCGACACTAGTGTCTGTACTCTATCTCATACGCTGTAAGAGTGCGCAGGCAAGCATGATATTGACTCTCAACTCAACGTTCCACTTGACACACAACGAAGACAGCACTATTGAACAACTATATACTATCTTCCACTTGTTTATATACTCAGTCACTTGAAGTGTCTCGTGTACGTTATATCAAAATGTGAAAGGCACGGAAATACGTCGTTAACAAACCAAGTGTATCCGAACGAAAAGATTTCGAAATTGTGGAGTATCAGTTACCGGCGCTCAAGAATGGAGAGATCCTTGTTAAAGTGGAGTGGGTGAGTGTGGACTCATACATACAGGCATACAGCAAACGTAATCCAACTCCGTTTGAACAGTTTGGCTTCCAAGTAGGCTTAGTAGAAGATTCAAAAGATCCTAGATTCCCGGTCAGTACCAGGTTCGTCTCCCACAAAGGCTGGTGTGACTACTGCAACATTGATACAAATGACACTAAAGATGCTACCAGAAATGTTTACAAGTTACCAAACTGAAAAGGTTTATCAAGTTCTTTGGGTGTTTGGCGCTACCGGGTACTTCGGATTTCTAGAAATTTGCAAGCCTAAAGTTGGTGAAACAGTAGTTGTAAGCAGCGCTGCTGGGGCGGTTGGCTCTCTTGTTGCACAGATTGCAAAAATGCAAGCTGCAAAGTCATCGGTTTCACTGGCTCTGATGATAAAGTAAAGTGGGTCGAAGAAATTGGTCGCGGCAGCTTTGAAAGCAGCTGCTCTCAAGAGAGTGGATTGTTACTTCGACAATGTTGGTGGCGAGTTCAGCTCGACGGTCATTAACCATATGAACGACTACGGATGAGCTTCAGTTTGCGGCGCTATCAGTGCATACAACGATAATGATTCACCCAAGGCAACCATCCTACAACTTTCTTTAGTATTCCATCAATTTAAAAATTTAAGGTTTCTTAGAGGCGCGATGGATGGACCGCCAACCGGAAGCATGAGCTGAAATCATCTAGTGGATTCACAGTGGACAGTAACAGCCTAGGGAACACATTACTGAAGGATTCGAAAATATCTTCGACGCTTTTGTCGGAATGTTGTTTTAGCACATGCAACAATTTTTCAATGTATTTTGTATTGTAAAGTTTTTTTTTGGGAAATCGTCTAGTGACTTCTCCCGCTCTTGGTGAAGAGGGAGGGCGTGTCAGATTTTACTGACTAAAACCCACCCGTGTTCCTTCAGTTGCTTGAGCCAGGACCGCGGTAACTCTTTTTCAAATTTATCCGCGACCCAGACAGGCATCGGTCCCAGCGGACCCAGTCAGTTTTTGCTGTGAACTCTTTGAGGCTAGTTTTACAATCGAAATTGAGATTTAAATAAAGTCTCGTATTTTTATTAAATTTACCTATGTATCACTATTACTCGTCATTATCACTTACTTACTTTTTAATGGATTGCTTAAACAAAAACAAACAACATACGAGTGTTATTTTTACACATGGTTATTTTGTTGTGGTGTGTGGTGTGTGGAGGCGTCCGAAAGCCCCGTTACACTAATTAGCAGCTGCTCATATGGAACTCATCGAACATGGTAACTTTCCTATAGGTTTATTTTAATTTTAGTAGACATAAGTGTGTAACCGACCTGATTGCAGAAATGCAGGTGTCAGGGAGAAAGAGCAAATAAAATGAGACAGTCTTCATAAAATGTACCATTAAGTTTAATTTCAGGGTAAAAATGTGCACATTATCTAATATTAACTTACAATTTAATAACAGCCTTTCCAGAATTTTCACCATTCAACATTCCTAAAAAAGCGTCGAAGATATTTTCGAATCCTTCAGTAATGTGTTCCCTAGGCTTTAACTGTCCATTGTGAATCCACTTGATGATTTCAGCAAATGCTTCCGGTTGGCGGTCCATCCATCGCGCCACTATGAAACCTTCAATTTTCAATTGATGGAATACTAAAGAAGGTTGTAGGATTGTTGCCCTGGGTAAATCATTATCGTTGTATGAACTAATGGCGCCGCAAACTGAAACTCTTCCGAAGTCATTCATTTGGTTAATAATCGTCGAGCTCAGCTCGCCACCAACATTGTCGAAGTAACAATCCACTCCCTTGGGAGCAGCTGCTTTCAAAGCTGCCGCGATATCAGCAGTCTTGTAGTTGATCCCCTTGTCGAAACCGATTTCCTCGAGCCACTTCACTTTATCATCAGAGCCAGCGAAACCGATGACTTTGCAGCCCTTGATTTTTGCAATCTGTCCAACAAGAGAGCCAACCGCCCCAGCAGCGCCACTCACAACCACTGTTTCACCAGCTTTAGGTTTGCAAATTTCCAGAAATCCGAAATACGCGGAAACACCCGGCATGCCAACAGCGCCAACACCCAAAGAACATGATAAACCTTTTAAGTTTGGTAACTTGTAAACCTTTCCGTTAGCATCTTTGGTGTCATTTGTATCAATGATGCAGTAGTCACACCAGCCTTTGTGGGAGACGACCTTGGTACCAACCGGGAATCTAGGAACTTTTGAATCTACTACTAAGCCAACTTGGAAGCCAAACTGGTCATACGGAGTTGGATAACGTTTGCTGTATGCCTGCATGTATGGGTCCACACTCACCCACTCGACTTTGACGAGGATCTCTCCATTCTTGAGCGCCGGTAACTCGTACTCCACAATTTCGAAATCTTCACGTTTGGGTAACCCGTCAAAGTTTTTTTTAACAACGTATTTCCGTGCCTTCACCATTGTGATATATCGTTCACGAGACGCTTCAAGTGACTGATTTTATAAACAAGTGGAACATAGTATATAATCGTTCAATAGTGCTGTCGTCATTGTGTGTCACGCTTAACGTTAAATTGAAAGTCAATATCATGCTTACCTACGCATTCTTTCAGCGTATGAGATAGTGCGCAGATTAGTGTGAGATACTGCCGCTTGAGCCCATGTTTTTGTTGATAATTACCGGTATACATTCCATTTTTTTTGTGTGTTTGATGCTGATAAAACATTTTTAGCTTAGGTAGGTAATAAATTGACAATTGAACTTGTTACTCACACACGGCATGACTTGCAAAGAGATTATCTTTGATTTGCAAGTCATTGTATAGATAGCCATAGCTATTTAAATCATATTTAACGTACCTACCTCATTGGCAGACGGGTGACAAGACATGCCGTGATTGGTCTAGCCTAACTGTAGTTCACCCTACAAAAGAATACTCTTAGTAAATAGTGAACTTAGTAATCTGTTTAGTGCCGAGCCGTTATACAATATGTCCGGACTCGTAGTAATAAAACTTTAAGGCCGTAAAATACACTTAATTTTATCGATAAAAACCTCCTCCTTTTTGGGAACCCAGTTAAAATCTAGTGACCGACCAAAGGTTCGGTTTCGGTTTCGGCCAGTTTTTTACGCCCAAAAATTGGCTGCGCCGAAACTCAGTGTTCGTGGATTGTCGTGCGCTGTTCGGATAACTTCGCAGCTAACTCGTAGTCGCTCCAAACTCTCAGAGAACTCTTCAGTAACCTTCGATTCCAAGTTAGCCTCCTGTACGATAAGAATGGGTGGTGTGTTCAAAAGAATGGGCTGCCTCAAAGTAGTATACTGGCTCCAGTAGTGTTCAACATTTATACCAATGACCAACCGCCGAACCCTAACACGACTTGCTTCCTGTATGCAGACGTCCTGACATTATCCTGCTAAGCCACTGATTTTGAGGTGATGAAGATCAAACTTTCCACCGCTCTTTCCGATCTCACTCGTTATTATGCTGAGAACGCTCTAAAACCTAATCCTTCAAAAAAACAGTCGTGCGCCTTCCACCTTCGTAACAGGCAAGCGGGCCAATCACTGAATATCTTGTAAAATATCTGGGTATTATATTGAATAGGTCCATAAACTATAGGATAAACTGCGAGAATGTTAAATGAAGGTGCACACTAGGAACAACCTATTGCACCGCCTTATATCCACCAGATGGGGGACCGATTCCTCCCAAGTCCTGCGAACAACTGCAATGGCGCTTTGCTTCTTCGCCCACTCCAACCTAGTGGATACAGCTCTTAATGAGACGGATTGCCAGTGAGCAAAGAAATGAGCACTGTTTTTTATTTAATTTTTCCATTATACACACAATTACACTGCTGTAGGCCAAATTTCAACTTTCTAGGTCACCTGAAAGTGGGTTAGGATTTTTATCTATCCATCAGTCATTGATACAAAATGTCGATTTTAGACGTTATTATCTCAATAACTATTTGAGCTATATTTATAAAATTAAGGATAGTAATGAAACTAAGGGGGCTAAGTCACCCACTGCCGAAGAGTTACCCCTATTGTTGTTACCATACACGTGGTCCCCGGGTGGTGCTAACCAGGTGACACTAACTAGTGGTAGGCTTCGGCTCAAGGCTTGCGACCACCCACCGGACAAAGACGCCAAGCGGCCCAGCCGTGTTCCGGTACGATGCTCGGTGTAGCCACTAGAGGAGTTGGGTCAAGATAGTTGTTCCACTGCATGCTGACCTGCCTGACTCGGCGTATTGGGAGACTAGTCGCGGAGGTTAGCGGGTTCCGAGGCACCTTGACATCGACCCTCAACTTCAGTCCATTTATTGAGGCGAAAGCTCAGTTAGCTGCAAAAATGTTGGGGATTCTTGCAAAGGTGAGACGGTACTTCACTTGCAAACTTGTATAAAGCGCAAGCGGTCATGCACCTCTGGCATGGATCTGCCAAATACCAGCTTGATGCACTTAATTCGATTGACAGACGGGCCAAAAGGCTAAGGCAACGATGCACTGGTCACGTCAAAGCTCAAGAGCCTTGAACATCGACACCGAGTTGCCAGCCTGTTGGTTTTTCATGTATTGTTGAGTGTGCGACGCAACTGCACAATTTGATTCTGCCTAGCCCTTTCCATCATCGGACTACAAGACGTACGGCCATGCGCCATCGGTACATGTTAGACATCCCTCCCATACGCACAAGGCGTTTTGCCAATACTTTCATTGTGCGCACAGCTAAGGAGTGGAACTCCCTTCCGGAATCTTTGTTCCTTGATAGCTCCAATCTTGGAGTCTTTAAGTCAAGACTGAATAGGTTTCTCTTAAGCAAGCGTGTCTTCGCCTAACATCAGGCGAGATAGTGGTCAAACGCGAACCTAAAGATAATAAAAAAATGAACCCCCTCCCCCACAAAGTGCATATCACTAATATTAGAGTTCTGCACTCCAATCTCACCTCAGTCCACCATCAACTGGAGACTGAAAAGCCAGCACTGTTTTTCCTCACGGAGACGCAAATAGGAAGTCCGTCAGACGTGTCGCAATTATCCTACCCAGGGTTTACCCTGGAGCACAATTTCAAACCACGCGCAGGTGTATGCATGTATGCCCGAGACGACACTTGCTGTCGGCGTCTCCGTAACCTTGAACACTCCAGGTTCTCAGTGCTGTGGGCTCTGTTGGAGACAGGGCTGGATAAGATTATCTACGCCTGTGTCTACCGCTCGCACAGCGGAGATCAGGACACAACCAGGATAACAGAGTACCTCAGTGAGGCGGCTGATGCGGCTCAGCAGCGGTACCTAGTGGTAGCGGTAATTAGTGCTACTGGAGGATTTTAAAGCCGGTGGGCATTAAAGTCCCCCAGGAGTGGCTCTTCAGTACACTGATAATGCTGTGTAACAAATAAAAATGACATCTTACTTAATTTTGAGGTCAGTAGCGACATCTAGTGCTGAGCTTTGAAATCATTAAAGTATCAATATTTTACCGTTCTTTAGACAGATGGCGCTAGTGTCTGATAAAACAAAGTTAAATTGATTTAAAGATATAATTGGATTGTATGTAATCTATATCTTTACTAATCTATACTAATATTATAAAGAGGAAAGATTTGTATTTTTGTTACTGGAATGATATCAAAAATTCTTAAATATAATAAACCCGGGTGACATAGGCTACTTTTTATTCCTGTATGCCTACGGGAACGGGAACCGCGAGGTGTTCGCTAGTAAATTATATAACCAAAGGAAAAGACTTAAATCGATCAGGATGACTTGAAGGTGGCAAGCCTAGCCTAGATCTAGCCCTAAGATTAAAGATTCCATTGAATCAATAGGCGCTGAAAATATTAGTTTGATTTGACTAAATATTCACGCATGTTCACCATGTGCTTTGTGAAACTTTTTCTCCTTGACAGGGTCCTTAGGATACATACATAAACTCACGCCTTTTTCCCATCGGGGTAGGCAGAAACTACAGAGCGCCTCCTGCGTACTACCTCCTACCTCCTGGTCCTTAGGATATTTTTTTAATATATATAATAAACATATAAACATGTTCTCACGGTGTGCTTGACTCATAGATGCAATCACACAGGTTGAGCGATGTTGTTTGAGATATCATATCTCCAGTGTTGAATATTAAGGGTAAATGTATCCCATTTAATGTATGTGGTACTTACGAGTATTTAATAATACTCAAAAAACTTCAGTGACAAACTGTATTTGTGTAATGATTAAATTAGTTGAGAAGACCATCTGTGTGACTTTTACTTCCATCAATACCTCATGCGAAATCATACCTATCTAGTCTCATGCAATTACCTACCGCTGGGTTGGTTGGTGAGTAAGGCAAAAATATTACCTTACAGCTGGACGAGAGACGCGCAAGCTTGCGCTAGCGCTAAATCTCTCCCAGCTGATCTAGTGGGCAACGAGGGTGCCAGATGTTGATTCGCAAACAGCCAATTGCTTGGACCTTTTGCTGACAACAGATCCAGACCGATTCTCAGTGTCGATATCATCAACTTTGGGTAGTGCCGACCACTGTCTGGTGAAGTCTGTGTCCGTCTACTCCCCGCCCGATCCCAGTCCAAGAGTCACCCGGTGGTTATGCCGGTACAAGTCAGCAGGTTGGGATGGGATGCGATCTTTCTTCGCATCTTATCCTTGGCAGCCCACTTGCTTCTCTTCGGACGATCCATTGTCATGCGCTGCCTCTGTGACAGATGTGTTGCGTCGGGGGATGGAGTACTATTTTCCATTCTCTGACGTAGCAATGTCTAACGTCGACCGACCATGGGTTGGAGCCGAGTGTAATCACGCCAACGCGGTTAAACACAAGGCCTACCAGGCATGGGTTGTCGCTCGAACGCGCAAGACAAATGACGTGAGTCAGAAGAAGAGAGCCTTCAACAAGGCTTCTAAGTCCTGCAAAAAGGTGATGCGAAGAGCACGGTTTGACCACATTAGCAGAATTGGAAACAAACTTGCTTCATACCCAGCGGGTAGCGAAGCGTTTTGGTCCCTGGCTAAGTCGGTCGAATCAAACTTCTGTCGCCCCTCACTACCACCACTCCTGAAACCTGACGGGTCATTGGCCCACTCCGCTGAGGAGAAGGCAAACTTGTTTGCCTCCCTTTTCATCTTCGCATCTGAATTCTGATGGCGCGCAGCCTCCTCCTTCTTCTGATGGATGTGTGATGAGTATTTCGGACGTTCGCATCCATCAAAAGGACATTCGTAGGGTGCTGCATAGCCTTGATATCAACAAAGCTAGTGGCCCCGACGGGATACCGGTAATTGTACTTAAAACCTGTGCGCCTGAATTTCTCAAATTGTCTCTTATCTTGACACACCTATATTGCCTTTCGATAGGGACTGCAAAAGTAGCAAAATCTTCCTTCGGTCTGCCTAGTGGTCTGTGTGATTGGATTGCCGACTTCCTGAGACATCGATCAATCCGATTGGTTGTCGACGGCTGCCCATCCGGTCAGTTAGATATCAACGCCGGAGTCCCTCAGAGGTCATTACTCTCGGCAACATTATTATTGCTGCACATTAATGATATGCTAAACCCCGGAACCTTGGGTACGCAGATGACAGCACTATTGCTAAGAGATACGTGTCCGGCGCACGGGCTACTGGGCCTCAGATTCGGTCTCTCCGGGAGGCCATGGTTGAACGCTTGAACCTGTCCTTGCAGGCGGTCTCCTAATGGGGTGATGCCAATCTGGTCAGTTTCAATGCTGATAAGACCCAGGCGTGTCTTTTTCCCGCTAAAAGGAGCCAATTCGAACGTCCTTCCCCTTGACATAAAAAAAGCTGAGAGTAAGTTTTCATTTAAGGGTTTAATCCGGCACTATTATTTGTCATCTCCATATTTCCGTGGTGTAACCATGCCGTTAACGAACCATCTCGAAGTTCTTGATGTTACGTTGACATCGACCCTCAACTTCGGGCCATTCATTGAGGCGAAAGCTCAGTTTGCTGCAAAAAAGTTGGGGATTCTTGCAAAGGTGAGACGGTACTTCACGCCTGAACAGCTGTTCAACTTGTATAAAGCGCAAGTTTGGTCATGCATGGAGTACTGCTGCTGCTGCTGTACCTCTGGGATGTATCTGCCAAATTTATTTATTTATTTAAACTTCATGTATAATGGTGATACATAGGCGGACTTAATGCAGCAAGGCATTCTCTACCAGTCAACCTTTGGGTTAAAAAGGACACAACAGTGGTAGGAGTACAAAAATAAAATAAAATGAACAATAATTAAAATCAGATATTAATAAACAATCTAACTAATAAAATACATAAATAATTACTAAAACAATAGACTAATAAATATTATAATAAATACCATATCATTATTTATTCTAAATGAAACAGAAATTTAAATATAATAACAATGACGAAGACCGAGCTATGTGAGAGAGGACAAGTAATAGTTCCGGATAAAGATAAAGATAAAGATAAAGATATTTTATTTTGCAAATATGGGTACAAGTCATGGTGGTACACAATAAATATATACAGAAACAGCCATATTTTGCCAATTACAAGGCATGCAAAAGTACAGAGTTTAAAATTTAATACTATAATTCCATTAAATAATATAAATTTGGTTCATCATTTACTAATAATAATATCAATGTTCAACCATTCAATTCATTCAATAAATAAAATAATTCTATTTCATCAGTCAATAATATCATTAATGTCGCAATTTCTAATAATTATTTAAATACAATATATAAAATAGTCAAACAATTTCTTTCTCCAATAAAAAATCTGCAATACTATAATAAACCTTATCTACTAAAAAATTCCGGATTCTACGCTTAAATGAAAATTTACTCTCAGCTTTTTTTATGTCAAGGGGAAGCAAGTTCCAGAGTTTTATAGTAGAGACAGTGTAAGAATTAGATAGAAACCCAGTGCGGTGAGAAGGAATATGGAGAAGTAAGTTTTTTGAAGCTCGAAGGTTAAGATCGTGAGAACTGCCCAACACTTTAAAATATTGTTTTAAATAATCAGGAGTACAAGGATCGTTCATGATGTTGAAGAGCATGCAGAGGGATCTGAGGGATCTCCTCTGACGGATAGGCAGCCATTTAAGCTGAGAACGGAAAGAAGAAATGTGATCATATTTACGAAGCCCGAAAATAAAGCGAATACAGTTGTTAAGAAGTCGATCCATTTTGTTAAGAAGTGCTTGGGATAGATCAGAGTAACAAACATCAGCATAGTCGATTATAGGCAATACAAGAGCTTGAACCAAGGTGGTTTTAGTGCTAGACGGAAGAAAATGTTTGAATCTATAGAGAGACCGCAGTGAGAATGTGACTCTCTGGCTTATCTGAGCGACCTGCTTATTCCAGCTTAACTTGTCATCAATGTATAGGCCTAAGTCTTTAACGTGAGGCGAGAGTGGGATGACGGTATTGCCGAAAATAAGCGGCGATAGAAGGCTAGTGTCCAAGGTACGTAGAAAATACGAACTACCAATAAGGATAGCCTGACATTTACTGACATTGACAGTAACCCCAAATCTGCTAGACCAGTCAGCGATTGCTTGAAGGTCAGCATTTAACAGTGAGATGCAGTTATCCAGATTGAGAATGTCAGATTGCGCGTAGAGCTGCAGGTCATCAGCATACAGATGGTAGGAGCATTTGAGAATAGTAGTAATAGAGTTAATAAATAATGAAAATAAGAGTGGAGAGAGTATACCGCCTTGTGGAACGCCTGTTACCAGAGCGCACCAATCAGAGAATTTCTGATCAGCACGCACCGCCTGCTGGCGACCACGAAGATATGATGAAAACCAATCCCGTGCCAACGAAGAAACCCCAATTTGAGACAGGATGGCCAGGAGAATTTCGTGATCGACGGTATTAAATGCATTGGAGAAATCAATTAAAACCAACACCGTCAACCTCGAACTCTCCAAGCCGTTTCTGACGTCTTCAGTAACTTTAAGCAAGGCTGTGGCTGTACTATGGCCGGGCCGAAAACCAGATTGGAAAGGGGACAATAGGTTATTCCGGGACACGAAGGAGGATATTTGGTTTAGAGCAACTGCTTCCAGGATCTTAGATAGGAAAGGGAGAATGGAGATTGGTCTGTAGTGATTAGATAAGGTGGGGTTGGAAATTTTCGGAAGAGGGATAATGAATGCTTTACGCCAGGTGGTAGGAAACTCACCAGCCTGCAGAGAGAAGTTGATGATGTGTGTGATAATGGGAAGGATACTTTTAAAAATGAGGGATAACATGGATCTGCTCACTCCATCACAGCCAACAGCCTTGGAATTAATTGCAGTGAACGTTTTGAGGATCTCAGCGTCAGTCACCGGGGAAAAAGAAAAAGATTCGGGAGGTGCAATTGGCATGGAAGTAATATCACGAATAGTATTATTCTTAACAACAGCCGTGAGCATAGTTGACGATGAAAAGTGATTATTCAAATCATTCAGAGACATATGAGATGATACAGTATGAGAGGATGATTGCGTGATTCCAATTGATTTGAGAAACTTCCATATGCCACATATTCCAAATACCAGCTTGATGCACTTCAAGACGGGCCAAAAGACTTATTGACAACGACGCACTGGTCACGTCAAATCTCAAGAGCCTCGAACATCGACGCCGAGTTGCAAGCCTGTCGGTTTTTACGGTTACATTTCGGGGAGTGTGCGACGGAACTGCAAAATTTGATGCCACCTAGCCCTTTCCATCATCGGACAATAAGACATACGGCCATGCGCCATCGGTAGATGGTGGACATCCCTCCCATACGGACAAAGCGTTATGCGAATACTTTCATTGTGCGCACTCCTGTGGAACTCCCTTCCGGAGTCTTTGTTCCCTGATAGCTACAACTTGGGGTCTTTAAGTCAAGAGTGAATAGGTTTCTTATAGGCAAGCGTGTTTCACCGTAGACCACATCATCGCTTAACATCTGGCGAGATAGTGGTCAAACGCGAGCCTTTAGATTATATAAAAAAAGTGTTTTAATAAATAAACCAAATTTCATGTGTTTATAAATACACTTTGAGTTATGAAGAGGTCAAAAGTGGCTCCAAATGGTTCGTGTAATATTTATGTTTTTGTTCTTTGCTTATCGTGCAATCAGTTTAATTATGAGCAGATGAGTTGAAGGAGGATTTAGCGGGTAAGAGCTATTCCCCATAAGGAGTAACTCTATTATTAGTAATACAACTGTCTACATATAATATAGTTGTAGAATGTTGCGTCTTTTGAGTATGCTGAAACAATCTGGTATTGTGATTTGAGCGGCCAATTGGTTAGGGTTTCTCTCCAGTCTGGAATTGTATTTTTGAGAAAACAACCCTAATTCTTCCTTGACTGTGTTCGTGTACTTCAGCGTTCTTAATAAACCATGGAGCACTTGAAATCTGTTTTAAGATGTTGTTTTGAGTTCTCTGAATTATGCTGATATTTGAGTCACACGCGGTGCCCCACAGTTGAATGCCGTAAGTCCAGATAGGTTTTAGATACGTAGTATCTCTAAGTAGTCTGTGGGTTTTAGTATGGTCTTATAAATCAAGAGTTTATTGACTACGGAAAGTTTGGAGTTTCTACCCAGGAGCTAGTACATGACTTATTCTATATCGTCTGGATGGCGGCTAATGTGCCACACACGACACAATCTTCGCTTTTCAAATATCATTTGACGAATTTCCAGCGGCACTGTATTATGTCTTGGTCTACATTTATTAGCTTCATGTGTGCACTTCTAAGATGTGTCCTGAATTATTTTGGTGAAATCCATAACTGCATTGTCTACATCCTCACTATTTTTCAGAGCTATTTTGAGCTTGAATTTGAAGCTTGTATCAACAAAATTGCGGCACTAGGTCAGTCTGTTCTGCTATTGTACAGTCTGGGACTTTTTTACGATTTAGAATAGTCGCGCCAATTATTATTAGAATGACAGGTATGTGATTTGACGAGCCGTCCAAACATGATTCTATGCTAAAGAAGAGGCTACTGAGTCCCTTCATAATGAAGAAATCCAGAACGTCAGGCAGTTTGCTGGGGTCCGTCGGCCAGTGAGTTGGCTCGGATGTGGCAATTGTAGTCAAATGATTCACATCAATACACTTTTTGAGCTCTCTTCCTCTGGTCGTGTTTAGTCGCGAGCCCCAGTCATGCTTTGAGTTCCAGTCTCCTTCTGATACAAAGCGAGGCCCAAGACTCCTCTTATAAATACACACATCAACACGGTCTAGGGATATTTCATACTCAATTAAATAACTCGAAAAGTACTGGCCACATTGGAATCTTTTATATACCGATTTGTTTGTAATTTATATCAAACTAATTCCAAATTCAAAATTTTGAAAATTCTTTTGTTTCGGTGGCATAAAAATGTCTTGATGTGTAGGAGAGGGAATTTTCATTTGTGCGAAATTTAGAAAACAATACGAATTACGTTTAGTTACAGTTTTTTTTCATTTTTAAACGAAAGATAAAGTTAAAATTGAGGTATTGTAGCCATGCAATGCCAACGAGTGTGTTACGTGACTTAGAAAAGTGTAACATCGAATAACACGTCCCCGTAAGTTTACTAATACGAAACACTTAACAACGAATGCACGCTACCACGAAAAACTTAACACCGTAGCCATGCGATCTCGAATAACCAAATCTCTAATTTCACCAATTCGAATCACTTACCAATAAATGCGCGCTTCTACGAAAAACGTATCGCCGAAGCCACGTGACCACGCTTAACCAAACACCTAACGATAAGACACCAATTTAATTTAAGGAAATCCTAATAAAAACCACTTTTTAATAAAAAATCTTTATTCATTTAACAATCAACAAAATCAAACATTTGAGAAAAAAAAAACAAAATATATTATTATGAGTTCAGTCATCGTTTAAAATAGCACAAGTATGCAAGACCATCTAAAAATGTGGTTAAGTCCATTGTTTCCTTTTTACCAAATGTTTTCTTATTTTTCTTCTCTATTTTCTTTCTTTTTTGCTTTTTTGGTTTCTTGAGACTGAATTTAATTTTTCTACCTTCAATTCTGTATGTTTTTGTTCCTTATTAATTTCTTCAATTCAACTTAAAAATTATATTTATTTCTGCCCAATAGGCTGTTACAGCGGTGGTGCTATGATTCCACCTCTGTTTGTGTAATTGGAACAGTGGTCCTTATTGAGCTATTTACCGACCAGATGTTAGGCGGAAACAATGGAGGCACTTTTTGCAAATTTGTCTTTAATGTTTTGAGATTTTGAGTAGTCCTCTTTTTAACCCCCGACGGAAAAAGAGGGTTGTTATAAGTTTGACGTGTGTTGCTTTGTATCTGTGTATCTGTCTGTGGCATCATAGCTCCTCAACGGATGAACCGATTTTGATTTAGTTTGTGTCGAGAGGTGATTGTGTCGAGAGTGTTCTTAGCTATGTTTGAATAAAATCGGTTCAGCCGTTCAAAAGTTATGGGCGTTTAACTGTTTGAATCGGGATGTTTTCGCAAGATTAATGTGTCGGGGGGTTTTTGAAATTTTACTTGTTATAAGTTCGATTGATATAATATCTGGTAAACCAATCAGTGACAATGCGATTGTCTTTTATTCTTTTTAGATAATAGAAATTGTAAGTGCGCCGGAAATACTGTAAGATGTTGTACTTATTGGTGTCAAATAAATAAATAATCACTGATCGCAAATTCCGGGAACAATTATTGTAATAACGCGTATTATACAGCACTATCATGCATAATATGCATATATTATGCATAGAGTCTGTATTTTTATCTCTGAGACAAAATTGACACATACAAATGACAAGTTACTTCTTTTAGAGATTACTAGCTTCTGCTAGCGGCTTCGCCTGCGTGTATTATACATATAAACCTTCCTCTTGAATCACTCTATCTGACAGACAGCGGAAAGCGACTTTGTTTTATACTTTCTAAGGAAGGATACGGCCTCCTGAGCTATGCTATATAAATTGTTGTAGTCTTAAATACTGTAATCGGTCTAAAAGGAGTTATATAAATCATACAAAAAATAAAATAAATAAATAAATACCTCAGGAGGTCTAATAAGCCCTAAAGAAGTAATTTAACATTCGCATGTATACATTTTTGATTATTGGATTGTCTCAGAGATAAATAAACTGTTTTAGGTAATATTTTGCCCATGTAGTACCCTCCAAGGAAAAATATAATTATTTGTAATAATTTCGCCCTTTCTTTGAAACAATTTGCGCTCTTAATCTAAAAGTCTTTCGTTAGAGGTTTGGTTAAGCGTGGTCGCGTGGCTTCGGCGATAAGTTTTTCGTAGAAGCGCGCATTTGTTGTTACGTGATTCGAATTGGTGAAATTAGAGATTTGGTTATTCGAGATCGCATGGCTACGGTGTTAAGTTTTTCGTGGTAGCGTGCATTCGTTGTTAAGTGTTTCGTATTAGTAAACTTACGGGGACGTGTTATTCGATGTAACACTTTTCTAAGTCACGTAACACACTCAATGCCAACATTTGACGAGGGCGGAGATGTTACGAGCTGTGGGAATGCTGGAAGCTGGGTCTGTTCAGCGTAATGTTGCTGAGGCCATAGGGACCCACCAAAATGTAATTTCAAGATTGTGGACACGCTATCGTGCCACAGGTGAAGTAGCGGAGAGGCACCGGGGGCCAAGTCGCATCACTACCCCCAGACAAGACCGATTTTTGCAAATTACTGCGCGAGCGCGACCAAATGCAACGGCGACTCAATTGGTCCAAAGGCTGCGAGTGGAACACCAAGTGCTTGTGAGTGACCAAACTGTAAGAAGGCGACTGCATGAAAGCAATCTACGCTCTCGTAGACCACTCCGGGTCCCACCTTTACGGAGAGGCAATCGTGGACGACGATTAGAATGGGTTCGGAACCACGTGGACTGGGGCCGTGAGCAATGGTCCAATGTGCTGTTCACGGATGAATCCAGGTTCGGCTTCCATCCAGAGTCACGAAGGACGCGTGTTTGGCGAGTTCCTGGACGATGGAGCCGTCTTCAGAACCCTCAGGAAGTTCACCCATACCAAGGAGGAACAATTATGGTTTGGGCAGGAATTCGTCTTGGAGGACGGATGGATCTCGTTTGGGTGCGAAGCAATATGACGGCAGAACGATACGTCCAACAGGTGCTGGGGCCCGTAATCTTGTCCCACAGAACACAAATGGGGCAAGATTTCCTGCTCATGCACGACAATACCCGGGCACACACGGCGAGAACGGTAGCAGCTTGGTTACATACACACAATGTTAGGGCCTTAGACTGGCCTGCTCAATCGCCAGATCTAAATCCCATTGAGCATGCGTGGGATATGCTGCAAAGAAGAGCTCTGAAGGAAGTTCCTGAAAATCTGGCTACAGAAGATCAAGTCTTTGCGCACCTCAGAAGGACATGGGACAATATTCCGCAGCAAGACATTGACAACCTTGTTCTGAGCATGCCGAATAGTTGCGTGTGTAGTGATGTGTTATGAATATCATGGGCGCTTTCTCAGACTACTAACTTCAAGTTTATAAACACAAATTAAATGATATTTCTATTTTTTTCAGTTTTTACTCATAAATTAAAAGTTAATTCAAATACGGTTTCCGTCTATACTTCATTTTTTTTCCATAAAATCCTGAAATTTTAATCGAAGTACCTTAACCATTATTAAAAAATGGTAGAATATTAAATAACGTATCTTTTAAATATATACATGTCATATAAATAATTAACACATTGATAGTAATTCGCTTTTTTAAAAATATCCCTAGACCGTGTTGATGCGTTTAGTAAATTGCTCTTCTTTAAGTTTGTGTTTTGGAGGAAAATACACAGAAGTCACGGTGATAACTCCATTATTATCATGGATGGCTATTGAAGTTGCCTGTATATGCACCATGCTGAATTGGGGGAGTTCGTGATGTTTGATGGAATCTCTTATTATGACAGCTGTTCCACCGTGCGCAGTGCTATCAGGGTGATTTGTAGAGTATATGTTGTAGTTTTTTATTATGATTTGACTGGTGGATGTAAAGTGTGTTTGGGATATAAGTAGGACATCGATTCTATGGAGGTATATCAGGGTCAGACTTCACTTTTGTTGGGAGATAGTCCGTTGATGTTCCAGGTGGCTATTTTGATTGTATTGATTATTTTGTGATTTTTTTGATGAGCGTAGTTATGATTCCTACAAGGGTGCTCTCTTGTAAGATGTAAGATAATGTGTGATCTGTTGTAAGAAAATTTCAATCTTTTCACTTTGTTTTAGGAACATATCTTCCAGCTTGCTGGTAGTGTGTTGTGTGGTTTTTTCATATGATGTTTGAGTTGAGGTTCTTTCATGCGGTATTGCTTTTACTGCATCTAAGTATTGTTTGCGTTTGTTCGTAGCTTCTTTGTATTTGTCCTGTGAGTACGGTTCTTCATTTCTGTTGGTGATGTGTGTGTTTTGTAGGAGTTTGCTTTTTGTGTAGTTTGGTTGGAGGTTTTTTAAATACTCTTGTAGACCTATTTTTATTACTTCGCGTCTTTCTGGCCCGGATTTCTTTATAGACCTGACATCCCTTGTAGTTTGCTGCGTGTGGACCTAGGCATAAGGCACAAGTGGCTGGGGAAGTGCGATCAGTCTTTGGGCATTCCTTGGTGTTGTGCGATTCTGCGCATTTTAGACAACAGTGCACGGTGTACATTCAGTAGTTTTTTGAGTGATCATACTGCTGACACCTTTGACACTGTTCCGGGGCTGTCCTTTTCTTAGGGTCCTCTATAACAATTGCCTGATGATAAATCACTTTCACCTGTTTTGCTGCTTTGTTATTTGGTCCCGATTGCAGATTAATGTAGAAGGTGGATGTGGGTATTTTCTCGGCTCCATATCTGGAGTTTATGATTTCACTCAGTACTATGTTCCCGGTATTTCGAATGCTCCGAGCTTGATGTGGTGTTGTGTGGTGTAAGTTTTTGATAACAAGTCTGAGTATTTTTTATTGATTCCCGTCCGAATGGTTCTTTTTGTAAAGGGATCAATGAACTACCTATGAGATGGCAAAAGTGCATCTATGCACTTGCAATGGTACATGCGTTGATTAAATAAATATATTATATTAAAAAAAACTACTTTATGTTCCTCCCTTACAAAACGCCAATTTCATATGACCTAATATTTTGCTTTTGAAGCCGGTTTATTTTTTGAGAAAAAGATTTTTTTCTATTTTCCAATTTCGGAATTTAGTCTACCTATCCATTTATTTCAACTATCCCTAAATATTCTAGATACTGTAAAATACTGTTAGACCAATATTACAGAATGCAACACACAATTTAATAATCCTTTTAAATGAAATTATATTACATTATTATATTATATTATTATACTCGTATTTATTAGATAATTTCATTTAAAAGGATTTTTAAATTTTGTGCAGACACAAACCTGCCACTTCAGTCTAGTACAAACAGACATTTTGAGGGCCAAAGATTAAATATTTCGCAATATTACACAATTGACTGCAATAGCTCTGTATCACACATCTTCCTGATTAGATAATCTCTTATTTGCTCATTAATTACGATGTTGATTCTAAATTCTGTCTTTGGGGCTGCTGAAAAACCAATAGCATACTATAAGAGTATTAGCAATCTATATATTTTGCCATCTATACAGTTCTCACTTCAATCTCTGTTTGTTCGGTGCTAGTAGTTTAAAAAAATCAACACATAGATACAGGTAGGTATTCAAAACGAATGACGGCTCGGAATACGAGCGAGTTTATATGACAGTGGTGTGTGGTACTGCGCCAGTAGGCGCCAGTATTGCGCAATGAAAAGTGAAATTCACAGCTATCAAAGTTCACCACAGCAACCACTAGACACCATATAGTAATAATGAAAAATAAAAATCGCCGAACTACGTCAAGTAACCCTACGTATCGTCGAATAGGTATTTCAAAGCAATGTTAGGTTTCTTTCACCATTTTTTATTTTAAATACAGTAAAAGATGATTAAAAGTTGGTTAATAACAATTCTCGCTAATTACCTCGTATCAGCATACCATAAGTGACCATAAGCTCTTAGAGCAAGGTTATTTTGAGTGTGCGTAGTTAGTCGGAGGATATGACCAAAACCCAGAAAACCATGCTGTGCAGTAGGAGGATATGACCAAAACCCAGAAAACCATGCTGTGCAGTCGGAGGATACATGTTCGCGAACTGGCTGACCAAAACCAGATGCATCCTCCGACTGCACAGCATGATTTTCTTCTTGTTTACTTCTTTTTAGTTCGCTTTTTAAGCAGTCGGGTTTTTTGATATTTGTAATTAACTTTTTTTATTTATAACTTTCGAGTTTTTTTTTTGGAGTTCGGTACATTTAAACATGAAGTGTTATATATTTTTGAAATCACTTATTAAAACCCTTCATTTTGATACTCCACACAATGGGTTTAGAAGAAAAAAAATATTGGTGCCCCACAATATGGCGCCCAAAGCACGCCATTTTTTATATTTTACAATTTTAATGTAGCCAGTGACACTCGCAGGTTTAAGACGAATCGATCTCTAGAACGCCACATAGGAACAAACATACATACATACGTACATACATACATAGACTGATAAACAAATTACCCTCCTGCGGCAGTCGGTTAAAAATGTTGGTCGACAAAATTGATCCAGATTTTCAGTCACTCAAAAAAACAAAACGTTGGCATTGCACCCGAAGATTTTTTTTTTTATAATAATAAGAATTTATAAATAATATTAGTAAGTCTTAAAATAGTATGTATCGTGATAAGATAAATAGAAGACACAAGATGCATTTAGCCTGATAATGCCTGATAATGATTACTATATAAAAAAGATTTTTTTATCGCCTATATTCAGTCGCTTGTCTGATAAAGAGAGCACACCATGGTCAAAGCACGGAAATACGTGGTCATCAATGAATTCAAGGGTTTACCCAAACGTGAGGATTTTGAAATTGTGGAGTACGAATTACCGCCGCTCAAGAATGGAGAGATCCTCGTGAAAACTGAATGGGTGAGTGTGGACCCATACTTGTGGATATACAGTTCACCTGAGCGGTACGATCGGTTCGGTTACCAGGTTGCTGTAGTGCAAGAATCGAAGGACCCCAACTACCCGGTCGGAACAAGAGTCGTCTCCCATAAGGGCTGGTGTGACTACTGCATTCTCGATGCTAAGGTACCCGACAAGATGGCTGGGTATATTTATAAGATGCCAAACATGAATGGATTATCAAACTCATTAGCAGTTGGTGCCGTCGGAATGCCAGGTGCTACTGGTTACTTTGGATTCCTGGAACACTGCAAACCGAAGGCTGGTGAAACAGTGGTAGTGACGGGTGCTGCTGGGGCAATAGGCTCCCTCGTTGGACAGATTGCGATGATCAAGGGCTGCAAGGTCATCGGTTTTGCTGGTTCTGAAGATAAAGTGAAGTGGTTGGAGTCTATCGGTTTCGACAAAGCGATCAACTACAAGACTGCTGACATATCGACTGCATTAAAGAAAGCTGCTCCTGAAGGTGTAGACTGTTACTTCGACAACGTTGGAGGGGAGCTAAGCAGTGTGATTATGAACCAGATGAATATGTACGGACGCGTGGCCGTCATTGGAAGTATCAGTTCATACCACGAAGAACCCGCGCCGAAAGTAAGCATCTTGCAGCCAACGATACTGTTTAAACGGTTAACCATCAGGGGTTATTCAGTTTGGGAATCTCTAGACCGCTTTTCCGAAGCGTTTGATCAGATACTTAAATGGATTCACAGTGGACAGCTGACGCCTCGAGAACACGTCACTGGAGGGTTTGACAAGCTCTACGACGCTTTAATCGGAATGTTGAAAGGTGAAAATATCGGCAAAGCAGTTGTTAAGTTATAATTACATTTGTAATATGCTTGTGAATAATAAAATTTATATTGTTACAACATAATCTTTAAATTGTGGCCCAATAAAATTAAAATTATCAAAGGAATAGCAACTAATTAATTAGTATTTTTATTCTTAAATACTAGCTTCTTCTCGCTGCTTCGCTCACGTAAAAGGTGTTTATAATAATAATAATAAAAAGCCTTTATTAGCAATCTTACAGTTAACATTTTAACTTATTTCTACTGAATACTACAGTAGTTAGTATTTTTTTTAAATAAAATATACTTTTTCTTAATCGACACCGGTTTCTCGATTGCCTTGCTTTCCAGCATAGGCCTTCCCAAGTGCTGTTCACAAACATCGATCTCTTGCTTTTCTAGTCCAAGTCGTCCCTGCCACCTTTTTGATGTCATCTTCCCATCTACGATACTGTCTGCCTTTCCTTCTTGTTTTGTATGTAGGACACCATTCTGTCACATCTTTAGTCCATTTCTCTGTCTTAGATCTTATTAAATGGCCTGCCCATTTCCACTTCGGTTGTTTGATTTGGTCTTTTACATCTATGACTTTGGTGTGTTTCCATATTGTTGTTAATCTTATTTTGTCTTTTAATTTAACGTTCAGTTTACTTCTTTCCATTCTATGTTGGCAGGTTTCTAGTGCTTTTATATCTTTATTTGTGCAGCTCCATGTTTGACACTCATATGTGATGCTCGGCAGAATATACGTATTAAATACTTTCTTTTTGATTTTATTTGTATTTCTGAGTTTTCATTACTTCTTTTAAAGACCAATATTTATTCCATCCTATGTTAATTCTATTATTAATTTCTTTTGTTGTGAGATCTGTTGGAGATATTATTTGGCCAAGATAAGTAAACTCATTTACATATTGCAGTTCAGTAACGTTAGTAGGTTTTATTGGGATTGCTGTGTGGTTTTACTCGTATTTATTGATAAGCCCACCTTTTCGCTTTCGTATACCAGTTTTTCAATCATACTCTGTAACGTATCTAGGTATTTTTTTTTTATTTATTTAGCACAAAAAACAGTTATACAGTACAGCATATAGAAAAATATTACAGTCGAAAAAACATATAACCCACACTATTGTCCACGAAGTGACATCTGAGTATGATAACGAATGCATGTTAAATGAAAAAAAAATAAGATAGTATTATTTAGCAGAAAAGCACTGCATATACGAATCGAGGGAAGCGGATGACAAGAGCGATCTTATGGGCGATTTGCAAGAAATTGAAAAACCATTATTTTTAATTTAGATAGCGAAAGCGCGAAAATGTCAAAATCAGTAAATTGTGAGTTATAAGATTCTAAAAGTTTTTTTCTTTTTCTAAAGTGTTTTATACAGGAACAGAAAAGTAGAAGGCTTTTTGAAGTCTTTACAAGACCGCATGACGAAACCATACATCTGAAAGGCTTTGTTAATTATGTTGTAGATATGATGATAGGTGTCTAAGTGTAATTTACAATCAAGTAGTACGCCAAGATCACGCGTGCACTCAGTTTTTATCAATTGTATATCGTTCAAGTTATAAGGGAAGTTAATAGTGTTTTTGGTAAAAGAAATGAAGTGACATTTTGGAAGACTAAGATGAAGTTTATTGACCAGACAGTATCGTGAAAGCCTGCATAAGTCCTCTTGCAGTAGCAAACAGTCCCGAGAGTTCGCACAAGCCTTATTGATTTTAATGTTATCGGCGTACATTAGAAATTCAGATTTGACTATGCAGGCTTTTATGTCGTTTATAAACAAGATAAAAAGCAATGGGCCTAAGACAGATCCCTAAGGCACACCTGATTCGACGACCACATAATTAGACACGAATCCATTAATGACAACCTTTTGAGTTGTATTAAATATATATGAAGCAAACCATCTGAGTAAATTGCCTCTTATGCCATTGAAAGCAATTTTATCGAGAAGTAATTTATGGTCCACCTTGTCAAAAGCTTTCTGAAAATCAGTATAAACAGCATCAACCTGCATGCGCATGTCCATGTTTTCAAATAAAAATTGAGTGAAAATGATTAAGTTTGTGCTAGTAGATTTGGATTTAACGAAGCCATGTTGCTCGGGTATAATTAGGTGATTTAACTGTGGAAATAAGTGGCTGTGCACTAGACCCTCAAATAGCTTAGACAAGGTGGATAAGATAGATATGGGTCGATAAGTCTCAACGTTACCTTTGTCACCACTTTTGTGAATGATCATCGGCAAATCTAAGATGGTTTAGCCGTGTTCCATTAACCTTTATTCCGTAACCACTCCACTCTAGTTGTCGATACATGCTCTAGGGTTGCAGAAAATAATTTTGGTGATAAGGGGTCTCCCTGTCTAACTCCACGTCTAATGGGAAAACATTCTCCTGCCCTTTCTGTGCGTATTTTAGCTGTCATATTTTCGTATATGTTTTTAATTATACGTTAATATGTATTTACCATGGACTCCTTGTAAGGTGAGAGCCTCCCATATTTTCCGTGTTTTATTGAGTCGAAAGCTTTGTTGTAGTCTATAAACGCCAAGTAATAGTTAATGCCATATTCGTTGCATTTCTGAATTAGCTGTTTTATGGTATGAATGTGGTCCATGGTTGAAAAACCACTTCTAAAGCCTGCTTGCCCGTTTGGCTGGTTTTCGTCCAGTCTTTGTCAATTGTTCCAGAATTATCTTAGAGAATACTTTATACACATTCGACATTAGCGAAATGGGTCTGTAGTTATAAATATCATCTGTCTTCCCCTTCTTATAAAGTAAAATTATGGTTGATGTAGTTCATTGACGCGGTATATATTCAGTTGTTAAAATTTCATTAAATAAATCTGTAATTGTGTTAAGATTCTAACATCAAGAAATGTCACTTTTGTTATTAAATTCGCTTCAAACCAATAGATGGTGCTGTACATTTTTGACTCTCCGCTACATCGCGGTGTTAAGATTTTCAGGGATTTCATGACCCCCCTTGTATATATCATAAATAAATGTTTTCTCGTTCTGAGCGCGGCGTTTTCTTGGTGCAAACCGTAAACTGCCGTGAAGGCTCCTCAGACTTTTTTGGGAATTTGTACATGGTCCCTCGAGCTGGATGGACGATAAGTTGGTTGATTGAAGTTGAACCACGCAGCGACATATCCAGTACTGGAACGGTATCGGAAGGAGCGGATAGTTTGGAACCGATTTCAGTAAAGTATAAAGAAGTGAAACTGTGAGTACTCTTTGCAATATTATCTTTGAGAAAATTCAAGCAAATTAGAACCTTCAATACAAGAAGAAATAGACTTAGAAAATTTAGAAGTTGTTTGGACTTAGAATAGTTTCGCAAAAAGTGAACAGACGGGGAATCCACGCCGGTTTTCCCCCAGAACTGCCAAACACTTAGAAAATTTTGAGGAAAAAGTTCATTGACTTGCAATTTATTTGAGATTGGTGATTCAAGTTAATTGAAAATTTAACTATACATTCATATGAAAATGGATAAGTATTTTGCATTTCAAGATGATGTGAAATCAAAGATACAAAAAGCCAGAGTAAATTTTAAGAAATCTCCAAAGGAAAGGTTAACACAATCCTATTTGGAAACTCGTCTTGAAACACTAGAAAATTATTGGACTTCATATCGCGAAACACATAGAGTCATCGTTTCGGAATTTAATCAAAAGGAATTGGTGAAGTCTACTTATTACACAACTGATGCATATGACGTAACTGAAGAACTATACACGGATTATAAGACGGAAATAAAGGATTGTTTGCTTAAGTTTAAGATCGATTCTAATACTGTTGCATTGTCTAGTTCTAAGGTTAATGAGTCAAACGTCGGTCAATCCTTTAGTGTTAGATTACCCAAGATTTCCATTCCTACTTTTAGCGGCAAATACACCGAATGGACAAGTTTTCGTGATTTATTCATATCGTTAATACATAGCAACAAAGCATTGGACGACGTTCAACGGCTTCACTATCTCAAAGGCTATTTAACAGGTGAGGCCGAGCAACTTTTACGGCAAATTCCTATTACGGCCAATAATTACAAAGTCTGTTGGGATCAATTAGAACATCGCTATAATAATAAATTACACCTTGCTATTTGTATTTTAAAACGTTTCATGAATCAAAAGAACATACAGTCAGAATCATCCAGTGCCATTAAAGAATTACTTGATATAACAAATGAATGTTTAAACGCCCTCAAAAATTTAGATATTGATATTTCTTCTTGGGATATTATTGTAATTTACATTGTGAGTCTGAAACTTGATACTGAATCTAGAAAATTATGGGAAGTTCAAATCTGTACGTTCAATGACGAACTACCTAAGATAAGTTACTTGCAAGAATTCTTACAAGAGTTTTTGGATAATAAGGTAAACAAGTCGAATAATAGTACTCGCGCAACTAAGGTTATGCATGTCACTTCAAATTCAAAATGTGAGTTTTGTGATGACGACCATAAATTGATGAATTGCAAAAAGTTTGCAAGGGAAGACGTTGAAACACGTCGTAAGTTTATCCAAACCAATAAGTTGTGTTTTAACTGTTTCGGTTCAAATCATTCGGTATTTTCATGTCGTCAGTCAACCAATTGTCGTATTTGTAGGAAGAGGCATAACTCTCTCCTTCATCAGAAATCAATCCCTAAAGGTCACAACTCACGTGATCAAGAGGATGATGGTACGGATAAATCTCCACCATCTACTCCACAGACCGAGATTCCAATTAACGTTGTGTCTTGTTTCTCCAGTGTGAACAGCCAAGTGCTATTGGCCACTGCCTTAGTACAGGTAGAAGCGAGAACAGGCACTTTCGTTTTAAGATCTCTCTTAGACCAAGGATCTCAAGCATCGTTTATTGCCGAATCCTCGGTACAAATGCTTGGTCTGAAGAAGATTACAGACAAGAGCTTTATTTCAGGACTTGGCAGTGACCAGAGCGCAACATTGCACTCTAAATGTTTTGTAAACATAAGGATTCAGTCACGCCACGATCCCAACTTTATAGTTGTTGTGAAGGCTCATGTTCTAAAGAACATCACATCACTTCTTCCTGAGAGGAAGATTGTTTTGACATCGTTGTCACCTCAAATGTCGGATCTAAAGCTAGCTGATCCTTCATTTAATACTCCGAATAAAATTGATGTTTTACTAGGAGCAGAAGTATATTGCCAGATTATAACGGATGGTGTTATCAAGGGTTCACCTGGGTTGCCTGTGGCTCAGAATACCAGACTTGGATGGATTCTCTCTGGCTGTATACATTCACAAATCAAGCAAGGTTCTCCGCAAAGAAATAAAATTGTGAACATGCACACTCATTTAACTGACGATCTGTTAAAGAAGTTCTGGGAGTTAGAGGAACCTTCTTCTGACAAAAGGTTTTTATCAGAGGAAGAGCAGGCCTGTGAGGACTTCTTTGCAGAAACTGTTAAAAGAGATTCAGAAGGTCGCTATGTGGTAAGATTGCCTTTCAAGTCAAAGAATCCCGAGTGTAAATTTGGCAACTCTTTCGATATTGCTCGGAAACTATTTTATTTGCTCGAGAAACGGTTTGTTAAGAATCCTGAATTTGCAATAAAATATTCTGAAGTTATTGAGGAGTATTTGACGTTAGGTCATATGGAGGTGGTACCAGAATTAGAGAAAGAGAATCATAATGCCATCTATCTGCCACACCACGCAGTCATCAAAAATGATAGAACCACAACAAAGGTGAGGATTGTATTCGACGCGTCATGTGTTTTAAACAATGGATCATCGTTAAATAGAGACATGATGATTGGTCCAAGGCTACAACCTGAACTGAGGCACATCATCATGCGTTGGCGCTGTTATCCTATATGTCTTGTTGCAGACATAGTAAAAATGTATAGACAAGTAAAGGTATCTGGAGAAGATGTTGATTTTCAACGCCTGTTGTGGCGTAAGGATGTGAACTCAGAACTTCAACATCTAAGGTTACTGCGTGTAACATTTGGTACATCTTCAGCACCTTACTTAGCTGTACGAGCTCTGCAACAGCTTGCGCATGATGATGGTGATAAATACCCTTTAGCAGCAGACAGGGTTTTAAAGGAGTTCTACGTCGACGATCTCATGACAGGTTGCGAAAACGTTGAAGAAGGTATTAAAATCATACATCAATTAAAAGACCTTCTTAATTGTGGCGGATTTGAGCTTCAGAAGTGGTCTTGTAATACCAATGGGTTATTGCAAGAAGTTGATACAGACAGTAAGGATAGCAAGGAAAACCTAGAATTGAAATTAGATTCTGTTATGAAAATTCTAGGATTAACCTGGAACAGATCTAACGATGAGTTTCAATATACTGTCCAACTTCCGCCGCTTGAAACACCTGTGACCAAACGTAAGGTAATTTCGGATGTAGCCAAATTATTTGATCCACTTGGTTGGATTGCGCCCGTCATAACAACAGCCAAGATTTTTATTCAGAGAATATGGCTTGCTGGTATAGGGTGGGATGACGAAATACCAATTGACATACTCAAAGATTGGCTTTCATATCGTAAGGATCTCGTTCATCTCACTAGTTTTCAACTGCCGAGATGGACGGGGGCAAGCAGACACAATGTTCACATGGAACTACAAGGGTTTTGTGATGCTTCTAATGCAGCGTATGCAGCCGTTGTCTACGTTAGAACAGTAGATTGTAACGGTAAGGTTCATGTGAATCTGGTCGCTTCCAAATCAAGGATTGCTCCTGTAAAACAAGTATCAATACCTCGCTTGGAGCTTTGTGGAGCGGTTTTATTAGCTAAATTGCTCCATTTTCTTTTGTGATACCCAATACTTCCGAGACTTCTGTCTCGGAAGTATTGGGTATCACAAAAGAAAATACCCACGCTTGGACTGACTCTAGTGTTGTTCTTGCTTGGCTGAGTAGTCATCCTAGCAAGTGGAAAACGTTTGTCGCAAACAGGGTCTCGGAAATTTTGACCATAATGGACAATAGTCAGTGGGCGCATGTCAAGTCCGATGAGAACCCAGCAGATTGCGTATCGCGAGGCATAAATCCGAGGGATATTTCTGAAATTACCATTTGGAAAAAGGGCCCTAAGTCGCTACAAGAAAATACAGTCCACTACAGTAAAGGAAAGTTTAAACAAATTGACTTAGAAGAAAAGAAAAATAAGGTATTATGTCATGTCACATTTGAAGACATTGATATAATGTCAAGGTTTTCAAGTCTAAATAGGATGACAAGAGTAATTTCATATTGTAGAAGGTTTCTTAAAACCTTAAATAGGGTTAGCACTAGCTCTACAACCACACGTTGGCTAACGTCTAAGGAAATGAAGGAGTCATTACTTACCTGTATCCGGTTGGACCAAAGGGAAAAATTCCTGAACGAAATAAAGAGTTTACGGGGATTAGGTATTGTAAATAAAGAGAGTAAACTTACCTCGCTTAATCCATTCCTCGATGGCGGAGGCATCCTTAGAGTTGGTGGGCGATTGCAGAAGGCTAACGTTGTGGATGAAATGAAACATCCCATACTGATTCCTCCTAATTCACATCTTGCAAATTTGATTGTTGCAGATGCCCATGAGCGTACTATTCATGGGGGCCCTCAGTCCATGCTGAGTTATATAAGAACTCGGTATTGGATCATGAACGCAAAAAGTCTTATAAGGCAGCATTTTCGTAAATGTGTCGTTTGTATTCGTTATGCGGCTCAAACGAACCAACAATTGATGGGCCAATTGCCATCAGCTCGTGTCACTGCTTGCCGCCCTTTTCATAAAAGTGGTGTTGATTACGCAGGGCCTATCGCAGTCAGAACCACAAAGGGACGTGGCCATCACTCCACTAAAGGTTATATTTGTTTATTCATCTGCATGGCCACTCGTGGAATTCATCTAGAGGTCGTGAGCGATCTAACCTCAGAAGCATTTTTGGCTGCTTTTAAGCGTTTTGTTGCACGCAGAGGTCATTGTGCAGAATTGTGGAGTGATAATGGCACTAATTTTGTTGGAGCGAATAAAGAGCTCAACAAATTAGTACCACGGGAAAGTTCGGTAGTAGCGAATGACATAGCTGACTGGCTTGCAACAAACGGCACCAACTGGCATTTCATTCCACCCCATTCACCAAACTTTGGTGGGCTCTGGGAAGCTGGAGTGAAGTCCACAAAACATCACCTAAAAAGGGTTATCGGCAACAGCACACTCACTTTCGAGGAGATGACGACTCTTTTGTGCCAAATAGAGGCATGTCTTAACTCAAGACCGATAACACAAATAAGTTCCAATCCAGAAGATCCGTACCCACTTACCCCGGGACATTTTCTTGTGGGTGAGCCTTTAGTACTGGTACCGGATGCTAATTACAAAAATTCTACCTTGAGTACTCTCAAAAGATGGCATTTCACACAACGGCTTGTGCAGGACTTTTGGCGTAGATGGTCAAACGAATACCTTACACAACTCCAGCATCGTTATAAATGGACACATTGATTAAAACAGTTATCCCCAACCAATTGAGCTGAAATTTTGCATACCCGTAGATGGCAATGCACGGTAAGCTGAAAAGAATGTCTACTAAAATTTAGAATATTTGATTTATTAATTTTACTTTTATCTATAGTTACAGTCGGTAATAGCTGTTACCTGACCCACCCTAAAACAAACGAATTTGAATCCTCTGCCTTTAACATTAAGGGTTATTCAATTTGTATTAGTTTATCAGACTAGCGTTACTCGTTAAGCAAATACAATAATAATACAGATACGCAAATTCGATCTTTAAAACGTTAGCGTTAGGATATTTACAACTACTTCTTATGCTATTTTCATTTTTATGCTGTAAGACTGAAAGTTTATCAGAGTATTGTAATATAAACAGCTTATTTTTAACCGATATTACAAAAAGGAGTAGATTCTATGTTCGACTTTGTTTGTTTTTAATTTAATTTTTTTTATTTTCACCTATTTATTCGTCAATGGTGGACTCATTTGGAAAATTCTTTTTTTTGTTTGAAAGAGTATGTTCCCGAATTGGTCTCATTTCAATTTAGTTAAGATCTGATAAAGAACTTTAGAGATATACAACAGAACTCTTCAGAAAATGTATATTGTTTATACTATTTCATAACATAACATCACGCCAGTGCGCTCTAAAGTGGTACGCAAATGTGTACAGTTCACCTTGGTACACTCTTATTTCACTTGTTATGTTCAAGTTTCATGATATTCGGGTGATAAAATCTGGCATTAGGTATCTTCTATAGAAAAACAACTGAAAAGTGAAAAAAATAAGTTCAGAAACTTAATTAATACTTTTTACTACTTTTTACTTAGGTCGAATCTGTTCCAAAACTGAATTGGGGCACCCCGACCTCACGTAGTCTATTGGCCCCTAGAGTGTATATAAAACCGGAGATACCAAGGGAGAGCAACCCCCGCCCGCTGTAACAAAGCATAGGCAACACCCCCATGCGAGGCGTAGCGGCTATCCTTTGTTATGTAAGGGCGAAGGGATTGCACTTTCCACAGTGGCGGAGACGACGCAGAAGCAACTTCAAAGTGATTTAAACACGTGTATGTAACTTCAAAACTTAAAGATTATGAAAATTATTTATTTGCTAGGATTGAGGGGAAAGGGGGTATTTCATAGTTCCCTCCCCTCCCCCTTAAAAACCTTTAAATCGCTATCCTCGATATCAAATATTTCCCTCAAATTGACATAACTGTATTATTTATTATATGCCTACCTTGGACAAGTCGTTCTAGTTCGATTGGTTCGTACTTACCGAATTTGCACACTTAAATTGAAGTAGGTTAAAAATCGTCTAACTTTTAGTAGGTCAGACGGAAGGGTTGGTCAGGTAACAGCTGCTACCAACTATACATGCCGCCTTGGATTATCGCATCAACTCCAGCACCTGTAGCCAAGATGACAATCTACAATCGATAACGCTAGTAGAAAACGTATCAATGAATGGGAATGTCACATCTGAACGTTAAGTCACGTGGTCAGACCATACAAATTCAAATATTTTTATTTGTAGAACATAGGTAAATAAAAGGTACAGATGTCAATATTAATAAAATGAACGCTATGAAAAAACGGTACAACAAATAGAAGGCGTTAACGATTGTAGAAAGAAATTCGATACGATACGTTTGTAACTTGGCTAGGGGGCTGGTAGAACAGTGGCTAAGAAGATCAGATTATTGAATTGATTGATTACGAAACCGAGACAGCTGTACAGCTGGTCCATCAGCTTAAGGTCGCTCAGTGTGCTAACTGAGCTATGCTTGGAGTCTCTCTGACTCGAAATGAGTTCGAATCCGGAACGAGGTGATCCGGCAGAGAACCAAAGTTGTCGACATAGCTCAGAGATTATGCAAGCTGAAGTGGTAATAGTCCGGTCAAAATAGACATACCCCTTGCATACATCCCAAAGATGATAATGTACAAGAACGTTTGGGATACCATTATAATGTAATTGTGAAAAATCCTCAGTGATGTGTGCTATTTCTTTTTTCAGGTTGGGCCCAAAAATCAGTTTGTTAAGTTTTGATTTTGCTGCAATTTGTGCTCATAGTTCTTATTGTATCGTCGACTTTGTTTTTTGTACCAAATCTGTAAAGGTACTTTAGGTATAGTTAAATTACATTGTTATGCGAGCCGTTCAACATTCAAATTGACATTTTCTGTTTATTTTTAATGTTTTGACAGCAATTTTATCAATATTTTCAATAGTACCCAACATTGACAAAATTAGAAAGTTAATTCGTGCCTTTAGAAAGTTAACGATACCGAAATACACTGACAAATAAAAGAACTATTAAGAAATTAATTTTGGTTTATATCTTGAAAACTAATGAACTGCACTAGTGAGTTCAAGCGTTGACCGATTTTCACAATTCAAACGGAATTATCGGTTGTACGACTATACCTTTCTATAAAACTAAAATAATTAAAATATAAGCAAAAAATCATGTTTTCAAGTTACGAAAATCTCATCTTTCTTCTAAAATTGCCTTAAAATTTACTTTTATCAGTCTTTAATGATTGAATTATGATGCTAATACGATTCTAAATGGAATCTATACGTAGTTAGACTTAGAACATTTCTTAACATTAACAAATTGCTAGATATTTGACTATTGGGCGTGTCGTGGCCGCTCATGGCCTTCTCGCTACTTGTGTCCGCGGAATGCGATAAGGCGCCTATTGTAAGTATTTTAGTTATGATTTTCCTTTTTGTTTGTTAAATATAGTCTACAATAAAGTATATATAAATAAATAGACTACCTTTGGTCGCGATAGCCGACATCCACGCGGGCGGAGCCGTGGGCAGAAGCTAGTGATATTATAAATATTAGGGGTTTTGTTCTTCTATCTCTAAACATTAATAAAAGTAAATCCTTTAACAATGTTCTTGAATTTATTGACAGTATATTATTGAAAAGGGTAAATGGCTTTACTGTTTTTCCCTTGATTACTTATTGTTATGTCTTAGTATCCTAAACTTAATATTTTATTTGGCCCAAAGACCCTGGTGCCAAAAATAAACTGGGGTCCTAGGTAAACCGTTTAGTTTTGAACAAGTTAAAATATAATTTATTTATAATGGGATCCCTTTTTTCGCATAATGTTCTTTTCCTAATATACTTTGGCATAAATGTTTCAGCATAATTTGTTTTGCCATATTCTTTTTGGCATACAGTTTATGTTGGTATCTTGAAGGCTAATTTGTTTTGGCATAATTTGAATTCGCATAATGTTACTAGCCCTAATGACTATTAGCATTATAGTATTAAGGCATAGAAATTAATAGGAAAACGGAAATAAATTTATTTTATTTTGAATTTTCATGCAAATGATTTATTATATATAATACACACATCAACACGGTCTAGGGATATTTCATACTCAATTAAATAACTCGAAAAGTACTGGCCACATTGTAATCTTTTATACACCGATTTGTTTGTAATTTATCTCAGACTAATTCCAAATTAAAATTTTTGAAAATTCTTTTGTTTCGGTGGCATAAAAATGTCTTGATGTGTAGGAGAGGGCATTTTCATTTGTGCGAAATTTAGAAAACAATACGAATTACGTTTAGGTACAGTTTTTTTCATTTTTAAACGAAAGATAAAGTTAAAATTGAGGTATTGTAGCCATGCAACGCCAACATTTGACGAGGGCGGAGATTTTACGAGCTGTGGGAATGCTGGAAGCTGGGTCTGTTCAGCGTAATGTTGCTGAGGCCATAGGGACCCACCAAAATGTAATTTCAAGATTGTGGACACGCTATCGTGCCACAGGTGAAGTAGCGGAGAGGCACCGGGGGCCAAGTCGCATCACTACCCCCAGACTAGACCGATTTTTGCAAATTACTGCGCGAGCTCAACCAAATGCAACGGCGACTCAATTGGTCCAAAGGCTGCGAGTGGAACACCAAGTGCTTGTGAGTGACCAAACTGTAAGAAGGCGACTGCATGAAAGCAATCTACGCTCTCGTAGACCACTCCGGGTCCCACCTTTACGGAGAGGCAATCGTGGACGACGATTAGAATGGGTTCGGAACCACGTGGACTGGGGCCGTGAGCAATGGTCCAATGTGCTGTTCACGGATGAATCCAGGTTCGGCTTCCATCCAGATTCACGAAGGACGCGTGTTTGGCGAGTTCCTGGACGATGGAGCCGTCTTCAGAACCCTCAGGAAGTTGACCCATACCAAGGATGAACAATTATGGTTTGGGCAGGAATTCGTCTTGGAGGACGGACGGATCTCGTTTGGGTGCGGGGCAATATGACGGCAGAACGATACGTCCAACAGGTGCTGGGGCCCGTAATCTTGCCCCACAGAACACAAATGGGGCAAGATTTCCTGCTCATGCACGACAATGCCCCGGCACACACGGCGAGAACGGTAGCAGCTTGGTTACATACACATAATGTTAGGGCCTTAGACTGGCCTGCTCAATCGCCAGATCTAAATCCCATTGAGCATGCGTGGGATATGCTGCAAAGAAGAGCTCTGAAGGAAGTTCCTGAAAATCTGGCTACAGAAGATCAACTTTTTGCGCACCTCAGAAGGACATGGGACAATATTCCGCAGCAAGACATTGACAACCTTGTTCTGAGCATGCCGAATCGTTGCCGATGTGTTATGAACATCATGGGCGCTTTCTCAGACTACTAACTTCAAGTTTATAAACACAAATTAAATGATTTTTCTATTTTTTTCAGTTTTTACTCATAAATTAAAAGTTAATTCATATACGTTCCGTCTATGCTTCATTTTTTTTTCCATAAAATCCTGAAATTTTAATCGAAGTACCTTAACCATTATTAAAAAATGGTAGAATATTAAATAACGTATCTTTTAAATATATACATGTCATATAAATAATTAACACATTGATAGTAATTCGCTTTTTTTAAAATATCCCTAGACTGTGTTGATGTGTTTATTATGTAACTGCGATGCATAACAAATTATTAATTAATTAATGAATAGACATGCATCTGACAAAAATCACTTTTTGTAGCAATTGCTTGTAAATATGCAAATTTCGAAGTATATTCATTTATTTTTACCTGTAAAAAAAACTTGGCTCACAGGGTATCAAGAACCTAGCTGACAGAAAGGAGCGAGTGCAGTATAGCGCGAGCGACGACATTTTGACAGAAAACAAGAGACAATTAGGGGAGATGCGTGCAAAATGATCCCCTTAAGGCGAAAACTTTACTGCGCCCAAATTTTAAAACAATAACACAATATTTAAATGGTTATGTATAGTGAATTTACTTATCTTTGTAACTACATACTTATTTCTCATGATATGGTTTATTAGTGTCGACATATTTTCTAAAAGTTTAGTAAGGGATCGTTTTATACACATGTATGTATAAAACGATCCCTGGGGTAGGGTTAAAATGATCCCAGGGATCATTTTATGCTCTACAATATTTTATATTATCAAAATAAAACAACCAGATGTTTATTTAAATCACATGTATTACTTAAAGCAACAAAAATATGAAAGTGTTTTACACAAATAAAATTTTAAGTCTTTATTACATTGAAGATCATTTATTTTTTATTTGCTACTACTAAATCAACAAAATTAAACGATATATAATTGTAATAAACGTTTTAAGGCTCATTCTCGACTCAACGAGACTCCAAGTTCTCTTTCCTGTTCTTGGCTAAAAACTGTTTGTCTACCACCTAAAATTTTAGCGGTTCCAGAAGCTATTTTATTTTTACCTTTGGCTCTTCTTTTTAATACCATTACAGGCACAGAAAACTCTTTACTTGCGGTTTTATAAGGTACTAAATTCTGCCTGCGTGAAAAGTGTTTTATCATCCCAAAGGAATACAAACTATCTCCATGCCAAATTTCATCTAAATCGATTCAGTAGGTCCAGAGATTACCCCCTAAAACCTCACAAACGTTACCTCTTTATAATATAGTATAGATAAGGTATACCATCTTTGACGGCCTTATGAGACTTTAATTTCTTCCTCAGGCCAATTTTGCCGAGTGATTTTTCGTTTATAAACTCGCGGCATGATCTGTAAAAATAAAAAATACATATGGGGTAATATGATTCCAGGGATCGTTTTATACCCACGAATAGGGATAATTTATCCTCAAACACCAAATTTCAAGATATCGATCAAAATATATAACGTTCAAATACAACGTGCGGTATTTAAACATTGCTTAAATATAGCTGAACGATATTGGAATCCGATAATAAATCAACATTTTAATAAATCATAACATGTAGAAAGTAATGAAATTCGGAAAATAGACTTAGATAAACCACTCTAAGTGCTCACACTACCATGACACTCGGAGTGCCAACTGGCGGGGTTGTGGGGATGAAGTATGTTGCGTATTTTGAGAGATGTCACTAGTAGTCAGTCGTATGTGGTGCTAAGTGCTCACACTACCATGACACTCGGAGTGCCAACTGGCGGGGTTGTGGGGATGAAGTATGTTGCGTATTTTGAGAGATGTCACTAGTAGTCAGTCGTATGTGGTGCTAAGTGCTCACACTACCATGACACTCGGAGTGCCAACTGGCGGGGTTGTGGGGATGAAGTATGTTGCGTATTTTGAGAGATTTCACTAGTAGTCAGTCGTATGTGGTGCTAAGTGCTCACACTACCATGACACTCGGAGTGCCAACTGGCGGGGTTGTGGGGATGAAGTATGTTGCGTATTTTGAGAGATGTCACTAGTAGTCAGTCGTATGTGGTGCTAAGTGCTCACACTACCATGACACTCGGAGTGCCAACTGGCGGGGTTGTGGGGATGAAGTATGTTGCGTATTTTGAGAGATGTCACTAGTAGTCAGTCGTATGTGGTGCTAAGTGCTCACACTACCATGACACTCGGAGTGCCAACTGGCGGGGTTGTGGGGATGTAGTATGTTGCGTATTTTGAGAGATGTCACTAGTAGTCAGTCGTATGTGGTGCTAAATGCTCACACTACCATGACACTCGGAGTGCCAACTGGCGGGGTTGTGGGGATGAAGTATGTTGCGTATTTTGAGAGATGTCACTAGTAGTCAGTCCTATGTGGTGCTAAGTGCTCACACTACCATGACACTCGGAGTGCCAACTGGCGGGGTTGTGGGGATGAAGTATGTTGCGTATTTTGAGAGATGTCACTAGTAGTCAGTCGTATGTGGTGGGGAATCATTTCACCTCGAGGGATCGTATTACACGCATCTCCCCTAAAATCCGAGCGAAGCGAGCGCGAGCGTGACGAGCGCAGCGAGGAACCAGAAAAAAAAAAGATTAAATAAAAAAAATAAAGGATTCAATTATAACTTTGCAATAATACACTTAGTTACAAAATAGTTTTATGACACCACCATCCACTTAGAGAAATAAAAAAATAATTTGTTCTACCTACAATGTAAAGTTCCTACCAATTTCATTAGAGCAATCTTTGAAAGCAGTGGTTGAGCGATTAAATGCTGCGCTGCTTGTCGCGAGTTCGATTCCCGCACGGAACAAATATTTGTATAACCTACAGATAGTTGTTCCTGATCTGGGTGTTTGTGTATGTGAGTTTATATGTTTGTAAACGCACCCACGATACAGGAAGAAATTTCTAGTGTGGGGCAAAGCTTTTTATAAGAAAAAAGAAAAGAAAAAAAAAGTAGTATCATTATGCGTAAATAAATTTATGCTTTAGAATGTTATGCTTAAACATTATTATGATTAGAGAAATTATGCCAAAAAAATAAGCGTAAGCTGTAATGCGAAAATAATGTTATGCGTACATTTAATTAGGATAAACAAAAGTATGCCATTATTATGTTATATTATGTGTACAGTGTTTATGCAAATGGATAGGGAACCATTTATAATAATAAAGCTCGTGCTAGAAAATGGTAACAATGGTGATATAATATTCCATACCTTATTAGGGTTCCGTACCCCAAGAGTTCAAGGGGAACCTTATTGCTGTCGTCAGTCACGTGTCCGTCTGTCTGTCGGTCGTCTGTCACAAAATTTTGATCCGAAGAATTTTTTAACTTCTCATTGAATTATGAACTTGAATTTGGTGATAATGTTTATTATTACGGATATTTTACGAACAAATACCAATATATTCTACATTTGTTACGACATGCGACACCCTAAATGTTCGAAGCCCGTCTCGCGCTTGGCCGGTTCTTTTTTTCCGTCCAAGCTTGGGCCCAGATGCGGGGTCTATATCATTTGCTACACCTGCTGCGTGGCAAATCCGATCCTGTTCAATGACATAAGTACACTGACCTCTATCATACAAGTACGCTGGACTTCATATTATCGATGACAAAATGAAGACATTTGATTTTCGCCATTTTGGCGCTGATAGCAACGTGTCCTAACGTGAGAGTCCATGGAACTAATATAAGAGATGGGACACAGCCTTCGGTAAAAAAATACTTTTATGGGCTTTATCGATCGTGAGAATAATTTAATACGTAAGAGAAAAAAAAACAGTTACTTTTATTATGATTAATTTTTAAGTAATAGAATAATTGCTGTAAAGGTTAACAGAAAAATATTTTCAGTCAGATTGCAAGCTATAAACTAGTGAATAGCGTGCTAGTAAAGTTATAGCACATTACTGTCAGATCAGTGAGATTTAAATACCGGGGATAGGCTAACAACTTATCCTTAAAACCAGTATATTTGAGCAAGTATCTCCTCGCACACTAGTTAGTTAATACTTACAATCGTTCGGATTCACTCGGTTGGCGCCCATCGGGTTCGTGAAGGGAACACCATTTATACAATAACAATAATAAATGAGATGGATAATCATTTACAACAGACGTATTTCTCGCTCTCATCGCTGAGATCCTGTCTCTGTAGTGTTAAGGTGTAAATAAGAGTGGTATCGCATTCCAGCAAGTTGAAGACTTTAACTCTGTTTCAGATGCAGATAATAAATTATTTGACTTCAAAACATTTGTTAATATAATTGTAACTATCATGATGTTATTCCAGAATTAATTCCAGGCTCAGGAACGTGGTGATTGGTACAAGAGAGAGGCCTGTGCTCAGCAGTGGGCGAAGTCGGGCTGTGGATGATCATGATGATGATTCCAGAATTTAGTATTATACATCGCTTTTGAAAATATTATTACTGATTATTAGGCATTCATATACCTAACATTCATCATCAATACCAATATGAGATATATTTTAGTTCCAACATACTACGAGAAGTCAATACAGTAAATGAGTGATACGCCTTGCCAAGACTACTATTTTGATATTAGTGTAATTTAAAAATATCACTAATACTGATATATTAGTTACAATATTATAATATTTCCAGTCAAATATATTAGTATTACCACAAAATATAAAGTATACAGAAGGTCCATTCCTGCCGTTTCGAAAATTGACACCTGAACTTGACAGACTCACTAGGGTTGCTACTATATAGATTCTGAATTTTAAAAAGCATTAGGTAGTATAAATTTACAAACACGAATGCATCGATTCCTCTGAACATACATCACATCATGCTTACATGCCTTAGAGGGTAGACAGAGCATCAAATATTCATAAAAGCTCACGACTCCACATGCGACGAAGATTGGCGGGTAACAAGATATAATGGTGTAATAATGATCCCACCAAAAACATAACAATGTGAAAAGGCACCAAACTCGACAAAAACAGAAATGTGAGAAAGGCGCCAAGTTGAGATTTAGAAGGGTGACAAGTTTCATAGCCTTTCCATAAACAAAGCTACAATGTACAATTTATTGTATTTGAATTATTTTTATATTTTAAGTGAGGCCGTTTACTCCTGAAAATATAAAAAATATTGGTTACTTTTTTTTTAAAACAAGGAAGTGTATTTTTTATTATTTTTGTAAAATTATTATTTTAGTGTACCTCTGGTGTGTTCAAAAAAATAAAAGACCACTGGTAGATTAGAAGTAGAATTCATTCATTTTCTTAAAATACATGATGGGAAAACAAATGTGCAAGCCATTGTAAATATATATTTTGATCTTCTTCCAAAAGACTGAATGACGTGACAAACGCCCGCGCTAGCACTCGTGACAGCCGCGACTAGCTCGGTCCAATATTGCCCATTATTCCCTGTAAAATCGTAATGTCAATGTGTGCGTGCAAAATGGCGCTTTGTTCGTAGTGGACTCTCTGTCTGCGGCGCGGCGCCGCTTATGTACTGTGTGGTATTACCTAATTTTTAGAAATATCGGTAGTATCCTATCTCTAAATGTGTCAATTTTAGTTCCAAAAATCAACTGTCATTTCTTATAGAATGTTTAGTCCAGCGTACTTGTATAATAGAGGTCAGTGCATAAGTACATTAACTATAAAGATAATTTTATCAAAGCGGTGTAGTATGTCTCTCAGAGCCTCAACTCTTTGTTTTAATTGAGTTATCTGGTTGCCTTGAATCCGCTTATGCTTGATGCAGCTTTGTTTTCAACTGTTATTAACGATAAATATTTTATTAAGAGATGGTTTTTCTGTGCAGGACCGTTTAGTCAAGATTTAGGTGAATAATTCTGACACCAGATTTCAAACAGAAGTTTGAAATTTGTTGGAAATTCACGTCTAATCTTTGCATAAGTTGCCATTTATTTTTTATTAAAGTCTTGTTGAAACCTATTTTATTTAGATGCCGAAGGTGGTCCAATTTAGAGGTTTGCTGGTCAGGGTCCGAGGGCTCCCTGAATTTGGGGGCCCGGTGCACGGCACCGCCTAGCCCTTCGGTAGCTGCGCCCCTGTTTTACCATTTCATTTGCATAAAATTAGTAAGTCATATTAAGCATGTCCCATGTAATTTAGGTATGTAATAAAATTAAAATACAACGAGTTTTGTACCCATCAACTGTTTTTCGACGCAGTTGATGAGTACAAAACTCGTTGTTATGACGTAGGCTGGAGCAGAGTCGTTTGATTGGTGGATCCTGCGCCACGCCACGACACTTGCTTAAGTGTGTTTCCGTCTTAAGTAAGTAGCCATAGCATATTAAAATAAGGTTTTATAATTAATCTTGTGTTGTTACAGGAGTGAAGTGGTGTGTGGACGTCCAAAAACCTCGTTAAGCTAATTAGCAATCTGCTCATATGGAACTCATCGAACGTGGTAAATTTCCTATAGATATATTTTATTAACTTTAAAACTTTCGCGTTTCATAATTGAGAAACAATATACCCGTGGTATATTGTTTCTCAGATTTATTTTACTTTTAGTGTTCGCGACACCAACCATACTAAATGGTTTCTGTAAATAAAGATTTGTTTCAGCAGACACACGTCTGCTTACCCCAGCGCGCCATCTCATACTAAATGAATTTTAGACGGCGAAGGCTATACTTTTGCGCATAAGGAATATTCGTTTGCATTTTTAAGGCACTAAAATGATATTTTTGGTGTTTATCAGTATGTAATAGGTTTCTATAGGCCAAACTTAGTAAAATAGAAGCATCATCATACATACTGATTACAGTTATTACAGTAAGAAACGTAAATTCATATTCCGTAAGAACGTGCGATCAACACCGCGCGTTAATTCATAGTGACGGTAGGCTTTTTTTTTTGTACTGGGTAGCGTCTCACAGCTCGGTCAAAGTGACTGTCTTCTGTTTAACCGGTTTTTCCTGTGGAGACTAATCTCTTAGCCTCCAGCCAGGCTCAAAATTACTAAACCTAAGGGACAACGCTGAGGGCTACCCCCTGTGGGGTCTAACCTCGGCTCAGGGCGTCGCTGGGGGGACAACTAGGGCTGGATCTTAATAAAGTGATTCTACCATTCGTTCGGAAAAGCCTACGTGGAGAAAAACGAACAATAAACTCCAATTAATTATCTAACTAGAATTTTAACTATGGCACAGCATTACGCGGGCTGGCTTACATAATTTGACAGGGACTTCGCGGCGGGCCTCGGCGGCGAGAACTGAACGAATACGGGTTGTATGCTATGTGTATCGGGGTAGCGACAGTTCGTACTATTAACGAACCCATTGACCGTCCTTGTAGACAAGGCTGTCAAGTTCCCTAGTGATGCATTCGTACCTCGAGAAGAGGGCACTGCATGAAATGGGGGTGAGAGAGCCTGCACTCCGGATTTCTGCATCCAAAGCTCGGGCCTGAGGTGTCATCCAAATGGAATACGCGCTGATTATATTTTCAGCAACGCTCAGGTATGGTTTTTGCCCAGAGGGGGTGACAGGGGGCGGTCACTTGGCGGCGGCGGTGGTGGGAGCCACCTTCTGGCTTTGTGCGGGCATAGGGGCAGCTGAGGCCACTGGGTCGGGGACTGGAATTGATGCTGCGATCGGATGGGCCATCGAAACGAAACAAAAAGGAAATGAACGCGTGAAAACAGCGAGAATTTGAATTACAGCGGGTATCCGAAAGACTACCACAGTGACTGCAAAGTTGTCACGTTGACATTCAAGATGGTAGTGTTTGTCTATTTTTTTTTATAGAGTTTTTCATAAGCAAGAACGAAACACCCGACAGTTTATTTTTCGTCTTAAATACGTTCTGTCTAGAGTATGCAGTCTCTGGTCATCGAATATACTGCATAGAGAAAGCGAGATAGGACGATGCGACACAAGTAATCGAGTAAAAGAGGCAGTTATACAATGCTATCTTCTACTTCAACAATGACATAAAAATAGCAACTGCGCTGGGTCTTGCAGCCAACTTCGGAGACACAAAAATCCACTATGACTACTATAAGTGCCTTTTTACACGCTCCGGGTAGCCGCTACCGGGTAACCGGCGGCAAATGTATTGGCATGCACGCCGGTACGTGTGAAACCTTATATACATGGCTAAACACTTCGCCGTCGGTTACCGGGTACCGGCTACCCGGAAACCGGAGCGTGTGAAAAGGCACCAAGTGAGTAGATAGGTATCTAAGCACTTCGATTAAAATATAGGTCGGTTCAGGAGAAGGTGCAAATAAAATGAGATAGTTTTCAACAAATTTACCATTAAATTTAATTTGAGAACACATTATCTAATATTAACTTACAATTTTATAACAGCCTTGCCAGAATTTTCACCATTCAACATTCCTACAAAAGCGTCAAAGATATTTTCGAAACCTTCAGTAATGTGTTCCCTAGGCTGTAACTGTCCACTGTGAATCCACTTGATGATTTCAGCAAATGCTTCCGGCTGGCGGTCGGCCCATCGCCACACTATTAAACCTTCAATTTTCAATTGATGGGATACTAAAGCAGGTTGTAGGATGGTTGCCTTGGGTACATCATTATCGTTGTAAGAACTGATGGCGCCACAAACCGAAACTCTTCCGAAGTCATTCATTTGGTTAATGATCGTCGAGCTCAGCTCTCCACCAACATTGTCGAAGTAACAATCCACTCCATTGGGAGCAGCTGCTTTCAGAGCTTCCGCGATGTCAGCAGTCTTGTAGTTGATCCCATTGTCGAAACCGATTTCCTCGAGCCACTTCACTTTATCATCTGAGCCAGCAAAACCGATTACTTTACAGCCCTTGATTTTAGCAATCTGTCCAACAAGAGAACCAACCGCCCCAGCAGCGCCGCTCACAACCACTGTTTCACCAGCTTTGGGCTTGCAAATTTCCAGAAATCCGAAGTACGCGGTAGCACCTGGCATACCAACAGCACCAACTCCCAAAGAATTTGATAAACCTTTCAAATTTGGTAACTTGTAAACCTTTTCGTCAGGACCTTTGGCGTCATTTGCATCAATGATGCAGTAGTCACACCAGCCTTTGTGGGAGACGACCCTGGTACCGACGGGGAATCTAGGATCTTTTGAATCTTCTACTAAGCCAACTTGGAAGCCAAACTGGTCATACGGAGCTGGATAACGTTTGCTGTACGCCCGCATGTATGGGTCCACACTCACCCACTCGACTTTGACGAGGATCTCCCCATTCTTGAGCGCCGGTAACTCGTACTCCACAATTTCGACATCTTCACGTTTGGGTAAACCATCGAAGGTTTTTTTAACAACGTATTTCCGTGCCTTCACCATTGTGATATATCGTTCACGAGACGCTTCTAGTGACTGAGTTTATAAACAAGTGGAACATAGTATATAGTCGTTCAATAGTGCTATCGTCATTGTGCGTCACGCGGAACCTTGATAGTCAATATCATGCTTACCTTCTGACAGCTAATCAGATAGTGTACAGACTAGTGTGGATTACGACGATACTACCGCTTGAGCCGATGTTTTTGTTGATAAAGCAGTACTTATAAATCTATCTACCGGTATAAATTCCGTTTGTGTGTTTGATGCTGATAAAACATTAGGTAAGGTAGGTATTATAATGCCAATACTACTACTACTAGGAACTTGTTAATGTAATACTGAATCATTAACTCATAGTATCGACTTACTTAGGAACGGCTCGAATGTAAGTATTACATAAATAGTCATACACGGTTGGTTAGTTGGGTATGGCTTGCAATGTCTACCTTAGAAGGCGATATTAAGAACTTTTTTGAGATCATTTTAACTTTCGAGAAGAATTTTGCATGCTACGTCTATTACAAAAAAAAACTGCTAATCTCTTTATTTACAAGTCATTGTATAAATATTGTAGTTACTTAATTCGTAATTAACGGTAGGGTCATCCATAGTAGCAGACAGATGACAGAAGACTTTCCTTGTTTGGGCTAGCCTAGCTGTAGTTCTTTCCTAAAAAAGAGTATTATTAGTAAAGTTAATTAAAGTTAGTAAAAAAGAGAGAACCTAATTAGTAATCTGTGTTAGTGCCTAGCCGTTAAGGCCACAACTCTAGGCAGTTGCCTGCAGTTGCCTACATGACCCCGTCAAACGCAATAAAAGTGTCAAGAAAATAGAAATACAAAAATCACGCTTCATTCCCATAGGGTCAGAAAATACAGAGCGCCACCTGATACGATCCTGACATACTACTTTTGCTTTTTTAAGATTCATAAATATTAACTCGAAATACACGCATACGCGCGCACGCATGCTTGGTTTGATTAGGTACTAGTTGGGTTTTCTTAAAAACATCATCAATCAGGTCAGTGTAGCTATAACCGTCATTATAAAGGTGCCTGTAAACGGGCTAGTTTTTTGACAATTTCTTGCTGCAATTGTATAGCCGTCGAGTTGCCAACTATATCGCTCAATGCAGTGCAACAATTGCTGCAATCTTGCAGTATAGCCCGGCGATATTGCCAAGATATTTCATAGTTGTCGCATGTATTCAATGTCTAGCCAGCTAGATTGCACATGATTTATCCAGCTTTGACTTTACTGCAATATTGCCGTATATCGTCTGTGCTCTGGTTTATAGGTGCATCTCTTTAACCTCTCGAGGTTCCCTCCGTGCCTGATTAGTGAAGTTGTTTTGCATACGTTATTGATTTTATTCTGTTCGTCATGGCCGAGTGCTCAAACGAAAAGATTTTGAACTTTATCAACGAAATCCATGTACGTCCTGAATTATGGGATGTAAAAGCTAGTTCGTATAAAGTTCGTAACCTTTTTGAGAGCTTCCGATGAGAGAGAGACTCTCATCGGAAGCTGTCAAACAGGAATATTTTTTTCCGTTTTTGCAACATTTTTCATTTATGCTCCGCTCTTATTGGTCGCAGCGTGAATTTCTATAGCGTAAAACCAACCTCGATAAATGGACTATCCAACACAAACATATTTTTCAATTCCAACCAGTAGTTCCTGAGATTAGCGCGTTCAAACAAAAACTCTTCCGCTTTATAATATAACCTTCCTCGATAAATGGACTATCCAACACAAACATATTTTCAATTCCAACCAGTAGTTCCTGAGATAAGCGCGTTTAAACAAACAAACTCTTCAACTTTATAGTATTATATTATAAGTGATATCCAGCTCATGTGTTGTAGAGGAATATCAAAATTAATTCTGTAACTGTAATGATCTATTTTAACAATTCCTACTCAGTTAATAAAAATAGTAGCCAGCTGTTTTTCCTTCGGTAATTTTATTCGGACACTATTGTGGATAATATAAAAAATATAACCATTGGAGGAAAATGTACTACGCACTAGAGAAGTCACCACCACATATCACTGCTGTGTTCCGTTCATGTGCGGTCAGCCGGCCGCACTTCACTCAGTTGCTTGCTAGATCTTGAGCGCCTATGTCATTGTTTGTTTTTAAACGAAAAAACATTCAAACGCATTAAATATGCTGTCGTGTGTTTTAAGATATTGCACTTATAATTCAGATAATACGGCGAAATGCAAAGAAATAACTTTTCGTCGATAAATAACTAGATAATCATTTTTATATTGAATTCGTACAAAATATTTGTTGGACGCCATGTTGCCTCATTTGTCATATAGACTAAAAATTAACATGTGTCAATTTGTGTAACAAGTGTAGGTAGAATTAGCTGACGTTGGTTTTTATAGCGGAAAATAACAATCTAACATATACTCAGAAAGGAACTGACTGTGGTTATTCAAATAAATAGTTTAACAAATTGTTGGGTGGGTAGGTGTCTAGGGTAGGGTAGGGTATGTAGGTATCCAGTTGACGGGAGCGAAGTCACGGGGGACAGCTAGTATGTACCTAAATAATGGGACGACGTAAATTACTTCTAAGTCAGCGTTTAGCTTTGATATTCTTATGCAAAGTAAACAGGACGGTTAGTACTGAGACCTTACCGGTACTTGCTGGCGTACTTCCGGTCAACCTTGAAGTGCAACGATGTGCTGCAATTTACTATTCCGCACGAGAAACCATGGACGCGGAGTGACCGTGAGAAAATCTCTACATTATTTAAACCACATATTGACGTCTGGGAAGATCTTTTATCCGAATGATGGCTATGTAGGTGGGATAATTCCATCAAGGGCCGACACCTCCACCAATTCTTTCCATCTGTTCACTTGCGGCTGACCAGGACGTGGCTGGAGGTGGATCACTATGTTGCCCAATTTCTCACGGGGCATGGTAACTTTAAAAGTAAATTATTTTCCTTCAAGCTCGTTGCCTCGCCTTTTTATATCAGTTTTCTACATCTGACTGCGAATATGTACAATCTGCACATCATATCTTATGGGAGTGTATTCTTTGGCAGAATAAACGCAATACTATGTTTAATAATGTACAGGCTGCATCATGAGAAACATCTCACTCTCTCTTTCTAGTTTTCACAAGATCCATATAGTAAACATACTATATGGATCTTGTGGAAACTCGAACAAATACGCCATACCTATTTATTATTGGAATCAAATATAATAGCTCCCAATGTTAGGACCCATTAATATTAATGCTGATTTTTATCCGTGGTGCCAGGCAACTGGGTTTATCCCAGTTGTAAATGACCCTTTGTGCCTATTGGCCTTGTTTGCTCTGTCTCCTGCTTGATATGGAGGGAAGTGGAAATTTGTGTTTTTTCCTACTCCTCCACTATTATTTTCTGATTAATTAAGTAGCGGGATCCAAGACAGTTAAAGCCATTCTCCGGGACTTCGTCGAGCTTCATTGCCTCGGTGCTTTTCTGGTGGTCGCCACTATTGATTCTGGCTTTCAGGAGTTGCAGTGGTTTGGGAATAGTGCGGTGGTAATGTCCCAATATATAATATTTTATTAATAAAATATTACTTTACAAAGGTTATTTCAACTAATAATATATTTTGAAAAAAAGTGTGAATTCTAATGAAGCTTGTTAGGTATAAAGCTATGTAGGTACCGCTTCTGTAGTCAGTCAGCAGTTTAGTCTATATGAGTGACAAGTTGTTCCAGAATGTTGAACGAAACGTGTAAGCGCCATCAATCACGGCGCTTCCGTCTTTTTGAACGCGAGAAAACTACATCTTAGAAAAGCTCTAGCGCTGCGTGTTTATACTGTTTTGTTAGAAGACTATTGTTTCAGCGCTTTAGCGAAGTTTAGTTTAAACTCTTGTCAAAATGGAGCATGGCCGTTACTTAGGATAGCTTCTCTTACATATTATCTCAATGAATAGAACCAACAGGTAATTTTTTTTTTTTTTACCCTCCGTCATATTTTTATCTCATACTACATAATTTATCTAGTAGTATATTGAACACGTAATTATGATACGATATCTTGCGGAAACAGTCCGATTAAAACAGTAAAACGCCAATAACTTTAAACGTAGCTAAGAACACTCTCGATAAAGTCACGTTTCAAATAGAAAATATATTCAAAATCGGTCCATCGTTTAGGTGCTATGATGCCACAGAGAGATACACAAATACACAGGTACACACATCAACACACAACACCCCTCTTTTTCCTTGCTTTTAAAAAGAGGGGGTTATAAGTTAGATATGTGACATTTTATTATTCAAACACATATAAAAATGTTTAAAAATAATTATAACTAACCGCCGATATTTTCACCTTTCAACATTCCGATTAAAACGTCGTAGAGCTTGTCAAACCCTTCAGTGAGGTGTTTTCGCGGCGTCAGCTGTCCACTGTGAATCGATTTAAGAAGTTGATCAAACGGGGAAAGCGGTCAAGCGGGATGATCGATCCCAAATTACGTATCCTATAATACTTAATCGTTTAAACAATATGGTCGGCGGCATAATGCTGGCGGGTTCTTCGTGGTATGAACTGAGGCTCCCAATAACGGCCACACGTCCGTGCATATTCATCTGATTCATAATCACACTGCTCAGCTCACCTCCAACTTTGCTAAAGTGACAGTCTTCACCTTCAGGAACAGCTTCCTTCGATGCAGCCGAGATTTTAGCAATATTGTAGTTGATCGCCTTGTTGAAACCGGCCGACTCCAACCACTTCACTTTATCTTCAGAACCAGCAAGACCGATGACATTGCAGCCCTTGATCTTCGCAATCTGTCCAACGAGAGAGCAAACTGCACCAGCAGCGCCCGTCACTACTACTGTTTCACAAGCTTTCGGTTTAGAATGATACAGGAATCCAAAGTAAGCTGTAGTGCCATTCCAGCGGTATCAACTGCCAACGAATTTGATTATCCATTCATGTTTGGCACCTTATAAATATGCCCAGCTATCTTGACGGGTACCTTAGCATCGAGGATGCAGTAGTCACACCAGCCCTTATGGGAGTCGACTCTTGTTGCGACCGGGTTGTTGGAGTCCTTCGATTCTTGTACCACTCAGGTTAACTATGTATTTACAAGTATGGGTTCACACACTCTCTCAGCTTTGACGAGGATCTCTCCATTCTGGAGCAGCGGTAACTTGTTCTCCACAATTTCAAAATCCTCACATTTGAGTGAACCCTTGAATTTGTTGATGGCCACGTATTTCCGTGCTTTAACCATGGTGTGCTCTTTTTAACTGGCAGGCGACTGAATGTGGGCGATAACAAATTGTTTTCTTAATATAGTAATGAATCACTATCGTGACTTGCATCTTCTATCCATAAGTGTCACATGTCCCATGCGAGATGAAAGACGTGATATGGATTTCCGTCAATGTGATTAGTCGTTTATACTATTTGCCCTTTGGCTTGCCGAAATGCCGAATTGCCCTGGCTGCTGGTATGGTCATGCGATGAAGATAAATGAAACGCATGTTACTAAAAGAGTTATGAATATAAATGTGGACGGATGGAGAGGGAGGGGACGGTGAAAGAAAAGATGGATGGACTGTGTGAGGAGGAGGAGTCAGTGATAGCGTGAAGATAGACAGGACGGTATGGAAGAAGAAAACGTGTTGCACCGACCCCAAGTAACATGGAAGAAGGGCAGGAAGATGATGATGTAACCAAACGCGGACTTGCGCGTAAATAAGATTTTGTTTGCTTATCATGAAGAATACGCGAAAAGAATTGCCGAGAAAAAGCATAATTCTATGACTTTAAAAAACGACAAAACGTAAGTACATACAGCAGCAGAGAATCCTCACCCCAGAAATGTATCAAAAGCGACATCTATGGTCAGGAGGATTCATCTAAAAGAAGAAACATCTACGATGTTTATGTGCGTCGCGTGTACGCCATCTCTGTGATATCAATAAAACTGCTAAGATATTCAAACTAGAATAAAAAAACTGATGGCGCTCATGCAAGCGACTACTAGATAATATCCATCGCATCCTACCTATTGATATTTTTAAACTTTCCAATGTATTTATAAAACATTATAGTTTTTTACAGATTTCTAAAAACTCACAACAGATTTTTTTTTTTTTTTTAAAACGTTTGGCTAAAGCAAGATTCGAACCTGGTGGATTCACGAGTCACCGCCGCGCCATTCTGAAACTAAACATAGCTGTAAAATTCATTGATATGTTTATAAATCATCCATCACATTATTCATGTTAGCCGTGACGTTTATAAAATATTATAAAAATTTGATTTTAAAGAAGATTGAGAGTAAGATTATGATTTTTTAAAGTAAAAAATGACATAGCATAATTACTCATCTGCTTGTGTTATTCGAATAACAACTTATAATTACAATAACGTGATGTCTCGAATGAGTTTTTTTTTTTTTATTTGAGATGGGTTTGCTCTTGACTCTAGTCTAAGTCATAGGTGACAGAGACAGAGTCGACGATGGAGTGAGCTTACCCAGAAGGAGCATGTTTACTCTAACTTTGAAGAGATTCGGGTTGAATGCGTTCGGAAACACAGACGCAGGTAGTGAGTTCCATTCATTCGCTGTGCGCATTATGAAGGATGTTTGGAAGCGCTTGGTGCGAATTGGTGGAATGGCAACAAGGTAAGGATGGTAACTTGCGGTGCGTCTAGATGTCCGATGGTAGAAGGGGGCTGGTGGGATGAGGTCGTGGAGTTCTTGAGCACACTCACCGAAATACAGTCTGTAGAAGACCGACAAGCAGGCAACCTTGCGGCGATGAGCCAAGCTGTGAAGCTTGGTATCCACCAGTTCAATGTCGCCGATGAGCCTCTTAGCTCTGCGTTCCACCGAGTCAAGCGCGGCAAGCTGATACTTTGCTGAGCCATCCCAAAGGTGGCTGCAATACTCCATGCAGGATCGGACTTGCGCTTTGTACAGGATTAAAAGCTGTCCAGGCGTAAAGTATCGCTTCACCTTATTTAGGATGCCCAGTTTTTTTGCCGCAATTTGGGCCTTGTACTCAATGGAGGCGCCGAAGTTAAGACTGGATGTCAACTCCATGCCTAGGAGCTCAAGCCGATCAGTCACTGGAACAGACGCACCCCGAAAAGTAGGCGTCCGATCGAAAAGACTCCTTTTAGCGGTAAAAAGACACGCCTGTGTTTTGGTGGCGTTAAAGGAGACCAGATTGTCATCACCCCACTGGGAGACAAGGCTTAAGGTCAAATCTGTCCGCTCTACCATAGTCTCTCTCAAGGAACGAACTTCATCCACGCTGGTTCTTGCGCTGGACAGGTATCTCTCTAAAACAGTACTGTCATCTGCGTACCCAACAATACCAAGCTGAAGTAGGTCATTGATGTTCAGCAAGAATAGAGTTGCAGAGAGAACAGACCCCTGAGGAACTCCGGAATCAATAGCCATAAGGTCAGAGGAGCAGCCGTCTATGACTACTCGGATCGACCGCTCGCAAAGGAAGTCTGATATCCAGCTACAAAAACCAGCGGGGATGCCATACGCAGGAAGCTTACTAAGTAGACTTGCGTGCCAGACCCTGTCAAAGGCCTTCGAGATATCCAGCGAAACAGCAAGTGCTTCGCCGTGTCTCTCGATGGCTTCGTCCCAGCAGTGCGTGACATACACAAGAAGATCGCCAGTAGACCGTCCCCGGCGAAAGCCATATTGACGGTCACTGAGGAGATTATTGTCTTCAAGGTAGGTCAGCAACTTACTGTTTAGTACCCTTTCCATAACTTTGCACAGAATGGAGGTAATGGCGATTGGACGGTAATTGACAGGGTCTGCACGGTTGCCTTTTTTGGGCACTGGTTGCACATTTGCAAGCTTCCAGGACTTTTACCGTTCTTTTTACAAGAGAGAGGCGGAACAAGCGTGTCAACACAGGAGAAAGTTCGGGCGCACACAGCCTCAGTACTCTCGTTGGAATGCCGTCAGGCCCGCTGGCCTTGTTCACGTCTAGACTGCACAATACTCTTCGGACCTCTTTGGTGTGCACAGCTATCTCCGGCATCGAAGAGTCACAACGAGGAACAGTAGGTGGTTGCTTGGATCCAGCGTCCAGACGTGAATTGCCAGCAAACAGAGATGCAAATAAATTTGCTTTCTCACTTGCAGAGTGAGCCAGCGACCCATCAGGTTTCAGCATTGGAGGTAAAGTGGGACGACAGAAATTCGATTCAACCGCTTTAGACAGGGACCAAAACTGTTTACTACCCGGAGGGTGCGATGCCAGCTTGGCCCCAATACGTCCAATATGGTCAAAACGTGCCCGACGCAAAACCCGCTTGCAGAACTTGGTGGCTGAATTAAAAGCTCTTTTTCTCGCACGAACCCTACGCGCTCTAAATTTGCGGTCGCGGGCCCCGACCCAGGCTTGGTAGGCAGACTCTTTTTGAGCCTCAGCGTGGGCACATTCTGAATTATACCAAGGTCGGGATTTGTGACCGAGCGGAATGTCGCAGAATGGAATGAAATACTCCATTCCCTGCCGAATCACATCCGCAACCGCGTCCGCACAGCTCGAGGGGTCACCCGAGGAGAAGCACACATGTCGCCAAGGATAAGACGCATCTCGTCCCAGTCTGCTGACTCGTATCGCCATACTCGCCTCGTGCCTCTAGGACTCTCATCTGGAGGAGAGCAAGTCGACACGGATTTCACCAGACAATGGTCAGACGTTCCCAGCGGTGCTGAGACCGATACCGAATGACTGTCCGGATCAGTTGTCAGCAGAAGGTCTAAGCAATTGGGTGTATGGCCGTCAACATCCGGTACCCGCGTTGCCACATTCACCAGCTGGGTTAGATCTAGCGATAGAGAAAACTTGCGCGCCTCTAACCCGGCATGGTCAGTTTTCCGGTACGGGTACAACCACTCCTTATGTTGGGCGTTAAAGTCCCCCAGAAAATTAAGCTTCGCTGTTGGGTACCGTTGCTGGGCCATGTCAGCCGACTCCATGAGGCAGTTAAAGAGCGCTGTCGTCTCCTGGTCACCGGTGTGCGATCGGTAGACGCCGATGTAGAGAGACTTCTCCACGCCAGTGTCCACAAGTAGCCATATGGCAGAAAAACCCGATTTCTCAAAGCAACGGAGACGACGACAACAAATATCATCGCGGACGTACACACAGACCCCAGCTTGCTTCTTGAACTTGTGTTCAAGAGAGTAACCCGGGTAGTTGAGGTACGCCACGTCCGACGGGGTTGTTATCTTCGTCTCCGTTAGGAAAAACAGGTGCGGCTTCTCGGTCTCAAGGTGGTGGTGGACCGGATCGAGATTAGAGTGCAACCCCCTGATGTTAGTGAGGTGCACTTTTAGTGGGAGGAAGTGCAGCCGTTGTTTCACCATATTCTTCTTCGCTTTGGTCATTTAATTTTTTTAGTGTTTGGGAAGAAGTTAAACTGTCGAGGCGCTGCTCAGTGAACCAATGAACAAACGATGTCAATAACTACAGAAAACTAACTTCATTGTGGTCACAGAGATGGCGCGCACGCGGCGCACGTAAAAGTCTTATTTATATCCTCCTGCATTGTGCATATTATGAACTTCACAATCTAATTTACATAGATACTTTAGTATTAGTATCTATCTAATAGAAAATCAACAGTGTAAATTAGATTGTGAAGTTCATAATATGCACTATGCAATCATATAACCAAAATATCTATATATTTTGGTTATATGATTATATGGAGTACTGTTTTTAACCCCCGACGGAAAAAGAGGGTTGTTATAAGTTTGACGTGTGTTGCTGTGTATCTGTGTGTCTGTCTGTGGCATCATAGCGCCTCAACGGATGAACCGATTTTGATTTAGTTTTTTTTTGTTTGAAAGGTGGTTGTGTCGAGAGTGTTCTTAGCTATGTTTGAATAAAATCGGTTCCGCCGTTCAAAAGTTATGGGCGTTGTACTGTTTGCATCGGGATGTTTTCGCAAGATAAATGTGTCGGGGGGGTTTTAGAAATTTTGAAATTTTACTTGTATATTTTAAAATAAGCAATTTCGCCGAGGATGATTTGTAAATTTTTGCATTGTTACAGACGCTTTTAAATAAATATTTGTTGAAGGACTATTACAAATAAAATTACTTAATAATTTTGAAGTAAGTACTTAATATTACCAAGGCACATAATAAATTTTAATATTATATTTTCCCTTAATGCACTTTTAGTTTTCATTATAAAAACTTTTTAACAAAAAATCAAACCGACTTCCAGAACAAAAAACTACAAAGCAAAAAATAAATTTCTTTTCCGAAGTCGGTGTCTTTTGTGCCTACCCATTCTTTCCCGTTTTTCGACACCGACTTCGGAAAAGAAATTTATTTTTTGCTTTGTAGTTTTTTGTTCTGGAAGTCGGTTTGATTTTTTGTTAAAAAGTTTTTATTTTTCTGTTTTTAGTTTTGGTAGGTACCTCCAATTAACATGATTATCATTTATAGTCAAAGTACATCTCATGGCGATTCCAATAAGCCCAAACACGACTAGGATTCATTGTTTTATATTAGAGTTCCAGTGCCTACCTTCCGGCTTCATCATCAGATCAGCTCGATGGTGTCATTTTCACCAGTACCATTTATTTATAAGTATTTGCTTCATTATAGTCGGTTAACTATTCGAGATATCTTATGCCCGTGACATATTTAGCATTTAGGAGATTCAGTGGCCATCTGTGGTCTTCTTCATCAGTTCCACTTCACCAAATGATACTTTCTGAGTGCAAATGATTGCATTGTTGATGAAAATACCAAAATCACTATATGTTTGCCTATAATATTTGAGGAGTTCCCTCGATTTCTCTAGGATTCCATCATCAGATCCTGACTTGATAATTATGGGACCAACTAGGAAGTATACCCTTTCAATCAAAAGAAGAATTTTTGAAATCGGTCCAGGCGTCTTTGAGTAATCGGGGAACATACATAAAAAAAAAAAAAAAAAAAGATTCCGACGAATTGAGAACCTCCTCCTTTTTTTGAAGTCGGTTAAAAATGGCCCCGAGACTCCTCTCAGTGTGTATAGCTTTTCCTCATAGTTTCGAATTATGTATCCTGTATAGGGTAGGTGCTCCAGTGAGGTGCTTTTTTAACCGACTTCAAATAAAGGAGGAGGTTCTCAATTCGTCGGAATCTTTTTTTTTTTTAATTTTATTATGTATGTTTCCCGATTACTCAAAGACGCCTGGACCGATTTCAAAAAATCTTCTTTTGTTTTGAAGGGTATACTTCCTAGTTGGTCCCATAGTCATCAGGTCAGGATCTGATGATGGGATCCTAGAGCAATCGAGGGAACTCCTCAAATATTATTTATGATTAAACGAACTTACCCTAAGTGAAGTTCTATCATAATTATACGAAGTGCCAAGAATAATTTATGATTAAACAAACTTATCGTTTTATCATAAATTATACTTTGTGCCTCGTCCTCGAGATTAGTACCTGTAATTAATGATTATTATTTACATGTAGACTTTGAGAGTTAAGTTCTGGAATTATCACATACACTATGATGAATTTGTGAAGTAAAAGCTTTATTTCTTTAAAATTCTTAATTATATTTTTATAGACTAACCATCATGGTTGTCCATAGGTTTCACACATAGGTTCTTAATCAGTTCATTCAGATATGTTCTTAATTATTTGTTTTGGCAAATTTATTATTTACTTTCTTATTCTCATTGTTATAATGTTTATAGATTAACAATATAAGTTGTCATTAGGTATCAAAGGTTCATATTCAGTCATTTTCTTAATTATTATTCTTATCTTAATTATCTTTATTAACAAAATATTTTTTTCCTATTATTTATTGTCATTAAGTATTAAAGTTTTTTATAGACTAACAATAACAGTTGCTTTTAAGTAACATAGGTTCTTAACCAAAATGTTTATATATATTCTTAATTATCTTTTTAACAGAATATTTGTTGCCCACTTAATATCAATATTAAGGTTTGTTTATAGAATAACAATCATAGGTGTCATTGGAAAACTAAAGTTCTTAATTAACTATTCAGTTAATATTATACATATATCTGTTTTAACAAAATACAGTTTTGCTTTTTTATTACTATTGTTAGTTTCCTTAACATTACATTTTATACTGATACTCCTTCCTTAGAAGTTAAAGTTGCTGGTTGTTGTATTAGTTAGTACATGTTAGTTAAATAAGATATCTTTAATCACAGCTAAAGATTTATCTTGCTAAATCATTTTGATCCTTTACACTAAAGGTCTTTTATAAAATTTACCAGATGTAATTGAGTTGTAACTCCAGCCTGCTGTTTTTAGTATCTCATAAATTGTCACACCTGGCTTTAGAAGTAGCAGCGTGGCGTGTGCTGTGAGCTAAATATACGTGTACCTACATCAATACTGCTAGTCTTTAAAGTACACTTAATCCAACGACTGATAGTCTGTTTGGACATTAATGTGGTATGGTTTCTTGGTGCCTAAAATAATTCTTATATGTTTATTAATGTAGGCTACAAGGGTTTCAGCTGGATATATTACTGTTCTTTGTCTGAAGTATTGATTGATTTAGTTCATATATAAGAGATTTTTTGAGGTCTGAAATTTTGATGGTTATATGCATTGATTCTATTTCTATACTTTGATTTTATTTTTGACGGTTGTTCTAGAGACAAAATCTCTTTTGGGTACCAAATTCCTAATACTTCCAGAATCTGGGATGTTGCCCAGGTGACATTGTATTTTTGGGCAGGTAAAAGGTAGTCTGAACACGCCCTTAATTTTTTTTTTTATCTTTCATCAGAGTACATTAATGTTTAAGGTATTATCAGTCTTAATGCCAATTTGTGACAGTTAAGCTTTTGTTATATTTTTTACTAGAATTAGAAAGTTCTGTTAAGAAATTATATTACCGTTGGTGTTCAAGATGTTATTATTATATTTCTAAATAAAATATACCAGTTTATTAAACATGTGTCAATTGTTTGAAAAAGTTTTCTGATAGAGATGCTATCATAATTTCTATTGATGATGGTAGTATGCTTCGTCATAATAGACTTCACTACCTACACACTAGACTCCGACAGCCAGATTAAGGTTGGTATGGATTTTTCCCTTGCTGTGAAATACTTTATTATTTTCATTAGGTTTAAGTATGATCATCTCTAAATTATGAGAAGTTCCCAATCGGGCAGAGTTGGCCATGGTGACCACTATGATGCCCTTAGCCTTATCCATTATGATTTTTCGTAGATATTTTAATATGATTGAGAATGTTGGAAACGCAGAAAAGAAAATTGGTTACCAGTATACTGTAAATGGGTCAATTGTAAAAGCATTCGGGTTGTTATGTATTTGTCATATTTTTTGTTTATGTGACTTGCAATTAGGTAAATTTTAGAATTCCAAATTTATCTTTAAATTATTAATCATATGCATTTTCTTTTAGTTCCCATTCTATATCGGGATGTGACTTCAGCAATACAGTATCAACTACTTGATTTTCAGTCAACCTAATGTAAGGAGCGAAAATGAATTATAGTGGTTTTCACACCAATGCCGCTGGCTAAGTTGAAGAGATGAGGGTAATGAATTCCACCTATTCGATTAATGCAGCCTATATTGCTGTTGGATTGTTTATACATAAGAGTATTTCACAATTATTGAAAAGTTTACCAAATATTTAAAAAGATAAAGAATGATGCTAATAAATCCAATTAAAATTCATTTGATATTCACATTCCTTGTCTGGCCACTGGCCCCTAGCAATCTCATCCCCACAGGCAGTCCCCCCCCCCGAATGAATGGCATATGGCCACCATTGAGGGAATTATTGTAGGAATATCTATGTATTTTTCATAATTTACTTCACCTTGGACGTTTAGGATTTTACACATTCTAGTTTTTTGGTATATATAAAGCCATCCATATTCAATAGTAGGGCACGCTGAGAGCAGTACCTAGTCCTACAATATATATAAATTTGTCAGATTTCATAATAGATAAGTTTTTCTTATCTGTAGGTAATGTTACATGACAGTTATAAGTCTTTTATCAATAATATATATCCCAAAAATATACCAGTAATAGTGGGTGTAAGTTTGTTTTTTACTAACTTGTGATTAACTTCTTAGTGTTTTCAATATTTTCAGTCAACAATTAATGGCCACAGGATCTTGGGTAATTTGTTGGCAGATTTCATGACTTTTGTGAAAATGTAAGTTGCAGTGTTTTACCCAAATGGCAGTAGACCGAACTTATACAATTTTCCAAGAGGGTATTCTAGATATTTACTAGAATTTTTGTGATATTTTATAAGAGACTGCATCTTTAATGTATTTTATGTATGGCCTTGGAACTATCATTTGATATCATTTTTAATTCTGTGCACAAGTCTTCAAGTTTGAAACGACTTATATCAATGCACTTATTAAGGCCGTACCCTGACCAAAAAATCAGCATGAGATTTGAGCATTCCTATTGCCCTATCGGCACTCGTGGCGCATGAATTACAGTAGTGAATACGCCCAGATTTTAGAATAACTTCTTTATAAAATCGAATATTGGTCTTTTGAAAAAAATAAATCTACCAAAATGTTCGTTATCAAATTGTCTATCCATTAGTGTTAGTACAACAAATTGTTAATGAACACTTTACGAAGAGATGCATGCTTATCAATCATTATTTCTCATTTTTATGGGCTTGTTGGAAGGAGATTAGTGAAACATATACTACATTAAAAAAAAAAGAATTCTACTATTTTGGAATCAATAATATGTAGAAATTTAATGTATTTTTATTAGTTGATATTTCATTTTAAATAACGAGTAGATAGCTCCTAAAAACTGCACGAAAAACGGCTAGCGCGGCGTTTTGCTCGGGGTAGCGCCTTAAGGCTTTATTACCATTGGGTTTTTGTCTTAAGAAAAACTTGAGACAAATTTTCCTTTTCAAGGCTGGCACTTAGATATTGCATCTTATAGTGTTTTTGCAGCTGGACTATCTTAAAGTGTTGTGGATACCCATGAAACCCTCAATCCATGATAACATGGTCTTATCATCAGTGATAAATTACCACTATTTATAAGAATTTACAAGCGACCAGGGTACCTTACTGAGTTTAGCGGCGTCGAGGTTGAGATGTAATGACCACTTAAAGGGTATTGTATGGCTGACTCAGGCTATAGACAGCCTCCCTGTTCTCCTGTCGCCCTTGTGGCGCTGGTGGAGCTTTCGAGTATTTTGCTTAGAATGTGTTGGGTTCTTTCTTGGCTTTGGGTGCTGTTGCAGCACCTGATTTAGAAGCCGCTTTACCAGCTCGAAGAGTTTCAGCAAGTGTTTACCCGAACAGATATTTTTTTCTCTTTGTGTTTTGAACTTGTCTTTAAGGTCCTTTTTTATTGAGCCGCAGCTAAATTTGCATCTAGTAATTGAGTCACAACTCACAATGTTGAACTTCACATAAGGTGCGAGTGGTATCCATTATTCAACTTAATAGATCTGTATCATTTTCTTTTGTATCCAGTACTTTGGATAATGTTGCTCCTAGGATGGAGATTGTGCTGAGTAGTCTTTGTTTTGCTTCTATGGCCTTGTTTATCAATAATTTGGGCATGTTGCTGTATAGCATAAGAGCTAATACTCTGTGTTCAATGTTGGGTCAACCCAATGAATTTTGAGAGCGTCTGTGTGTTTCCGGCCTGGAATTGTGAGGGAGATCACTAGTGTTCGTGGTTCATCATCATCATTCATCATTTCAGCCGAAAGACGTCCACTGCTGGACATAGGCCTCCCCCAGGGGGGGGTTTGCCATAATCGCCACGCTTGGCAGGCGGGTTGGCGATCGCAGTATGGTTGTTATAGAAGCACAGAGAACGCTGCTGCCCATTCTCTGGTTTGTCCCTTAGTCGCCTCTTACGACACCCACGGGATGACATGGGATGGTGAAATTCTTTACGTCCGGCACCATACGGAACATGAACGGAACTTGTTCGTGGTTATTTTGGTATTTTCTTGGTCATATTCGACTTTAATTGTTTCCATTTCATCTGTGGCATCGTCGTCTAGGACTTTGCCTGGAATGATTACAAACCATTGTTTTACTGCCGGTTGATAACCGAGTTATACAATCTGGTGGGTGTAGCAATTCCAAAGAATTGAACGAAACCAGTGAATTATTGAATGTTGTGAGACAGTCCAATGATCTGCTCGAGTGCATTCGTTAGGTAAAATAATTAAATTATATTTGATGATCTCGTAAGTATGCGGTGAGACAGCCCGATGGCTTGCCCGAAATGCATTATTCGTTTGAGAATTATTGAATGTTGTGAGATAGTCGGATACTCTGCTCGGATACATTCGTTAGGTAAAATAATTAAATTATGATGATCTCGTAAGTATGCGGTGAGACAACCCGATGGCTTGCCCGAAATGCATTATTTGTTTGAGAATTATTTAATGTTGTGAGACAGTCCGATTTTCAGCTCGAATACAGTCGTTAGAAAAAAGAAATACATTTCTTTTGATTGATAATCTCGTGAATATGCAGTGGGACGGTCCGATGGCTTGCCCGAAGTGCATTATTTATGAGAGATGCAAGTTTAAGCCGTAGGATTGGTGAATAGTTGTAGATATATGTACAATTAAATCAAAATATGTTTTGAAAGAGTTAGATACCTTATGGGTCTAAATATGGCGTCGACTCTTGAGACGATTTTGTTTTACTTCGTTTATGTTTTAGATTGTTTCCAGGTTTTTTCATTTTTCACCTGATTCTCTCGTATTCCTCGGTTGACGATGATGTGTCCTTGTTGGCATTTTCCAACTTTTAAAAACTGTTCTTTTTATTTAAAAGTTTAGTTAAGTGTTGAGTAGCAACGCACTAAAACCGCGAATGACAAGTTGACAGCCGACACAGATATGCCAGGGAAAAAAATAAAATTGTCTCTAAAAACATAGTGATTTGAGTGGCCTCCCGTAGCCCGTAATACATGTAAATAATAATCATTAATTACAGGTACTAATCTCGGGGACGAGGCACAAAGTATAATATGATGATGAAGTCGAGAAGCAGTTATAGAATATAATATTTATGATGATGAGTTTGAGTAGGAGTTTTGTGTTGATGAAGCTGAGTAGGAGTTTTGTGTTGATGAAGTTGAGTATGCGTTTTGTAATGATGAAGTTGAGTAGGAGTTTTGTGTTGATGAAGTTGAGTAGGAGTTTTGTAATGATGAAGTTGAGTAGGAGTTTTGTGTTGTTGAAGTTGAGTAGGAGTTTTTTAATGATGAAGTTTAGTAGGAGTTTTGTGTTGTTGAAGTTGAGTAGGAGTTTTGTAATGATGAAGTTTAGTAGGAGTTTTGTGATGACGTTAAGTAGGAGTTTTGTGATGATGAAGTTATGTAGGAGTTTTGAAATGATGAGGTTGAATAGGAGTTAATAAATAAATGTTTTTCAGTTAGGCAGATTTTTGAGATATTTAATAATGGATGTTATGTTGTTTCGAGTATGTAGGAATAATAAAAAGATGATTAGTTTTTACTGATATTAGATTGACGTTCAGATAAAAAATGGGCGTCGTTACAGGGTTGTTGAAATGTTGTTGTTGTTATGATTTTAGAATATTGTTGAAGTGGGAACTTATATTAATGTTAATGAGTGTATGTTTATGATATTATTTAAAGGCAGTTTGGTATTTGTGAAATTTATGTCGAAATTTATTATATACAGGGTGCTAATAGAAATGTTTTGAAAAAACTTTAGGATATGCAAGGTGTTTGTGTAGATGGTAGGGTTTAGCATGTGCAATTGATAGAGGGGTTGTGTTGGAATGAGGTTTGGTTATCAAACTCGTTTAAGTCCTGGCTGAACAGAATATTCGCCTATATTTTCAATCAAATGCACATGTCATATTTAAATTGTAACTGATTATGTCAATCTTATGAAGTATATCGTTTCGAGTGTTCAGCATAATAGCTTATACCTGATTTTATAACAATATTATTGTTTGGAGTCATGAGTCTTGTGTTTTTGATGAATATACATGTAACCCACACCCCACCCTGGATTTTTAATTAACAATAAAGTCGGTGTCGAAAAACTGAAAAAAAAGGGTACAAAAGACACCGACTTCGGAAAAGAAAGTTATTTTTTGCTTTGTAGTGTTTTGTTCTGGAAGTCGGTTTGATTTTTTTCTATTATACTGACAAAATTAATTTCACAAGTTACTGTTCATTTTAAAATGGCGAGCGTTTGAAGTTGGTAGTGTTGGTTTGACTGTATATTTGTACGAGCAAGAATTAAGGACTCGGGTTTGTCATTTTTGATATTACATTGTAGCCGTAATTGAAGTATGTACTACTATGATTATAGGAGAGTTAATACTATATGTCCCAAATCGATAACATTGCCATTTTAGCCAGTTTTAAGTAAATTATTAGGTGTCCCAGCATTGAAACTAAAAATCGTTCAAAATCCGGTAAATGAACGGCCGTTCATTCACTGGACAAACGTCAATTTCATATGTTTATTCAAATATGTAATTTATAATTACTCCATAAGATTCATGTTTTGGAAGTAGTTTTAAAAATCGATTTCTTATCTTTAGGCCAGTATTGGGACAGGTTTGTTCATTTATTGGTTCATAAAATCTAGTGAATGAACTAACATTTTTCATCATGTTCAAATATTAGCTTTCGTCATGAAGATAGGACCAATAAATTAACACAACATTTTGAGCTAGATTTTATCCTTTTAAAACCTCGATTTCATCCTTTTAAGATCTACATTTTACTATTATATTTTTTTTTCTATTACTGTCCATTTAGATTACCATGGATTCCGATAAAAATATATATGAAAGGTTTCGATATAACTACCCAAGAGACATTAGAATTGGCTCTAGTATTCCGTCATACTCTAGGGGAAAACTCCATAGGCATGGTGCAGGGGTGTGGTGGTACTCGATCTTCTTTAAGAAGGGTGACTGAAGAATTATAGGCCCATCTCGCTTTTTAGCCATGTCTACAAGTTGTTTTCAAGAGTCATCACAAATCATCTCGCGTGCAGGTTTGACGGTTTTCAGCCTCCCGAACAAGCCGAAAAGGTTATAGCACCGTAGATCAAATACATACGCTGCGGCGGGTTATACAGAAGACCGAAGAGTATAACCTGCCACTCTGCTTAGCGTGTATGGACTACAAGAAAGCCTTCAATTCGATCTAGAGTTGGGCTGTAGTGCAGTCTCTAAAACGGTGCCAAATCGCCTACCGGTACATCGAGGTGTTGAAGTGTTTGTATAAAAACGCCATCATGTCAGTCGGACTTCAGGATCAGACCTCGGAACCTATCCTTCTGCAGTGAGGTATGAGACAGGGAGACGTCATATCTCCAAAACTGTTCACCACTGCACTGAAGGATGTCTTCAATGGCGAGTACATCACTCACCTTTGGTTTGCCGACGATATAGATGGTCATGGCTTAAAATTGTGGAGGACCTCAGTTTTATGCTTTATGACCTCAAGTGGGTCTTAAAATGTACTTGGGCAAAACGAAGGCATTTAATGCCCATTACACCCACTTCTATCAAGATCGGAGACTCTACACTCGAAGTTGTAGACGGTTATGTTTGCCAGGGGCAAAAAAGCCAGTTGGGTAGGGCCAACTTCGAGAAAGAGGTCTACCACCAAATCCGACCCGGCTGGGCGGCGTTCGGAAAGTTGCGCGGTATCTTCTTGTCCAACTTACCACCGTGGCTCAAGACGAACCCAAGTAACAAAAATTGGTTGTATAATAAGCCATAGAACGTTTTAGGCAACACTGTTTTTGGTCCTATAAAACCCCAAAGAAGGTGTATTTTATTCGAAAGTGGCGCATTTATTTCTCCATTCAGTGTTAAAACGAACCAATAACAATGTTACACATGGCAAATCAGTCATATACACGCTATGTAACAGTGCACGGGTCAAAATATAGTGATGTACTGGTTAATAAACACCTTTAAGGATCTTTTATAGTACTTTTTCATACCATACGAGAGTTTATGTTTCCTTTACCTCACATTATTCACTCACCATGTACTCGTATTCTTCTATCATGAGAGTGTAAAGACTTAACAAAATATATTTATTTAATATTTATAAAGGGACTGAAGCAATTTATATTGTATAACTTTTTTTTTTATTATTATATTTGTTTATAGGGTGAAATTATGTGCGACCGAAATTTTACGGATAAACTATGGTTAGGTTTACCATAAAATTTACGTGCGACCCTTGAATTGTTGAGTTTTCACAAAAAAAAAACAATTAAACGGACTTCGAGTTTTAAGCGCCATTATAGCATCATAATTAAGTTTTATTTGTACCTACATTGTGTGTATCTGTGTGTGCCAAATAAACTAGTTTTCTTTCTTTCTTTCTTTCATTATATAAAAATGTCTGAAAATGGTTTTAAAAGTGAGATAAAAAAATCTTTTTTAGGACATTATTGTTATTTAATAGCAACATTTATCCACTTTTACGTGTCGTTTTTGTGTTATTAAAGAAACATATACTCTGTCATGATACTAACAAGCATATTATAGGAACTGAAAAGTCATTACACAACAATTTTGCTCTAAAAAAGTGTTTGTGTGATATGATTATTAGTAAAACTATAATAGTCATCTCTAAACCAATAAAGTACAGTTACATTACATAGTAATACTCTGGAACTAAGCTACATCACAAAATCGCTCTATTGCAGAGTTTTTAATAACTACTAACGTACTAAGTACTATAGCAACGATCTGAATATCCTCAATACGACAAGGTCGCCTTATAGTTGAGTGTTCATCACTGCTAAAACGAAACGATTATAGCAGTTCGTTTGTAACCTTTATAACGCAAATCAGACGAATAAAGGCATTTTTTAACAATTTTATACAGCAGTATTTTTCTGTACTACTGATATTAGCGCTTGCTATAGCACATACAATAAAGGTTGTATAAAATGGTGTAGTAAACGTTTACATTCTTTATTTATGGGTCATTTTTGTCCTATAAGCTTATAGAGCAAAATTGAGTTGTCAAACGCTTTTATACAACACGCTGTCACCGCTAAAACCTTTTTAACTCATTTGTATGTCTTTTTCGAGATATATGCTCAGATTATAGGACTGCTTTGCTAGTTGTGAAAGTCTATGACCAGTGTGTTTGCCAGTGATGACATATGGCACCGAAACGTGGTCGCACAGAATGGCCCTCATCAAGGCTTAAAGTCAACCAAAGGGCAATGGAGAGGACTATGCTCGGTGTTACCTTGCGTGATCGAATTTGAAATGAAGACATCCACATGAGAACCGTGGTGACCGACGTAGTCCGAAGGATTGCCAAACTTTAGTGACAGTGGCCTAGCTTGCAGAGTGGATGGTCAATGTGACCGAAAAGTTCTGCAGTGGGCAACCACTGCTCTAGGTGGAGCGATGCCTTTGTCAGGGCTGCGGGAAGCTGCTGGATGCGCACCGCGCAGGACCGATCGAGGTGGTGACACTCGGGGGAGGCCTATGTCCTGCAGTGAACGTCCTTCGGCTGAAATGATGAATGATGATGATTCAAGTTTAATTACTTTACTTTACTTTACTAAGTTTACAATTATTGTTACCTAGTTAATTAGATACTGGTTATTCATTTTAATTGTGATATACGTTACTTAAATTTATTTTATATTTGCCTCTAATTAAAATATATTAACGCTAGGCCTAATAAAGGTTTATAATGATTAGAAGATTTGTTAAAAAATATGTTTGTTAATGTTTGTCACAGTTTTTGAGGCAGAGGATTTATGTTTGTTTATTTAATTGATTGTAGCACTGCATTTTTTATAATAATAAGGATTTCTCTGTATTTATCGAAAATATATATAATATATTTAAAATAAAACCAGTAAATGTGTTCATTTACTGGTTTTATTTCGTTAATTTCCTAGAAATTTTCGTTCATTCACTGAGGTTTTATGCTATTATTCAATATATTGCTAAATATCTAAGAAATTATACTGGTTATATCATAAACCAAACTTAAAAAATATTTTTGAATATATCCTTATTACCAAAATGTAGCATTGCACGGTATCCCTCAGAGGTAACATACTATAAGATTTTTTTGAAGTTCGTAGCTCCTTAAAGTGTTCATTCACTGGAGCACTTACCCTATGATAATTTTATATTTTTCTCGACATTCCCTAAATGTGATTAATGCCACAGTAAATCATAATCATATATGAATACATTTTATTATATTTGGTTTGTGTACGCCATGGGTATGGTTTCCATACTAAGCTGCCCAATGATCTTTCTCGTTGACATTTTTTGCTTGTTTTTTGCTCCGGGAACAAAAAACATTGTTGATAAAATTACAGATTTAACTCCAAGTAAGTAAAGTTGCTTGGTTAACAATTTTTTTCTTGATTCATTTGAAAAGTTTTTTTTTTATTAGGACACCTTTCTTTAGATACATTTAAGGACAAGACTAAGATTCATGTTTTGGAAGTAGTTTTAAAAATCGATTTCTTATCTTTAGGCCAGTATTGGGACAGGTTTGTTCATTTATTGGTTCATAAAATCTAGTGAATGAACTAACATTTTTCATCATGTTCAAATATTAGCTTTCGTCATGAAGATAGGACCAATAAATTAACACAACATTTTGAGCTAGATTTTATCCTTTTAAAACCTCGATTTCATCCTTTTAAGATCTACATTTTACTATTATATTTTTTTTTCTATTACTGTCCATTTAGATTACCATGGATTCCGATAAAAATATATATGAAAGGTTTCGATATAACTACCCAAGAGACATTAGAATTGGCTCTAGTATTCCGTCATACTCTAGGGGAAAACTCCATAGGCATGGTGCAGGGGTGTGGTGGTACTCGATCTTCTTTAAGAAGGGTGACTGAAGAATTATAGGCCCATCTCGCTTTTTAGCCATGTCTACAAGTTGTTTTCAAGAGTCATCACAAATCATCTCGCGTGCAGGTTTGACGGTTTTCAGCCTCCCGAACAAGCCGAAAAGGTTATAGCACCGTAGATCAAATACATACGCTGCGGCGGGTTATACAGAAGACCGAAGAGTATAACCTGCCACTCTGCTTAGCGTGTATGGACTACAAGAAAGCCTTCAATTCGATCTAGAGTTGGGCTGTAGTGCAGTCTCTAAAACGGTGCCAAATCGCCTACCGGTACATCGAGGTGTTGAAGTGTTTGTATAAAAACGCCATCATGTCAGTCGGACTTCAGGATCAGACCTCGGAACCTATCCTTCTGCAGTGAGGTATGAGACAGGGAGACGTCATATCTCCAAAACTGTTCACCACTGCACTGAAGGATGTCTTCAATGGCGAGTACATCACTCACCTTTGGTTTGCCGACGATATAGATGGTCATGGCTTAAAATTGTGGAGGACCTCAGTTTTATGCTTTATGACCTCAAGTGGGTCTTAAAATGTACTTGGGCAAAACGAAGGCATTTAATGCCCATTACACCCACTTCTATCAAGATCGGAGACTCTACACTCGAAGTTGTAGACGGTTATGTTTGCCAGGGGCAAAAAAGCCAGTTGGGTAGGGCCAACTTCGAGAAAGAGGTCTACCACCAAATCCGACCCGGCTGGGCGGCGTTCGGAAAGTTGCGCGGTATCTTCTTGTCCAACTTACCACCGTGGCTCAAGACGAACCCAAGTAACAAAAATTGGTTGTATAATAAGCCATAGAACGTTTTAGGCAACACTGTTTTTGGTCCTATAAAACCCCAAAGAAGGTGTATTTTATTCGAAAGTGGCGCATTTATTTCTCCATTCAGTGTTAAAACGAACCAATAACAATGTTACACATGGCAAATCAGTCATATACACGCTATGTAACAGTGCACGGGTCAAAATATAGTGATGTACTGGTTAATAAACACCTTTAAGGATCTTTTATAGTACTTTTTCATACCATACGAGAGTTTATGTTTCCTTTACCTCACATTATTCACTCACCATGTACTCGTATTCTTCTATCATGAGAGTGTAAAGACTTAACAAAATATATTTATTTAATATTTATAAAGGGACTGAAGCAATTTATATTGTATAACTTTTTTTTTTATTATTATATTTGTTTATAGGGTGAAATTATGTGCGACCGAAATTTTACGGATAAACTATGGTTAGGTTTACCATAAAATTTACGTGCGACCCTTGAATTGTTGAGTTTTCACAAAAAAAAAACAATTAAACGGACTTCGAGTTTTAAGCGCCATTATAGCATCATAATTAAGTTTTATTTGTACCTACATTGTGTGTATCTGTGTGTGCCAAATAAACTAGTTTTCTTTCTTTCTTTCTTTCATTATATAAAAATGTCTGAAAATGGTTTTAAAAGTGAGATAAAAAAATCTTTTTTAGGACATTATTGTTATTTAATAGCAACATTTATCCACTTTTACGTGTCGTTTTTGTGTTATTAAAGAAACATATACTCTGTCATGATACTAACAAGCATATTATAGGAACTGAAAAGTCATTACACAACAATTTTGCTCTAAAAAAGTGTTTGTGTGATATGATTATTAGTAAAACTATAATAGTCATCTCTAAACCAATAAAGTACAGTTACATTACATAGTAATACTCTGGAACTAAGCTACATCACAAAATCGCTCTATTGCAGAGTTTTTAATAACTACTAACGTACTAAGTACTATAGCAACGATCTGAATATCCTCAATACGACAAGGTCGCCTTATAGTTGAGTGTTCATCACTGCTAAAACGAAACGATTATAGCAGTTCGTTTGTAACCTTTATAACGCAAATCAGACGAATAAAGGCATTTTTTAACAATTTTATACAGCAGTATTTTTCTGTACTACTGATATTAGCGCTTGCTATAGCACATACAATAAAGGTTGTATAAAATGGTGTAGTAAACGTTTACATTCTTTATTTATGGGTCATTTTTGTCCTATAAGCTTATAGAGCAAAATTGAGTTGTCAAACGCTTTTATACAACACGCTGTCACCGCTAAAACCTTTTTAACTCATTTGTATGTCTTTTTCGAGATATATGCTCAGATTATAGGACTGCTTTGCTAGTTGTGAAAGTCTATGACCAGTGTGTTTGCCAGTGATGACATATGGCACCGAAACGTGGTCGCACAGAATGGCCCTCATCAAGGCTTAAAGTCAACCAAAGGGCAATGGAGAGGACTATGCTCGGTGTTACCTTGCGTGATCGAATTTGAAATGAAGACATCCACATGAGAACCGTGGTGACCGACGTAGTCCGAAGGATTGCCAAACTTTAGTGACAGTGGCCTAGCTTGCAGAGTGGATGGTCAATGTGACCGAAAAGTTCTGCAGTGGGCAACCACTGCTCTAGGTGGAGCGATGCCTTTGTCAGGGCTGCGGGAAGCTGCTGGATGCGCACCGCGCAGGACCGATCGAGGTGGTGACACTCGGGGGAGGCCTATGTCCTGCAGTGAACGTCCTTCGGCTGAAATGATGAATGATGATGATTCAAGTTTAATTACTTTACTTTACTTTACTAAGTTTACAATTATTGTTACCTAGTTAATTAGATACTGGTTATTCATTTTAATTGTGATATACGTTACTTAAATTTATTTTATATTTGCCTCTAATTAAAATATATTAACGCTAGGCCTAATAAAGGTTTATAATGATTAGAAGATTTGTTAAAAAATATGTTTGTTAATGTTTGTCACAGTTTTTGAGGCAGAGGATTTATGTTTGTTTATTTAATTGATTGTAGCACTGCATTTTTTATAATAATAAGGATTTCTCTGTATTTATCGAAAATATATATAATATATTTAAAATAAAACCAGTAAATGTGTTCATTTACTGGTTTTATTTCGTTAATTTCCTAGAAATTTTCGTTCATTCACTGAGGTTTTATGCTATTATTCAATATATTGCTAAATATCTAAGAAATTATACTGGTTATATCATAAACCAAACTTAAAAAATATTTTTGAATATATCCTTATTACCAAAATGTAGCATTGCACGGTATCCCTCAGAGGTAACATACTATAAGATTTTTTTGAAGTTCGTAGCTCCTTAAAGTGTTCATTCACTGGAGCACTTACCCTATGATAATTTTATATTTTTCTCGACATTCCCTAAATGTGATTAATGCCACAGTAAATCATAATCATATATGAATACATTTTATTATATTTGGTTTGTGTACGCCATGGGTATGGTTTCCATACTAAGCTGCCCAATGATCTTTCTCGTTGACATTTTTTGCTTGTTTTTTGCTCCGGGAACAAAAAACATTGTTGATAAAATTACAGATTTAACTCCAAGTAAGTAAAGTTGCTTGGTTAACAATTTTTTTCTTGATTCATTTGAAAAGTTTTTTTTTTATTAGGACACCTTTCTTTAGATACATTTAAGGACACATGACAGGGGACAGGGCTGGGCCCAATCATTGAAGATTCGTCACTGGCCCGTGCACGGACGTGTGTGAACGAACAAGTTCATATAAAATGTACACAACGATATTTTTTTTGAGCCCCTGACGGGGCACGGTCCGTCCACGTCCCGGGCACGGCCCTGATATGTGTGGATAGATCTATAGCAAAATAAAAAAATAATAAAAATTATATCATAGATACACAAGAAAATACAAATACATTAGCAAACTAAAACACATTTTGCGTTGCATGGCTCTAAAGGCACTAAAATGGAAATACACAAACTACTTCTCTTCTTCTTTATTTTTTTTAACTACTTTTCTATTTTTTTTTAATAATGTTTTTGTTATAACAAATACACTACATACAAATTCATTACAAATAAATCATCCCTAAATCATGAAAACTTTTACGAGATAAAAAGTAAAAAAATAAAAATATACCCTTCTAAAATTTGTAAAAAAATAGTTGCCTGGATTTACATTTTAGCAGCCGAACTGACTATATATGTATATAGTAGTCAGCTTTTGGAAGAACTAAAGTGACTTGCATTTACCATTTCATAAAATCTTTTTAGATGTTCTTTTACACAATCTATTCATTCATAGCGATATTACCACAGTGATAACAAGCTTGTAAATATTTGAAACACACAATAAAATTGTGTCCTTCAATAAAAATAACGATATCTACGGGGAATTTTATCTTTTGAATTTTATCGATCATATTATTAACTTGGGTATCAATCGACGTTATCGTCTGCACCACCTATTCATTCATAGCGATTACCTATCTGGTGATATCTAGGACCAACATTCAGCAACGCGTATTCAGGGTCCTACAGAGCGATTCTCTCTGTAATAAGTAGACACAGAATATTAGGTATGTGTTACTATTGCAAAAAAATAAAAACATTATGGGATGTATTGTATTCGCAGAGAAATAATGAAAACCGATATTTAATCAAATCCCTAAGATATTCAATCATCAAGTCACGGACGATATTCAAAAATCTATTCGTTTTCCTAAAGAGAGTAAGTGAATTGATTATTTCCCTTTGGGATTTGATTTTGATAAAACTTTGTATGTACATTTTAGTGCTTACGCTAAAGTATAATAACAAATAATAAAAACCGGTTAAGGGTTCACAATGCCGCATTTTTCGACACTCACAAAACCTTTTAGAGCGACGTATTGTGGTCTTTCATACGGGACGAAAAATCTGTCTTCGTATGATTTGCTTATTGATGTCATTTTGTGCCAAACCGCACCCAACCAAATTAAAATAAACGGCTCTGCACGTACAGTGTCCTTTTTGGATATCTGAATGTGGGCCCCTGGCCAAAGGCCCCTTTATTTTTTTAAGAATATAATCTGAAACTTTTCTGATATATTCTCATTCTCATTAAGCCGCATTTCTCAGCTATAAGCTTTTCGCCCTGAATATGCTTGCACAAAAACCCTGACAGCTCCTCCCGTATATTGACTATACTTTGAATCGTAAAATTTCGCTAGATGCAAGGTATCCCAATGGTACAGAAGCCTTGCGAGTATCTCGCACTTGACTGGTTTTTGTTTTTGTCCGACTTCGCCTACTGCTGGACTTATGCCCCTCTTTTTTGTGTCAGTCCATACGCTCCTGTGCCAAACACATTGTGATTATTATACTCTCTGTTACCTGTATAATGAGGATGACACCTAAAGAGTCTGATTCTCAAGAATCAGACTCTTTAGGTGTCATCCTAATAGGAAGCTATCATTGCGTAATGGTAGCGTTTATTTGTTAGGCAAACCCGAACGCTGATTCAGGATCTCCTAGTACAAGAGCCAGGGCAACACTGATGTTTGTGTCTCAAAGTGTCAAATAAATAAATAGGTAAAACAAAATCAGTAATAATTGCTTACATCGACAAGGCTAATTAATGTTCTTGGCCTTGCCCGGATATGATTAAATACTTAACATGATACAGTCGAAAATCGTACGTTTTCTGAGAATTATATTAAAACAATAGACTTATCTTTATATGAAAACATTTAAAATGTCATTTTATTATCCACACACACATAAAAAGTTACGAAAATAATTATATTTTAACAACCGCTTTGCCGCTCTAAAAACGGTGAAGGAAAACATCGTAAGGAAACCGGCATGTCCTAGAGCCAAAAAATCGAAGTCATGTGCCATCCACCAACTCGCATTGGGCCCGCGTGGTGGATCATGGCCCATTCCTTCTCTCACAGAGAGGAGGCCTGTTTCCCAGCAGTGGGTACGTTAAAAGCCTGATGGTAATGAACCGCTTTGCTGATATTTTCACCTTTCAACATTCCGATAAAAGCGTCATAAAGCTTGTCAAACACTTCAGTGATGTGTTCTCAAGGTTTCAGCTGTCCACTATGAATCCATTTAAGAATCTGATCAAACGCTTCAGGAAAGCGGTCTTTAGATTCCCAAATTGAATAACTCCTGATGGATAATCGTTTAAGCAATATCATCGGCTGCAAGATACTCACTTTTGGCGCGGGGTCTTCGTTGTATGAACTGATGCTTCCAATGACGGCCACACGTCCATAAATATTCATCAGGTTCATAATCACACTGCTCAGCTCCATTGCAACGTTGTCGAAGCAACAGTCTGCACCTTCAGGAGCAGCTTAGATGTTAGCAGTCTTGTAGTTAATCGCCTTGTTGAAACCGATGGACTCCAGCCAAATCACTTTATCTACAGAACCAGTAAAACCGATGACCGTGCAGCCTTCAATCCCCTGGCATCTTTGCAATCTGTTCAACATGGGAGCCTACTGCCCCAGCAGTATCCGTCACTACCACTGTTTTGCCAGCTTTCGGTTTGCTGTGTTCCAGGAATCCAAAGTAGACTGTAACGCCTGGCATTCCAACGTCACCAATTGCCAATGAATTTGGCAATCCATTCTGGCATCTCATAAATATCCCCAGCCTTCCAGTCGGGTACCTTAGTCTCGAGGATGCAGTAGTCACACCAGCTCTTATGGGCGATGACTCTTGTTCCAACCGGGTAGTTGGGGTCCTTCGATTCTTGCACCACAACAACCTGATTGCCGAATTGATCGTTCTGCTCAGGAGAACTATATATCCGTAAGTATGAGTTCACACTCACCCACTCGACTTTGACGAGGATATCTCCATTATTGATTGCGGCGGTAACTCGTACACCACAATTTCCAAAATATCTTAACCTTTGGGTGAACCCTTAAATTCGTTGATGACCACATATTTTCGTGCTTTAACAATGTCGCCCTCTCTTTAACTGACAAGCGACTGTCTATGCTTGATAACAAATTGTCTTCTTAATATAGATAGCAGTATCGTGAAGCGTCACACTTTTCTGATAATATTGCTATCAAGATACAGGCTGAACTTAAAATAACCTAAGTTCTGAGATTCAATGAAGTTTTTAAAATTACTTCGGGTCAATGCCACCCTTCTTATTTTTTTTTTCATTTGACAGACTGATATCTGGATTCAATTTTGTCGAGCAACATTGGGTGATGATTAGATAGACAAGATTATTTTCGACCGAAGACAATGTTTTAAGGATTTAAAAAATGTCGAAACTGCAACTCGGAAATAGACAAAAAATGTCTGGTGAGAATGTCTTTAATTTCATTATTAAATAAAAACGTCTTGCTCTTAAATTTAAGTAATGGCTGAACATACAAGACAAGCCTCCCTCTAAGGGTTTCCTGTACTACCATTCAGGAAACCCTTAGAGAGAGGCTTCTAAAATTTATTGGCAAGCCATCAGCCTGTAGATTATAAAAACAAAGATAGTTATAAAAACTAAATTGTCTGAGCTTTCCTGAAGATCATAAAAACGAAGATACTAAAAAAGATATTCACCTTTTTACTAGATATGATAATGCCTTCGTTATTAATCAATATAATCGCAATAATAGTAGGTCGGGCGCATATGGCCCGCAGACATGCACCGACTCGTGGTGGCGGTAGCTGAACGGGCTACGTTACTAACTGTATAGTAATCTGTGCTCTGGGATTTTAGTCGGTAAGAGACCAACAATACTCTTCGTTCCGCAGACGCCATCCTCTAACCAAAACAAATAACATGTCCTAAAGTGCGATCACAGGCGGACTACGACGAAAAAAAATGTGCGAAGACACAATGCTTGCAATTTATTTTTATTTTTTTCACAGCTTTACTCAAAAAATAAAATCAGTACAGCAAATTTCTGCATTAAGAAAACGAAAGTTGTATATGATATAATTTTTTTTAATCAAAAAAGATACAACCTATTGTCATAAAAGTGCTTACAAATTAATACTGACCTAGAAAATAGTTACTAAAATTAAAACTAAACTTCACTAACAAAGTACAAGTTACTAAAAATATTAATATCACAATCAACTTTGGTACCTATTGAGATATTATTGTAGTGTCATGGATCAAACTGTGTGAAATTTCAAGTAAGTATACCTACTCTGTTTTGGTGTGTGCATTGACCTCAGGTTTAAATTATATTACAAACGTTGATATTTAAAAAAAAATGCGCGTACACGTGATAGAAGTGAAACTATTTAAAAAATAAAGAATACGGGAGATTTATAATCCGTCCAACGGGTTTTTGTTTTTCAACAGGTGGAACAAGTGGTCCAAGATCCCAGAGCTCCCAAACGTTTCTTAATCTTTCTTCACAAAATGTGTACTGGTGTGAACGATCTTTTACTTCGAATCATGGCAACCAAGGAGGTAACTTATCAAAGGTTTTATTTAAATTTCGAACTGGCTTGCAAATAGAAAGCTGTGTATTGAAAAAAAACAAATGAATACTTTAAGGCTTAGCACGCACTGCGATTTTTATTTGCGCGGATTTTTGTAGTATTATTACCGCGTGATTTTTTTACCGCATCGCGTGCGGCTTCATACAATTCCATAGGCCGCAGAATAGGCGGAAAAAAATCGAGCGAATGAAAATCGCAGTGCGTGCTAAGCCTAACGCGGGAATAATTATTGTTGTTCGGTTTTGATTTTGAAAAGTAATTGTATTTGACAAAATGAGTTCTAGGTAGGTACTACTTAGTTTTAATTTCCGCGCATTATTTGAGAAAAGCACTATACAAGCCTTGGCCACAACTAGGCATTGATGGACTTACGTATGTGTGCCTCGGCTTCGCCTCGGCCCACATTTACACGTTCGTCCATCAATGCCTCTTTTGCTGGCCGCTGCAGTAATGTACTATTTTCCTAAGTAACAATGAAGTGATAATTAAATATATTTCACATATCGTGAATTATGTTGATATGAAAATGATTTAGCATTAAAACAGGATTTTATTTCAAGTTGAATTCCCGGATGCAATGAATGATCAAACTAACTCTTATTTATAGAAGTATGATAGGCATTACATTGACATATCGCAAGAGAGCGGGTTTTATTTTTGACAAAGGTAGAAATATGTGAATTTTAATATATTTTCCCAAACAAAAAATAACTTTTTTTTAAACAAGCTTTTTAGCTTGCCGTGCATTGTCATCCAAACCAATGTGTATGAAAAATTTCATCTTAATCGGTTGAGGATAACTGTTTTAAAATTCAGTTGCATGATTTGACCCGAACATACATACATACATACATTGAAAGTTAATAAAAAGCTTGTAAAAATGCGATGGGCAGAGCATATGAAAAGGCACATCAGGACGAATTTGACACACAGAAAAAATTGTATAAATTAGACACACACTTTTTAACAATTTTTGCAAATTTATACTGTGTTTTAACGGAGAGGTAACCGCACTATGGTAAGAGACAAAAAAGCGTCTTTGGTACCTATTGTTTTCCGTTTATGACACCGAATTCGGAAAAAAAGTTATTTTTCACTTTATCCTGTTTTGTTTTTGAAGTCGGTATTTTTTCTCTTTACAGTAGAGACACAGAAGAAAGAACAATTTCCTGTAATCACAAGTATAATATTTTATGAGAAAACTTTTTAAAGGTCCCTACATTGCCCTTAATGCAAAGTAACATAAAATAAATGTATCAAACATTCAAAACCGCGTGAGCTGCTGTGATTGGTGGAATGAATTGTTAACAGATATTTGCATCACCTAAGTTGTCACAAGATGATAATTTCTATCATGAATTACGGCTTTTATTGTTTGTCCCATGTTTTATGTCCAGTTACGAGTATCACCAAACAGTGCACTTGTGTGTGGGGTTCATTGGCGTCCCGGGCGAACACTGGAACTCCCGCGCGAAGTCGTGAGAATTCGACAGCGTGCCGATGACTCGAAACCGGCCTGGAGAGTGCACAGCCGTCTTCAGCTTGTTACGCATCGCTTCTGGACGCATCGCACCACACCACACCTGGAATCATGTGAAATTGAATACGACATTACAACTTCATAAAATCGACAACCGATTCGCGTTGTGCACTATGCACACTATGCACGCTCAGCTTTTTATACGAAAAGTGTATGTGTCTAGTGTGTGTGTTTAGTGTATGTGTTGATTTTCAGATGAAAAGAATTTGATCTGTCTTTTATGTTGCTAAAATATCTATTTTCTTTATACCTATTTTCCTCGATAGGTTGGATTGATACAATAATATATAAATGTATGTACAGTACAAATATTTTCTAAATATGTCCCTCGGCCACAATCGCATTTTCGAAAATGCTAATTTCCATGTCCATCAATGTTTAGATTTATCATCCTTACATAGTATAAAACAACGTCTCTTCCCGCTGTCTGTCCCTATGTATGCTTAGATCTTTAAAACTACGCAACGGATTTGATGCGGTTTTTTTTAATAGATAGAGTGATTCAAGAGGAAGGTGTATATGAATAATAAACGCGGGCGAAGCCGCTGGCAGAAGCCAGTGTATAATAATTTGAATTCAATTTGGAAGAAAAAAACGTGTTGCGCCGACCCCAAGTAACATGGGACAAGGTCAGGAAGATGATGAATAATTTGAATTCAGAACTAAGTACTATATTGTTGTTTTGTTTTCCTTGTGAACTATATAGAACTGAAAAACTATTTTCCTTTTTAACCGCAGTAGCTTTCCTCGCGCCATATTCAATTTAATGTGATGTTACATAGCATATAACCAGCGGACAAACTAGAGGCTTCCAATGACGCTTTATTTGTCAAATTATGATAAGTAGTTTAGAAGTTATGAGGGAACAGATGAACATACATACACACATACCGGTCAAAAACATAACCCTCTCTTTTACTTCACCATAGTCGGTTAATAATACTAAGTGTTGTGTCACCTGCGCAAAGTTGAGGAAAAACAACTGCGTATGGGTATGGTTGAGGCCGGGCAGCGTCTCACCCTCGACGCCGTGTCGTTGTACCCAGTGCAGGTACGCACGGAACGCCTGCTTTACGCCTCCGTTGTCGGCTATGTTCTCACCCTGGAGATAAGAAGGTAAACGTCAAAATCACGTCTGTATTTCACGTTTGTCTTCGCCCACGTTCAATGTTCAAAAAAAAGCTTCGATCGCCACCAAACTTAACAAGATTATCCGCTGGGTCAATCTAAAGATTCTCTAAAAATTTATTAAAATCGGTCCAGCCGTTTCGGAGTCTATACTATCTGTTGTCTTTGTCGTTGTCTTTGTCTTTGCTTACGTCGGGTTGGCGATTTCAAACTTATATTAACTATAAGTCCAGCAGCCGTATTGCGTAAGTGCGCAAAGAGTTAAAACGGCAATCCACATCGCGTCATTCATCTCGCATGTGATTGGTTGATTTGGTCGGTTGGATAGAGTTTAAACTTTTTGCGCACTTACGCAATACGGCTGCAGGTTTCCTCAAGATGTTTTCCTTCACCGTTGTCAGTGAGGTCCAAGAAAAACTTAGAAAGTTCATATGAATTTGAAAAAGTCACATTGGTACTTGCCCGGATTTGGATAGTACAACAAAAATTCGTCAGTTTTGTTCCAGATCCATATAAAAGAGGGCGAGTTTATTGTTATAAAACGGACACAAAACTAGACAACAGGTAGACGCTACTGAGAATTCTAAATGATAAAAACTAAACTTATTGGTGGAACTGTGAACTCAGGAGTAAAGTAGCCTATGCTCAGTGCATTATTACTTGCAAAATCTAGGCCAAGAAGAGTCATTCTCAGTTTTCTCTCAGCTATCAACTTTTTGCCATGAATATCATCATCAGCATTTTAATGTTCCCACTGCTGGGACACAGGCCTCCTCTCTGCGAGAGAGGGAATGGGCCTTAATCCACCACGCGGGCCCAGTGCGGGTTGGTGGATGTCACATGCCATCGTTTTTTTTTTGTTTCCAGTACAGCCGGTTTCCTCATGTTTTTTTCTTCACCGTTTTGAGAGCAGTGGTGACGAAATAATTAACACAAAGTAAAGCCCCCGTCTGGGTTCGAAACCATGACCTACAACTTGTAAATCGTGGCCGATACCACTGGGCTAACACTGCTATGCTGTTCTGTTAAGCTAAGCTTGCATAAAAACCCTGCCAGCTCCGTCTACGTACGTGAATAAAAAAGTTAATAAAATCAAAAAACCGACTGCAAAGAAGTAAAAAAGAAGAAAATCATGCTATGCATTCGGAGGATATACCTACATATATTCGCGAGCTGGCTGACCAAAACCATAAATATTTCTTGATTAAATATAAATAAAAACTATAAATATGACTAGATTTCTAACGATGTCTTAATTATAAAAATCCGTCAAATGGTTTGAAAGATACGACGTAATAAAGAATATTACATACATACATACAAACATACAAGATACGCGCGAAAAACATAATCCTTTCCTTGCAGCCGGGTAAAAAAGGGCATGAATCTCGTAAAGTATCAGTTGTAGGAAACAAAGGCATACATCACCTGAGTATTAACACCATCGAGCTTCATATTGACCTCTGGCACCACATATCGGCCGTACTGATCGATCAGGCACTGCGCGCGGCGATGAAAGGCCTCTATCGCTGAATCTGACCACCAACGATGAAGATTACCGTCGCAGTCGAACAAACGCCCTTTGTCGTCGAATCCGTGGGTTATCTCGTGACCTGGTATGAGATGTTTTGAAATGAGCTTATAGGATAACTGAAGCATTTAGAAATCGAGCGATAATTTCGAGTAAATTATAAATACCATATACCATCTGGAATAATGTTTCCTATTAAATGGTGGACTTTTTTTTCAAATAGGTGTAAGTAGTGGTTTGAGAAATTGGTCCCATTTTAATTTGGTGAAGATCTGATGAAGAACTTCGGAGATATACAACAGAACTCTTCAATAAATAACGGCAAATCTCTCGGGATTGCTGCAATCGCATTTCTGTTTATTGTTTATACCATTTCATAACATAACATCACGCCAGTACGCTCTTAAGGGGTACGCAGATCTCTCATTTCACCGGATATGTTCAAGTTTCATGAAATCTATTTTGGCGTTAAAGTTACCTTACTAACTTGCCTATTAGGTACGTACAACTAAAAAGTGAAAAATAAAAAAAATACTACCGACTTCCAAATACAAAACTACAAAGTGACAAAAAAAACTTAATTCTTTGAAGTCGGTGTCCATAACGCAAAAAAATGGTACCTACGAAAGACAACGACTTCAAAAAATTAAGTTATTTTTCATTTTGTAGTTTTGTATTTGGAAGTCGGTAGTATTTTTTTGCAATTTTTTTTATTTACTACTAAAACTGATTTTGCGGTTACCAATTACTCAAAAGGTAAAGGGCAGTATCCTAAGAAAGATTTCCTGTATCTACAATTGTTTAGGGCACTTACTACACTACATACACTCTGTATAGTAGGCCACTTGGGCCTAGAGGCTGAAATAACTAGAAGACAACGATTAGCTGAAACTTTTGAACGTTAATGTAATTGGAATTTATCAAAATATAGTTACCAGGACAAGGGTCTCCACAAATTGGGTAACAGAGGATGGACGGCGCTGCCGAGGCCGGCCCAGAAAGAGCTGCCGAGACGACCTAGACGCATACTGCAAAGGCTGGTTCAGGAAAAGAATACCTGAAAGGATTTAGGGAGTGTCCTTTTCCCATTAGTGGGCCAGTATAGGCAAACATAAAAAAATACTTTACCTATAACAACCCCAATGCCTCCATAGTTCAGGGACCTGGGGAAGTGTCTGTGATAGAAGGGTGGCTGCAGAATGCCTGCTGGGAACATGATCTGGTTCTTGTTCCGGCTGTAGTAGGCGTTGACCACAGCTGGGGCAGTGTTCCATAGGGTTTTGTTGACTGGCTGGCCGATACTGGAATAAGAAAGTTAAGCCAGGGATACACTAGGGCACAAACGTCCTGCGACACGTGTCGCCAGCGACGTCGGGTGTAGTGGCGCGACGATGCCGGACTTCGCTTGACATGTCTGGCAACATCACTCGGTTATGCTGTATTGAAGCGTAGCATTAAGTTGTGGAACTTGCGTCCGTTACATACTGCCTTGTGAAACACAATGTCGTGATATAGCCAGAAATGTCACGCGAAGTTTCCCGAAGTCGCACGACTTCGCCTAAAGACGCTATCGATATAAGTCGCGCGATGTCGCCAGATATCGCTCGACTTCGCTTGACATGTCGCCGACACGTGTCGCGGGACAATTAATAAGTTAAAGAAATTAATAAGTTATATCATAAAAGTCGTCAGGATTTTGCCCTGGGAAACCTGATTTCTAATCATCTTTTTAGTCACAACCAACAGGAAGGAACTTTTTAATACCTAAATATAGGTAAAAATTATAATCCTCGTTTTGAATTCGCCGTAATCGGGTAAAAGTAGCATGGATCCAAAGATTTGAATGTCAGGAGACTTTTTCTCGCGAAGACATTTTCGACGGTCCAAACTGATATTAAAACAGATTAGGGCAGCCCTACTGAATATGCAAGTGTACTTGATACACTGATAGGTATTACTAACATAGATACGGATATTATGATTACTTGATTACCTGCACTACTGGTTCAGAGATGAGTTGCTTAACTGTACTAGTAACTTGTTACATCAACTAGACATTTGATACAAAGTTGTAATGTACTATCTGTAATCCACGGAAGGGATTCAAATTACTAGAGTTTTAATGTAACTCACCGCGATTGTTCCATCTTCGTTAAGTGTTGGAGTATATTCAGAATGTTCTCGAAATATTTGTCTGGATGTATTTTCACTTCTTTATATCTATCGTCCAACTCTTTTTTGTTCAGTATAAAATTGGGATACCCTATTCTTAGCATCATGGCGTCTACTTTATGAGCAGCAAGCTTCTTTGTCTTATCATCGATCCAATCAGTCATATGGAGGAGTTCTCTAAACGATTGTTGTATCTCCCGTGTCATGTATAACGTGTCGTTTTTGCTCATTTCGTCAAAGTATTTCCTGACGAACATTGAACCTAATGCCATTCCCATGTTCGAGTTGACCTGTGAAACGCAGTTCTTCCATCTTGGAGGTGCTTGCTCACGTCCGAATAGGATGAAGTAGAATCTGAAGCATTATACAATTGGTTATTTCATTATTGACTAGCTTTTAGCCGTGACCTCGTATGCTTAGCATTAATACTTCGAATAGTGTATTTTTGAGCAATGATATTGTAGGACACACCTTCAATATTATTGTCCATAAATACACTATTCGGGCCGCCACAAATAAGAAATTATTGGTTGACCATAAAACTCGTCGGAAATCATCCATACCAAACATCTAAATCGGACAGACAGAGTTACCTTCGCATTAATAATATTAAAGTATGGATGGATAGACCTGTAGTCTAAAGCTAGGTAAGATTTATGTAGTAGTATTTACTCACTGTTGTTTCGCAGATTGAAACCTGTCATCAAGGTTGTTGACCCGGTGCCTCACGAATCTCCAGAGCAGGTAATTTGCCAAAATGCTCGGGTCAGTGTCATGAATCAATTGAACTAAGTGCTGCCAATGAGAATACGTTAGAGCGAGTCAAGGTCAAAGAAACGATTCGTCTTAGGTTTAAAAATCAACTGACTTTAGATAATTTTTATTCTTATATATGAACTTCTTGGGTTTGAACTTTCATAAGCCCAAATAATTTATTGAAATAATATTTAATTACTCTACCGTCCTATAAGCCACACCCATCGGCAACAACACTCTTGGAACTCTCGACACAACCATTCGCCATCTCGTCATTCTCACATTGCTGACTAAGCCTTCTTCATCAATATGAAATCTTTTCAGCCAAAAGACGTCCACTGCGGTACATAGGCCTCCAAGTTTCACCTCATCCGTATCTCGTCTCGTATCCATCGGATTCCCGAAGCCTCCTTAGTCTTCTTGCTACAGTCTTAAATAATTTAATGGTAAAGAGCTACCTACCCTAACATAACAAAGAGCAAACAGGACAACAGTTTCATTAGGTTGGACAGTCCTGTTCATCACGATGCACAGGTACCGTGTCCACTTCACTTCTGGAACCAGTTCCTCCAGCTTCCCCAGTGGCATCCTTCGGTACAGTTCCGATACATTCCTCCTGTCTTCTGGCGCTGATGTGATCTTTGCTAGTCTGAAATATTCGAAAGGACTGATTTATCTTTCCGTGTAAGAAGAGAGATGATTTGACTGTTAATGGCATTGAATGTTTCAGACATTATCAACAAAATATATTGTAAATGTTTTACGACAGACGTATTTTTGGGATAAGTGGAGTAAGAATCTTACTTTATTTCAAATTCAATCAGTTCATCTGCACTTCTTTTAACGTGGTTAGCATCGCCACCCAGTAATAGTGCAATTTTCGTCAAGTAATTTTTATAAGCTGTTAAGTACACTTTATTTGAATCTTGTAAGAAATAATCCCGAGTTGGTAATCCTGTAATTAAACGTGCATACTTAAATGAAGTAAGTTGTTTAATATTCGAAATATAAATAGTAAGAGTCTGGGCTGGACATGTCTGCCACTCATTGAACAGTTTAAAAGCTGAATTAGCCCCAGGCAAAATTTAATCACATTAGCACAAAATTCCGAAGATTGGAAGGAATAAAGAGAAGCTCTGGACTCTGGGGGACCAAACACGCAGAACATAAATAAAAACAAATCAATAGTAATAAAAATGACAATACCCAAGCTAGTTTGGTCAAACTGAATAACAAACTCATCAGAATTCTTAATATCAGGTCCAACCCATTCTGATATCAGGATATCGTTATTGTATAACCTTAGTTTCGCCATTAATTCCAGCCAGTCAAATTTGGAAGAATTCCACTCAGGCTTTAAGATCGGCCAGCCACCGAGGAGGTCTAATAAGTCCAGCAAAGGTTGATGCGCACGCTTTTCTAGTATACCATAATTCATGCAAGATTTGAAAAGGAATCTTGCTTTTAGAGCAGCATCACCGTTTGCCGGGTCGTCCCCTGAAGGAACTGTGGTCTTTGTTGCAGCTAACGTTTGAGGATGGAACGTGCTTGATGTACCCTGCATTGTCTTTTTTCCTACTATTAACGTAGTTTCTCTTTCTCTTCGGCTTTTGTATCTTGCTTTATATGTCATTAATCTTCTACCATAACGAATTTGGTTAGACCTCATTATAAATTTTCTTCTAAATTCTTTATTTTGAGGTGCTGCGTCAGATTTATTTGTAAATCTTTTTTCTCTTTCTTTTTTATGTTTATGATTATGATTCCGAGAAAGGTACTTTTTGATTTTATATATTGGTTTCAATACTTGTTTTGATTTTTTGTCTAAATATCTACGAATGCGGTAGACTATTTGCGTTTTTTCCTTATCGGCAGTACTATACCGGTATTCTTCAGTTGCCGTGTTATTGTTATATAAATAAGACTCCATTGTGGACAAAACTTCAGATCTAAGCGGCTCCGAGGGCTCCTCTTGCGGAAACTTCAACGTCAGTAATAAATTGTCTTCTAAATCCAAATGAGACCCTGGATACTTGCAGAGTATCTTATCCTTAGTTTCAAATTCTAATAATTCTTTTAAGACAGTGTCTAAATTTTCTCTAAGCATTTCAAAGGTGTCGTAGCTGAAAGGAATGGATGAATTTATTTCATTATTTTGCTTACTTTTTAATACACAATACTATGCATAAAATTACAATAACAAACCCTGCTTTATCAGCCGGGATAGGATTGAGCGCAGCCCAGTTCCCGCAGGCATACTGATAAAAGTCGTGACATGGATCTGCTTCAGCGTCCATGTATTGTTTCATTATATTTGCTTGTGTGGTTCTGATCTGATGTCTGTCACCTTGACCCTTCCAGAATGCATGTATGCCTAAATGAAAATACCTAGGTTTAGTATCTCTGAGCTCACGCTGTTCAAATTAGGTCCTATACAATCAAGGTACTACTTGGACGTCGTATGACTAACCTTGGCTCATTTTCGACAAGAGTCAATTGGATAAATCGCGACAGAACGTACAAACTATTATCGAATTGATTTGGCTCTCCATCATACAATGGACAGGAGAATGGTTAAATGGTTCTAGAATAACTTGTGAGACACGTGGAACTAGAATTATGAAGAGCTTATTTGACCGTCCGATTTCAAAAGGGAAAAGTCTTACAAAGTATAGCTTTCTATAAGATTGACTATATTGATCTCCTATCTTCTTTATTCGTAACTGAAGTCATAATTACATATATTACAAATATAGGTACTGCTTCTTTATTATTACCTGCGTAAGACGTGGATGGTTTGTATATGTGTGCCGAGGAGATCATCTCGGCCTCTTCTAATTCAGGTTGACCACGCACTTGTTCCACAACGTCATCTAATGGGCCTCTGTCCACGTGCATCTCCGGACGAACTATGCTATTCAATCAACCAGTTATATGAACAGTTTGTACGGCAGGCGCGTGTCGTTTGTCTTAGTCAGAGAATGAGAGAATTACTGTTCATTTCATGTTTCATAGGACTAATATTTGTAAGCCGAATATTTGGATGAATTTTACTTCGAGCAAAAGCAATAGGACAGCTGCCGTACAACATTTAAAGATCTATAGCTCTTTGACATTTTATTCTTGCTCTTTTATTATTAATGGCAATAATAAATTAGCACTTTCAGCAAAATCAGTAAAAAAGGAAAACCTGTTAAAGAGTCTTCGAAAACTGAAGGTACCTAAAACCTGAAAAGTATTTGGTGAAGTAATTTGAGTAATGATTAAATGTTTGTTAGATTTGGCTTATTATTATTGAAAAACAGTAAGTTGTGTTTAAAGTACAGCTAAGGGCCCTTATGTTGGAAATGTTTACCTTTCAATATCTCTATCTTCGTCGTCATACTGATCACTAGAGTCTGAATTCTCGTATTCCTCCTCAGCTTCACTTTCACTCTGATTGTCTTCGTCACTGTCCTCACCGCCTTCCTCTTTATGCAACCGATGAGGTCTTTCTTTGCTAAAAATGGGTACATACCTTTAAATTAACTAGGTAGGTATGCAGTAAGAAATTTTGACTGCAGCGTACCACAAGGGGAACTTCTTAATTACAATTAAATAGGTTGGATATAAAGAAAACTTTTATTTAAATATAAAACTTACTCATAATCTTGTGATGTGAACCTGAAATGGCTCCTTCGTTTCACCCTGGTCGGTGTCGCATGCCGTTTATCCGAAGAACCCCATATTAAAATGTCACTGGTCACATTACCCTCGTAATATTCTCGTTTAGAATTTGACCGAGCAAGTACTATCTCTTCAGGGGGCAAAAACGACGTACGGAACCCTTGGAATACATCCCTCTCTTCAGGATCTACCTCACCTTCCAACCGGGTGTAGAATTTTGGAATGTTTTTAACAGTATATTGGTCAGATGGATCGCCTAACAAGTCATTGCGTCTTCTGATAAGGAAGTATGCAACTGCGACAAACGTTGCAAACGTTACGATAGAGATGAATCTACAGAATGTGGCACTTTTCGCACTCGATTTGATTGATACAGTTTGTGATGGGATCGGCGTGTCGACGCGCGTCATGGCAGCTTCTGACTGACAGACAAACTGACAGAGCGATGCCGGACATTTGTAACTGGAACATGATACATAGCCATACGAACTGCGTAGTGCTCGTCGTAATCTTGACCCTGTTGTTGCTTACAATCAACAACACAATTTATGGACGCCAACTATTTTTAGCTTACCCTGTTTATTCAAAGTATTTTTCATATTTCATATTTAAATCAATAAGTTTAACTTTGTAGGTTCTGGCAATGAAAGATAACCGGAATAATAGTGAAAAATATATATTGTGACAGTGACATAAAGTGTCAGTTTGGACAAAGTATGTATAGCTTTTTGTAAATAGGTGCAAATAATTTTTACTTAGAAAAGTGTTTGAAAATAAAAATCTACCAGGATGACTTCGTTTGCGGAACTAACGAAACAGGTGCACCTTATCAACGATTTGATTTTATCTGATATGACTTGCGGTGTGTTTATCATTATTTTAATCTTAATTTATGTAGTGTATACTAAAAGATGCTGTGTCACGTTTGTGATAAATATTTTATCAGACTATTAATTAATAAACATCTAGAACAAATTATATTTAATGAGATTATAAAATAATTTATTTTACAATATAACACGAATGGCGACCGCGTACTGGAAGACGTAGCGTCGGAAGGCCTCCCTCACGACGAGAGACCTATAAAGGCTGCGGAGGTCCGGTGGGTGCGAAAAACACAGGACCGATCAGAGTGGCTATGCTTGGGGAGACCTATGTCCGGCAGTGGACGTCTTTCGGTTGAAATGTTGATGATGATAACACGAAATATTAAGCTTGGGCTGTATTCGCCGAAGAGTTAGGACCTGGATACATCACCACGACGCGGCGCCGCCGCCGACACCATGGAACGACACGGCGCAGCGCCGCTGCACAGTGCTGTGTACGGTGCACCGCGCTCACTCGGCAGTTGATCTTTCGCTGTCGCTAAGTTCATAGGTGAAAGTACAAAAAAAAACAGAAGATATCGATGTTGACTTGTTAATTAATTAATATCTCGTTCGCGGTCCATAGAGACAAAAACTGCAAGTTTGACACGTTTGAACCGACGCACCGTGCACGCCATGGTGGTACCGCGCAGCTGTACGACGCCATGCCGTTGCACGGTTATTGCGCCGCGCCGGTACACGGTGGCGGTGCCGAGCCATGCCGATGAGTCCGCGCCGTTAAGCTAAATCCTACCTCTAGTAGGTACCTACACCTACATTGCCTACTCGTTTTCTATATGATAATGGGAGGCAAGCCTAACGCCATAAAACGACACAGAGCCAGACTACAGGCCGCTACTTAGAGCCTACCTAAACCTAATAACATCTTGCCAGACGCAGGTTTCAAACCCAATATCTTATCCAATTACCAGAACAACGAAAATAATTGAATCTAAAATTAGTTTGGGTCACTGATTTAAGCATACACACATATATTTGCATTTTAACTCTCGTTTCTACTACTATAGAGGAATTCGACGGTTCGAAAGAGGCGCTGACGTTCAGCAAGCACCTCCTGGCTACCAAGTACTGGTACGCGCGCATATCTTACGTGAACAAGAAGAAATACTTACTGGCCTTGGTACACGACGTCCGCAGTGCCTGGGCACTGTCTCTGCTGCTCAAATCTATGTGGAACTGCCAGCCTAAGGACGCTGTAATGTCTGTTAGCGAGTTAGTTACTACTTTGTTTCCACTTTAGCTCAAAATCATCATCTTCTGTCTTCTCTTATCTCAATTTATTTACGATTGCTGCAGCATGTTTTTGTTTCATACATCATTACTAGCATTAACTTCAGTAGACCACTTCAAATTCAAATTCAAATTCATTTATTTGCCAGAATGTAGGTTTACAAAGTATGATCTTAAATCTATGAAGGTCCGTTTACATTCTACCATTAAATATGGTGTGCAAATATTTCATTTTAGCTTGTACTATCATCTAAACGTATCTTTAATAAATTAAGAAAATAGACAGTAATAACAAAGATCTCATGCATTAGGATTTTTATGGAACAAATTAATTAATTGATGTCAGAGTTACATTATTATACCAATGTCAGTTCAAACAATGTCAAATTAAGAATAAAATTATAAATTATTGTAAATTTAATTGATAATATCATAACTATTATAAGAATATTTTAAATTTAATTGATAATGTCATAAACAATTTTAAATAATAAAGTAAATTGGTAACATCACAACTATTTTATTTTCCGTACATTTTGAACATCAATTAATTATTATAAGGTATATACCAATATTATATATTTTAGTTTCTTTCACGGGGATCTGACATGTATTCATTGAGATCGTAAAAGCATGTTTCTTTTAACCATTGCGTTACCTTTTTTTTAAACATTCGAAAAGGTAAATCTTTAAAGGCATCCGGTAATTTGTTATATACCTTTACAGCATTTATGTACGAGTTCCTTTTATGCAATTCGAGCTTGCATTGCGGTAAACAGAGCTCATGTTTAAATTTATTTTTATTTCTAGGAGCTACATTGCGCTTGATTACATCTTTGTGTTTTATAAAATATTTCGGATGTTGTTGCACAAATAGGCATAATTCTCTGATATACATACACGGTAATGGTAGAATATTATACTTTTTAAACAAGGGTTTACAGCTGTCCGTATACCAGGCCCCACATATTGCACGCACACATTTTTTTTGTACTCTAAACACTTTTATAACATCCACCAAATTACCCCACAACAAGAGACCATATGCTAGTACGGACGACACGTAACCATGATATGCACAAAGAGCCGCTTCTGCTGATACCGTGACTCTTAATATTTTAATTGCGTAGACAAATCTGTCGAGTTTATCACAAACGTATTCGACGTGTGCTTTCCAATCACAATCACTTTAGTCCCAGAATCGATAAATAATTATTTTATATATTTCGATTTGCATCAACTCGTACATACTAGAAGTGTGGTTGTGAAAAGTGGAGAACTGGCTTTTGTGGCTCAACTTTGGAAATGTATTGTCCAACAGTACATATTAATAGCAAGTATAGTAGGATATAGTACAGTATAACGATTTTCTTAATGTACCTCAGCAAACTTCGTCTTTCGTCAATCGTCGGATTTTTATCAGTTGCTCTTTGCAGTTGGTGCAGATGGAGGCTCTCAATCAACTTGGAAGTATATAGAGTTGTAAATACTTTTTTAACTTAATGTAATTTATTTAAAAATGGGCAGAAACAGTAACACAAAGTTGAAACACGAAGTTTGCCGAAGGACACTAAGCAAATAGTTGTACTGTAAGTATATGTCCAATAGGCAAAGTTGACTGACAAGGATAAATTTGTTATTTATTTATTAGCAAAGTACAGAGAACCGCAAATTAGTCTTTTACAATAATCCTAACATGTTCTCTCACAAAACCGCAGACATTGTAACAATATAGTCTTCCATTCATCAGCGAACAAGTTAAATCCTGAGGTTTCGACGAGAGTATAATTTCTAATATCGAAATTTCCACCGCAGAGCCCAGGTGTATACCAGCTACGACCAGGTGCCCATGGATCACAACAGAACTGCCATGCCATCTCGCACTCTTGCGCAAGTCATGAAAAATGACCGCCTGTGGTTTTCTTCACTTGACCCGGTACGTTATAACATTGGTAATCTAAACGAATAATATTATCATGAATATCATTTCAGCCGAAAGACGTCCACTGCTGGACATAGGCCTCCCCCAATCAGATACTGATCGGTCCTGTGTGTACAACGAATATTAAAAAGAGGTAAAACTGTTTAAGGAGGTTGGTAATCTTTGTAAGTATGAAACATTTATTTTACTAGTACACACTATCAGATGGTGAAGTAATAGAGCATGTGCGGCATGCGGCATTCCAGCCTAGGAATATTGATTTATCAAAAATCCAATGATGCAGTTTTAGTTTTTTCATCACACTTGCACGTAAACAGTATCAAAACATACAGGTTAACTTATGCCCCATATAAAACCCTTGAGCTTTTTTGTTAGTCATGAAACCCAAGGGCGGTAAGTAATATTTTTTTAATTTATAGCACAGAACACAGGTCATGCAAGTTCAAGCAAGGAGTTTACACGCAATTGAGAAATTGTCTTAAAATGTTATGTAAACAGAAATTTCTTCGCAATCTCGCTACATGTTACTTAAATACTCAACTAATGTTCTTAATAATCGATTTTAATAGTTATTTGTATCAAAACATCGAAATTATTTAAAAAAAATTACACTCCGTCATGGCTGACTACGTAAGTATTTGCCCTCAATGTTTCTGAACGAAATGTTTGTATAATCCGTGGTGTGGGCAAAAACTCGCCAACTGCTTAAAAAAAGTTCACGTTTTTCGTAATAATAGCTGTGTTGACTTGTGTATTTAAGCTATAATTCATAATTAATACTCGCAAATGTGATGAAAAACATTGTATGTATCACGGGCGGTACGGGAATTACGAACCTCGACTCAAAAAGCCCTAAGTCTTCGACTTCGGGCTTCTACTAGAGCCTCGATCGTAATTCCTTACTTACCGCCCTTAATACACAATGTACTATTACAAGCTTTTATTTAAAACTTGCACTTGCCGTTGGAGTCGAAAAGCTCTAGAGTGGCGACCGCGTACCGAAAGACGCAATGTTGGAAGGCCTCCCTCTAGGTGGAGCGACGACCTGGTCAAGGCTGCGGGCGTCCGGTGGATACGGAACGCACAGGACCGACCAGTTTGGTAACGCTTGGAGGAGGCCCAGCAGTGGACGTCTTTCGGCTGAAATGATGATGATGTATGTATGTAAGTAAATTCGAGTCAAATCTTGCAACTGAATTTCAAAGCAGTTATCCTCCACCGATTAAGATAAAATTTAGCATACACGTTTAGTTTGGATGACAATGCATGGTTAGCTAAGTGACGTAATTCTAAATCCAATATGGCGGACGGCCCAATATGGCGGACAAGTTATTTTTTGTGCACTGCCATGATATGGGTATCAAATGAAAGGGTTTGCTGCATAGAATAAAAAAAGCTTGTTTTGAAAAGAGATTTTCAATTTATATATTTTTTACTGTATCTCTTCTCGGCCTTTTGGCTAAGATCAAAATGTAGTGTCTGATCTTTTCAGCGTAATATCTGAAAGTTCTATATTGGATCACTGGGGTACCAGTATATTAAACAGATTTTTGTAAGCTAACGAGAAGTTTGAAGCTCGCTCCACTCCTGTCACGGATCGGCCGGCCCGGCATTGTAGTGCCGCCGGGTACAGCCGACATAATAAACCTAAATATTAAGAAAAAAAACCATGACCGAAAGGAAATATGTGTGTGTCGTTGCGTGTAATTATGAATACCACCACTGTCCACCGATTTAATCCTAAATTTGTGATAATGAGTTCTTGTAATTGTCTCGTGTCAAACCCTGCTTTAAGCAAAAATGTTTGTTCAGAAACTGGGGGAATAATCCAACAGAGACGGATGGACAACCAAGCGTGACATAGAAAAATAGTTGGGAACAGTCTAGGTGGATTATATAGCTTGGCACGCCACAATTGCGGCGGTAAGGCCCCTCTTTGAGGAGAGGCTTAGAGGCTTCACGGCGTCCTCACCTTCCGCCTGACGCAGGTCAGGACACTCACCGGTTACTCAACGGACACGGCTGATTCAGGAGGTTCCTGTTCAGGATAAGGCGGGAGGAAACGCCCGGGTTTCACCATTGTGTGGACCGCCTGGAGGACACGGTGGAGCATACAGTGGAGGTCTGCCCCGCTTGGGTGGAGCACTGCCGTGTCCTCGTGGAGGCGATCGGCGGTGGTGACTTCTCGCGTCCGGCCCTGGTCCAGGCTATGCATGGTACGGAGCGAGAGGGCATGGGAAGCTGTCTCCTACTTCTGCGAAGCAGTAATGCTCGCAAAGGAGGAGGCGGAACGCGTGTGGGAGACACCCTCACGCCCCTAGCCACCGCAAAAGAAGCCCCGGACGTTGGGAATCGCAAGCCGATTACCGGCCACCGTAGGCGCGCGCTTGCGGACGGCAAGTAATGGGTAGATTGCCGTCCGATAAGGACCAGGCCCGAGTTTACGGCGCATAGTGTTCCACGCGCGCCTCAAAGGGATGTCAGCAAAAGTGTCAGGGGGGCCGCTAGGCCAGGCCCGAGTTTACGGCGCATAGTGTTCCACGCGCGCCTCAAAGGGATGTCAGCAAAAGTGTCAGGGGGGCCGCTAGGGCCGATGCCTGTTTGGATCGCGGATAAATTTGAAAGAGAGTTACCGCAGCCCTGGCACAATCAACTAAAGGAACACGGGTGGGTTTTAGTTAGTAAAAGTTTGACACGCCCTCCCGCTTCACCCAGAGTGGGAGAAGTCATTGGATGATTTCCCAACCCAAAAAAAAGGAAGGCAGATTATATAGCTAGGGAGAGCATTGTAAAAATTGGGCCAGATTACCTACCTAGCTTACCTACTAGCTTAGTTTTGCTATACTAACTTGATAAAGTCATTATCATTTTTGCCGAAAGGCGTCCACTGCTGAGACATTTCAGAATGCAAAATGTGATTCATTATCGATTACTTGAATCTATATAAATAAAAATCACTTGCCATTGAATGTATGTAGGCGGATCAATTCAGAACCGACTTCAATAAAAGATTCTCAATTCGTCTAAATCTTTTTTATGTATGTTCCCCGATTACTCAAAGACGCCTGGACCGATTTAGAAAATTGTGTTTTGTTTGAAAGGGTATACTACCCAGGTAGTCCCATGGTCATCAGGTCAGGATCTGATGAAGGGATCCTGGATTAATCGAGGGAACTCTTCGAATATTATATGTATACGTTTAGCGATTTTTTTATTTTCATCCACAATGCAAGCATTTGCTGAGAAAGTATCATTTGGTAAAGTGGAACTGATGAAGAAGACCACCGAAGGTTATTGGAAGACACTGGAGCCCTGAAATAAAACAATGTATCCTAGTCGTGTTTGGTCTTATTGGAATTCTCGTAAGATGTACTCGTACTTTGTTGATAAATGATTTTCATGGTAATTTGGGGTACGTTAACTTTCTTTTCCGAAGTCGGTGCAGAAAAATGGAATACAAAGATACCGACTTTGGATTAAAAAATAGTTTTCGCTGTGTTTTGCTTTGGAAGTTTTTTATTTTGTTTCTGTTTGTAATTGTCAGGACAAGACTCCTATAAAATAAAAACAAGTTTAATTTTTTTGAAGTGCTTCCAATAATAATCCCTTCCGACACTTCCTAGGAGCCTCAAGCCCTTGTACTGTCTGAGCTGACGACAGTAGCCGGTGGACCAGCCATGTGGGAGGTGCTGCGACTCGCACAACGACTGTTCGAACGTAACCGGGATCTGATGCTGAAGAACATCCAAGAGTGCATCGTGGTCAACGAACAACCTGTTACACAGGTATGTCAATTAAATATACTCGTAAGTTTTAGGTATCTTTTTTGTTTGCTCCGCTCTGGGTGAAGCGGGAGGGCGTGTCGGACTTTTATTGACTAAAACCCACCCGTGTTCCTTAAGTTGCTTATATCAGGGCCGCGGTAACTCTCTTTCAACTCTATCTGCGACCCAGACAGGCATCGGCACTAGCAGACCCCGTCAGTTTTTGCTGACATCTCTTTGAGGCGCGCGTGGAACACTACGCGCCGTGACTCCCGACGCCCAAAGTTTTAAGTACCTAAGGTCTAGGCAAAGTTTTATTCCATAAGCAATGGTGATAGTCAAAATGCCAAAATCCCAAAATCTAAGGGATTGATCATGTGACATCCCTGTAATACAGGTTCTCTGGCACCAGACCCCTAGTCGTTATTGTTAGAATTTTAGCCGAAACACGTCCACTGCTTGACATAAATAAGGTCTCCCTAAGCGTCACCGTTGCCACCACCGGTCGTCTATCCAGTCCGGTGTTTCTTAGTTTGATTGCTTAATATAAAAGCTTACAACTTGTTGTCTAAATACAATGTCTTTAAATTTAAGCAAGTGCGTGGGCTTATACGCGAAGTACAATTAACTCATGCGTGCGGATGTGCGTTCAAGTCCAAACAATCGAAATGATTATTTCTTCTGTGGCAGTAGAACCTGGATACCAGCTAGGTTTTTATAAAATGACGATGGTAAAGATGAGTTTGATGAGGGATCAATAATTTTGACATTGTAGTAACTACATAGTGGTGCGCCGCAACTTTTAACAAAATCAAAACGGCGATGGGTAATTAATTACCCGACTGCCGAAGGAGGGTAATGTGTTTATCAGTCTATGTATGTATGTATGTATGTTCCTATGTGGCGTTCTAGAGACCAAACGCGTTGGCCGATTTTGATGATTCTTACGTCAATCGATTCTTCTTAACCCTGCGAGTGTCACAGGCTACATAAAATTGGAAAAGAAAAATGGCGGATTTTGGGCGCCATTTTGTGGATAAAAAAGATATCAAAAAAAAATAAAAATATAATAACACTTATATGTTTAAATGTACCTAAAAAAAATACAAAAAAGTTGTAAATAAAAAAAGTTAATAAAAAAAATCAAAAACCCCACTGCTTAAAAAGCGAAATAAAAAGACGTAAACAAGAAGAAAATTATGCTGTGTAGTCGGAGGATATATTTGGTTTCGGTCAGCCAGCTCGCGAATATGTATATCCTCCGACTGCACAGCATGATTTTCTTCTTGTTTACGTCTTTTTAGTTCGCTTTTTTTCCCATTTAGATCAAAGATGTCAAAGTTAGATATCCTCCTGGCTTTATTGTAGATTACAATATTCTTAAAATTGTAGAGCTACTCGATTTGTTAAACCTAGAAATTTAGGCTGCAGAGAGCGCAAAAATAAAATATGCTGCAAACACTAAAATATTAAACTCCTTGGGTTCTGAATATTTGTAAAAGATGTAGTAACAAAAAAATCTGCATCCTAATTATACAATTTACGACACCTAGTTACAAATTTACTTTTTAAATAATGCAGCTATTTCCGTACACAATTCAAATAATTGTAATATGTGTTTTTGTCCCAAATAAAGTTTATAGGTACAATTAAGGTTAGAATGGAACAAATCTTAAGAAATAAATCGGGGGCGTCAGCAATCAGTTCGTACTGGAGACTTGTCTTCTGGGTGGTGTGACCTTGCAGCTGGCGTCCCTCAAGGCGGTATCTTATCTCCTCTTCTGTTCTCAATTTTCATAAATCTTATAACCACCGAGCTTCAGTGTGCGTATCATCTCTACGCTGACGATTTACAGCTCTACTTTCAGGCTCGTGTTGACAACTTATCGGAAGCGATCGAGGGGCTAAACCGGGATTTAATTATGATTAAAGGCTGGTCGGACCGATTCGGTGTGGCGTTTAACCCTGCAAAATGCCAGGCTATCATACTTGGGAGCCCCCATAGCTTGAGAAAGCTCGATAGCTTAACTGTTCCACCCATAACCTTCGACAACGTACCAATCCCGTTTAGCTCCGAGGTTAAGGATCTTGGTCTGCTCATCGACACTTACCTTGATTGGCGCAAACAGGTTACGAGTGTCAGCCAAAAGATCACCGGAACGTTGCGTTCACTGTATCGGCTAAAAAATCTTCTCCCAGCTCACATAAAGGCCATGCTTGTACAGTCCATAATCTTTCCCATTATTGACTATGGTGATGTGTGCTACTATGACCTGAATGCAGATCTACTCAATAAACTTGACCGCCTTCTAAATAACTGCATCCGATTTGTCTTCAACCTCCGTAAGTATGATCATGTATCCACTCATCGATCACTTTTAAAATGGTTACCCATTCGTCAGCGTAGAGCGCTGAGGGCCTTGACTACCCTGTTCTCTTTTATTGATAAACCCACTTCTCCTTCTTATCTGACTTCTCATGTTCAATTCCTTTGCTCTGCTCACAGTAAAAATCTTCGCTCCACCAATAATCGTCTTCTACAATGTCCTTCTCACCGCTCTGGGTTTATCCATTCGTCCTTCTTTGTCCAGGCTATCTCTCTTTGGAATGCGCTCCCTCAGAATATCAGGATGGTAAACAGTCGGTTCTCTTTCAATTTGCACGTGAGCACATTCGCAAGAAGTTTGCAGAATCATCACAGAATTGATTTGTTAGTTTCGGTTTCTCTATAGCTTTGTTTTTGTATGTATGTATCTAAATATATATTTGTATATATTTTTTATATATGTTTTTTTTTCTCAATTTATCCCTTAATTTAGTTGCACCTGCCTTATTTAATCTCTGCACCACCCTAAGGTCGACTGGTAGAAAATGCCTAAGGCATTAAGTCCGCCTTTGTACTTGTGCATAAAGTTTTAATAAATAAATAAATAGTTTAATTACTACTACTATTTTAATTAAATAATTCACGATATTTTACATTCATACTTATTTACAAAAACACAATCAGACAAAATTAAAGTTCTAAATAATGAACATACAATATTAATGTTCACATTTATTTTTTCATTTCGGTTATAGTGTAATTTTTACAATAAATTGAATGTTGCATGCGTTCAATTATATTATTACAGTACAGTGATATTAATCGCAACCAACTAGCACTACTACATACAGCCCTCTTCGTCTAGGTCCACCGGTCGGCTGTCAGCAGGCTCTCGAACAGTTTTTTTACGCATTTTGATTTCACGATATATCCGTCTTAGATTTAATTTAATTACATAAAATTCATACCATAATTTTCGATTTACAAAAATAATATAAACGTTCATAATAACTGGATTGAAGTGATGTATACACAGTTGTATATAATACAAAATTATTCTATCTGTTGTTTTTATGTAATGAAGATACGATACAACATATACGGACAATAATAAGAGATCACTCAGTAGAAATATCACGGTTGCGATGTACAAACGAACCCATTTGCTTGAACCTGTATGTGCGCTAGTTTTCGAACTACGCCAAAGTGCACATACAATTATGGTGTAAAGTATACAGTTTAATATCACAGGTGAACCTACAAAAAATAATGTTATATTGATGAAATACTTAACTGATTCTAAATTTACTAAACTAACATACATACCAATTATAGTCATTGAAGTGGTTACAAAAGACGCGCCCCAAATAAATAGAGTACTTTTTAAATATCTGTTTTGGACATGTACATTGAATACCTCTACAATTTCTACGTAAAACATATAACTATCACCCAGTGGTTCCTCACTGTTATTGAATATATTTGTAGAAATAGTAAACTAATTGCATACAATAAATCGGATCTGATATATAATAACGCAGAGGGTAAATAATATGAGTGAAACGCCACAAAACAGCCTAAGATGTTTGCTACAACTGCGTTAAGAAACACAAAGTTTTTGTAGTTCCGAAACTTTTTAAGGTTGCGCCAGGATGTCAATACATATATCAACGTCGCAGTTGACAGCATAGCCATAGTGGAGTGTGTCTTAATCTTGATGGTGTAGTATATTTCCATGGAACGGGTCTCGTTCTTGAGACTTTCAAGAAAGTGCTCAACACTGTCACTTGCTATAGAATAAATTATTCCGCTACCGTTTTCAGACATGGTGAATGTTGCTCCCTTTTGATTGATTCACTTTGTGAGCACTTTGACGTGAATCACTACGGTGTACGTTGATGCGCTCGTTCCGCTTCGAGGGTGTCGAAACAATACTCACTTGTTTAGTCAACGTTTTAAACCTATTAGACAGTTTTGATTGATTCACTTTGAATAAACAGGATTGTGTTTGTGAACACTTTGACGTGAAGTACTGCGGTGTTCCCTTCGTGGATATCGAAACAGTAATCACTTGTAACTCATTAGTCAACCTATTATAAATACTGCCCAATATAGGTATATAACATTTAATATTTTTGTTTCTGGTGACCTGAAACACAGGCCCTTAAAGCCTAGCTTAGGCACCAGTCTACCACAGTAAACTAAACTATTTCATGTACCTTATTGTAACAATGTCTGTAATGTTTATTGTGGTGTGAAAATAAATAAAATAAATAAATAAATAACATTTAGGTCATATAATAACACAAACTAGCATATTATATATTTTTAGTTTTCCTGTGTGTCATCATCGAACCACAGGAAAAATTATTAATGTGTCATCGTAACTATTAATTTATTACTTTACCGTACCTTAAATGGGGATACCACGTCACTAACATTCATAGTAATTAAATTATTGATAGTAGTGCCTTAACAAATTAATTCAATTCAATAAATTAATTGTTGTGGTTTTCGTGGTTAAAGTGTTAGGTACCTACTGTTGAAATGGCGTGACGTTTCCAACAAACGAAAAAAATCAAAAAAATACCAGAACTAGGAGAGTTTTAACTTATCAATACATATAATAAATCTGTAGAAAGGCGTTTTTAGACATCGAAAATATTTAAAAAAAATAAATTGCCAGGGCGTTAAAAGATAACCAACAGAACCCATTACCAGCATTTTTGGATTTTTTATCAGTTTTGTTGTGCACGCATCACCTAAAATGTACGAAGGCAATGTAAATAACTTATATACATAAAAAATTAGCGTAACTTGAAGTATTATTTAGTTTTTGTTTCATCGCAATCTCGGTTTACTCTATCAAAAGTTACATGAATATAAAGTTTTTAAGAAGTAAAATATCACAACACACGCAATTCAGATACTCGGACAAGGAGACAACTCCATATTCGATAGAGTAGGTAGCAAGGTAGGTAGGGTAGGCAGATAGGTAAGTACTACTTACCTATTTCCTTACTTTTGTAAGCATGGTAGGGTAGGCAGTAGACGGGAGCAAAACCGCGCGGGCTCAGCTAGTTGGTAATAATTATTTTCCGGCGGTAAATCTCACCATTATCATCATCAGCCTACTTATAAATAATATTATGTCATATACCAATAACCAAATTCGTTGACAAAGCATTTGACATTTCACGTGCGGAACAACTTCCCGGTTCCTTAATGTACGCCTTTGCCACGGATATTTAGAGCGAACTAAACCTTGACTGTGAGAGGACTTCGTATCTCAGCCCAAACTCATGCCACATGGCTGAAGATTGAAGCATCCAATTAGTTATATTGCAGAGAACTGTATAAACTGTATCTATGATCCTCTATTACGGTTGTTGTATCTGAATAAAACTATGGTGTAGTGTTGTGTGCAACGTGAATAAGCAGAAAGCCATCAACCGCCATTTTAGAGTTTGAAGATCCACCAGCTCGCCAGTCTTCGCGTCAGGTGAGTTGCATTCGACCTGCACGTAAGGCGTACTATTCCCTCATTCACATACTACTAATCGTCCGGTTTGAATCCGTGAATAATTGCCCGCTTCTCAACGACCAATTGCCAAACCCTTCAAATATATGTAGTTAGTTCAAAATTTATAATAGGCACACAGTAAACTAGTAAAAAAAATTTTTTTGCAAAAAAATACTACCGACTTCCAAATACAATACTACAAAGTGAAAAATAACTTTATTTTTTGAAGTCGGTGCCTTTCGTAGGTACCAATTTTTTGCGTTATGGACACCGACTTCAAAATATAAAGTTATTTTTCACTTTGTAGTTTTGTATTTGGAAGTCGGTAGTATTTTTTTGCAAAAAAGTTTTTTTTTATTTTCACTATTTAATGGTACCTACCTAATAGGCAAGTTAGTAAGGTAACTATAACGCCAAAATTGATTTCATGAAACTTGAACTTAACCGGTGAAATGAGAGATCTGCGTACCCCTTAAGAGCGTACTGGCGTGATGTTATGTTATGAAATGGTATAAACAATAAACAGACGTGCAATTGCAGCAATCCCGAGAGATTTGCCGTTGTTTATTGAAGAGTTCTGTTGTATATCTCCAAAGCTCTTCATCAGATCTCCACCAAAAAAAATGGAACCAATTTCGAAACATACGTTTTCAAACAAAAAAAGAATTTTCAAAATCGGTCCACAATTGACGGAGATATCGGTGAACATACACAAAAAAAAAAAAAAAACAAACATGAAGTCGAACATAGAACCTCCTCCTTTTTGGGAAGTCGGTTAAAAAGCGGCCGATACCACTGGGCCACCACTGCTCAAACTCTACTTATGAATAATTTTATTTTTAAGTCAATCCCATTTTTTATATTAAATGCGATAAAAATATGTTATAATATACAAATTGTTAGTAATAACGTCGGTGAATGGAGTCGCCGTGGCTGAATATTAAGGCAACCATAACATTTAAAAATTGCATTTTCCTTCGACACGCTAATAATAACAAAAATTATTAGCGCAATAACACATTTCGCCATAAAAACCGTATGACTTTAATATTTCCATGCAAATATATGGCGAAATGTGTCATTGCGCCGACAATTATTATTCTTAATTATTAGATAATCATCATTTCAGCCGAAAGACGTCCACTGCTGGACATAGGCCTCCCCCAGGCGTCGCCACATTGACCGATCCCGTGCGTCTCGCATCCAGCGCCTTCCCGCAACCTTAACCAGGTCATCAGTCCACCTAGTGGGAGGCCTTCCAACGTATCGTCTTCCGGTTCGCGGTCGCCATTCCAGAACCTTTCGGCCCCATCGGCCATCCGTTCTGCGAGCAATGTGCCCTGCCCACTGCCACTTAAGTTTGGCAATTCTTCGGGCTATGTCGGTAACTTTGGTTCTCCTGCGGATATCATCATTCCTGACGTGATCACGCAAGGAAATTCCGAGCATAGCCCTCTCCATTGCCCTTTGGGTGACTTTGAGCTTTCTGATAAGGCCCATTGTGAGCGACCACGTCTCGGTCCCATAGGTGATCACTGGCAACACACACTGGTCATAGACTTTTGTCTTGAGACACTGCGGTAAATTGGACGAGAAGATACCACGCAACTTCCCGAACGCCGCCCAGCCGAGTCGGATTCGACGGTTGACCTCTTTCTCGAAATTGGACCTACCCAACTGGACCGTTTGTCCCAGGTAGACATAATCGTCTACAACTTCGAGAGTAGAGTCTCCGACCTTGATAGGAGTGGGTGTTACATGGGCATTCACCATGATCTTGGTTTTGTCCATGTTCATTTTAAGACCCACTCTTTCGGAAGCTCTACTGAGGTCATCGAGCATTTTACTGAGGCTCTCCATGGTCTCAGCCATGACCACTATGTCGTCGGCAAACCGAAGGTGAGTAATGTACTCGCCATTAACGTTGATGCCCAGCCCCCTCCAGTCCAGAACCTTGAAGACATCCTCCAGCGCAGCAGTGAACAGTTTCGGAGAAATGACGTCTCCCTGTCTCACGCCGCGCTGGAGAAGGATTGGTTTCGAGGTCTGATCCTGAAGACGGACTGACATGGTGGCGTTTTTGTACAAACACTTCAACACCTCAATGTACCGGTAGTCGATCTGGCACCGTTGGAGAGACTGCAGTACAGTCCAAGTCTCTATCGAATCGAAGGCTTTCTCGTAGTCCACAAACGCTAAACAGAGAGGCAGGTTATACTCTTCGGTCTTCTGTATAACCTGCCGCAGCGTATGTATGTGGTCTACGGTGCTAAAGCCTTTTCGGAATCCGGCTTGTTCGGGGGGCTGGAAATCGTCAAACCTGCGCGCGAGACGATTCGTGATGACTCTTGAAAACAACTTGTAGACATGGCTAAGAAGTGAGATGGGCCTATAGTTCTTCAACCGGGCATTGTCGCCCTTCTTGAAGAAGAGTACCACCACACCCCTGCACCATGCCTGTGGCGTTTTGCCCTCGAGTATGACGGAATCAAACAGCTTCTGAAGGGCCCTAAGGACCGGTTTTCCACCCGCCTTCAGGAGTTCGGCCGTAATTCCGTCATCACCCGGCGCCTTGTTGTTTTTGAGCTGTTTCAGAGCCATCCTAATCTCGTACAGGCTGACGTCCGGGATATCTTCGGTATAGTGTCGGGTCAATCTAGCTCTTGGGTCGTTTGCTAGACTCGCAACGGGCTTGCTGATCGAAGTGTACAACTGCCCATAGAATGTCTCGATCTCCCTGAGAAGCTCCGGTTTGGCGGATACGATCCTGCCATCGTCGGTCTTCAGTTTCGTGAGTTGGCTCTGCCCAATAGCCAGATCCCTTGAGAACACCTTGGAGCCTTTATTTCGCTCGATAGCGTCTTTAATACGCTCGGTATTGAAGCGGCGGAGGATTTAGAGATCTGTCTATTGAGCTGCCGGTATTTGCACGCCTCATCTGAAGACTGCAGGATCATCTCACGCCTCTCCTTCATAAGCTTGAGGGTGTGATCAGAGAGCTTTTTGTTTCTATCTGTACGACGGGTCTTGAAAAACTTAGACCCGACCGTATGGACAGCTTCCACAAACCCGTTGCTATATTCATCCACGGAGCTCCCTAGGCACTCGAAACGATTCTGGAGTTCGAGCTGAAAGCTCTCGGGGTTTTGGACTTGGATCTGTGCTGGCCGGAGCGTGGACTTCATCAGTCGAGACCTTTCAAGCTTAATATTAATGTTCAATGTGCCTCTTACCATGCGGTGATCGCTCCCGGTTTTTACCGAATTGATCACAGAGACATCATTGAACATTTGCTTCTTGGTTGACATGATGAAGTCGATCTCATTTTTTGTTGCACCATCGGGGCTCTGCCAGGTCCACTTCCTGTGTTCACGCTTTTTGAAGAAGGAGTTCATCATATAGAGGCCCTCCTTCTCCATAAAACTGGCCAGTAGGTGACCCCGGTGGTTCCGTTGTCCAACTCCAAATTGCCTCACTTGCAGCTCATCCTCGTCTCGTTTGCCCAGTTTCGCGTTGAAGTCCCCCATGACAACGGTGAAGTGAGTTTTGAAACCATGCATGGCTCTGGAGATATCCTCATACATGGTCTCTACCTCATCGTCGGGGTGTGCCGAGGTTGGGGCGTAGACCTGTATGACCTTCAGCGAATATCTTGAGGATATTCTGAGTATAAGGTACGCCACCCTGGTCGACACACTCTCGATCTTCACCACGTTGTTCACAAGGGACTTGTGGACGATAAACCCGACACCACCCTGGGACTGCCGGTCACCTTCTCGGAAATAGAGCAGGTTACCGGATTTGAGGATTATCGAGTCCTCCCCCTCTCTTCGGACTTCAGATAACCCTACAATACTCCATCGCAACCTGCTCAGTTCCTCCTCGAGTTCGGTGACCTTCTCGTCGGTCCGAAGTGTGCGCGTGTTGTACGTTGCCAGGTCCAGTCGTCGGTGATTGTTGGGGTAGCCGGATCTCGTCCGGAGATTCTTAGCACCCCTTGCCATGCCGTAGCCTCGACCGCTACCGTAGTCGAGGGTAGGCAAGCTGCCGGGTACCAGGGGCCATTTTTTATTTGTGCTATTCATTGGGGGGGGTTTTGCCATAATCGCCACGCTTGGCAGGCGGGTTGGCGATCGCAGTATGGTTGTTATAGAAGCACAGAGAACGCTGCTGCCCATTCTCTGTATTAGATAATAAACACTTTTAACTTTTATATTTATTTTTTAAAGTAAAGTTTCCAAGAATCGACACAAGTAAAAAGTACCTGGGCGACCGAACTATGCTCGGGTGAAAATAGAGTAAACATTTTTTTCGACAACGCGATTATTTTCCCTAAATAGATCGATTTTTCTCTCCCGAAAACTCCTATATTGCAAATTTGATCAAAATCGTTAGAGCCGTTTTCGAGAACGTGATTGCAAATATAGGTATATAATTATACAAATATTGCTCGTTTAATAGTATAGGATAAATTAAATTAAAATCTATAAAAGAAAAACATCACCATGGAAGAACTCAGATATAAGAAAAAGAAACAGTTGACCAAAAAACAAATTTCGTTAACCTATGAAAAAACTTAACGGCTAAAACCAGTGAAATTTTTATTTTGCTGTTGCCAAAACTATCATAGATGGAAATACTAAATAACAGATCATTTTTTTTACCCATATTTCAGATTGCCGCTCATAAAATTAGAACCAAGAATTCACTTTTCAGACTAACATCATTTCAGTCGAAAGATGTCCACTACTGGACATAAGCCGACTCTTCTGACCTTCATCGGGTTCTCGATCCTCCTTGTGGGAACGATTCCAAATGCTGCATCTTTCGACATGCGGTCTGTGAGCAATATACTCTGCCCGCTTCCATTTGGATTAGGAATTTATCGGGCTATGTTGGTTACATTGGTTGTCCTCCGGATATCTTCATTTCTTAATCGTTCATGTAGGACAAATTAAAACATACCGCGCGTTTGTGAGCTACCATGTTTCAGTGCGATATTATCATCACTAGCAACTTGCGTTAGGTCCAGGGGGCGACGGACCCAGGGACGTCCGTCGCCCCCCACACATCAGGACCCAAGGTGGCGGCGCGTAGTGTTCCACGCGCACCCCTCTTAGACGTCGCGGGGGAGTCCAACACCTCATTCCCCCCTAAACCCGAGATCGAGGCCCGCAAAGGCGGGCCGGCACTAGTCGGGGGTTGCGGAAGTATCGTTGTTCCCGCGACCCCCAGCGTAGGTGTGAGATGGAACACCGGGGTGGACATCCAATCAGGATTTTCCAACCCGTAACAAAAAAGGTACTTTTATCTCGAGATACGTACTCGTATAACTAAAATCAGGTCATTTAATTCCCAATTTTTCAGTCTACCTATTTTTATTATTGTCTTCTTCGTCCATAACAAAACATTAATATTATTTTTCTTCCAACTATGCTTTAATTTCATCACAATCACACTAAAAACTCAGTACAAAGCGAGTCTTTAATGCTCTAGAGCAATAAAAATGTATGAAATTTCATTATTGCACAGTTTAATCTCAATGGATTAGCTCTATTCAGCCAGCCGATATCAATACTTTTTTTTTACGTACGTATTATTCGTTTCTATCCTACTTGTTCCAAATTTAAAAAATGATTGCTGCTAAGTCTGATTTAAAAATGAAAGAAATTTAAAAAAGTGATTTGGCGGGAACTTTGTTAATTTTGCTTGACAATATTTTTGGAAACGATAAAGTGTGATACTATGTGATTTTGAGTGCAGGCTTGAATTCCATTTTAATTCGATGCTTCGAATTAAAATGGAATCATCTAGCGACACATTAACTTCGGAAAACATTCTAAATGAAGCCGACAGTGTTATAGAAACTTCTATTTTAACTGTTTGATATGAGTTTCTTTTATCTACTATTCCTATAGGTAATAGTTGAAAGAAAAGCAGATTATGCAAGTAATTTATATAGCCCTCGTGCCTGTTAGATTAGAGCCCTCGCTAACGCTCGGGCTCTAAATCAGGCACTCGGTGCAATAATAAATTACTTTGTGCTCGATGCAATAATCTACTATTATTGTTTTAAAGATTACAGTATATTGATAAACAAAACAAACTAAGACACCATTTAAAAAAATAACGTACACTGGTAATTTTGTAAAGAATCTTAATAATAACTGAATAAATATAAATCCTCTTCTTGATAAAAAGTTTAAGCCAATTTAGGTTTGTGGTGAGATAGTGGTTAAACACGAGCCAACCAATATTAATAATAATAAAAATCTGAAGTTCTACAAGTATATAGAAAACTTATCATACCCACCAAGTTTAATTCATTTGATTAGTTCTGATAGGTATTATTCATTGTAGTAAATAACAAACCCTAATGATCTAGAGCAGAAAGGTATATGGTGAAACTCTTGTCAGCTTATAATAAAGCCGTCGTGTTTGGGCTTGTTTGAATCGTCCTGGTGAGTATTCATATAATTATGGGCATAGGCCTGGACATAGGCCTCCGCCAAGCGTCACCAAATTGACCGGTCCCGTGCGTCCCGCATCCAGCGGATTCCCGCAACCTTCACCAGGTCATCGGTCAACCTGGTAGCCTTCTAACACAACGTCTTTCGGTTCGCGGTCGCCACTACAGAATTTTTCTGCCCCATCGGCCATCCTTTCTGCGAGCGATGTGCCCTGCCCACTGCCACTTTAGTTTGGCAATTTATCGGGCTATGTTGGTGACCCTGGTTCACTGGCAGATCTCTACATTTCTGATTCGATCACGCAAGGAAACTCCAAGCATAGCCCTCTCTATTGCCCTTTGACTATAATCTTTCTGATGAGGCCCATTGTGAGTGACCACATCTCAGAGCCATAGGTTATCACTGGCAACACACACTAGTCATAGACTTTCGTCTTGAGACACTCGTGATTATTATTCATTGTAAATAAATAACAAGGGTCTGATGATGGAGAGTTGAAATAGTGGATCTGCTGCAAAATGAGGAATTTTTTAGGTAATAAAATAACACAGTATTTAAAATATGAAAAGTTTTTCAAGTTTCAGTCATACAGAAAATGTTTCAAAATGAGGAAAACTATTAGGAAATAAAATTACACAGTATTTCAAATATTTATATATATATATCAATAGTTTGAAAAGTATCAGTCATACAGGAAAATATTTCAAAATGAGGAAAATTATTAGGAAATAAAATTATACACTATTTCAAATATGAATAGTTTTTAAAGTTCCAATCATACAGGAAAATATTTCAATTTCTTAAAGATAACGTCATGACCATCGTAAGATTCTGGTAAGCAAAGCTTTTTTTTTATGGGCCCTCTCGCAGGTCAATCCAAGTGATTGGCTACTGCTTAATCGGGCGATCCTATGGAGACTAAACTAAAGCCTCCAGCCAGGCACAGTGCAACGCCATACAGCCGTTGCGGTTTTTATAGCTCAGGTCACTAACGGTTGCATTTCCAATAGACGCAAAAGTGTTCTAAAAATCAAAATTATTAGGTGAGTTTTAATTTATTGACAAACAACTGCTCCTTAGTGCTTATGTAGATACATTATTTTTCGCATTATCAACAACATGTGGGGAACAACACCAGGCTTTTTATTTATTTACAGATATATTGATAGGATAGTAATAGTAAAATTTATTAATCTGCCACAAAGTACAATTTTGTTTCTATATAATATAGTTACAAATATTGGAGGTAAAAAGGTTTGTGGCAGTCAGGAATCCAAACTAGGATACCCTGTGCTATGGACTCCTGCAGCCGTATTGCGTAAGTGCGCAAAGAGTTTAAACTCTATCCAACCGACCAAATCAACCAATCACATGCGAGATGAATGACTCGATGTGGATTTCCGTTTTGTGTGATTGGCGGATTGATGGCAATACGGCTGCTGCGCCCCCACCCCCCCCCCCCCCCCGCCCCCCTAGCGAGAGAGCTAGAGACTATTGTAAGAAAAGAACAACAAAAAAGTTACCAAAAAAAATTAATAAAATTTTTGTTTAAACAAACACTAAATTGAAACGCGTGTGTTTGTTTGTTAGTATGCGAAGTTTGAGTGTGAAGTGGAAGGTGTCGTATGCGTGGTGTGGTGTTGTGTGTGTGTGTCATAGAGAGAGCAGGATGGTGTTCAGTGTGAGTACGTATAAAGATGGAAGTGTGTAATGAATGTGTGCGTAAAAGGGTAACGGTATGTGTTTATGAAAAACGCTAAACTAGGATAAGATAGTAAGCAGTTTTTCCGTTTCTTCGTAATCAAGTTTTAAAAGCCACTTCGTAAGCTTCTTTTTACGGGATCCCTTTTTTTCGCATACATTTTTTTTTCCTAATATACTTTGGCATAACTTTTTTGGCATAATTTATTTTGCCATAATAATTCTTTGCCAATTTTTTTTTGCCATACTGTTTATTTTGGCATAGTTATCTTTTGAAGGCTAATTTGTTTTGGCATAATTTTAATTCGCATAATGTTACTAGCCCTAATGACTATTAGCATAATATTATTAAAGCATTAAAAATTATAGGAATAACGGAAACAAATTTAAGTTATTTGTACGTATTTCATTTTGAATTTTTATGCAAATGATTAATTATTTATAATATTCGTTTCGTTTAATTTCTATTTTTTTTGCGTTTTTGCCGTTGCCCCACACTAGGAATTTCTTATAACTGTCGGATATTATGTAACTGTCATGTATTACAAATGATTAAATAATTAATGAATAGTCATGCATCTGACAATAATCATTTTTTGACAAGGTAGGCGTGTTTTTTTAATTAATAATTATTTTATTGATTAATTTTAGGTTTATATTTTTAGCAATTGCTTGTTAATATACAAGTTTAGAAGTATATATTTATTATACCTGTCAAAAAAAGCTTGGCGCCCAGGGTATCAAGAACCTAGCTGACAGAAAGGAGCAAAGACAAAGACAAAAACAAAGACAAAGATATTTTATTTCAACTAGGCCACCAAGCGGCACTTTTGAACGTTAATTCATTAAAATTTAAAAGGAATAAAAACTGATTCTACCGTGCATTCGGAAAGTAGCTTGTTATGGAGAAGAACGCACAAGAAACTCCATACGTACACTTAAAAAAAATAACATTTTTTACAATATTTTGGTACATAAGTACATACATTAATAAATTTATATGTGTGAGGACAATGCACCCAGAATCACTACATACTTTACTACGTACAGGTACAAAGTATTAAAAGTACTCACACATGTACCGTGCAGTTACATAGGTACTAGAAAAACATTAGCATTCGAAGCAGTTAAGTTAAGACCAATCCCAACTGACGGCGCCCGTTCACGAACATGACGCATGAATCGGCACCACCCAGCTCAACCATCATGAAGGGAACCGAATGATCCAACACACGCGCCACTATCATAGAGACATTTGAGAGAGCATGACACACTCAACTGCCAGGGCACACATAAGTCAAAGAACGACACAAAGGTACAGCAAATGGTAGATGTACCCATGGGTACATAGTACTCACACACGTGCTGCGCAGTTATACAATACTAAAATAAATTGAGTCTATATAATACAAATATATTCATACAGTCTTAAGCAGGTCCAACAATACTTCAAAACAATAATGTTCTGCATATCACTTGTTTTTGCACCCTAGTGTTTGTGGAGCAAGACTAGCATTGAGCCAAGCATTTTTATCAGTGATGTAATCCCCCAACTTATAATATGCCTGCCTGCATAGTGTGCGTTTTATACAAGTTTTAAATTTCGTCTCATTTAGTTCTAGAATGTGGGGAGGAATTTTATTGTAACATTTTGTACAGTACCCCATGAAAGATGAGGCTACTTTAGCCAGTCTGAAACCTGGTTGAACTAATTGGTCCCTATTTCTAGTAATGTAATTATGTGTATCGCCGTTTTTACTAAAAAGATGTAAATTCTTTCTCACGTACATAATGTTTTTATAAATATATTGACAAGGAACCGTCATCATGTTAATGCCCTTAAACAGTTCCCTTAGAGAATCGCGTCGGCGAAGATTTTATATCGCTCTGATGGCTCGTTTTTGCAGAATAAAAATTGACTCAATGTCTGCAGCTCTTCCCCATAGTAAAATACCGTAAGACATTATACTATGGAAGTAACTAAAATAGACCAGCCTAGCGGTATCTACATCACTAATCTAGCATAAGCTGCCGAACTTAGTCGCCCTGCAAGTGATATTAAATGAGGACTCCATTGTAACCTTGACTCTAGCGTGATCTCCAGGAAAACCGTTTTATCGACGAATTCTAGCTTCTCCTTGTTTAATATAATGTCACAGTCAGTACTTTTGACATTCGGCAAGGAAAATTTTACGCACTTGGTTTTTTTACCATTTAAAACTAAATTATTGGCAGTGAACCAATCCTGAACCTGCCGCAGCGGGTTATTTACGTCGTCAACCTGACAAGTACGTCTATTTATTTAAAAAATTAAAGATGTGTCATCAGCAAATAACACCATGTTTAGTTTGTTTTCCAATAAACGGGGTAAATCGTTTATGTATATTAAAAATAAGAAAGGACCTAAAATTGAACCCTGGGGTACCCCCATTTTCACGTTTAACCCCGACGAATTCACACCGTTTATTTGAACTAATTGCTGTCTATCATTCAAATAAGATTTAACCAAACTTAACGCTGATTGACCTAGCCCATAATGCTCAAGTTTCGGAAGTAATGTTTCATGATTAACGCAATCAAATGCCTTCGACAGGTCACAGAAGATACCTATGGCATCCTGCGACTTTTCCCACGCATTAAAAATGTGTTTTAATATGGTGACACCAGCGTCAGTTGTACAACGTCCTTTGGTGAAACCATACTGTTTATCATGCAAGATGTTATTCGTATTAAAATGAATGAGCATTTGATTTAGCATTAACTTCTCAAATACCTTGTTGAAAACCGGCAACACGGATACTGGTATATAATTATTTGTGTCTTTACTGTCCCCGGATTTATAAAGTGGTATAACCTTACTATTTCATTAGATCCGGAAATACTCCCTGATCCACACACAAATTGAAAATTAAAGCTAAGTACGGCGCTATAGTCTGAATAATGGAGGTACAAGCTTTGATGGACATTCCCCACAGATCTTCAGTCGGTTTGATCTTGATTTGCTTAAAAGCTTTCATTACTGTTATGGGGTTTATATGTGAAAAGTTAAATACATTCGGGCAGGCTGAAACGTTCGCGTTTAAGAATCCAAAAGCAAGCGAGGGCGAAGAATTTAAGGTTTCAGTAGTTTTAATTGGGATGTTGGTAAAGAAATTTACAAATTCTTGCGCAACTTTTTTGTTATCTCTAATAAGTCCGTGTGTGGTCTCAAGCGTGTAATCAGTATTATTTCTTTTATTCCTGTTCGTTTCATTATTTATAATTTTCCAAACCGTCTTGATTTTATTTTCTGCTAATTTAACCTTATTTCTAATGTACAAGGCCTTAGCTGCCTTACATGTATTTAAAAAAAATCTTGAGTAAGTAGCAACATACTTATTAAAGGTTTCAGTGTTAACACAGGGATTAAGGCCATATAGCTCGTAAAGTCTTTCCCTACTTTTTGTAAGTCCTGTAGTCGCCCAGTCACTGAATATAAACTTAGGGCATATAGTTTTAGTTATCTTCTTAAAAGTGTTATTGAACTATTTTTGAACTACTGAAAAAACTTCATCATACAAAATATTACCATCATTCACTGTGAGGTCCTGATCGCTTAACTTACCGATTAAAGTACTGTTAAATTTATTTAATTTACCAGATATTATTGGTCTGGATTGAATATGCACTTGTTTTATTAGCATAATGGACTTAAATTGTCACCAGTAGCCCACTATGATCCGAAGGCAGATAATTTATAATGGCCTTGTCCAAGTAGTTGCAGCAACAAAAAACATTATCAATACATATAGCAGAAGTCAGTGTTGGTTCCGTAAACACATGTGACAAATTAAATGATTTAAAGTGATTTAATAACCCACTGCTATCTGAATTGTCTTCTAGAATATTAATATTAAAATCACCACAGACAATTACTAGTTTAACATCTTCCATTACTGACTCGAATATAGAGTAGTTCTTATAATTAGGGGGTCTGTAGAGGCACACTATGACATGCTTATCCAGCTCAACACAGGACAGTTCAACACTATGCTCAACTGAGAGGTCTACTATATCTTTACGAGGTTTTGATTTAATACCATTTTTAATTAATATAAGTGAACCCCCACGCAACATAATATTTATGTTAAAACAACTGCCCACAGTATAATTTTCATAATTGATTAGCATTTCATAATCTTTCAGCCAATGCTCAGTGAAACAAAGAATTTCAAACATTGTAGGAATTGGAAATCAAACTGTTTTTAGAAAAAAAACAGTTCGATTTCCAATTCCTTTGAAGAAAAACCCTGAATATTCTGGTGGAATAATTTCAGAGAATTCTGCGAGCGAGAGGCAGTAAAGCGCGAGCGACGACATTTTGGACAGAAAACGAGAGACAAGTTAAAATGCGAGCGAAGCGAGCGCGAGCGCGACGATCTCAACGACGAGCCATAAAAAATAATTATTTATTTACATGCATAAATACATATAAACTCACGCCTTTTTCCCATAGGGGTAGGCAGAAACTACAGAGCGCCACCTGCTACGATCCTTACATACTTCTTTTGCTTCACTCACATTCATGCATCTAGTCATACACACACGCCGGTTATGAGTATTAGCGCACCTGGCCAATTATTTATTTATATTGTATAAAAATGTGTTTTAGTGTCTAACATTTTTCGAGTTAATTGTTATGCGTATTTGTTATGCTTAAAAAAATATGTTTTATATCATTATGCGTAAACAAATTTATACTTTAGAATATTATGCTTAAACTTTATTATGATTAGAGTAATTATGTTAAAAAAAAATGCGCAAGCTGTTATGCGTAAATATTACTAGGATAAACAAAAGCCATGTTATATTATGTCTAAAGTTTTTATGCAAATGGATAGGTCTAGTATAGGATCTTTTTATTTTCTACCCTAGACAATTTAACAATTATTTTCAAGAACTTTGTTAATCTTATTAGATAGTCTGCTTGCTCTGAAATTGAATGGATAAAACATATTCTATACAACAGAAATATCGCCAATTAATTAAAATTTAATAATAAAAAACTGTATAAGGAAGGGCGTTGAACTTACCCAATCATTGGCTTAGAGATGAGGTCATCGCCAATTAGATTTTTCTTCAAAGTTGCGGTGCATGATGGAACTGGTAGAGTAGGTAGATAATACCATGAAGCTGGCAAGGAGTACCTGAGTACCAACTAGCCGAGTGAATACTAATTTTTGTTTTCCATTTCAAATAGCAACTTCAATTTAGTGATTCTTTATTTGATTTCAGAATTACTACTGTTATTGAAAAAGTCATTGAAGTTTGAAGTTGTAGCCCAAACTGAACTTTATGTATCTATGGGTTTCGAAGTTACTTTTCCAAAAACATGTATTTTGTATAGGTCTAATTTTGGTAACTTAATCAAAATCAAAATCAAAATTTCTTTATTCAATTAGGCCATTAAGCGGCACTTTCGAACGTCAAAAATAAAAATTAAATGTAATAATAATTGATTCTACCGTCCATTCGGAAATGTAGCTTGTTATGGAGAAGAACGGACAAGAAACTCCAAACTTACTCTTTTAAAAAAACAAAAATGTGTTTTACAAGTATTTGGTTACAATAATCTTGTAGGAAAAATACATATATGTGAGAAAGATGTAAAAAAAAAAAAAACGCACTTAAAAGCGTCTAGAGTAAAACAAACAATTAAAAATACAATAAATAGATAATTAAAAACATGCGGAGGCAGCTAAGATATGACCAATCCCAACTGACGGCGCCCGTTCACGAACATGACACATGGATCGGCACCACTCAGCTCAACCATCATGAAGGGAACCGAATGATCCAACACATGTGCCACCATCAGAGAGACATTAGAGAGAGCATGACACACTCAACTGCCGGGGCACACTGAAGTCAACGAACGACACATAGGTACAGTAAATGGTAGATTTACAGTTGGTACATAGTACTCACATATGTGCTGTGCAGTTATATAATCCAAAAAATAAATTGAGTTTATACAACACAAATATACATTATAATTATTCGTACAGTCTTCAGCAGGTCCAACAATACTTCAGAACTTTTCTGCTTATCACTTGTTTTTGTGCCCTAGTGGCTGTGGAGCTGGAATAGCGTTGGGCCAAGCATTTTTATCAGCGATGTAATCCCCCAACCTATAATATGCCTGCCTGCATAGTGTGCGTTTTATACAAGTTTTAAATTTCGTCTCATTCAATTCTAGAATGTGTGGCGGTATTTTATTGTAACATTTTATACAGTACCCCCTAAAAGATGACGCTACTTTAGCCAGCCTGAAACCTGGTTGAATTAATTGGTCCCTATTTCTAGTAACATAACTATGTCTATCGCTGTTTTTACTAAAAAGATGTAAATTCTTTCTAACGTACATGATGTTTTCGTAAATATATTGACTTAATAATATTATAATATATAATTAATATAACTATACATATACTTAATATATAATTAATAAAAAAACTTAATCGAGGACGCAATCTATGTGGACAGATAGCTACTGCATTGTACACTTACAAGTCGTGCGTAATCATTTCTTACCTGTAAAATTATTTCGTTTCAGAAATCCAGAACGGATCAATCACAAATAGGAGCAAGTGATGCCAAAGCTGCCTCCGCGCCGCCGGTGCCGCCGCCGCCTTCAGAGGCGCAAAAAGCGGTTGGTGTCCTCTATTTTTACGATATGTAATAGTACATTATGATATAAGTGCGGTAAGTCGAAAATTACAGCCAAGGCGATATTGCTAGCCCGAGCCGTAGGCGAGGGCTACAAGAAAGCAGATACTGTAATTATCAAAGCGCACGTCTGTCATATGACGTTTTATAACATATTTGCGAGGAAATAAATAAAACTCTGACTTTCTTAAACGAATAATTCTTACTTAACTACTTACGTACTTTCAGATATTTTTTCACAAAAATTAGCGATGCGCGCTTATCAGCGCTTTTTTTTAAGGCAAAGTCAAAAAAACAGCCAGTATCGCATCAAGGCTGGCCGATAGATGGAAACCATCGGGAAGTCAGGACGTATTCCCTTAGGTTAAGACATCGTGTGTGGGCAGATCGTTGGGTACAATCGCGCAAATGAAATCACAGAAATTATTCGATACACTGGGTTTATTTTAAATAGTCACAGTTACAATGTTGCTTACTAATACACACATCAACGCGGTCTAGGGATATTTCATACTCAATTAAATAACTCGAAAAGTACTGGCCGCATTGGAATCTTTTATACACCGATTTGTTTGTAATTTATCTCAGACTAATTCCAAATTCAAATTTTTGAAAATTCTTTTGTTTCGGTGGCATAAAAATGTCTTGATATGTAGGAGAGGGAATTTTCATTTGTGCGAAATTTAGAAAACAATACGAATTACGTTTAGTTACAGTTTTTTTTTTTCATTTTTAAACGAAAGATAAAGTTAAAATTGAGGTATTGTAGCCATGCAACGCCAACATTTGACGAGGGCGAAGATGTTACGAGCTGTGGGAATACTGGAAGCTGGGTCTGTTCAGCGTAATGTTGCTGAGGCCATAGGGACCCACCAAAATGTAATTTCAAGATTGTGGACACGCTATCGTGCCACAGGTGAAGTAGCGGAGACGCACCGGGGGGCAAGTCGCATCACTACCCCCAGACAATTTTTGCAAATTACTGCGCGAGCTCAACCAAATGCAACGGCGACTCAATTGGTCCAAAGGCTGCGAGTGGAACACCAAGTGCTTTTGAGTGACCAAACTGTAAGAAGGCGACTGCATGAAAGCAATCTACGCTCTCGTAGACCACTCCGGGTTCCACCTTTACGGAGAGGCAATCGTGGACGACGATTAGAATAGGTTCGGAACCACGTGGACTGGTGCCGTGAGCAATGGTCCAATGTGCTGTTCACGGATGAATCCAGGTTCGGCTTCCATCCAGATTCACGAAGGACGCGTGTTTGGCGAGTTCCTGGACGATGGAGCCGTCTTCAGAACCCTCAGGAAGTTCACCCATACCAAGGAGGAACAATTATGGTTTGGGCAGGAATTCGTCTTGGAGGACGGACGGATCTCGTTTGGGTGCGGGGCAATATGACGGCAGAACGATACGTCCAACAGGTGCTGGGGCCCGTAATCTTGTCCCACAGAACACAAATGGGGCAAGATTTCCTGCTCATGCACGACAATGTCCGGGCACACACGGCGAGAACGGTAGCAGCTTGGTTACATACACACAATGTTAGGGCCTTAGACTGGCCTGCTCAATCGGCAGATCTAAATCCCATTGAGCATGTGTGGGATATGCTGCAAAGAAGAGCTCTGAAGGAAGTTCCTGAAAATCTGGCTACAGAAGATCAACTTTTTGCGCACCTCAGAAGGACATGGGACAATATTTCGCAGCAAGACATTGACAACCTTGTTCTGAGCATGCCGAATCGTTGCCGATGTGTTATGAACATCATGGGCGCTTTCTCAGACTACTAACTTCAAGTTTATAAACACAAATTAAATGATTTTTCTATTTTTTTCAGTTTTTACTCATAAATTAAAAGTTAATTCATATACGGTTTCCGTCTATGCTTCATTTTTTTACATAAAATCCTGAAATTTTAATCGAAGTACCTTAACCATTATTAAAAAATGGTAGAATATTAAATAACGTATCTTTTAAATATATACATGTCATATAAATAATTAACACATTGATAGTAATTCGCTTTTTTAAAAATATCCCTAGACCGTGTTGATGTGTTTATTACGGAATGACTCTGATTCTACGACGTGTTCGCTCTAAGGCTGTCAGTACTCGACTGCTCTATTCCACTGTCCCCACTGCGCAAGCGCTTAGTAAAAGCGCGCCAATGCGTAGTTGTTCTTGCTTTGCCGCCAGATGGCGTGCTTGCGATTTGTTTTGACGTCCGTACTATTGACTAAACCCGACACGGCTTTCCTGCGAGACAGGCGTCCTCGTCTGTTCCTCATTGTCAGGTTTTAACAGTGTATCGAATCATGTGGAAATCCTCATGGATATCCTCAGCCCTTGGTAAAAGCTGAGGGGTATGTCAGAGTCCTACTGACTAAAACCACATGGTGTTCTGTTGGCCATAATTTATCTTGAGAGGCGAGCGTGGAACACATCACGTCGTCTTCTCAGGCCTTTCTCAGGTGACAGATCCCCAAATCTATCACCCGCAGGCATCATCTCCTTGTCCTTGCTCCATGCAATCTCATGGTCATCTCGTGTTGCACCACACGTCGTCTTAGTCCACTCCATCCTGGCAATCACCCATCATACAAGGGATGTTTTTCTGAAACATACAAAATTTCCAATCAGTATTCGCTCGTCCAATCCTGACTCTTACTCTAGGTGAGTGAGGAAACATTTTAAACAATCAAACATGATCATTTAAATCACTCTGTTCACTATTGCAAGGAACGAATTATTCTATTTCCAATTTAAAGAAAATAGCAACTCAATCATCGATTTGGTACCTAAAAGCACACAATCTTCGTGATTACAAAGTCCAAGTACCACTGATAGTCATTAATGTCACATTAAAGAATTAGAAATAAGACACCAGGTATCTTATTTACGATCTTTAGCCATCACATAGCTTTCCTAGCTATCTCACTGCTCTCTTAGCTATCTTTGCAATCACAATTGCTCTACTCGCACATCCCCATGCATGATGTCGAGTCAAATCTCTGAACTTAGAACCTGTTCCACAGCACAGATAGGCTAACCTGTCGTATGTTACGTCAATTCGTCATCTAATTTCTCAATTGGTACTTGAGCTTTTTGTGTCTTACTAACTCGATCTACGCATAGTAATAAAAATTAGAAAACCAAAATTATTTCAATTTTCAGACAAGAATCGCACCAACGATTCTCAAAAATCTAGCGTAATATGTGCTACACCACATGAAGCGCTCTGTGCACCAACACAGACAGAAATCGTATAAACGATTCTCAAAAATCTAGCGAATATGTGCTACAACACATGAATCGCTCTGTGCACCAACACAGTTAAAAATCGCACCAACGATTCCTTGTAGACCCATCGCCATATGTTACTCATGAGGTGCGGTCTAAAGTTTCGAGTATGAGTGTACAAGCCATTCTTAATCAGATTTGGTCTCACTACCACTGTCATCAACTATGACGTCTAATTTTCAAGGAACTTGGTGATCGGGGATCCTTCTCGCAATATACCGACTGTTAATATGAGGGGTACAATTAAACCTGATAATCTTTGCTTCTTTATACCTCGTGTGAAGGAGCTTCACGAATTAATCCGGGTCAATATCTTTAAAACCAACAGTACAATCTTTTAGATCAACAGTATCCATTTACTATCGCTCAATAACTCAATTTTCATGTAAGAAAAACGATTGCGAGATCTTCTACTATAATAATACTACTTTGAAAGTAAACAACTGAATTTAGATCTGAACACGGTGGTTGAATCGTTACGCAACATAAGATCTGTTTTGAATACACGTGAATGACAAGATCCGTTACGAACTTGATAAAATTTTAATTGTCTTCGCCCAACGATATTACTAACTCGCTTTGCCACTTAAAACGACTAGTTATGGATATCTCATCTTCTTATGGGATATCTCATCCTAAAGTTCGTACTGAACCAAATGTTGAAGCTAAACCACCAATAGGAAACTCACTAATTACTTGCCTTTTAGTATGTGTGTCTTAATTACCTAGTGATAGTGCTAGGTATAACCACTACCAATTCAGTGATCAAACATGAACACTCTTATAACTCGAAATAGCATCTCTTCACTAGAGAACATCCGACCTCACTATCGAAATAAAATGGAAGCGACTCACCGAGTATTCCATTCCAAACTTGCGAGCTTATGACCCCACAAGCTGTTGTCACCACAGCTGTTGTCATAACGTTCGGCTACCATTTGCGAACTGCTAGTCTGCCGTTCCTCTTGACCTCTCAGGTGTTGACACGTCAGCCTTCGCATACAGTCCGCAGGAGAGGCTCCACTGCGACACAATATGGTATCTGAAACATGAAAAACATTACGAGAGTAAATGTTCACACGATAATCTTAATCATACACAGCGTTGATGGAATTTAACTGGTGCACCGGTGTAGTAACCTAAACCAATCAATCTTCCTAGCTTTTTCCCAGCTACATTGGGGTCGGCTTCCAGTCCTACCGGTTTCAGCTGAGCACCAGTGTTCCACATGGAAGGACTGCCTATCTGACCTCCACAACCCAGTAACTGGGTGACACGGTACCCCTTGGCAAGACTGGAGTCAGATGTCAGGCTTCTGACTACCCGTAACGACTGGCAAAGATCCACAATTTTTTTTTTTTTTTTTTTTTTTTTAAAAAAAAAAACGTTGCCCCACACTAGAAATTTCTTCCTGTATCGTGGGTGCGTTTACAAACATATAAACTCACATACACAACACCCAGAGCCGGAACAACTATCTGTAGGTCATACAAATATTTGTTCCGTGCGGGAATCGAACCCGCGACACGCAGCGCAGCAGTCAATCGCTCAACCACTGCGCCAACCGTGCGCCCAAATGACAGCCGGGACCTACGGCTTAACGTGCTTTCCGAGGCACGGAGGAACCCCGGTATGTTGAAATGGTCACCCATCCACGCACCGATCTCGTCAAGCGTTGCTTAACCTTGATGATCGATCAGTGCGGGTGTTATTATTTAGCCACGAGCTTCTAGTAGTAGTAACCTAAAACTGCAAAATGTGTTATTATGGATGCCGAATGTGAGTGCAGAGTCCCTGTCCAAAACATGAACCACACTTTACAGTGTCCCAAGTGCCCAGGTAGGTAGCTTTAGAGACTCAAATGAATGCCATAGCATTTTAAGTCGCAATTAACGAGGACTGGTAGGGTTAGTTTGGCCCTCCGACCACAAAATAAGAATACTATGCTTCTTCTCAAGTTTAGTTAATAACTCTTACTACATAAATCTATCACACTACAAAACTTATCAAAATATTTCATTTGGATTTATTATAATTTACAGACTGAAGTGTAAGGTAGTTACGTCACTGTCACCCTAGCGTTCTAACTTCCGAACAATAATAGTCAGCATAGGCCAGTCACGGGTTATTGCCAGTGATAGTAGAATTATAACTCTTCAACAACACCAAAACTTGACCATCGACAACTTACATTAAATTATGACCTGACCACCGAGGGCCGTACCGTACACAAAATGAGAATTTTAATGAACACTCTTGTCCATAGTCAAAACAAAATGAAAATGACTCACCAGATTGGCATTAAGATGTGTATGGACACACAGGTGTATGGATATGTCCACATTGTCCACACGTCCACACGCGCCTCCTTGAACTGTCCAGTTCCTTGGTTGTTGCTAGCCTCCTTGGTTGTTGCTAGCCTCCTTGGTTGTTGCTCGCCTCCTTACTGCTCCGTTCCAGACTGGTTTTTCATTATTCAAGACTGAGGGTAGTCGCAGAAACGAAACACAACTTATTTCACTTCAACTGACACCGCAATATTTTTGCAAGAATGTGACCACCATTTTCACTAACATTGCTTTTACGTGTGATCTCATTAGCACGACTGAATCCCACTTCTGATGTCGCATCAAGGCTGGCCGATAGATGGAAACCATCGGGAAGTCAGGATGTATTCCCTTAGGTTAAGACATCGTGTGTGGGCAGGTCGTTAGGTACAATCGCGCAAATGAAATCACAGAAATTATTCGATACACTGGGTTTATTTTAAATAGTCACAGTTACAATCTTGCTTACTAATATTACGGAATGACACTGATTCTACGACGTGTTCGCTCTAAGGCTGTCAGTACTCGACTGCTGTATTCCACTGTCCCCACTGCGCAAGCGCTTAGTAATAGCGCGCCAAGGCGTAGTTGTTCTTGCTTTGCCGCCAGATGGCGTGCTTGCGATTTGTTTTGACGTCCGTACTATTGACTAAACCCGACATACTAATAAATGAAAATTCATATTTTTGTATTTTGTTACAGATAAATGGTTGTAATTCATGCTCAAAATTAATTAAATTAAAGAATTAAATGTTTATTTATTATATTTTATCGCCCAAAGTTAAAAAAATAAAATGGTGACCACTTTTCTAACATAAAAACTCTTTGCCAAGATTTAAAAAAGTACCGTTCGTTCGACGTTCGATGGAGCGTCTTGATAAACCGTATGTTTTACATTACAATAACGCACAAGTACGAAATGAAGTACATTACGATATCAAAATTGGTGAAATAAGAGACCCTTTACGAGCAAAGGAAATTAAAAAAAAAAATATTTTATTGACATATGTTATTCTAATTGAGTTTCTAAACATGTGTGCCAAATTTCATAAGTGTATGAATGTATGTTTGTTTGTATGTTTGTCCATTCATTCATTTGTATGCCCATAAATGTGGATTCCACCCAGTCAGCATGTGTAATTGTCCTTTTATCCTGAAAACAGGCAACATAAAATATCTCGGGGTTATTATAGCTGAAACACTCTCCTTTAGACCCCATATTGATAGCCTAGATACGCGCACTCTATGTGCGCAAATAAATTTATGTTTAAAAAAGTTAAGAACTTTTGCAGATTCAAAACTGATCAAACAAGTCTATTTGACCCTAGGTCAATCTGTAATGCATCACAGTGTATCACCTCATGGGGTGGAGCACCAAAACCGGATCTGCCTCTTGAAAGAGCTCAGAGAGCAATTTTAAAAGTAGCCACCCTTTTCTCTACCCCACTGATCTGCTTTACAAATCCTGCAACGTGCTGACTGTTCGCCAGCTTTTCATTATGCACTTAGTACTAAAACAACACACCATGCTTTCCTATAACGCCGAATACATAAATTATAAGAGACGAAATGACATTGTCTGCAATTCTTATGCATCCTGAAAATATGTCTTTGTAAATAGATTCTTTACATTCTTAGGTCCATTTCTGTACAATAGATTAAATAGAAAATTAAGTACGAATAAATTATTTATTTAGCTATAATAAGACTATTCTTGAACATCTACTTAGCATCTCTTACGGAGAGACAGAAGATCTCCTGACTATAACAAAATAATAATTTAGCTGTGTCTTTAATTTAAGTATTCATATGCCATACCCATTGCTAATTTATTATTATTATAAGTTTTTTTAAGCACTTTATAGCCTGCAACACAGGTTCAAGCTAGTGCAGGCAAATAAGAAACTGTCTTTTTTTATTTTTAAGATATATTATTGTAAAATGTGCCTTATGTTATAAATAAACGATATATATATTTCTCCGCGGGTAATTGAGTTATTATGGGTATTTTGTCAATCCTTTAGAGGTACCTTATTAAAGAACTTGGTCACTTTTTAGTGATAGTGTACTAACACTAAAAAGACAGAAATAAACCCAATTCAAAAGCAAAACACTAAAATGTGCAAAATAACTTTCGTTTCGGCAGTCGTTGTCGAAAAGCGATAAAAAGAGTACCAAAGATACCGTCTTCCGAAACGAAAGTTATTTTGGTCTTTTTTGTATTTTGCTTTTGACTGTTAACTTTTTGTAAAAATGTTATTTTGGCCTGTTGAATTTATCAGTACCCTAAGGTTCAAGGCATATTGACCTCTATCTACAAAAGTATGCAAACGTTTCTATCGAGACGTTTCGAGTACTGTAAGATTGCATGATATTCCTTAAATTTAAGATGCCTACTATCAATTATATGAGAAACTCTCTTGTGACTTTCAGATTGTTTCATGAAAATATGAATATTATAAAAAAAAAACAAATCATTTAGGTATCATTTAAACCAGTCAATCTGCATACAAAACACATCCATGACAGTATTTTTTTTTTTCACAGAAAGGTTTTTCCCGTCTCGTTTAAAATTAGTATCAGATGACTTACGGGGTTTCAGAAATAAACGATTCGTAGACTTGAATCCTTCGGAGACTTGTAGCGGCATCTAATACCGCAACATACGAACTAAACTATCGCGCAAGCAAGCGAAGTTTTCATTGCGATTTGAATATATTAAACAACAGTCCGATAACAACATTCGCCGTCGGGCACGTGTCCGGACCAGACACAACACTCCACCAACCAGACGATCCTCCCTTATCAATGAAGGTTGCGAGACTTTACACGCATACCTCCAAAGACTTGATATTCTTCCAGGATTCGCTTCTACTTGCCACCCTGGCTACTATAACTTCAAGCTTTTTGCAATAGATTAAGGAACTACCTATATACATTTCGTTTTACTTTGCTAGTTTCGCCGTATTAAGGCGCTACCCCGAGCAAAACGCCGCGCTAGCCGTTTTTCGTGCAGTTTTTAGGAGCTATCTACTCGTTATTTAAAATGATATATCAACTAATAAAAATACATTAAATTTCTACATATTATTGATTTCAAAATTGAAGAATTCTTTTTTTTTTTAAATGTAGTATATGTTTCACTAATCTCCTTCCAACAAAACCATAAAAATGAGAAATAATGATTGATAGCATGCATCTCCTCGTAAAGTGTTCATTAATAATTTTTTGTACTAACACTAATGGATAGACAATTTGATAACGAACATTTTGGTGGATTTTATTTTTTTCATAAGACCAATATTCGATTTTATAAAGATTTTATTCTAAAATCTGGGCGTATTCACTACTGTAATTCATGCGCCACGAGTGCCGCTAGTCCAATAGGAATGCTCTAATCTCATGCTGATTTTTTGGTCAGGGTACGGCCTTAACTAGGTGTACATAGTTATAAAATTTATCTTTAACAGTTGGACGCAAACTTGACGATGTGGAATGGAACCATAAAATCGATGCGCGATAACTTGAAACTGGAGGAACTGGAGATGACTTTCAACGACGGCACCAAAAAGAAGATCTGGAAAGTCAACCGACCGAAGCCGGAAATAACCGAAACTGTGGACTTTGTTAGTCTTTTCTACTAAAATCCATCTAAGAGATTGACATCTTATTAAAGTTCTCGCCGAACTTCTTGGCCACCCTGAAGTTGGTTACAATACAATGGCTGCGTAGTAGTAAATCACATACAAAAAACATCTCAGTTTCGTACCTTGCGCATCGGAAAACCAACTCCATGGCGGCCCAGAAGTCTGGCAAGCACTATATGCCTGAACAGATTTACTAATTATAAAATTAGAACTTCATGTAGCATGTATGTATGTGTGTTTTTCACATTTAGCAAGTGTAATCGGGACCAGAAGCTTATTGCCAGCAATTGGGCACAAAACTAAATCCGAGCTACTACCATTGAGTTAAATGTATTAGAGAAGCTATTTCATACAAAAGATTGCGTGTAATTCGGTGACAGCGGGGGCAAGGGGGGGGTTATGTTCTCATAGATAAACAATCAAGGCGCGCTCATCGCTTACCATCAGATGAGATAGTGGTCAGGCGCAAGCCATAGACAAAAACAAAAAAAAAAGATAAAATATAATTAAATTAAGTGTGTTTTCAACTTACTGTTGAAAACTCACTCTTTGACTTTTACTTATACGGGTGTCCCAAAAAGGACGCAAGATTTGAAATTGAAGAAAAGCACTTTTATTTTTTCGTTATAATATATTTGTATATAAAATCTTGAAGTACATAAAATAGGGTTATTTGTGGAATAACACGTCAGGCAAATGTCCTCCTAGGCTTTGCTGGCACATACGCACTCTTTTGTCAAAGTTTTCTATGACCATTTTGCATAGATGCGGCTGAATTTCCCCGATGCAGCGTCGAATTTCCTGTTTTAAAGCGTGAATAGTTGTAGGCTTATTGGCATAGACTTTAGACTTTAAATAACCCCATAAAAAGAAATCTAAAGGCGTTAAATCGCAAGATCTAGGGGGCCAATTCTGATCACCGAATCGAGAGATCACACGACTAGGAAAAGTTTCATGCAGTAATTGCATCGTTTCTCCGGCTGTGTGGCAAGTGGCCCCGTCTTGTTGAAACCACATTGCTTCCACATCGATATCCTCTAATTCGGCTAAAAAAAAACCTTGTTATCATGTTGCGATATCGAGCCCCATTAACAGTAACCGCTTGACCGGCCTCATTTTGAAAAAAATATGGTCCAATAATGCCTTCAGCCCAAAACCCGCACCAAACAGTGACACGTTGTGGATGCATTTGTTTTTGAACAATCACATGTGGGTTCTCTGAGCCCCAAATGCGGCAATTCTGACGATTAACAAAGCCATCGAGATGAAAATGTGCTTCGTCGCTAAAGATGATTTTGTTTGAAAAATCTGCATCCCTGTTTTGGCGGTCGATAATCCATTCAACGAACTCTCTTCGCTGTCCATGATCACGGGGCTTCAGTTCTTGTGTTATTTGAACTTTGTAAGCATGGAGATGCAGATCTTTAGTGAGAATACGCTGGAGAGAGCTTCTTGAAATTTGCAATTCTTGTCCACGATGCCTAATGGATGTTCCTGGATGTTCACGGACATTCTGACGCACAGATTCAATATTGCCATTTGAACGGCTTGTTTTTGGACGACCAGTGGAATGAACATCATTAATTGATCCACTCTCCCTGAATTTTGCAACCAGTCTCTTCACAGTTGATGAACTCAAGCCAATATTCCGACCATATTTTGCACGGAATTTTCGAACCGTACCCGCCAAACTTTCATTACTTTTCAAATATTGTTCAATAATAAAAACGCGTTGATCTTTCGTATAACCCGCCATTTTTACAAATCCTAAACATTCAGCTGTCAAATTTTTTTTTTCAGGGTTGCCAGCACTAAAATACAAAACTGGCGGCAAATTGAAATCTTGCGTCCTTTTTGGGACACCCGATATTTCTCGAGTTGTTTGAACAGTATCTCAAAACACAAAAAGGCATTTTATAAGAAACAAAACTTAGTACTCAAACGTGTCACGTTGCAGCGAGCGCTTGTCTCAGACTAAGTGAGTTGGAGTGCGCGCGCTCTAACGCGTCTTACAAAGAATTGAATTGAGGAGTCTCCTCTAGTACGTAGTACATTTAACTCAATGGCTACTACTGAGTAATTCCAGATATAAAAACACAATAATACCCAAGGTCAGGCTTATCAGTAACGCTTGCGAAGACTAGACAAAAAAGACAGTGAAAATAGTAGGTAACCATAACCTCTCTAGTCTTTATTTTTATTTATTAGGTCTACCAACAATTGTTTACACTAATCTACAAACAAAAATAAACCATGCGTATAAACTCTACACAGTGCAACAATTACTTATAGGTAAACACCACATTAACAAAAAACAATAATTAGTAATTAGGTTAGCTGTAAGCTACATATTCTACAAGTACATAAACTTAGTAATATAACAATAATAATAATATAATAGTTACATATGCGAAATATTAAAAGCATAATTTCCTCAAAAAGTAACGTACACACAGTCCAAAAACATTTACAACAAATCTGATAAACAGTTTAGAAATTTAAATGCCATGTTCTTCCAGGTCCAGCTGCTACCATCAGCCATCGGAAAGAGGATCATATCCTACCTCCCTCGTGCTCAACTCGGAGACTATGCCAAGGTCAACAGGTACTGGGCGTATCTTGTGGACGAGTTCCGTGCCGAACTTTTGGCCAGGACGAAGATCGACGCTGATTGTGAAAGATTAAGCGTAAGAACAGTTTCTTCCACCCCGTCAAATAAAATTCAGCAGCGTCCGGAGGCTCTAGAGTAGACAAAGTGTCATTCCATAAGCGATGGTGATGGTCAAAATGTCAAATGTTCGAGGGATTGATCACGTGATTTCTATCGCGCTATCGTTGATAGAATGTCACTTGCATTTTACGCTATCTTCATGACGACTGCACACATTCCAATCTAGAGAAACAAAAGACAGGCATACATCGTATAGAATTTGATGCGTGGCTTTGATTCCAGTTTATGTTGGAGATAGGGATCAATAAGCTATGTACATTTTTAGACCGAAGTGTCACTTCGCTTCTACTTTAACTCAATTTGACCCATAGACTGAAACTGAAAGCCGACCACCACAGTTGGATAAAAAATAAAATAAACCCGACGGCATGTAAAGTGAACCTAAAGAAAACTAAACATAAAAAAAATAAGTCCAGTAGCCTAGAACACTGTTATGTTCATTAACTAAATAATTGAAATGATTTCATGATCGATGCACACAAAAAACAAATAATAAATAGGAATACATCATTAAAAATCGAGACCAACTCTAATATCTTCGCAATAATAGTTCCCTGTATTGAGACTCACAAGATTATGATACATGGATTGACGTAATAATCATCAAAACCGGCCCACGCGTTTGCAAGTTTTGGTATCTAGAGTGCCACAAAGGTACAACCTTACAATACATAGGTCGATAAACACGATACCCTCCTTTGCGTCGCGCAGTCGTGTATTTTTACAAGGCTACCAAATATAGATGAAGAATTGATTGGTCAGCAACCAATATAATTTACAAGTTAACTTGCAGGAACTACTACTCCGGTACGATACAAGTTTGGAGCTGCTCGTCACGCAGAACGATTTCGTGGCTCCGCCGAGCACCTACTTGAGTACGACGGTGGCTACCTCTATGAGGCGCCCACAACCTTGCAGCTTGAGACCTAGTGAGAAGTCAGCAGGGGCCTACTCGCAAAGACAGTTCATTTCTGAAAAGCTGACCAAGCCCATGATGGTAAGTAGATTTACTTTTGTTTTCTTCGTCGGTAAATTCTTGACAGAGCGGTCGTGATCGTCATGTTGCAGTGAAACATCGGGCTGACATGGGCCTCTCGATGTGACGCCATTCCTTTCTGTCCACTGTTACTCGGGTGCATGGACCTCAAAGTAGGCTCAAAAATGGGGTGGTGAAGCCCCAAAGTTAAGCAACATTTACCAAGGTCGGTTTTTGGATGATCGTTATTTTCATGGTTTTCGGGGTCGCTAATAACGATTATGGGGTCAAAACCAAAATCCAAGATGTCGCCGACGTAAAATTGATAAATTCGCCAACTTTTCGTTATGGTATCATTTTCATGGTTTTTGGGGCGCTAATAACGATTATAATTACCATCACCGACATCATGCGTGTAGGGAATGTCTTAGCTGATGTAGGTATATCCACTTTTCGACACGTACAGACCCCCAGAGTATAAACGTGACTTATTCTTATGATTCAGATTCAGAAACCGATACGCAATATGGCGGAACTATCAGAGAGACTGGAGAGACGAGGTGCTGCAGACGAGAACATCTGGAAGTGGTGCAGCTTTATACTGGCACATGCCAAGAAACACAACAAGTGTAGACAAGTAAGTACCTAGGACCTGCAGTGGGTGCTACTAACAGAACTAGATATTTTTAAGTGAGGCTGGTTCACTCCTTTATCTGTTCTGTGGGCTGGTTAGATTTCGAAACTAATAAAGCATTCTTCATGAAGAATAGGCAGATCAAAAAAAATTTTTGACTTGCCTCTTTTGATAACCGAATATTATGCTTTCATGACAATCGAAAAAATGCATTGTAGGTAGCAAGAGGGAGACTAGACGACGTCTAGTGTCCGTCTCGTTACGTCGGAAAGCGCCTCAGAATTGACATTAATTTGCGATAATTTTCCTAAAAAAACTGGTTTATTTACATGTCCGGTTTTTGATAGGCTCGCGTTTGACCAATATTCTTTTGGTTTTCTAGATAACCCATAAAGACGGCGGCGTTGGTGGGGTTCTATCATTGGGCAATGTGCACTTTCCTTGTCCTCTAATGGAACTTAGCATGCAGATTCCTCTTGATCCTCCTATGTATAAAGATCCAATAATGACGTGAGTGCATACATGTAGATTCATTGATTTCTGTATAGTCATAGTCGCTGTTGATATCTTCTCAAAATCAATCTGCCTAACCTTTTCCCCACCATTTTGGTAGTTGACTTTAAGCATTGGGTGCGATTTATGACTGGCATTTTTGGTTAGTACCTATAGTAACCCACAGATTTAAGTACCCTTTGGCAGGGATAAGTTGCAAGTTGTTAAGCAACGTTGCAAGGGAAAATTGCAACGTTGCCACAACATTTCTCTCAAAAACTTGTTATGTAGTAATTTTAAACCTAACTGGTAAAAGATAGAGAGTTCATCCAATGATTTGGAACTATTATTTTCAGCACTTCTGCCAAGCCAAGAAAACCTGTCTCGGTATCCAGTTCAGTGCACTTTCCGAAAGATACAATAAAACGTTACAGCCTCTGGACTCGAGACCTTTCAGGTCTTTACCAAGTTTTTAAAATACCGTCATATGTTGGTCTTAAAATAAGTCCTGAGGCACAGGCGGGGAAACTCGCACCCTAAAAACTACCTTGTCTTCATGAATATTGGTCTTATTTGAAATAAACTGAAATTAACATAATTTACAAGCTTTTTTCTTTAGTGTTGTGTATGTAGGTGATTAAATGATAATAATTACTTGATAGCTTGTGGTTTTATTTCTATAAGGTACTAATTAACTTATTACAAGGTACGTTCGATAATAACATTATATGATATAGGAAGACATTTCGTGGAGGGCGCGTAGCATGGCTCATGTCCTTTTTGACAGATGCCTTCTGCTGTCATCTTCAGTTCGCGGCAAGAGATGTCAATGCGCGACTAGAGATGTCCCTAACACTCTCCCTCGTTGTAACTTGCTTGAATGCTTGCCCTCTAAGGGTCTAAAGATCTAAGCGGTCTGGAGGACGTCGTGCTCTCGTGCTCTGGCGAACAGGCACTGTAGGTTGTGGTACTTCGGTAGGCATAATTGAACTGCGGCGGTTTGTTGCTACATGAGGCCCATCTGGCATAGTAGGAATTTGTCCATCTGTTACTGCTGTTATTGAACAGCGTTCTGGTTCTGGTATTGGTAGTGCTATTTTTGGAATCTCTGGCACTTTATCAGTCTTAGAATTTGGTACCTCACTTGTAAGAGTAGGAATTTGCAGAGGTAAGTAAGACTCATTTCTTTCCTGGCAAGAAGTCTTCTTTATCTGGTCAATGTGACGGATATGCCTCCGACCATCAACATCTATCTCATAGTGTAGCTTGCCTTTTCTGTTTACTATTGTTCCAAATCTCCATTTGCTATTATCATAAAATCTTATCTGTACTCTATCTCCTCCTTCAAACTCTTTGTTTTCTATAATTTGTTCAGTATTTTTTTTTATTTCACTTTGTGAATTATTATCCCTTTTAACTAAATCAATCTTGGTTCGATATATCCTCTTGAACATCATTTCAGCTGGACTTAGCCCTGTTGAACTATTTGGTGTTTTCCTATACATCATAAGAAATTTTGATATTTTCTCTTGCAAAGTTCCTTTTTCATTTTGCATACTCTTGATTTTATTCTTAAATGTTTGTACGTATCTTTCAGCTTGACCATTTGTTGCTGGGTGGAATGGTGCAGTAAATTTTGACTGGATTCCATTTTCCTTTAAAAATCTCATCATTTCCTCTGAACGGAACTGTCTACCATTATCTGAAACGATAGTAATTGGTAGTCCAAATGTAGTAAACATGTTCTTTAAAATGTTAATTGTAGCTGTAGCTGTTATAGTTGTAGTAGGTATGACTTCCAGCCATTTAGTATAGGCATCAACAACTATGAGGAAATAGTAATTCAGAAAAGGCCCTGCATAATCAATATGAATTCTACTCCAAGGTTCTTTAGGATATTCCCAACTATGTATTTGCACTTTTGTAGGATTCTTTTGTAGTAAACAACAAGTTTTACAATTTCTAACCATTCGTTCAATATCCAGGTCAATATTCTTCCACCAAACATAACTACGTGCTAGTGCTTTCATCTTTACAATTCCGGTATGAGCTGTGTGTAGTTCTTGTAGTATTTGTTGTTGAAGTAACTTTGGTATTACAATTCTTGTTCCATAAAAAATACAACTGTCTTGAAGCGAAAATTCGTGTAGTTTTGAGGTGTTGCCTGTACCTGATTGAATTTCATGATATAATTGTCTTAATTCTGCATCTTTAGCTGTAGTTTGTTTAATTTCTTTCATTGTAACAGGCAACATAGAAAGTTGGTTTAAGTAAAATACATCATCATTTGTCAATTTCTCTTTAGTATTTGTTGTAGAATCCAATCTTGAAAAGTAGTCTGCGTTAGCATGTTCTGTAGTTTTTCTCAATTTTATTTCGTAATTAAATCCAGCTAGGAAATTTGCATAATGTACTAGCCTTATGGCTGTTGTTGAGGGCAATGCCTTATCTGGGTGTAATATCCTTGACAAAGGTTGATTGTCAATGACCAGTGTAATTCTCCGGCCATAACAATACTGAAAGAATTTCTTCAAGCCCCATATTAATGCGGCTGCTTCTTTATCAAGTTGACTGTATCCTTTTTCTGCTCTAGATAATGATTTTGAAGCAAATGCTATGGGTCTCTCTGTCTTGTCAGGCATGACATGCGATAACACTGCTCCATATCCTGTAGGAGATGCATCTGTAGCAAGTACAACCGGCAAATCTACCTGAAATGGAGTTAGTACTTTGTCACTGCAAATCTCTTTCTTCAATGCTTCAAATGAGTTCTGACATTCCTTTGACCATATAAATTTAGTATTTTTTTTTAGAAGTTGGTATAATGGTGTCAGCTTAGATGCCATATTAGGAATGAATTGTTGATAGTAATTGACCATGCCCAGAAATGTACGTAGTGAAGAAATATCAGCTGGACATGGACTATTTATAATATCAGTAACTTTTTCTTGAGTTGGGTGTAGCCCTTTTTCATTAATGGTATGTCCAAGGTAATTTACTGACTTTTGGAAAAATTGACACTTCTTCTTATTTAGATGCAATCCACATTCTCTTAGTTTTTTAAAAATCCTTCTTAACCTTTCTAGTAACTCTGTATATGTACTTCCTTGTAATGCAATATCGTCAAAAAAACATGCTGTACCTGGCATTCCAGTGAGGGTTTGATCCATGTATCGTTGCCACTGATTTGGGGCTATTTTAACTCCAAACATTAATCTGTGTACTTTGTATGTTCCTTTGCATGTACTGATTGCCTGCATTTGCGCTGTAGCTTCATCTGTTTTCATATGTAGGTATGCCTGGCTTATGTCTAGAGTACAGAAGTATCTCCCACCACTTAATTTTGAAAATATTTCTTCAATTCTTGGTATTGGATAATTATCATTCTGTAGGTTTTTATTCAATGTTGATCTGTAGTCAGCACACAATCGTACATCTCCATTCGGCTTTACTACAGGAACCACTGGTGTGCCCCATTGTGAATAAGTGACTTTCTTGATTATTCCCTGTTGTTCCAATTTATCTATTTCTTTTTCTACTTTTTCTCTCAGTGCGAATGGTACTGGTCTAGGTTTAAGAAATATGGGTGTAACATTTTCCTTTAAAGCAAAAGACACTTGGTAGTCCTTTATTTCTCCAATCTCCTCCAGAAACAAATCATTGTATTCTTCCAATAGTTCTTTTAAACTTTCTTTAAATTGTTCTTCAGTTAGTTTCTCTACTGTCTCTATTTTATTTATGGTAAAATTCAAGTGTAGTTTCCGAATCCATTCTCTACCAACTACTGGTTCAACATTCCTTTTTATTACAAATAATCTCTCCTTGATTTCTCTGTCTTTGTATTTAATATTTACCATGCAAGTTCCAATGGGTTTTATGATTTCTCCAGTGTAAGTCTTTAGTTTAATTTGTGTATTTTGTAGTTGTAATTTATTGAAATGTAATTTATAGTAATCTTCCGAGCATGTTGTCACGGCGGCTCCAGTGTCTAACTCCCAGGTATGTACTTTATTATTTAAATGTAGTTTAATTGTAAATTTCTCAGTGTTCTTATTCATTACAATTTTATTGATTTGAAATATTTCTTCTTCAGAATCACTCTCCTCTTGAACCTCCAACTGTTTCATCTCTCTGAAGCACACGGACTGAACATGTCCCTTCTTGTTACACTTCTTGCAGTATAATGTGTCCCTATTGATTCTGCAATCTATAGCCTTATGGTTCATTTTTCCACATCTATAACATTGAATCTCTTTTGTATTTTCCTTCTTATTTTGAAATTTGTTTTTGTTGTATGTATTTTTCGTTACTGATATCTTATTTACATTCACATTATCATAACCCATGGCTTTGCTTTCCATTTTTGAGGTTTCGATTGCCATTGCGATCTTTACTATCTTATCAAATTTTGTCTTGGGAGATTCTTGTAGTAGTCTTTCCTTTGTTTCGGTACAACGCAGGCCTCGAATAAATTGTACACGCAAATGTGTCTCAAATGTAGATTCCATACAACCAGTGCATATGAAATTACACTTCCCTCCGATTTCTTTAAGGCCTGCCACATAATTGGCAATTTTCCTGTTCATTTTGAGCTCTCAAGCAGAATTTATGCTGTTGTGCCACTTCACCAGGCTCTGGTGCAATATGGTTCTTCAGTGCTTTCACTAAATCATCATACGACTTCGATTCAGGTATTTCAGGTGCTATTATATTTTTCAATACTTGATAATATTTGGGACCAATGCAGTTGAGGAATATCTGTGTCTTTGTGGTAGTGTTTGTAACACCTTTTAGATTAATGTAATTTTGTAATCTCTGAATGTAACTATCAAAAGATTCATTTGTTTCATCATAGGCTTGAAGTTGTATGCCTGATACAGAATTTGTGGATGTACTTGCTTGATTTACCAGCGCTTGTTGTAGACTGGCCTGTTGGCTCTGCATCCCTTTTAGGGTTTCCACTAACTGTAGCATTAATTCTTCCATTATGACGGATGTTCAATAATTTTGGAATCACATTGAGATGTATATACATCGACACTTTTTTTCACTTCCGACTGCGCCAATCTGTTGTGTATGTAGGTGATTAAATGATAATAATTACTTGATAGCTTGTGGTTTTATTTCTATAAGGTACTAATTAACTTATTACAAGGTACGTTCGATAATAACATTATATGATATAGGAAGACATTTCGTGGAGGGCGCGTAGCATGGCTCATGTCCTTTTTGACAGATGCCTTCTGCTGTCATCTTCAGTTCGCGGCAAGAGATGTCAATGCGCGACTAGAGATGTCCCTAACATTTAGATTGCGAAAGAATTTACTACGAAAAGATTTACTTTAAATACTTTGCTTACCAACTATTCCAATTCCTTCGTTCGCATATAGGTGCTTATAGACAAAAACCACAATTTTGACTTGGTTAAAAGTGTTACGAATAAGTTATAGTTTAATAGGTACCTACTTAAGTACTCAACGTCAACTCCGCCAATGCCGGTCCCAAGCCCGGATAAAAAAGGAGGAGGGATGGTCAGGAGTTCAGGACAAGACAAGACCGAAAATGTCAACGCCGAGCCGCCGGCGGCGGTAAATAACCTGGCATCTTTCGGAGCGGCGCCCAGTGGCCTTGAGGAATTAAAGCCCCTCAAAAATACTGATGGGGAAGGACTCGGGAACCCACCATAATTAATATCCCTAGAAAACCTAATTATGGATGCAAATTGACTGTGTGGACTGGAATCGGTTGTGGCGAGTTTTACGAGAAATGGCGGTGTCTGAACAACTTATGGCTCTGTTACAAGGACTATATTCAAACAGCCAAGGCATGGTGAGGGTGGGCAACACGTCCTCGAAGCCTTTCCCATTTGAGAAGCGAGTGCGCCAGGACTGTATATTGTCACCTATCCTATTCAACATTTATGGGGAGTACATAATCAGTAAAACCTGTGAGGACTGGAACGGCAGGGGTGTTAACATCAATGGCAATAAAATCACCAATTTGCGCTACGCTGACGACACCATCTTGTTTGCAGCAGACGAAACCGAGATGAGCACTCTCTTCAACAGGATGGAAAGATACAGTGGTGAGATGGAGCTTTCCATAAACCAGTCCAAAACGAAAATCATGGTGGTGGATCGCACGTCCAAACTAGGGCTCAGTGGTAGTACACGCGACGTCGAAACAGTTAATCACTTTATTTATCTGGGCTCTAGTAAAAATAACAATGTATCGTGTGAAGATGAGATTCGCAGGCGTATTGGAATAGCAAAGAGTGCCATGTCGCAACTCGAGAGAGTATGGAAGGACCGCAACATTTCGAACAAGACAAAACTGTCACTTGTCAGCTCCCTTGTTTTCTCCAAATTCTTGTACGGAGTAGAGACGTGGACTCTAAAAGCCGCTAATCGCAAACGCATCGAGGCTTTTGAGATGTGGTGTTACAGGAAGATGCTGCGTATCTCGTGGACAGTGCACAGGATGAACATCTCGATATTGCAGGACATCTCAAAATTGAAAAAGGCCTAGATTGTCGAATGTGTGCCATGTGCAAGATATTTGACTTATATGGGCATGCTGCCCGTAAACCTGGTGACATCTTACTAAAGATAATTGTCACTGGCAAAGTCGAGGGGAAACGGCCTAGAGGCAGAACTCCTTTACGCTGGTCAGACCAAATCCGAACCTCACTGAACATCAAAGCCTCAGAAGCCGTACATGTTGCTGAGAATAGGAGCAGGCGGAGAAACATCATCAAAGAGAAAGTTTTGAAACCATGATGTGGTCACGACCCCCAGTATTGGGGAATCGACGCGAGGAGGAGACTTAATTACCTAATAGGTAGGGACAAAAATAGTATGATGTTTTGGCTACACTTATCGCAAAGTATTACAGGTGGTGACACCACGAAGTAAATAAATAACAGTTAGGTACACTCACTGTTCGATCCCAAGCAGTTTTCAATACAAAATACATACCTAATAATTATTGAATTCAAAAAAAAAAAAAACCTTGCAGGATAAATAAGTAAGATAGATAGGATGAGACAGTCTGTACTTGGCGCTATATCATAGATTACAGCAGTGGAAAGGTAGACAACCGTAAAACTTTTCCAAGGCAGCAAGGCTCCATTTCTGCTCACACCAAAACTAATCGCCAGTGTGACAATATCGGAAATGTTCCAAACCTCCAAAATAAATTTATAAAATAAAATAGCAATACCATTTTGTTAGGTTGATGAGAATGTCCGCGAACAGAATTTCACAATAAATTGTATCTGTGACAGTCTGTCACTGTTTGACGTTTGTCTAAACAAAAATATGCAATTGGAATGGAAATGTCAAAAGCTGACAAACATATTTTCTAGAAGAAAAATAATTCTAATAATTTCAATTGTGTGCGCTTAAAAACAGTTGCGTAAACTTTCTACAATATCACCTGAGTTGAATAATGATAAATGTGACAAAATTGGCTTAGAAGAAGTGAGAATACAGCAAGAACAATGAGTAAACACACTTACACCACGGCGAACCTTACGGATAAAGAACTGAAGGAGCAGGGTAATAGAATGTTCAGTCTGAGACGTTTTGAGGATGCTATGGCCTGTTACACAAAGGCTATTGTGAGTAAAAAATATTTTTGCCAATCTCTTGCCTTGGCCAATCATTTATTTTCACTTGTTCACACAAAGCAAAGGATAAATCATTCTACCTTTGTTTTTCAATGTTTCAGAGAAATAAGACTAAACAATTCATTTCTTACTGATTTCATTGTTCTAATTTCTTTTAATGTAGGTAGTTGGTGAATTTAAAAAATGCTTAGATAATGATGAAGTGTTTAAAACTTGCATTTTATTGAGATGGTTATATTACCTTAGTTTGTGTCTCCATTCATGGTTCACTAGTCATGCTATGTTTGTTTCTAATCAGAAAATGTAAACGATTTTATATTGTACTAGTTTTTAAAATAACGTAGGTTACTTTTAAAGTAACGCTTGTGGATTTGCTAGAAATACAAATAAAAACAATCTGAACTGTAGCCATGGGTCTTTTTTCATATAATCTGTAGGGGCATGTCGTAATTGTAATTTATTCATATCTTCTCATCAACTTGCAAGCAAGATGTATTAGAAAAAGCCATTATTTGCATCAATGATGTCTTTCTAAAAAGCAAAAAATGTTATCAGGCAGTCACAGTCTACTTCTCACTTACACTCAACCTCATTAATCTTTACCTACCTACATTAAGTCAAGAAAGTCTAATAAAATAATTTGTTTAAATGGTTTACTTTCAGTCCGCTTAGGCGGCTACTTTCACTATTTGTACTGACAGCAGAATGCAGTTTTCCCTTGTAAAACATTCTTATTTGATGTCTCACTCAACATCCTAAAAGTTCTCCATATTCAGGGACTTGTACCCGAAAGATCCAAATAGACCCCTATTGCGTTCACTCACGTGTCCATCTGTATTTCCGTCATCTGTCACACAATTTGTCCTGAAGAATTTTTTAAATTCCCATTGACCTATGAACTTGAAATTTGGTGATATTGTTTATACCAAAATATATATAAATTGGGAACACCAACAAGCACTTGGCCAGTTTTCTGTTTTTAGTCCAACCAAAGCCCCATTCCTATGTTTTTAAGGCATGACTGCCTACCAAAGCAGATATTTACTTAATTAATAGATTTATTTTAATAAAGAAATATTTTAATTTTAAGATTTCCTTTTATTTCTATCATTCATTCTTCAATTCATTAATACCCAATTCAGTATTATCATAACCTTCAAACAAGACTATAAGGCCTTGATAAATACAATTTCAGATAAAGAACCCATCTGTAGCAACATACTTTACAAACCGTGCACTATGCCACCTGAAAATGAAGCGATGGGAGGCTACGTGCCAGGACTGTCGTCGGGCTCTGGACATAGACAATAACCAGGTCAAAGGACACTTCTTCTTGGGTCAGGCCTTGGTGGAACTGGATTGTTATGACGAGGCTATTAAGCATCTGCACCGAGGTAAGTAGGAAAAGGATCCTGCACACTATAAATAAATGTTGAATTTTTGACAGTTTTAGACTACAGATTCCAATTTTATTACATTGTAGTAAGACTACTCAATGCAAGTATTGATTTGTCCAACTAGTCCTTTGAGCTCTGTAATGATTGTTAAAAAAATTATTTATTTTTTTTCATTTTTATTATTATAAATTACCAAGATAACAAGCTAAATGTTGAAGTTATACTTCATATATTTGTCATACCAAGGAAAATGAATTAGTGGTGGGGGATACAAACCGTATATAGTTACAAAATCTATATACTGGTACAATATCTACAAAGCGCTTACTAGCACGTTCGATAATCTACATATTCACATACCGCTTGTACCACATCCGCTTAATCACAATAAAAAGATATGATTTTGTACTTATTCATTATAATCTTAAGACTATTTTAATGACATAACTTTAGATCTTATGATTTTACTTGATTTATCTTTATCTTATGATTATCAAGTTTAAACTATCAGCATTAGCACCAAAAAGATGATATGTTTATAAATACAAATTTACAATACCAATTCAGATTGAATACCGTCACATCCAATTTCAACAGCATATCAGATCAGGTTTGAAAATATATATGCATACCTATGTACAATATTTAGATATTCAAATATTATTATATAGTTTTAAAATAAGACATTGAAACTCGAAATCTATTTCGGATACGATACTCAGAAAAAGCGATACGATCCAGGCCTAAAATTAATAGAATGACACACCAAGTTTTATCAATACAAATAGGTAGAAAATTATATCTTTATTATTGTACCTTATAGAAACGTCGGTAATAAACTAATAATGCCTATCTGCAATGCTTGTGTTCATTTATCTTTTAACTATATATATAAAAAAATTAATCCCTATTTCCCTTGGTCACGGCATGACGCGTGAACGGCTGGACCGTTTTCGCTTATTCTTTTATTGTTATGTTTGTTATTGTTAGGAGAAGGTTCTTATGAAAAAAAAAACAAGAAAAAAAAATGTACCTTACCTAAATAGGTAGGGTAGGGTAGGTAGAGTAGGGTAGGTAGAGTAGGGTAGGGTAGGTAGGGTAGATGAATGTTTGGTGTTTTTATGGCTAAACAAAGTTTTCCCGATCAGCTAGTCTATAATATATATAAATGAATCCCTATTTCCCTTGGGCAGGGAATCACGCGTGAACGGCTGGACTGATTTCGCTTATTCTTTTTTTTGTTGTTTGTTCCTGTTAGGAGAAGGTACTAATGAAAAAAAATGGTTGGTATGTAGGTAGGGTAGGGTAGGTAAGGTAGGGTAGGTACAGGGCCGGATTTAAGGGAGGGCAATCGGGGCAACTGCCCGGGGCCTCCACAAGAGAGGGGCCCCCACATAAATTGTATTTATTAAAAAAAAAACTTACACAACTATAGGGTATCTATAGTGGAATCTCTAACTCGAATGTCAAGGGAAATGCAAAAAAAATCGAGACAAAAAGTTTTTGACTTAACAAGAACTTCGAGATACATATGATTTAACTGCTGAAATTTCGAGCGACTAAGTCGGACTTACTGAGGATTTTGAGTAAACGAGGTTCGAGTTATAGAGATTCCACTGTATTACTATTTGAAAACTTATCTAGTAATTTTTATTTTATATGATATTAACATTATTTATTATATCTTAATTTTACTTGCAGCAGCGTATTGTTTTACTGTGTTTGCGACGGATGGTCGATCCGTGATCTCGTCTCGTTAGAGCTATCGCTCTGGGAACACAATGCGGGGTGTTGCAGTGCACAGGGTTCACGCCGCCCGCTTGTCTGTCTCCCCTCCCATACGATTATATATATAAATTATTGAAACACTTGCAAGAAAAATATGATTTAACCTATTTGAAAAATAATTAGGGTCCTCCACTCCCCTGTTGCCCTAGGGCCTCCACACCTCTAAATCCGGCCCTGGGTAGGTAGCGTAGGTTATGTAGGGTAAGGTAGGTAGAGACGGGTAGTTAGGGTAGATGAATGTTTGGTGTTTTTATGGCAAAACAAAGTTTGCCGGGTCAGCTAGTCATTAATAATAATGAGCCAAATCATTAAACTAACAATACCAGCTTTGTAAGAAACCTTATAACTATTTGGACATCAATAGTCATTATGACAAAATCAATATTGGTCTATTTTTAGCCACAGTCAAAAGGATTCCGTTCAAATCTAAATTATATCCAATTATCATAATATTTTAATTAGTAATTCAAGGTGATATATTGTTAGGCACCGCATGTCAACTTATGCCTTTTAATTGACAAATATTGTTTTAGGTGACTTAGAAACTCTTATGATAAACTAGGTTAACCAGCGGCTTCACCCGCGTGAAAATTGTTTTCTTATACCAGGATGAAAAGTAGCTTATGTGTTATTCCAGACCATAATCTATCTGTGTCAAATTTTATCTAGATCCGTTCAGCCGTTCTGGCGTGATTGAGTAACAAGCATACAACCAAACTTTCGCATTTATAATACCAGCTTCTGCCGTGTCGTTCAGGTGAAAAGTATTTTATTATCCCAGTGGAACATTATGCCATTATAAAAAGTACCCTATGTGATACTCCAGACCATAATCTATCTCTGTACCAAATTTCGTCTAGATCCTTTCAGCCTTTCTGGCGTGATTGAGTAACAAACATACATCCATATTTTTGCATTTATAATACTAGCTTCTGCCATCGACTTCGCCCGCGTGAATGTCGGTAATTGTCCCACGGGAACTGCTGGGATATAAGTACCCTATGTGTTATTCCAGACCATAATCTATCTCTGTGCCAAATTTCATCCAGATCCTTTAAGCCTTTCTGGCGTGATTGAGTAACAAACATACAAACAATTTTTTGCATTTATAATACTAGCTTCTGCCATCGACTTCGCCCGCGTATATGTCGGTAATTGTCCCACGGGAACTGCTGGGATATAAGTACCCTATGTGTTATTCCAGACCATAATCTATCTCTGTGCCATATTTCATCCAGATCCTTTCAGCCTTTTTGGCGTGATTGAGTAACAAACACATCCAATTTTTTGCATTTATAATACTAGCTTCTGCCATCGACTTCGCCCGCGTGAATGTCGGTAATTGTCCCACGGGAACTGCTGGGATATAAGTACCCTATGTGTTATTCCAGACCATAATCTATCTCTGTGCCAAATTTCATCCAGATCCTTTCAGCCTTTTTGGCGTGATTGACTAACAAACATACAACCAATTTTTTGCATTTATAATACTAGCTTCTGCCATCGACTTCGCTCGCGTGTATGTTGGTAATTGTCTCACGGGAACTGCCGGGATATAAGTAGCCTATGTGTTATTCCAGTCCATAATCTATCTCTGTGCCAAATTTCATCCAGATCCTTTCTGGCGTGATTGAGGAACAAACATACAACCAATTTTTTGCATTTATAATACTAGCTTCTGCCATCGACTTCGCCCGCGTATATGTTGGTAATTGTCCCACGGGAACTGCCGGGAAATAAGTAGCCTATGTGTTATTCCAGACCATAATCTATCTCTGCGCCAAATTTCACCCAGATCCGTTCAGCCGTTCTGGCATTATTGAGTAACAAACATCCAAACTTTCGTATTTATAATATTAGTAAGATAAGCATCATGCCTTTTATCAGTCAGCGTATAATGTTCCCAACGCTGGGCCACAGGCCTCCTCTCTGTGAAAGGGGATGCCAGGCCATAAAGCTGCCTACACATTATGACGTGTCGTGGCGTGGCACGGTATATACCTACCAATCATACGAATATGTTCAAGCCTACGTCATATCATATTACAACGAGTCTTGTAGCCAATCAAATGCGTCATAAGGCGCCACGCCACGACACGTAAGTATGTTGCCGCCGTTTTAATCTACCACGCCGACCCAGTGCGGGTTAGTAAATGTCACGTCTTTGAATATTTAGTTGTAGGACATGCTGGTTTCCTCACGTTGTTTTCCTTCACCGTTTTAAGAGCGGGAAATTTACCCATATAAATTAAATTGTATTGTTGTAAAATGGTATTCTAAAAAACTGGTTTTTGTTAGGTTAGGCTGATGACCATGTAAATTAGAATTACCCTCAAAAGTTTTTTTAACAAAACCTAGTGCCGCATTTATTAATTTGTTCAATGTCACTGGTTACTGTGTTCTCAATTCGGATGTTTATATATATTTTATTTCTTTTTATTTATATATGTCCGGGCATAACTCCGTCATATAGAAACGGATTTGCAAATTTATTTTTGTGATCACTTCGCAGATGTGTACAGTTCGCCCTGGTACACTCTCATTCCACCGTTTATATTCAAGTTACATGTTATTGGGTAATCTATTATTGGCATCACTGTGGGCATTATATGTACCTTACTATATACAACGTGTCCATTATGTACGTACCCTAAAAAGTGAAAAATAAAAACCCGGTGTTCCTGTTTTCATTTTTTTACACCGCTTTCCGAAATTGAAGTTATTTTTCACTTTGTAATGTTTTTATTTGACAGTCGGTTGTATTTTTAGGGTTCCATACCACGAAATGAAAAACGGAAACCTTATAGGATCACTTTGTTGTTCGTCCGTCCGTCTGTCTGTCTGTCAAGACCCTTTTTCTCAGGAACGCGTGGGGGCTGAAATTTATATCAAATACTCAGGTCTACTGTCCCTTAAATCTGTGAAAAATCTAACTTCTAAGCTAACGCAATCAAAAGATACAGCCGTTTAAGCCGCAATTTCCGCAAATTTTCGACACTCGCAAGGGAATCAAAACCTACAGGGTACTTCCCGTGAACTCAGAAACTTGAAATTTGGTACGAAGCAACGTCTTATAGCACAGATAAAAGAATAATTGCAAAAACCGTAAATTTTTAGTTACATCTTATAATAAAAATATTTTTAATAATTTTAAACTTACTACCCCTTTCCTCATGGACGCGTTGAGGTATTAAATTGAAATGCATATCGAATACTCAGATCTAAAATACCTTTAAGCTGAGGTTTGTACGGAACCCTCGGTGCGTGAGCCCGACTCGCACTTGGCCGGTTTTTTGTAAAAAGATTTTAATATTAAAATAACCAAGGTGATATAAAATACAGTAAGACCAAAATGTATTTTCTACAAACACTTTAAATCCGGTTTCCTGATTCAGAAAACAATTTAATTAATTTATGAAACCCCAGCATGCAGCACACATAACTTGATTGCTGGCAAATTTCCAAATTTATTCAAACAGTGTGATTCAAAACTTGGTAGGTAGCATGTAGGTAGATCAAAAATAAAGTATGTACATGAGCCATTCCCAAAAAATAAGTCGCTATGAATTCTACATGTGTGAATCACAAACATTCGAGGTGTCTAATACGCTAAAAGCGTAGATGAACGATTAAAACAAATTAGGACGTTTCAGCTAAATGTGAACTGTTTTCTTCAGCAAGCGATTTGGCGCGTGAACAAAAGCTAAACTTTGGCGATGACATTGCTGCACAGATCCGTATCGCCAGGAAAAAGCGATGGAACTTACAAGAGGAGAAGAGAATATCACAGGAGATTGAACTGCAGTCTTATTTGAACAGGTATTTATTTTTTGAGGACTTCCTACAAAATATCTGCATCCTGCTGGAAGTAATTTCTATTGAAATAAGTAGTACCTTTGTGCTCTTCTAACTGTATTCTTTCTTTTTTATGAAGTGTACATAATAAAGATGTAGGTACACAAAAAATTGCATAAGGGAATATGCATGTAATTTTTTTATTTGCTAAATGGATACTTGTTATTTAGAGTAAACAAATGTGAAATAATTTTTAGGGTTCCGTACCCAAAGGGTAAAAACGGGACCCTATTACTATGACTCCACAATCCGTCTGTCTGTCTGTCCGTCCGTCTGTCACCAGGCTGTATCTCATGAATCGTGATAGCTAGACAGTTGAAATTTTCACAGATGATGTATTTCTGTTACCGCTATAACAACAAATACTAAAAACAGAATAAAATAAATATTTAAGTGGGGATCCCGTACAACAAAAGTGAATGGTACGGAACCTTTAGTGCGCTACTCCGGCTCGCACTTGGCTAGCTTTTTTTTTAAATATCCTGATCAAAGACGAAATTATAAAACGCCAAAGTTGAGAATTACAATCCGATAGAATTTGTTGAGAAGTCCGACTTGCCTCATGACGTCAGATGGCACGACGCTCATATAGCTAAACTAAGAAGACGGCGTTTTCGTAGAGAGGGACAGATATCCTTCTTTAAATGGTTATATCTCTTTCGTTTTTCAATCAGTTTTGATTCTGTTTTCACTTTTAGTATTCTATTTTAGTCTTTTTATCGATAACTAATAAACTAACTAAACGGTCTAATAACAATTTTTTTTTTCATGCATATTGCCTATTAATACAAAAAAATAAGTTTTTAGACTAGCACACTACTTCAATATTAAGAAACCACGAAATGCTTTTGAGTATTAACTAATTAAATACCTACTGTCCTATATTACGTTATCATAATCATCTGCGCTTTGTTCCATCCACTGCTGAGTAATTATAGACCTTATTGTCACAAGAAAATTAGGGGAAAATCACCTCTACAGTGTCGACCGAAATGCTAAATAGGTATAAGGACTCATTGGACTCTGATCTGAACTATGGCAATCGATATTGGCCTATATCAATCTGCCTAGCCTTTTCCCAACTATATTGGGGTCGGCTTCCAGTCTAACCGGATTTAGCTGAGAGTGTTTTACATGGAGCGACTGCCTATCTGATCTCCACAACCCAGTAACTTGGTAACACAGTACCCCTTGGCATACCCCTATTAGTCTACTGAGATTTTCTATAGATTGCATTGGATAGATGCGATGATTTGTATTCGAGAGGTGAGCGTGCTTACAGCTCCGGGACCATTCTGGAGAAATGGGAGCCAGCTTCTCTGACGTCCTTAACGGGGATTGAATCCGCTAGCACCAACTGCGCTGGTGCTGGTGCTTGCACTAGTACTGGCGTGCTGGGGTGCGTGTGGTGAGCGGCTTTATTGCTCCGGTACCATTCTGGACAAATGGTAGTGAGTAATCACGATGCGACTCACATTTTCTCTTGAGTACCAGGGGCGAGTGCTCTCGGAGGCGTGACCTACCGAAGATGGTCGCAGACACCTCGTAAGGGGTTGTCTGGTATAGTGTGCCGCCTTATATAACGTAATGTTGGTGAAGGTGGCCACTATAGAAAATCTCAGTAGACTAATAGGTGTAGTACTCCTTGGCAAGACTGGTGTCAGACCTCAAGCTTCTGACTACCCGTAACGACTGTCAAAGATATTCAAATGACAGCCGGGACAACGTGCTTGCCGAGGCACGGAGGAAACTCGCTATGGCGAAATGGTCACCCATCCACGGACCGACCTCGTCAAGCGTTGCTTAACCTTTATGATCGACCAGTGCGGCTGTTATTATTTAGCCACGAGCTCCTCCGTATAATGTAAATTCTTTGTAAAAATATATAATGAAAGTAACCAGTACGAGTAACAAAGGATACAACAAAAGAAAAACGTCACACGTCTCACCAACTATTTATTTTGCTGCATCAATGGCTGTACTTCATTAATGTATTCTTGATGTTCAACTGTACATTGAAATATTCAATGAAACAGTCCCTTGCACATCACGCTCCACTAGATACCTTAGATGGTCGTCGGCTTAAGATTGTCGACCTAACAAATACTCAAGGTGAACCTAACAATGGGACATGCAACGAAAATTATCGCGGCATTAATTTGATAAATTGTCAAACATACGTCAGCTATTATAATTGGTTGAATGAGTTTTAACAGCAAATCGCATTGAATTGAGTTATGATAATTCATTTCCAGATTTTCTGCGCGTTCGTTGAAGTTATGCAATGAGAGTGCAGCACCCTCATTGTGTAAAAAAAAAAGAGTTTGCGATCGATTCCATGAATAGGGTAGTTGACAAAACTATATATTTAGTCCGTCAGTTAGATAACCTAATAATATTGGACTTGTATATTTTCTTTTGCCACGTAATCTAAAATTATAACGATACACTGCGTTGAAATATCGTGTGACGTCACGGCGCGCGTGCTACACTTTATACTGATAAAGTGACGTCACAAGCCCCCACTCCTGAACTTTCATGCGCTTTATCTTTGTCAATATATATAAATATATAATAAATAGAATTATCATTTGTCTACCTAGGAAATAACCAGGGACTGAAAGCGGTTACGGTTAAAGGTTAAGATACCTCAAAAAAATATCGGTACCGCTTTAACATAAAGGTAGAGCTATACCGATACCTTTATAAATAAAGGTTGAGCTAAATAACGGTTTAACCTTAAAATGATTTCGGTACCGAAAAATATGCGAGGGGCGCGGAGCGGGTGCGCGGGAATGTCGAACACGTTAGAACTGTGAACAATTTGTTTGCTGAATCTACTCTTTTACTCAACTCTATGTTCGTTGCCGACTGTGTGCCGCGCAATACGTTTTTATTTTGTCGATCTGTTACAACCCTTATTACAAGGCAATAAAGCCGACTTTTGCATTCTCTAGTTAAAGTCTCAGTTTTCATTGCAAAGCCAATGCTGAATTGCAGTTATCGCACAATAGCGGAATTTTAATATTAATTTCGTTAGTTAGATTCTGGAAGCCGTCGCGTAAACCCAAATTCGTTAGACTTATCTCGAGAGATACAAGAAATTATAGAAAGTCGTTATTTCGGTTGGTGTATTTTCGTGTACTATTAAATAGAACTTTAATCAAAAGTGCAATTGTGTGTTTTTGTGAATAAATAAGTGGTTTGGTAGAAAATAGTTTTTTTTTTTAAAGTTCTACGGGGTCGGCCGTGTAACAGATCGCTGATACTCTGATAGTTCATCAACTTAAATCAGCGTTGGACTGGGACCCAAAAAACTACCAGGACATTTTTAAACTGCGCTCTCTTCGAGTGTGGTCCGCCACACTAGGCAAAGGCAAAAAATAGGATTAATAATTATCGGACGCTATGTTTGAGTTAAATTAAATTATTATTTAATTATGTTTACTGACATGAAATCAATCAATCTATCTAGCCTAGAGTATGAAACATGTGCTGAACAATAAGCTCCTTCCATACCTAGAAGACAACGACATCCTCAGTGACCACCAATACGTCTTCCGCCGAAATCGGTCAACTGGGGATCTTCTAGCGTATGCCATTCACGGCTGGAGTGAGGTCATCGAGAGGCACGGGGATGCGCTTGCTGTCTTCCTTGACATCTCGAAGGCTTTCGATAGGGTCTGAAATGAGAGCCCTATTGGTAAACTTCCTTCCTTCGGTCTGCCTAGTGGTCTGTGTGACTGGATTGCTGACTTCCTGAGGAATCGGTCCATCCGAGTGGTTATCGCAGCGAGAGCAGTGGTGGCCCAGTGGTATCGGCCGCGACTTTCAAGTTGTAGGTCGTGGGTTCGAACCCAGGCAGGCGCTTTACTTTGTGTAAATTATTTCATCACCACTGCTCTAAAAAACGGTGAAGGAAAACATCGTGAGGAAACCGGCATGTCCTAGAACCAAAAATTCGAAGACATGTGACATCCACCAACCCGCACTGGGCCCGCGTGGTGGATTACGGCCCATCCCCTCTCACAGCAGAGAGGAGGCCTGTGTCCCAGCAGTGGGAACATTAATAGGCTGATAATGTGATGATGTGAGTGGTTATCGATGGCTACTCGTCCGGTCAGTTAGGTATTAACGCAGGAGTCACTCAGGAGTTGCTGAGAGATACGTGTCCGGCGCACGGGCTACTGGGGAGGCCTTGGTTGAGCGCTTGAACCTGTGGCAGTCTCCGAATGGGGCGATGCCAAACCAGACAGTTTCAATGCTGATTGTACTCAGGCGTGTCTTTTTGCCGCAAAAAAGAGCCTATTCCACCCGAATCCATCTTGCCGTGGTGTAACCATGCCGATAACGGACCATCTCGACTTTCTTGGTGTTACGTTAACATCAACCCTCAATTTTGGTCCATTCATTGAGGCAAAGGCTCAGTTGGCTACTAAAAAGTTGGGGATCCTTGTATAGGTGAGACGGTACTTCACGCCTGAACAGCTGCTCAACTTTTATAAAGCGCAAGTTCGGTCATGCATGGAGTACTGCTCTCACCTCTGGAACGGATCTGCCAAATATCAACTTGATGCACTTGACAAACGGGCCAAGAGGCTTATCGGCAACGATGCACTGGTCGCCTCAAAGCTCCAGAGGATTGAACATCGACGCCGAGTGGCCAGTCTGTCGGTTTTATAGCGGTTACATTTCGGGGAGTGTGCGATGGAACTGTACAATTTGATTCCGCCTGGCCCTTTACATCATCGGACAACAAGACGTACGGCAATGCGCCACCGGTACATGGTGGACATCCCACCATTCCCACCCATACGTACAAAGCGTTTTGCGATTACTTTCATTATGCGCATAGCTAAGAAGTGGAATTCCCTGCCGGAGTCTTGGTTTCCTGACAGCTGCAACCAAATTAAGTTAATTTTAGGCAAGCGTTTTTCAGCGTCGACCATATCATAGCTTGCCATCAGGCGAGATGAAAAAAGCCTTGTTCCCAACTAAATAGAAAGAAAGAAGAGCTCTGGCTCTTCTTTCATTGTAACTGGATACAGCTGAGTACTAGTATTTTACATGAAAGGACTGCCTATCTGACATCCATAACCCTATGTCCGGCAGTGGAGTGTTAGCCGGCGGGAACATCTTCGACGAGAGCATCCAGTTTTGCGAGCTCGGGGTGGCAACAGTCGTGGCGTCGATCTGCGAGCTGGGTTTGTAGATAGCGCCTCATAAAACTGAGGCTACGTTTCCATAAACTGGAGAGGGGCAGATAGCTTCCCAGCTTGTCAGTGACAGTTGGAGATGCGCAAGCCCAGGTGGGTTGATACATTAACTGTCTTGGCCTAACCCTGGATGGTTGGTGGGGCTTCGAAGAGCATTTCCAGCGCCTGCAAGTCCCTCGCGTTGAAAAGGCAGTGGGTGCTTTGCATACGCGATACTACTACTCACCTTCGCGGGACCTTGAGAAGAATTTCGCCGCCTCTACGCAGTGTCATCCGATCGATGGCCCTTAATGGGACGCCTGTTTGGTCAAGCAGACTATCAGGTGTCCGACGCTGCAGGCCTAAATAGTCTGCAGCGGAAAATGGTAATTTGTATCGCATGAGGTTACGGAACGATATCCTTTGAGGCGGCAACACTCCTGGCACGCTTTCCTCTGCTAGATATTCTGGCGGATATGGAAGTGAGGGTTTACAACCGAATTTGCGGCATCCGCCAGAATGGTGATAGCGCGCCAGAAATCGCTGTATTTAGGCCGAGACGGCAGGAACGGTGACACGCGCTACTCGAGCGGTGGCGCGAGCGGCTACAGCAGCTGCAATTTTTACACAAGCACGTTGTCGAAGCCGTCCTGCCGCACTTTGAAGCATTGCTGAAAAGAGAGGGACGCATCTCCTACAGGCTCAGCCAGGTACTGCCCGGGCACGGTTGCTTCGGTGAATATCTGAATAGGATTGGGCGAGACACCACGGCAAATTGCCACCACTGTGGAGGCGACCTTGACTCTGCACAGCACATGCTCGAGGAGTGCCCAGTGGGCCTCTGAGCGGCAGTTCTTAGTCACCAGGATCGGGTGAGACCTGTCTTTTCTAGCAGTGGTGTGGGTCATGCTGGCAGAGATAGAAAACTGAAGGAAAATGGCCTCCTTCGATGAGACCGTGATGGTTCAGAAGAAAACCGCCGAGCGGGGTCGTGATAGGGCCGATCCCACTCGGAAAAGAAGGAGCCGGAAAGCCAATCGCCCCGATGCCTAAAACGTCGAAACCCTCCCTGCATTATAAGCAGGCGGCATTCCGGGGTCATGGGCGCTCAGACTGGAGACTCTGTCCACCCACCAAGTGAATCCAGGAAAGACGGTGGCACAGTGATCACGTGCTGCCGTGCACAGTGAGGCTCAGGAGAGACGCTCTTTTATTCTCCCCACGGATGTGTGCTGGGGTGGTTTTAGTGAGTTAAAAAGACCACACTCCCTAGTCTTTTCCTCAAAAGTCCTGGCGCCTTTTGAAGGTTAACAAAAAACGGCAGAGGGCGTCCACAAATATCCACCATCGCGATTGGTCTTGAGCTTCACGATTATTTATTATTTATTGTTTACTAAAAACAACATTACATACATGTGATAATAAAGTACATGTACAAAGGCTACTCCTCCCCGCGCTTCACCTCGCTCCACGTCATTCCGATGCTCGTCGCTTCTGCCAACATGGTGCGACGCCAGGTTTGATGGGGACGGCCAAGCTTTCTTTTCCCTTGGGGATTTCAGTTCAAAGTTTGTTTGGGTATGTGATCGAGACCCCTTTGGAGCTTGTGGCCAATCTATCTCCACTTGCGACGCTTGATCTAGTGGTCGATCGGGTTCTCGTGGCATTTCTCCAAAATCTCTACGTTGGAGATAGTCGCGGGCCAGTAAATACCGAGAATGCGACCATGCGACGAAGACAGTGGTTGAAAAACGAAAACTTTGAATTGGCGTTAGATGTTTTGTTTTGTATCCTTTGTGACCTTCCACGTTTCGCACCCACAGAGCAGCACTCAACCGGTTTCGCACCTAGCTAGGCCTAGCTTGGCGTGTCCACCTACTGGGCCCAAAATATTTAAAGATGTATAAATTAAGGGAAATGAAGCTGGAGTCCGGCTCCGGGGCGCTCCGCGGACCTGCCATGCATGTTGTGACCTTTGTAAGATAAATGTACCTACCTACATTATATACCTACCTACTAAACCACATGCCACGCCAACGTTCGCAAATTGCCAGTAGGTAAGCTTGCTTACCTAGCTTAGTTAGGTACCTAGCCGAAATCAACTACCTACCGACGTGGTTAATAGAGTATGGATAAAAATACACATGCCTGTATCTGGCATAAATATGTGCAAGTAGCTTGCATATATGCCAATATGACATTAACCAATCAGAAGTTATTATGGCACATTGGCATGCAAGCTACTAGCACACTTTTATACAAGTTACAGGCATGTAACTGTCATGTATTCCAATATTGTAATGTTGCTAAATTAACCTATTAGAGGGACGTAGGTAGTGTAGGTACCTAACTAATATGCATTTTAGAAAATAGCATAGAAACAAATCGAAAGAAAGCAGAGAAACGTAAGAAAACCTTAGGTAGGCACTCGGCTTAGTCCGGCCACAGCCGTGTCCTTCCGATCGGAAATAAAAACCAATACCGACTGAGTTATAATAACACGACAGGTCGACAGACAGAGTGGCGAGGCGGTGCGTCAAAGAAAACCCCTATTTATTAAGGTAAGGTACCGCTACCAAAATATTTATAAAAGGTTATAGTACTTCTACCGAAATATACCGGTATGCATTTCAAACCTCAAAATTCCGCTACTGAAAAAAATAACTATATCAAAATATTTCGGTAACCCTTATTTAACGGTATGACGTCATACCGAAATTTTAAGGTACCTTAATTTTTGGGTAATTCAGTCCCTGGAAATAACCCTATTTAATAATAAATAATTAATATATCCCTATTTAATAATAAATAATTAAATTATCCCTATTTAATAATAAATAATTAATATATCTCTATTTAATAATAAATAATTAAAATATCCCTATTTAATAATAAATAATTAAAATATCCCTATTTAATAATAAATAATTAAAATATCTCTATTTAATAATAATTCATTTACGCAATAAGTCTGCAGATGTTAGTGTTAGTAATTTTTATGGTTTTTTAGTACCTATTCAATCTTTGTTAATCAAATCTTTTGCAGGTTAATAAATGAAGATATGCAGCGTAGAATAGACGCAATGAAACTAGATATAAGTAATAAGGACGATGTTAATATTAAGGCTTCTAAAATTGAGGATGAATGTGTAAGTTCACTCCTTTAATATTCTAGTTACAATGTAAATAAACTCACTATATTTCATTATATTAATATCGAATTATATCGCTGATCATGTCTTGTTTCGTTTTCAGAATAACTACAGAAGTGAATTGAATATATTGTTTTCTAAAATGGACGAAAGGAGACGGGTACGTAATTTAGAAACATACCTATTTTGACTTGGTTTACTGATACACAATAAACACTACCTCGAGGTCCAAGCACTAACAATGCAAATTTGGTTCAAATAAATGTCACTAGATGGCGCGATATGAATCGATTTGTTATAAGCAGCATAAAATTATGGAATATTTGGCTCTTAATTCACATTTCAAAGTTTATTAGAACGTATCATTTAAATTTGATTCCAATAGATGGCGCGGTTTTAAATTTCTGAGGCATGCTACTCGATTGTTTAAATTTGTATTGCAACACATTTTGGTGCAATGAAACTGTAAAAACGTGCATATAAAACCCCAAGTATTTAAAGAAAAAAATAGTCATGAACCGAGAAAAACCTTGCAAGTAAAAACTTGCAAGTCGCTGATATCACCATCTATAGCCGAGGAACGAAATCGAACGCGATCGAAGTACTTATAAAAATCAGACGAAAAACGCTAGTTACGTCGGCACGGTTTCTTTGTATTGGATGTGGAATCTGTATGCTAGTATTATATTATCTGTGACACTACTAACATTCATGTTTCCTCTTCAGAAACGTGATGTACCGGATTACTTGTGCGGCAAGATAAGCTTCGAGATTCTGAACGAACCCGTGATCACACCTAGCGGCATCACTTATGAGAAGAAAGACATAGAGGAGCACTTGGAGGTAAAAATTTGCATCAATTCATTTTGAGAAGATTACTCACACTTGTGCCTTTTTACCCGACTGCCGAAGGAGGGTAATGTGTTTATCACTCTATGTATGTATGTATGTTTGTTCTTATGTGGCGTTTTAGACCAAACGCGTTGACCGATTTTGATGATTCTTACGTCAATCGATTTGTCTTAAACTTGCGAGTGTCACTGACTACATTAAAATTGGAAAATAGTAAAATGGCGGCTTTTGGGCGCCATATTGTGGGGGTCCAAATTATTTTCTTACAAATCATCGTGTGGGGTACCAAAATAATAATTAGAATAATGTTTATATTAATAGAAGTAATTTCAAAAATTTACTTCTTGTTTAAATGTAAATAATTCGAATAAAAAAAATGTTGACATAAAAGTTAATACAAAAAATCTAAAAACCCGACTGCTTTAGAAGCGAACTATAAAGACGTAAACAAGAAGAAAATTATGCTGTGCAGTCGGAGGATATACTGGTATAGGATATTCTGGATTACCAGCTCGCGAATATGTATGCGTGCGCGTACTAAGCGTAGGTGCCTATCACATCAATAGGGTCTGTGTATCTCCTTCTATTGCGTCCCATTCACACACAAGTACCTTGTAAACCTCTTGTCAGTCGCCTTTCATTCATCCTCTCAACTCAACATGACCAAAGCATGAAAACAAAACACGGTGTGAGATTATGTACGAGTATGTATGGACTCCAATTACAAATATAGACTGAAGTCAAAATCGTAGTGTCATTGAGGTAAAATTTATTGATAAGACGATTAGTGAATGACGTACATTGTTGTTTAATTTGCCGATAATTTTGTAATCTATATTACATTGCATGAATAAAGTGACGTTTGTTTAATTCATAGATTTAGGTCATTACATGTATCTAGGTTTGTAGACTTTTCTACGAAATAATTTTGATTAGATATTCAATCGTATTTTATTTCATTCATTTTTATCTTCACTCTAGAACAGGGGAAACCAATTACTTTGATTTGAGGTCTGTTTTTTATTTGAAATAATATGACCGTCGATGTCTGTAAGGATTTACTATATGCATGCCTATTATATTTGAGGAGTACCCTCGATTTCTCCAGGATCCCATCATCAGATCCGAACCTGATGAACATGGTAACTTTTTTTTTTTTGGGTGTTAAATAATTCAATGACTTGGGTGAAACGGGAGGGCGTGTCAGACTTTTACTGAATAAAACGCACCCGTGTTCCTTCAGTTGCTACCGCGGCCCTGGCTCAAGTAACTGAAGGAACATGGGACCAACTGGAAAGTATACCCTTACAAACGTGAGACGAATTTTACTAATCGTTCCAAACGTGTTTGAGTAATCAGATAACATACATAAAAAAAGGAAACCGCGAACCGCGTGGAAAGTTTAGACTCATGTTACTTAACATATTGAAAAACTAACGTTACAATGTTGTTCCACTTATGCGGCACTATTGATGACTTTATGTTTTGTTATGTTGATACTTTACTATTAATATTCCTCTTTTTTATTTATTGTTTGCAACGTTAATCTTAAAATTTACCAAATTGTCTCATTGTTATCTGCGGAGAACGTGGTTGATTTCACATTTGTATCATTTCTGTATCCTATATATTTTGTAATTCTTAATGTGTAATTGTTTGTTTTCCCGAATAAATAAAATAAAATAAAATTGAAATAATATACTTAAATATGTAAATATAGATACAATACCAAAGAAGATATTGATGAGTAGATTCGTCCGTTGGTATTAAAAAAAAAGTTACATCTGGTTAGAGGATACATCTGGTTTTGGTCAGCCAGCTCGCGAATCTGTATCCTTCGACTGCACAGCATGATTTTCTTCTTGTTTACGTCTTTTTAGTTCGCTTTTAAAGCAGTCGGGTATTTTGATTTTTTGAATTAACTTTTTTTATTTGTAACTTTTTAGTTAGGTTACACTTTTTTTCGAATTAGGTACATTTAAACATATAAGTGTTATATATTTTTGAAATCACCTCTTAATTCCCTTTATTTTGATACCCCACACGATGGGCTTGGAAGGGGAAAAAAAATTGGTGCTCCACAATATGGCGTCCAAAATCCGCCATTTTTCTATTTTCTAATTTTAATGCAGCCAGTGACACTTGCAAGGTTATAAGACGAATCGATTGACGTAAGAATCATCAAAATCGGTCAATGCTTTTGGTCTCTGGAACGCCACATAGGAACAAACATACATACATAATTACATACATAGACTGATAAACACATTACCCTCCTTCGGCAGTCGGGTAAAAACAAAGCCCAGGATGAATGATTAAATTCAGTATTTTAGTAACACAAGTAAATTATATTGTACTGTTTACTCAAGGTCCACACAAAATAGATCAGCGGTCCGGATCCGAAACGCGGTCCGTCATTTGGTGACCCCTATTCTAGAAACTTGAATCCTCACACGACAAGTTATGTGAAAATTTTCATACGAATTTTTCTTTACATAATAATAAGGTGCTTTCCAATAGCTCAAACAGAAGAATATGGACAAAGTATAGTTGATCTCGTAATTGCTTTAACAGCCTGAGTTTGACTGTCATTTGTAATTTAAAAACGTCTATACTCCATTTGAAATAACATTAGAAATTTTTACAATCCGTTTTTACAGTCCGTTCAACCGATTTTGAGTTCTATCCCGTAAAATGAATGGATGGCATAAAAAGCATAAACCTGCTACCAAAACTAAGGGCCGATTTCACCAATTATATTAACCGCTGAGAAACTCAGTTTACGCAAACACAGCGTTCGGAAACGAACGCTGTATTTGCGTAAACTGAGTTTAGTTGAACTAATCGCGATTAGTATTATTGGTGAAATCGGCTCTTACTGTTTAATACAGCTGCCATTTGTCATATCACCAACGCAATAGAAGTCAAAATCGGTTGAACGGCTGTAAAATGGGATTATTTAAATGTCTAATGTTAACTCAAATGGATTATAGGTCTATGTTTGCTTAAATACATTGTGACAGTCAGTTATAGTCCATCGGGTTAAGAAAATTGTGAGTCATCGTTGTCTGCCGGCCTCTCGACTAATCAGGCCGCAAGCTTTGTAATTGTTTGACGAATGTTGCGACTTCATTGGTTTAGAGGCGGGCTGACAACGCTGAATCACTATTTTCTTAAAGCGTATGGACTTATAGTATCTGGTATAAAGACTGGAAGTCGTAGCGTTGGAAGGCTTCTACTAGATGTCCAGATGTTTCAAAGCTGTAATGATGATGTTGATTATCTGGCTTCACCGGCTACGAGGATGACTCTCCACGTTTATTATAACAACCAATTTCTGTTACAGCGTGTCGGCCACTTCGATCCGGTGACCCGCGTGAAGTTGACAGCAGATCAGCTGATCCCGAACTTCACCATGAAGGAGGTGGTGGACGCTTTTCTGCAAGACAACGAGTGGGCGCTCGACTACTAAGCATGGTGTACCCCGCACTACTTGCGCTATGCTGCGCTCGTTCTTAGGTAGATGTGTTGTTAAATGTGATGTGCAATAATACCCTGACTAAAGAATAAACGCTGGTTTTAAAACAAATCAAATTATTTGTATAGTATTTTTCTTCTTTCCGAGTCGTGGAAAGCTCTAGATATTTTGGGCCCAGTAGGCAGCCACGCCAATAGCAGCGTCAGCGGCGTTCGTTAGTTATTCTATGGACGTAGTGCGTAGCCGCTGTAGAAATGAATACAATTTTATCTACACTTACAATGCAATGTTCCAAATATGAATACAAAAAATATTGTATAAACACGTACTTTATATTCGTGAATACGTAGAATTAAAAAAGAAACCATTACAGTGCAACATTATCCTTCGATTTTCAAACAACTGCATCATAAAATAACTTTTTAATTTTTATAGCACACTTTTACTTTTTAATTTATTGGCGCGTAGGGCGCGTATGGGTTCATTGACTTAATGTAGAAAAGTAGTGTCATTGTCTATGGATGCGCGCGCTGTGCAGTCATGCGCAATGAAAATCTTAATTACCCGCCATACCACATATTTTTGCCGTTTCCACTTTTGTTTTATTTCAACTGTATGATTGAACATAAAATAGCGTATGCAACGGCACATAATTAGGTATTAAAACACTCGCGTGATACTATTATCACATTCAGCTTCGGCTCATGTGATAAACCCACGCTCGTGTTTTAATAACCCCTATTTATGACCATTGCATAAACTATTATTAGACTTTGTTTCTATTCATGTACCAGGTCTAATGAAGCCTTAAGTTTAACGGTGCACACAGGTATGAGTGACAAAGGCGTTCTGCTAATCCAAATATTTTTCTAAAAATCGATGTCTTGTAACTGGTGGGTGCTGCCGTTAAGAGTAATGACCTCAAAAGAAAATTTGAAAACATGTGACATTTACCAACCAACATTGGGCCGCCGTCTCCGTCACTCATAATAAGTATAATACTCACAGCGGATCCTTGTGTCGTTAAATTGGCTGCAAGACCCTGCGCAGTAGTTCTTTTTTTGTGTCAATGATGAAGGTGAAAATAGCATTGTATAACTGTCTCTTTCACTCGCTTACATTTGTCGCATCGTCCTATCTCGCTTACTCTATGCAGTATACTCGATGACAAACTGTTTCTTGAGCAATGGTTGGCAGAGACAGCTTCAGAGACACAAAGACCCGCTGTGACTACTATTGCACGGTACCTGTATGACAGTTTCTTTCTAAAGAATATATGTGGCATAAACATAACATAACATCACGTCTGTGTTCGCCGAGGGGCACCAATCCACCACCCACATCTTGCCAGTTAGGTCTTTAAGTCCCACCCACAATTTCAGACTCCGGGGCTGCTGAGAAAGTGTGTCCAAACATAAAGTGGCGCTGCCTGCCGCGCTTTGATGGGACGACTACCGCGTGTGAACGCTTCTGTCTATCTGCCGCGGACAAACATTTTATTAAACATTCGTCAGTAATTGTGTGCCACGCAGTACATCCGCGGAAACGTGCGTCAGTGTAAGACCGATTTCACCAATGAAACTTATCGCGATTAATTCAACTAATCTCGGTTTGTGCAAATACAGCGTTCTGATTGGTAGTTTTCCAGCGGTCTCAATAAATCGGAACGCTGTATTTGCTTAAACTGAGTTTAATTGAACTAATCGCGATTAGTTTCAATGGTGAAACCGTTTTTTTTTATTTTTTTATTGATCAGTCCTCCAATGACTTCTCTCGCTTCCGGTGAAGTGGGAGGGCGTGTCAGACTTTTACTGACTAAAACCCACCCGTGTTCCTTCAGTTGATTGTGCCAGAGCCGCGGTAACTCTCTTTCAAATTTATCCGCGACCCATCGGCCCTTAGTCCTAAGTAGAGCGCAGCAGAAATGTGTCTTGCAAACGCCGCGTGTTGCTGCCGCGCTCTTGCCGCTTAATATTTGGACAAACCTAGAAATGCCGGATGTAAAAGCTAATAACCACTACTAACAACCTATAACTAGAGTCTTGGCATCGTGTAAAGAATTTGTTTTTTCAATAAAAAAAAAAAACTTTTTTAAACCATCTTTTTTAGCAAACCAACGTTTCTGCAAAATTTAATCTTAATCGGTTGAGGATAACTGCTTTGAAATTCAGTTGCAAGATTTGACCCGAACATACATACATTGCAAGTTAATAAAAAGCTTGAAAAATAATGACGCTTATTGAGAAATGTTCTGAGGCCTTACATTACAACTGTCAGTACTCCAACCTATCGGTAAAATTAGTCAGGGTATTACTGCTTAAGATCGTGTCCGGTTTTATTCACGTGCTTGTTTTACGTTTGTCCGTCTTGTTTCGGACTAGAACGAAGCTTTGATCATGAACAACCGTTTTATTGTATGAATAATATAGTAGACTTGCCATTCGGATCAGCGCATTCAATCGGATTGTATAACTGCTGAAAAATAATAATAACTGTGGATAGCTAAAGTTAAGTTTGAATTGATGAAATTGTCGCTGAACAGTCAACCCGATAATCTGCCCTGAATCTTTATATGGATTATGACAACATCAAGAAAGTCTTGGCTTAGATGCATTTTCGAGCAGAGCGACACTGGAAATTCGCGAAAATAAGGTCCGAAACGCTGCGTCTCGCTTATGCGTTCAAGACAAACAACTACGAACGCAGCGCTGCGACATTAAAAGTCGTTTGACTATCTCTGCTCGAAAGTACTTAATCGTAATTACCCATGGGTTCGTATGTCATTAATCGTCACCGAGACTAAATAATGAAGAACAAGTAAAATTTAATAAACCCCCCGACACATTTATCTTGCGAAAACATCCCGCTTCAAACAGTAAAACGCCCATAACTTTTGAACGGCTGAACCGGTTTTATTCAAACATAGCTAAGAACACTCTCGACACAATCACATTTCAAACAAAAAAAAACTAAATCAAAATCGGTTCATCCGTTGAGGCGCTATGATGCCACAGACAGACACACAGATACACAGCAACACACCTCAAACTTATAACACCCCTCTTTTTCCGTCGGGGGTTAAAAATAGACGGTCGCGGCGCAGATTTATCATTTTCGCAATGGAGTTTTGATTCCAGGTTCCACGCTTTCCACCTGCAATTTTTTGTGAAAATAGTTTGTATAGTTTAGCTGTAAAACTTTTTCAAAACTGACGTACTTTCGAATTTGGAAAATAAGTTAAGTACATATATGTATTTTCAATCTCTACTCGGTCCTCTGTTTCAAAGTTTCAAACCTATGTTTATCATAACACAATAGTCGATGTATAAAATATGTATGTTACATTATTAAAATTAGCAATATTACCTAACTCTCATATAAAATACGATTTAAATCAAGTCGGTACGGATTTTCTCTTGTGCTTAACCAAAGGTTCGGACTCATAATTTGCTCATATTATAAATTATTATTTAAAAGTATATCTGAGACACGTACGTGTGTTTAACTGTATTATCAAAATCGTGAATATGTAGATATCATGAAAGAAAAATTATGAATGTCTATTGTGCGACGAATGAAAATTAAATATAAATAAGGTGGAGCTTGCTAAGCCTGCTCATAGATTTTTTACCATGCTTCTTAAAATATCCATGTAAAATCCCCGTCACGAGAAGCTAGAAATTTTGTAAATAAAGAACTTCTACTAAGTTAGCGACAATTCAATCAACAACAAATAATCCCAAATTCAATCAACTCAAAGTAGTATACGTGTAATACGAAGCTAACAAGCAATTTTAATTGGTCGGGTTATATTTTAGCGATACAAAGCGCTGTCGTCTAATTTTTTGTGGTACTGGAACGCGTCTGACTCACGGAACGTTCCAGTATAATCCCCGGCAAGTAAGTTGGCAAGAGTCGAAAGATGCGCAGAAGTCGTTTTTTAGGTATTTTTGGTAGTGAAGCGGGGCGCAGGGAACCTTTAGGACCGTTCCGAGCGAGAGATTGGTTGGTCAGTTGATACAAGGATCGGCTGACCAATCGTGTCGCGTCCACGTTCCGTTCGCTCTATATTGGTCAGTTCGCGGTTTATGCTCGAACTTACCCCCACTACGCCAACACCTTGCCAACTTACGTGCCGGGCACTATACCACAAAATTTAGTTTGCTCTGCTCCTATTTTATTTAAATAACATCACGCCATATACCCCGAAGGGTAAGGCAGACGTGCACCCATAGAAAACCCTTCGCCACTTATTATAGTTATTTACTTCAGCCATAAAAAGCTTTGTTCCAAATACAGCCGTTTTCTTTAAAATTCCCTCACGTTTTGCATAACAATTTATGCTTACAACAGACCGGTAACAATCGGCGCATTCATTATCGCGTCAAGCGTTGTAAGTCTGTTTCTGACTGAAGTAGTGTTTTGCTTACTCTCACAAATACAGGCACCATGCACAAACACTTAACTAAAATTGTTTGTTACACATCTTGCCATCAATGTAATAGATAATAATAATATAGTAAGTAAGCAACATAGATCCTAATGTAAGTAGAAACAATGCGTCCCTGTTTAATATTAACGAATTGAAAATCACCGAATTTGCTGACAATATTTCAGGAATATTGTACTCATGAATATGAACAATTTCCACTCTCGAGAAATCGCGAATAAACCACATCCTTTATAGCTGCAATATTTCCTGGAGTTTGGTTTTCTTAACACAGGAGTAAATCGTAGATGTGACATTCTCTCAAAAGCAAAAAATTACGTGGTTTTATCTTAAAACTGTTTAAAAATAATGTGTTCCTGAAACAAACAAAGCGTTTTCTAAGAGCCCTGTGTCTCTTAAGTAACGTGTTGTGATTGCCTTAAAAAATAATATGAACAGCCAATAATATAAGTTAACATGAGTTTTCAAAATAGGCTTTTAAAACCGGGTTTATCTTTGGCTACACTCTAGTAAAAACTTAGTGAAATTGTAACAATAATAAATTATGTACTAGAATTTTGTAAGATCTTGCTTTGTCTAGCGTTACATCGAGTTTTGTCAGAGTAGTTACGTCAAATTTTCCTTTGGAGAGGAAGGCCAAATAAAAGATAAATTAACTGTGTGAGGAGTGATATGGAAAAAAAGGGGGTCAGTGTTAGCATGAAGCCATGTATTCACTAAGAAACAATGTTTCGCATACACAGTTTCTGAAACATCACGTAGATGTTTACAGGAGCAATGTTTTGGCAATTCTGCCGTTCATGGACATCATCAATTGTTTATATTTACAATATGTTGCCCGAGGAGATGCTGTTGTTGGGTGGTGCGTACATTTATTTACAGGCGATGACTAGTCAAAAGACCAATCACTTTCTCTTTTTAGGCTTCCCAAATCGTTTGAAACTCGTCGCGTCATTCTTTATTTATTGTAATCAGCAGACGAGCAATTTCATAATATGCACTTTGTTTCCAATGTTTCTATTAATTACAAAAAAAACATTATCCCTCGTTAACTCCATTACACGCGCGTCCACACTCGTATGCATCTGTTGCGAAACTGATTTTTTGGAATGCTCCTGCATCCTGGTGGGAAGCACAGAAACATTGGAAACACGTAGTGTTTACCGAAACAAAATGATGTATTTCTGAAACAAAATGATGTGTTTCTGAAACAAAATGATGTGTTTCTGAAACAAAATGATGTGCTTCTGAAAAAAAAGGATGTGTTTCTGAAACACATCCTTGTCCTGTTTTTATAAACAATTGTTTCTCAGTGAATACGTGCCTTTACGATTAACAGGACGGAATGCAAGAAGAAAACGTGTTGCGCCGAACCCAAGTAACATAGGTCAAAAGCATGATGGTTTCTAGAACAATATAACAATGTTTATTTGAAATAAGTAACCCCTTCTGGGGTCATCATATTCATTATTGTGAATATCTTCGTCGAGAAAAAAAACATAAAAACAAAATCAATCGAATGTAGTGAACAGTCGATTTTACAATGACCTCTTCAAAGTTTTTCAAGCTAATTAATTACATTTACAATAAATATGCATGTATCATGTTTTATACAATTAATATTAAAGATGATAATTAACTTTCGTAATTCACGTCACTTTAATCTTAAATATTTTATAATACACCTAATGTTGTATGAAATATTCATGTATGGGTATTTCTTCTGTGGATAGTTAGTCTGATTAATAATAATAATAAAATAAATTGTTTATTTATCTTTGCAAAAACAGACATAACTTTGGTATCTAAATTTATGTAGGTACATATGTTCGTCATCAATATTATGTGAGAAGTTGACGAAGGCATAGGAATGCCTGTATTACAAATCACCACAGAATTTTTTTGGCATAATTATTCTTTGATGTGTCTGTCTTTGTTCAAGATCTCAGTATAATGAAATAGGCACTGGAATGTTGATCGTGTTTCGTCATTTTGAGGTAGGATTATATTAATAAATTAATTAAAATATTATTTGAGAAGAGAAAGCTTTTTCTTGAATGTATGCTTTTTAAATGACACTTATATTTCGATTTGTGAAATGCAAGAATATGCTTTTACTATGAGTGAAAAAAAAAATAGTACCAAAACATGGGTTATTATTATTACACTGTTTCAATATCATTTGCATACAGTGTGTGAACATATTTATGTGATAGGGTAGTTGTTCTTTTTAGGGTTCCGTACCCAAAGGGTTAAAACGGGACCCTATTACTAAGGCTCCACTGTCTGTCTGTCACCAGTCTGTACCTCATAAATCGTGATATTCGTGAATTTTCACAGATGATGTATTTCTGTTGCCGCTATAACAACAAATACTAAAAACAGAATAAAATAAATATTTAAGTGGGGCTCCCATACATCAAACGTGTTTTTTTTTGCCGTTGTTTGTGATAATGGTACGGAACCCTTCGTGCGCGAATCCGACTCGCACTTGGCCGGTTTTTAAACAAACACTCGATTTCTGATAGAGAATAAATAAAGTTGAGAAACTGTCAAACTCTACAAACTTGTCAAACTTTAGCACTTCAGAAACCGGGTGTAAATTCGTTTCGCCAGCTCAAACGAGAACAAGCTCTCATTATTTGTGCTTATGAAGATGGTATCCGAATATTGAAACCATTACATAGAAATTGGTTTATTCATGTAATAAATATTGTTTATAAATGTGATAAAATGTAGTTAGTAATTGTAAAAAAACTGCGGTTGTTTACTTTGTATTGGTCATAATTAATCTATTTGATAATTTGACGATTTTCTGCTTTAATGCAGGTTTAACAAATCATTGAAACTGTTTTGTTTTTTTTTATGAAAGTTAGAACTGTTTCCATGTTTTGCTAAAGTGTATGTAAAATTAAGGTATTTTTATTTAAATAAAATTCGAACTTGTCTGAATTAAATATAATATCACGGATAATTGTACGTAATTTCGGTACTTATAAGAAGTGTTTTCTAAATTCGTAATTCATAACCAATAATAAAATTGATAACGAATGTTCAATAAAAATAATTCTTAGACACAGCATACTTATTAGTCATATTTGTAATTTTTGAATAGTAGGTAAGTGTTGAGATGGCAGCGCGTATACGCGCGTTTTTTTGTATTTTATTAAAGCAAGCTGCATATCTCGTTTGCGCGCCTTAAGTGGCTAATCTGTGTTATCATTGAGATGGTCGTACCTCCATCATCTTTACTTATCTATAAAACTGGTCCACACTTAAAAACCCTGTATTCGTGGAAAAGTCGCATGACATTGTTTTTTCTTGTTTCAATTTCGTGTGAGGATGTGGCCACCTCTGGTGTCAGAGTTAATTAAGCCGCCTCTGGGAACCCCACAGGCCTCTGACTTGGCTATTTCAGACTTACATTAACTATATAAGTCCACGTAGCCTCACGATGTTTTCTTTCACCTTTACCTGTGATGTACAAGATAAAATTTAATAAAGAGATAAAACTCAGAAAGTTTATGGAACAGGTTTTTGTGTTGCGGAAAACCAGCAACATTTAATAGTGAGAAACAATAAGTTTCTCACTATTAAATGTTAGTTAAATGCTAGCAACATAAAATTGTTGTTGCAAACAATGATAAGCGGTAGAGGCCAAGTAAAATTTAATAAAGAGATAAAACTTAGAAAGTTTATGGAACAGGTTTTTGTGTTGCGGAAAACCAGCAACATTTAATAGTGAGAAACAATACATTTCTCACTATTAAATGTTATTTAAATGCTAGCAACATAAAATTGTTGTTGCAAACAATGATAAGCGGTAGTGGCCAAGTAAAATTTAATAAAGAGATAAAACTTAGAAAGTTTATGGAACAGGTTTTTGTATTGCGGAAAACCAGCAACTTTTAATAGTGAGAAACAATACATTTCTCACTATTAAATGTTAGTTAAATGCTAGCAACATGAAATTGTTGTTGCAAACAATGATAAGCGGTAGTGGCCAAGTAAAATTTAATAAAGAGATAAAACTTAGAAAGTTTATGGAACTGGTTTTTGTGTTGCGGAAAACCAGCAACATTTAATAGTGAGAAACAATACGTTTCTCACTATTAAATGTTATTTAAATGCTAGCAACATAAAATTGTTGTTGCAAACAATGATAAGCGGTAGTGGCCAAGTGGTAGCGGTCGCAACTTAAAAGTTTTAAGACTCGTGGGTACGAACCTAGGCAGGCGCTTGACTTAGTGTAAATTATAACATCACCACTGCTCTCAAAACGGTGAAGGAAAACATCGTGGCGAAACCGGCAGGTCCTAGAACCAAAAAAATCGAAGGCATGAGCCATCTACCAACCTGCACTGGCCCGCGCGGTTTATTACGGCCCATTTCCTTTCACAGAGATGAGACCTGGTTCCCAGCAGTGGAGTGGAAATATTATACGCTGATTATAGGTACTGAACAAAGTTGTACAACTTTATTTAACCACGGGTCTTTGTACAACTTACATCACAGGCATATTACAATGCGTTGTAGTGCGAAAAAACATATACATAGGTACTATTTTCAAACTAGCATTATTTTTGCAGCTTCTTAATTGAATGAGTGTGGATTAGTTTTGTTTGTTTAATAGCAACTAATTATTATATTTAATTTTATATAGCATCAAAATTTACAAAAAAGTGAAACCTTGACCCCTGAGGTAACAGCACCTGTGTTTCAGGAAAAAATGAGAAAAAGTTACAGTCAGGAAGCAAACATGTTAAGCACTTGTCATACAGATACATGTTCACCCCTCTGTCTGTAATTTTTTTGACTGTACGAAAAGATTCACTTGTATGTCGCAATCTTGACACTTGTAATAAGTTCCGTTTAAGTAAATGTTATTTTAAACTATTTTTGTGATTTTCATTTTAACTCTTCCTCAAGTTCTATTTTTCAATGTAGGTATAATATTCACAGTGGATATTTGTGTCTCTGAAGTTGGTTCTGTCAATTAATGCGCAAGAAACAGTTTAACTGCATAGAGTAAGCGAGATAGGATGATGCGACAAACGTAAGCGAGTGAAAGAGACAGTTATACAATGATAAAGTCACTTTCAATATTGACACAATAAAAAAACTTTTTTGCAAAAAAATACTACCGACTTCGAAATACAAAACTACAAAGTGAAAAATAACTTTATTTTTAGAAGTCGGTGTCTTTCGTAAGTACCAATTTTTTGCGTTATGGACACCGACTTCTAAAAATAAAGTTATTTTTCACTTTGTAGTTTTGTATTTGGAAGTCGGTAGTATTTTTTTGAAAAAAAGTTTTTTTATTTTTCACTTTTTAGTTGTACCTACCTAATAGGTAAGTTAGTAAGGTACCTATAACGCCAGAATAGATTTCATGAAACTTTAACATAACCGGTGAAATGAGAGATCTGCTTACCCCTTAAGAGTGTACTGGCGTGATGTTATGAAATGTTATAAACAATAAACAGACATGCGATTGCAGCAATCCCGAGAGATTTGCCGTTATTTATTGAAGAGTTCTGTAGTATATCTCCGAAGTTCTTTATCAGATCTTAATAAAATTAAAATGGGACCAGTTTCGGAACATACTTTTTCAAACAAAAAAATAATTTTCAAAATCGGTCCACAATTGACGGAGATATCGGTGAACATACACAAAAAAATAATAAAAAGAAACATAATGTCGAACATAGAACCTCCTCCTTTTTGGGAAGTCGGTTAAAAATAGCTACTGCGCAGGCTCTTGCAGCCAATTCAGAGACACAAAGATCCGTTGTGAGTATTATTTTGAAATTGTTATTATTTGTCTTTTTACGCGACTGCCGAAGGAGGGTAATGTGTTTATTAGTCTATGTATGTTTGTTCCTATGTGGCGTTCCAGAGACTAAACGCGTTGGCCGATTTTGATGATTCGTACATCAATCGATTCGTTTTAATCTTGCGAGTGTCACTGGCTAAATAAAAATTGGAAAATAGAAAAATGGCGGCTTTTGGGCGTCATATTCTGGGGTCCAATTTTTTTTTCTTCCAGTCCCATCGTCTGGGGTATCAAAATAAAGGGTTTGAAGAGGCGATTTCAAAAATGTACAACACTTATATGTTTAAATGTACCCAGTTCGAGTAATATCTTAACTAAAAAGTGTTAAATAAAATAATAAATCAAATAATCAAAAATCCCGACTGCTTAGAAAGCGAACTAAAAAGACGTAAACAAGAAAAAAATGATGCTGTGCAGTCGGAGGATACATCTGGTTTTGGTCAGCCAGCTCGCGAATATTTTTTTTTTAAATGTTTTAATAAGCATCTGTTTGAGAACCGCAGACTTGTATGGGATCATAAATTTATAATTATGTGATCCTGTTAATTAAAATTACGTAGCGCGAGTTAATATTAGGACTAACAATAATAACATTACTTACCTTTTACTGTCTAACTGCAGGGCGACCGCTTCGGCACGAGCATTAAAATGAAATCCGGTCACAAACATCCAACTGAATTTCCTAAGGAAAAAGTCGAGGATTGGCTCTCGCCTAATTCCTCCTCCAATATTGGACCAATTTAAAAGATATTCTATAAACTGAAAAAATAAAGATATATATTTACCTGTAGTTGTCAAATTTGTACACTAGGCCTCTATTGGACATCGCAATTTTGAGCATCTTTTGAGGGTTCTAGTGCTTCTCTTTCTTTAAAGATAATGTTTCACCAAAAAAGAAAACAGCGGCACAGTTTATATCTTTATTTTTCAGTTTATAGAATATATTTTAAATTGGTCCAATATTGGTGGAGGAAATAGGCGAGAGCCATATCTTGAATTATGACTTTTAACTTAGGATATTCAATCGGATGTCTGCGACCGCATTTTCTCTTAATCACCGCGCTAGCTCATGACGGGCGATTTCAAACTTATATTGACTATAAAATCCAGGCTTCCTCGCGATGTTTTCTTTCACCGATTTCAGCCATCCAAGATAAACTTAGACAGAATGTATTGAAAATGAAATGAAAAAGTTACATTGTTTTTCGCTTTGATTAGAACCCCCTCCTCAAGCACAAGAGGTGATTCTTTTGCCACTGGGCCTACGTTGACACTATGTATCATTTTTGACATTTCCACAATCGCTATCGCCAATAAGTCATATTGTCAAAAGCCCCAGGAAAAGGTTGACTGGTAGAGAATGCATTGCTGCATTAAGTCCGCCTATGTATCACCATTGTGCACGTAGTTTAAATAAATAAATAATGTACTTGTATAATATTAACTCAATTTAAGATAAGAACCTGGGCAAACGAGCTCTGCTCGGTTGAAAATGGAGAAAACGACGTTTTCTAAAAATAAAAGCTAGACCGATTTATCGTCCCCGAAACCCCCTGCATACAAAATTTCGTGCAAATCGTTGGAGCCGTTTCCGAGATTCAGATTATATATCGTTTAAAGGTATTAGATTTACAATTCGTTACTGAATCTAAACTCGATAAGCCACATTTCACACACTACATAAGAACATAATTATTCAAAACACTTACACGCTACTTAACGCAAATGCATGCAAAAGACTGCACCCTAACGAGCAGGGCAGGCATTAGATACGGTGGCAACCTGTTACCGTGTTCAATTGTTTATTAAAGGAATACGTCACGAACACCTGTTGCTCTAATGCATAACGATACCGCACGGAATGTTTACACCGGTGTTACGTTCGTGTCGCTGAAAGGGCTTTGGAGATGCTAAAATAAACAGGCTGTTAGCCATGGAAAGTGCTCGGCTTTTTTGTGCCCGGCGGTGTAAGTTCGGAGTAGATCGTGAAGGATAAGGAGGCAATGTTTGATTTTATGATCTAAATTAAATCTACAATGTATAACTTTACCCTGCAGCCTAATAGGGATGTTTCAAGGGTAGAAAAATGATAATTGTATTTAGTCCGTCAGTGAGATTATCAAAAAATATTGCACCCGTATTTTTTCCTTTATCAAATAAATAAAAATTGACAAAGATAAAGGGCATCAAAGTTCAGGAGGGCTTGTGACGTCACTTTATCAGTTTATAGTGTAGCACATCGTGACGTCATACGATATTTCACGTGGCAAAAGAGAAAATACGTGTCCAATATTTTTAGGTTATCAAACTGACGGACTTAATCGAAATTTTTTGTCAACTACCCTATTGCGTAAGTGAATTTGGCAAGGAAAGGGGTTTGACCGCCATCAATCTACCAATCATATAGATGGAAATCCACATCGCATGTGATTGGTCGATTTGTCATACTCTTTACCCTGGTTTGCCCGCTGCTGGTTTCTCCGAAGGCTTGGGAAGAGGCGTACCTATCAAATGTTCTTATGTCGAAAGCTAATCCTGCCGACAAACTGTCACGCAGTTCAAGCAGGTTTATGATATAAGTACAAATGTTTGGTCCAAAATAAAAGTTTTATTTTATTTTAATAGTGCACTCACATTTCGCCAAAGCTTGTTGCCATCAAACGGTCACACATCACAATTCCGGTTTGCTTAAGAGAAATTTTAGACGGATAAACACAATAACACTGCTGGACCCTTTAATCGAATCCTGGACTATATGGTCAGCAGTAGCGCTGTCGATCACTAGACCAACAAGGCAGTCGGCCACGAAAGCCCTCCGATGCCGAGGTTCCTTCAAAATCTATCCAGAGTAGGTAGGTAACTACGCTATGTAAAGAAGGTCCGGTTTTCACCTTTTGAAAGTCTACTCAACGAAGATGACCCACTGATCGAACTGACTTCGTCTTTCAATTTGTCTATCTGTCTGTCACAAAGCCATATCTTTCAACCGTAATACCTCAGCCAGTTGAAATTACCACAGGCCCTTAGTTAGCGAGTCTGACACGCACTTGGTCAGCGTTTAATTTTTTTGACGGTCGAGCTTTGCATCGTTGGTCATTATAAATTCATTACGTTGAGAACACAGTCGCGTACGGTCGATCGTCACAGTTCGAGTTTAGCAGCTATTTTGAGTGCTTTCGGGTTATTGAATCGGTTATTGCGCCCGCGTTGATTGTGAAGGCCTTATTTTCGAAAAACCCGAAGTGTTAGTGTCCACAAGTTCAGTGATAGTGATAATCCGGGACAAGTGTAGTGATTCTGTAGAAATCTCAACGTGAGAACTTAATTGAAGTGGAGTAAGTTCACTTCACAAATTGTGACACAGGCTGATATTGCCAAGTGCAATGTTCAAGTGCTGTTTTTTTCTGATAAAATTCATTGCGGGATCCAAGACGGTTGAATCGTTCCTCCGCGGGACTCGTCGAGCTTCATTGACTCGGCGTTTTTCTGGTGGTTGCCACAATTGATTCTGGCTTTCAGAGTTTGCAGTGTTTGGAAATTTAAGAATAGTGTGGCGGGCTTGTCCCAAAAAAAAACAGTGCAATGTTCAGTGTCATGTCGAAAAAGAGCAGGCGGTCACAACGTGGTGGAGTTGGGACCAAAGCTGGACCTGGGCAGCTTCCTGAGCAGGTAGGTTTCAGGTAGGTTTGTGGTTTTTCAGATATTTTCTTCGAGCTTAGGTTATTAGGACTAATATACCATTACTAGGACTCTAAACCTCGAGCCAGAATGAAAGACGATAACTATCTTGTTTTTATTACTAGGTACCGAAGAATGTGCCTGAAAAGTGCCGAAATCGATACCTAGGTAAAAATAATTTTGTAAATAGTTCTTGGACTAGACGAGAACTAAGTAACCGATAGTCTGGTACGGAGATTATGAGTTTCATACTACCAATGTAACTAGATATCGTATTATCTACCTAGATGGTGCAGTAGTTGATCAGTAACGACCCATGGCTAAATGGAATTAGCTTAACGAGTTCCAGCCAAGTCCCCAATGCCAGTTCCATGCACTTTGCAAGTTATGCGGTCGCGGTGGATTAGTTATAAGCCTTATTTGCGGTGCTTTTCTTTATTTTAGTCTTACCTATCTCCATAAGTTACTATTAAGTAACTACCAGTAGCCACTTAACGACGTAACATGGGCTATTTTTAATAAAAATGGATCCAATCGAATTGCTAAGAGCTTGACCTATACAATTATGTCAATTTGTCAACCTAACGATTTCGGTTGAAGAGTGTTTGTTTTTTCTAAATATTTTAGTGATTTAGGTGACCTACGCGTGCCCTAGGTTACCTACTAAACCTGCTCTATCATGACTGTTGGTACTATGTCCCCTAGAGGGGGCAGACGGCATACAAAGTATTTCTCTATCGCGAAAGATCTTGAGCTTCACACTTCACATAAACTGCCCTAAGCTTGGGTATTATCAGGCTAATTTGGCAACTGTATCATATAATATCCTAATTGGCCGTTTTTGTTTGCAAACGCACCCACCGAAACTGGAGAAATTCCTCTTGTCCACGGTTTAATTACTCTAATGGCCATGTAATAAGTTGGTTCTTTAACAGTTATGCAGGTGAAGGCATTCGCTTTTATAATGATTAGCATAGCTACCATACCTACTGCCTAGCACGACAGAATGCGAGTCGTTAATGAGCTTATGAATAACTTGGTCATAGCTAAGTGGCCTATGGTTAGGGCTGCTTGGATAAACTGGATTACTTGGGACCCAGTTCATATACCTACAAACGACGGAAGGGTTTTGATATATTTATTTCAACTGCCAAGGCTTAGAGCTGATCCAGAAAGGGCGAATTCGCCGCGAAACGTTTCGCGTGTTAGTGAGATACTATGCACTAATACATCGCGCCCACAAGCATCACGCGAATTCAAAATACACGCGTAAATCGCGTGCACTACGCCAGACTCTCGAGTCACGCGTGATTCGCGCGTAATGCGCGCGAGTCGAGTTACTAGGGACGCCTTGTTGCGTCCACTTTACGCACAAATTTCAGAGTGAGTTCACTTATCAAGGGCAATGGAGCAGCAACATTTTGTACGGATTTGCCCTAATGCTCGCACGTTGGTACGCTCCTTCTGGGCGCAACGTCCGCGCGGATTTCGCACGAGAGTTTCGCAGCGAATTCGCCCTTTCTGGACAAGGTCTTACTGAATAATGTTGACCGTAATCATTAGATAGTGAGTGATAGTTTATAAGAAAAAGCTAAGGGACTGTTATATATAAGGAGAAATGATGTATTATACTTAGATTTTGCCATCAATTGCCAAACTTAAGTGGCAGGGCACATTGCTCGCAGAACGGATGGTCGAAGGGGCAGAAAAGTTCTGGAGTGATGACTGCGAATCGGAAGACGTTGTGTTGGAAGGCCTCCCACCAGGTGGACCGATGACCTGTGAAGGTTGCCGGGATCCGCTTGATGTGGGATGCACGGGACCGGTCAATACAGCGTTGCTTGGGGGAGCCCTATGTCTAGCAGTGGACGTCTTTCGGATTATATGATGATGATGATGAACAAGATTTTATATACCTGACAATCAGTCAGTCAAATAAAATTATGCAAAGATCTGGTATTGAATTTTACTTTTCGAAGTTCCTAAAGATTTTTTTGATCTTCCTTATCATATTACGCGACGCCCACTGTAAAGTATTTTCCAATATGCCGTTGATTTAAATCGAATACCATACATGGATGCGTTTCGCACACTAAGCGAAACTGGCGACAAAATCTATCGAGAGTTGTTTTCACCGAGAATGCTGAACAAGAGTTCCAGAGTGCAATAAATATATTTTATGAGGCACTTTTCCGTCGATAGCCTACCTCTTTAAAATATGTAGTAAATTGGGAACTAGTGCACAATATTTGAGCGTACTTGGCAGTAAGTCTCGTTGCCTACTTTCGCTAATTAATTAGTTAATCTTATTAGCATAGAAGCTATAGTCAATATTAGTCGTGTATAGGTCATATTTCAAAAAGATAAATGTGCTACGCCGTAGCAGCTACGGCGTAGCACACCTGCAAAGCCGCTACGCAAGCTTGAAAAATGAAACACTCCGTGTAAATGGGATACCTATATGTGCTACAGATAAAGCTTGTGTAAATTATTAAGATATACTTAGTATTGGCATTATACATTTAGTTTCCAAATCCATTTATTTCCAAATAAAATAAAAAACTTATCAGCTTTGCCAATATGCTCTGTACGATGGCTTTTTGTTAATTTACGTGAAACCCAAAATGAATATCTATCAAACTTTAAAACAATGACATGCTCTTTTTCAGCCCACGATCTGCCCACACGTTAAACAATTATCTAAATCGCCAAAATTTTCGCTTAAACTGAAAGAGATTCACTTAAAGTTGTTCTTCTTTGTTGTGCGTAGTCACGCTGCGTATCGCTTTCATTCTGCAGCCATTTGCGACCGAGTGTCGCTAACCAAATAGACCGTGTTCCAATAAGACGGCGATTTAAATAGTTAAGGCTTGGTCGTATTGAGAGCGGGACGGACGGTTTCCTGGTCTATCACCTGACGAGGTGCGGACGAAAAGAAATATCAGCACTAAATTATTAGTTAGTGGCTACTACACTTTAGAGATAAATCACAGATATTGTTAGAGTAAATGTTTGTAATCAAATAAAACAGTATGATGCGTTTTGGAGAACAGTAAGTTCTTGTTAGAAACATATAGAAACGAGTGTATAAAGTAGGTATATTAGACAGTTTTTGAAGCTTTATCAGAATATAGTCTCTCTTAAATTACGTGAGCATAATTGGGTTGATATTCGCTGATTGTCCATTGTTGTGATATCAAACGATTACCAGTGAAGATTTTTAACGTCAGATACTGAAAAATGGACACTATACCCGCGGAATCAGCTCAGAGGCTGTAGACAAGTGGTGGCATTCGATGTTAATGACAAACAGAGATACATGACGTAAGATAAGAGATGATGTAAGAGATACATGACGTGGCATTTCGATACCGTTTGACATTTTTCCAATCGCTTTTGCCATTTTATTTACACAACGTGGCGTCCGCTGCAACCGCGCCCAGCTTAACGCGTTCTACATGACCTAGCCCTACCCAGATACCCTGCCAAAGTCTATTCGTAGAAAGAAAGAGTACGAGTATATTGTAACAATTGCATCGAAGTCTCGTAAAGAACTGTTGCTCCTGGCTAGCGTCCAGGACGCCGACGTTAGGTGCTGCCATTCAATTACACATTAAATAAAACTCCAGTTTATCTCACATGATGAATGTTTTCACTTTCTATTGAGATTTGGCTGGGAAAGCGGTGGAGCGTTTGATTTATTTGCGATTTGTGTGGGAACGATTATACATTGTGATGTCCTAGTAATCTGTTAAGTATTACGACATTTTTAATATTTTAAATTGATCTCTACGTCTCCGAATATTGTTATAAGATAGTTTTTTATTTTTCGGGAAAGTCGGTCTTATACCTGAAAGCCAGCTTCACTTCTTCTTCCGGTGGTCGACAATATTATCATCATTGGCAAATACCAGAAAAGTGAGGCTTACAGAAAACTGTCATTATTAAGTCACATCTAAGCGTCATAATTAAAAAAGTCATCAAAAAGTTATTAGGTTTCCAGGCCGGAAAGTAAAGTACAACCTATATGCTAATCCAGTACCCACATTCTAACAAATCCCTTCATCCTTCCAAACATCAAAACTTTCGCCTTGATAAGAAATCTAATTATTCAAACTTCCGACCATCCCGTCCCATTCCCGTGCATCCCATCCCGTCTCTCGTATATCGTCGTCACACGTGTAGTTTCCGCAGCGGTCGGAGACGGACTGGTCTCGCTCTCGGGCTGCGGAGGCAGTGCCAGGCTTCAGGACGATATCCTGCACGCAGGCGCCGTGCACTCCCCGCCCCTAACGAACTAATGGTAGGGTGTTCAACTGAAACATGTGAGAGGATTTGCGAGTCCTGTGCTGTAGGATGATTATGATAAGGTACTAACTAATTTGAAAATCTAAAACTTCGTATGTTTTAGGTGTGATGTGAGGTTATAAAATTATTTTTCTACTTTCTGAAGGAAAAATGTAATACTTCGCAAGTTTAAAGCAGAATGTGAGCATGTACTTTAGTTTCTCAAGATTTTAGAATCTCGTGCCAACTAGTTGCGTTATTGCCAACTTCGACGAAGAGTTACGTTATGAAACACTCTCGCTGAAAGACTGCATCGTTTATAGTCGAATGTTGTATGGTGTAAGCGTTCTCGCTCGGTCGGCAGCGCCCTGCGCAGAGTAGGTCAGGACAGGGGCGCGCGGGGTGGTGCGGCGCAGGGCAGAGAGAGAAGAGGGAGGGAGGGGTCCCAATTCATGTTTACGGGGCTCGGCCGTCAGCTGTTCGCGCGACATGAATGTGCCGCGCCCGCGACGCGCCCGCGCCGACGCCGCGCATCGATTGATTGATACCTGAGCGGCCACGTGCGTCGTGCGGCGTGCGGCGGCCGCCAGTCGCCCCGCGCTCGCCGGCCCGCGCGCGCGTCCATGCGACCCCGCCCGCGCTGCTGTCCGCCTCAGCTCATCAATGGAGTGCCCGAGGTGACCGGCCCCCAGAGCCCGCGAGCCGCGCGACACCGCCCGTCTCGTAAGTACGACCGCGCCGCCGCGCCAACACCAAACACGTACACGCACAGCACCCCAATCCGTTAGTAAATAATGGTTTTTCCGATAGCATTAATACCCGGAGACAATTTATGCGACTGCGCCGTGTGATGTTTACTGCGACCCGCTCCTCGGGCCACCTTCTCATTACATTAGCGCCGGAAATTTTCTATATAGAAGCGTTTTTCTTATCGATCGTCCAAAGTTTCGTTCCTTTCTGACGGAATATTTATAAAAATTCTCTATCGGTTTACGTAATCGAAGGACAGTGTGATCGTTTGTTATTGAAAGCCGCGGATATCTGCGAGGTGTGTACGAGACACGCACCCCAATCATTACATAAAACATTCCAATCGGTTTCTATCGACCTATCTGTCGTTATCTTTCCTCTATCATCGCTTTCTTAAAAACCGAGAGATATCGTAAACTTTAAGGTCTAACATATTGGTGAAACGCTGATTGCATATCACTCTCCATGGGGCATTAACATAAACATAAGCATAACAGCGAGCAGTTTATTCAGTAAAGCGTGTAACATAACAGTATCCCCAATATTTACTTAGCAACAAGTCATAATGAAGTAATAATACGCAGCGTTCAATTTTGTTCATAAGCATATTGCCAGCTTATGTTACAGTCGACAAGGCTGCCAACAAACTGTCAATCATGTCGTTTCAGGCACTCGGATATTATACAATGTTACAAGTTGCGAGGCTTGCCTAATTGAAGAGCATCGCGTTGTGGAGTCGATACTCACTGATAAGTGATATTTACCTTTACGATGCTGTTACGCGAAGGTACTTAACTTGATGTCGAAGGATGACGGGTTGATATGATTGATTGATGATTTGTAACAACCATTACTTGGAAGTTTGTAGAATGATTGTGCAAATACAAAGTATTATAAGTAAGTGAAAGCGCACTGACGTATCTATTATTTTTATGTGTTTTGAGTTCATAACAATTTATTTAAGTTCAGTCGTTTGCCTTTACTATTTTACTTTTTACTGAGAAATAAGCAATATAAAAGTGATTACATTTTTTTTTATTCGCAGTTTCTCGGTTTGAATCGCTGCACCCATAAAATACCACTATATTCACTGTAGCGTACGTCACTTCAAACTTGATTTATTAAGCCTTACTTCTGTAGTAAATTCTAAACGATAACCCATAAATGATATAGATGAAGATGAAAGATTTATAATAATTTCATTGATGATTTTGTGGTGGTGGGATACAAACTAACTACATTTCCTATTTTTAAGATGCGTATTTTCTTTTGTGAAATAAAACTACTTAAATCTAAAATTTGAATTCAGCATAGAAAAATCTGGAAATGATAGTTTTGTTTTGGGGGCAGTTTTCTTTTGAAATACGAAAGAAAACAACAGTCAATTAAAAATGAGGAGTTAAGAGGTCCAGAGCCCATAAAACAATTGTTAAAACAATACAAATAACAGGTTCGACTGTGAACCTGTTAATGTGTGAGACCTCCTCTCACACCGCTCCTGTGTCCCAGCAGTGGGAAAAAAAATGTTTTATAAAACTCTTGGCAACTGAAACCCTGTATTCGCATAGCTCACTATCCAAAAGTGTGCCTGAAAATGCTTTTTATTGAAATAAATGCTTTCAGTTTGAATATCCTGCTAACCAAAATCATCCTTTCCTTTCTCTTTAATATTTTTCTGTTTCTATCTAATTTCTTCTTTCATTGTTCACCCCTTCTTTGTAATTTTGTTGCATGTAATATTATGTATGTATGTTTATTTGTAAGTTTGTGTATAGTATTTTATATAGCTATATAATGTTTATGTATTAATATTTTTTTTTATGTAGCAGTACACCATAGGCTACCCCTGTTTTATGTTTAGTTCTTTAGGCCACCCAAAGGTTGTCTGGTAGATATCGCTGTCAGCGATAAGACCGCCTTTGTACCCATAGTATTAAGTTGCTGTAAAATATATGTGTAATTTCTCTTTTTGGTGTACAATAAAGTATATTCTATTCTATTCTATTCTACTCTATTCTATCTACATCTCGTGATTAAACTTTCACCAGGCAATATAAAAAGCGTCAAGAGGATGTGCAGCATTCTCATGTACGCGCTTGTAATAACTACACTAGTGCGACTATCTCATCTGACACTGTTAAATATGCACCATGTGCAACTAGCAGGTTATTGCTATACTCGCTTTTTATAGTGCTGTCGAAACAACATGTTCCGACTGCACTGTAAACTGTGGACTGAAATTATGCTGAAAATCATGGTAACTATATTTTCTCTGGTTTGCCATTTCTTTTAAAGTTAATATTTGCAGTGTAATTAAGCGGTGTTTGGTTAGGATTCTTAAGATATAATATTATGATAAGTTTATTTTACACCAAAAACTTTAAAATGCTTTCACCAGTTGACATAAAAGGCGTCAAGGTTTTTGACGCGTCAAGAGTATATGCAGTAGCTTCTTTATTTATCTACATAATTTTGCTTCTTATAGCAACACTAGTGCGATTATCTCATCAGCTGACGTTGTTAACTATGCATCATGTGTACTAACGCATTATTATTACAATATTCTCTAACAACCGGTAATTTTATATTGCTGTGGAAGCAACATGTTTCGTTTTTGGGGTTCCGTACCCAAAGGGTAAAAACAGGACCCTATTACTAAGACTCCGCGTCTGTCTGTCTGTCTGTCACCAGGCTGTATCTCATGAACCGTGATAGCTAGACAGTTAAAATTTTCACAGATTATGTATTTCTGTTGCCGCTATAACAACAAATACTTAAAACAAATAAAATAAATATTTAAGTAGGCACGGAACCCTTCGTGCGCGAGTCCAACTCGCACTTGGCCGGTTTTTACCATTTTTTTATCATCATCATCTTCCTGCTCTTATCCCATGTTACTTGGGGTCGGCGCAACACGTTTTCTTTTTCCATACCGTTCTGTCCCCTGTTACGCTATTACTGACTCCCTTTTCCTTCATATCACTCCTCACACAGTCCATCCATCTTTTCTTTGACCTTCCTCTTCCTCTCCATCCATCAACATTTATATTCATCACTCTTTTAGTAACATGCGCTTCATCCCTCCTCATCACATGAGCATACCAGGACAAACGGTTTCCCTTCAACTTTTCTGTCACTGGCGCCACTTTCAAACTGCCTCTAATATACTCATTTCTCACTTTATCCAATCTCGTCACGCCGCACATCCATCTCAACATTCTCATCTCTGCTACTGCTACATGCAATCTCCTTCCATCCATCTTTTTCACAGCCCAACATTCTGATCCATACAGAATGACAGGTCTAATCACGGACTTGTAGATTTTACCCTTTAACTTGAGGGGCATCCGTGGGTCGCAAGTTGTTCCAGTGACCTGTCGCCGTTTTATCCATCCTGAGTTGATCTGTTGCGTTACGTCTCGGTTAGATGTTTGTGTTTACAAATGTTTTATATAATGTTAAATGTAACTTTTTATTTAATATTATAGTTTCTAATTAGCCAGCATTTTAAATTAACTGATAATAGACTATATTAGTATGTTCGTAATTAGTCTTGCTGAGTCGTCTGTGCTCGGAGTTCAAATGCTACGAGTACCTAATTCTAAATATTCTTATTTTAAATAAACCCAAGTACATAGGTAGATATTAACTCTTAAAACGAGTGTTTACTTCTTTTTGTTTAAGAAATTGATTCCGCTGTTGTTGGATTAGGTAATTTACCTATGCTTGCAATATTTGTAAGTATGTGAGAACCATGTTCCTATTTATAAAATGAATAAATTTACCTGTTAATGCTTGTAATACTTTATATCTTTACGTAGTATACTCGTGTTAGTCTGGGTGCATCGTCTTCACGTATATGAATTAATGTATGTATTGTAAATACATTTTTTCAATGCGTAGGTTTGAAATTTCTTGTCTGTTCTTCTCCATAATAAGCTACTATTCCGAATGGACGGTAGAAGCAATTATTATTTATATTTAAATTTTTGATGTTGAAAAGTGCCGCTTGATGGCCTAATTTATATATAAACAATTTTGACTTGAGTTGACTTGACTTGCATGGATCATTTCCTCTAAAGATCTTTCTTTCTTCTTTTATTCTTAAACATCTTTAGCTATAACAATCTAAGTTCTTGTGAGCTGTCTGGAATATAACATCTTTTTCAAAACCTACTTGTTCTTTAAGTATAATACTTAGTTACCAAGTAAACCAAGCCATATTGCCATCACTTTCTTAGCTTTAAGGATAAGCCAGTAATATACTATCGTCATGGTCTGGACCCTTCCTTTGAACGAGCCACTCTCTCTCACGACGGCAACCTTAAGACGTGATTAAGGGATTTTACCAAGTGTGTGGGGTTCTGGTTTATTGCAGCCGGCTTTAAACTGATAATATCTATCTTAATTACTCCTCTTATCAACTATCTTAACAGTTATAAATTGCGCAATTAAAATGAACTTTCCAAAAAGGAGGAGGCTCTATGTTCGACTGCGTGTTAGTTTTTTTTTGTGTATATTCACCGATTTATTCGTCAATATTATGAGCCGATTTCGAAAAATATTTTTTATTTGAAAGAGTATGTTCCCGCATTGGTCCCATTTAAATTTGTTGAAGATCTGATTAAGAACTTCGGAGATATTAAACAGAACTCTTCAAAAAATAATGGCAAATCTCTCGGGATTGCTGCAATCGGCTGCTATTTATTGCTTACCCCATTTCATAACATAACATCGCGCCGGTACGCTCTAAAGGGGTACGCAGATGTGTACAGTCCCCTGTTTTATTCTAAGTTATTAACGTCCATCCAAAGGTTGTCTGGTAGATATCGCTGTCAGCGATAAGGCCGCCTTTGTACCCCTAGAAGTTTTTGGTGTACAATATATATTCTATTCTACAGTCCACCCTGGTACACTCTCATTTCACCGGTTATGTTCAATTTTCATGTTATTTGGGTAATCTATCCTGTCATAACTGTGGGCATTATAGATAGGTATGTACAACAAATAAAAAGTGAAAAATAAAACCAAAAAAAATACAACCGACTGCACAATAAAAACAATACAAAGTAAAAAATAACTTCTATTTCGGCAGTCGGTGTCAAAAAACGAAGAAACAAAAACAAGAACACTAATTGCCGAAACTGCAGTTATTTTTTACTTTGTTTTGTTTTTATTGTGAAGTCGGTGGTATTTTTTTGTTGTGCTTAACCCTTCGGTGCATAGAAGCGTGATTTTATGTGTTATTTTTTCGACAATGGATTCTTTTACTATTGTAGTTACGAAAATATGCTTTAATGAGTGTACGGAGCTTTTAGTATTTACTAGCTGATACCCGCGACTTTGTCTGCGTAGCATTAGTACTTCGAATAGTCTTTTTAAATATCGCTCAATAATATTGCAAGTGTATGGGCCTTACTTGAGAAATTATTAGTTCACCAAACAAACTGCCAGCTCCCAGTCCTTCCCCTTAAAGATGATTGCCGGGTAAAAATAACATATATTATGTCGTTCCCAGGGTCTCAAACTATCTCCATACTAAATTTCATCAGAATCGGTTTAGCGGTTTAAGCGTGAAAACACACAAACAGAGTTACTTTCGCATTTATAATATTATAGTATGGATTTATATCTCATACTTACCAATAAAATACATATCAGGATTTTTCCTTATGTGTTTAACAAAAAACAGACTTTAACTTAATCATAAGTTAGTATTATAGTATATAATGTATTACTTGTAGTACGTACATATATTTACGTACTAATTATTTTTTTAATGAAATCTTCTTTAGCCGCGTTAAGCGATTTTTGGTAGGCGCAAAAGTTATGGGTTTACGTCAGCAACATGCTAATGTGACAGCGTCATCGACATTCTGATGTGATGTGTGTGCCCAAAGTTTCAAGTTTTCACTTCTTTCAGTAGGCCCCATGACTGTTTATTTTTGCCCGACTACGGCGAAGCAAAAGGGAGGGTAATGGTTTTGACCGGTATTTGTGTACGTTATGTTCATCTAAATTACATAACATAATTTCACAAATAAGGTGTCGTCGGAAGCTTCTTGTTTGTCCGCTGGTAATAGGATATGGCGCCCTCTAGGGGGGAACTAAAGAACAAAAAGAATTCGCCTGCCTCATCTCATCATTTTAAAATGAAGAGGTATTTTAAGTAAGTATATATGCAATTATGTATGTAAGTGTGTGTGTAAATATGTATGTAAGTATGTATGCATTTATGTTCATTTGTACTTTCAGGCTCTGCAAAAACCCCAAAATAATTTAAATAAAAAATAAGTACATGAACTAAAACATCTAAAAACGGTTAACCTCTGAATGAATATGTATGAAATACCATACAATATTTATTATATATAAGTTGTTTATTTAATACTCGATCGAATAGTTTGTACATAACAAATTCAGATGAGAATATTTTCTTGTTTCAAATTTTTTAGAGCATGATTTTAATAATTAATTACAAAACTAATGAAACTAATGAATGTGATGACCTTTTAACATATAACCATTCTACACTTTTGTGTAAAATAAATTGAATCAAAGAAGAATTTTCATTAATTTCTCAAAACAAAATACACTCATGCTTTCACATTTCAATTTCCTTTAAACAAATTCGTTCGCACAGAATCTTTTCTCTGTTAGACAAAAGCAATTTAATTCCCACTTCCACTACTGAGAACACCTGAGAGATGCATTTGAAATACAAGCTTCGTTGTAAACCGCACAGATTTAGTGCAACTGTCAGCCAGGGCTGCAATGCAAATCAAATAGCAGCTCGTAGCAAGCGTAGTTTGTCATCGTAGAGCCGCTACGAAAAGTATGCTACGAGAATGCTACGAAGTTGCTACGAGGATGCTACGAAGTTGCTACGACGTTTTGATAAATGTTGTAATTAATAGCCAGTTTGAAAACGTTTGTGTTTAGCTTAAAAAGTGAAGCTTTATGTTTTTAGCTACTAAATTGATAAAAACGCTAATTAAGAAAATCGTATACTTTTAATTTTTCAATCTTCGTCAACAAAAACAATTTTAATGATTTTTGAAAACCACTGGTAACTGCATTACGCTGAAATCGCTCAGATTTACTGCGGACGTCAGCTGTAGCGACAAAGCAAATCAAATAGCTCGTAGCAATCGTGGCTTGTCATCGTAGAGCCGCTACGAAACGCTACGAGATTGCTACGACGTTTAGAACAAAATCTGCGTTGATCATAGCTTGGGAAATATTCGTAATACATTGTATATTTTTAAAATATAACCCGCTTAATAATACTTTAAAAACTGTATGTAATTAAATTTTGTCCGGATTTTGTACAAAAATTACTATGATCATAACTTTGCAAATTAACATTCGTGATACAAATTATTTATTTTAAAACTAAAACAGCCTGAAAATTCCTTAAAAGGACTTGAGCTAATAAAATCATGTCTGGTATTTATTGTCATGGTCACTCAACGCTACTACATTTTAAACAAAAGTTACTGTGACTTGGAAAATATTAGTGATTTTGATAAGTATTTCTGAAGGTTGTATTTAAAAGCTTCAAAACTTCTTCAATCTAAATGTACTTTAAAAAAAACCCGACTGCTTAAAAAGCGAACTGAAAAGACGTAAACAAGAAGAAAATCATACTGTACAGTCGGAGGATAAATATTCGCGAGCCAGTTGACCAAAATCGGCAGTCGGGTAAAAATAAATTGGTATTTTCATAAATATTGAGCAAGCGACGAGAAGAGGCCTTTGCCTTTCATTGGCTTGTATTATCATTTGAACAAACTTAATTTTAACCAATTTGTGAAAAATGTCACTAAAAGAGACTTTGCGAGTATAGTTTAATTTAGAATCATATTGTTTATAAACATAGTAAATTTGGTTTCCGTTTAGCCTGTTTGAAAACTAAAAATACCAAGATTTGACCAAAATAAAAGCCAGCAAAAACCGGCCAAGCCATGTATTCTTACTAATCAAATGTAGCCGCTCTGTATGTATGTATGCGCGTTCGGCACACTCTTTGTACTTGTTTATACAGTCCTCTATTTACGAGCAGGCCACAAACGAATGCAACCGTTTCCAATCTCACTCCGTGTCAAAGGGAACACTTTAATTCCCCTCTTAAAGGGATTCGCCGCAAGCTTTTTCTTGTACTCGTTTCAGATGGGTACTTTAAAATGTTGCCTATAATATTTTTGAAATAGGAATTACTAAAAATAACCTTTGTTGTAAAAAAAACATCATAGAAAAAAAAATATCGTTCCATATTTAAACATTTTGAATTAGGTCACATCATTGAGGAAGTTTTGTTTTTCTTTTTATAGTAGGCCAGTCTTTATGTTTGTTTTTATTAGGGGCCATAAACTTTTTGGTTTATTTGGTTAAATGATTAAGGGTCTGACGATTAAGGGATTAGGGGCTCTTGATTAAGCTGAGTTTCAAGCCTCATTATTACGATTATAATTTCGTATTTTATTCTGTATTCATTATTTTAATGTTTGTTTTGAAAAGAGGTTTCTTAATTGACTAACGCTTTTTTTTGTAAGAATTGTGTGACTTACACCTAAATTTTGGTGTGGTTTATGTTAACGTTTCTTGCTTCATGTTTTGTATAAGTAGTGTGGTTAGATTTAAAACTAGCTCACATGCAATCACACTAAATCCTTTAAGCTTCTCATCAACACTATTTTATTCAACAAAATCTCAAACTAAATGCCATTTACCAGCTAAAATCACACACCATATTAGATCCCTAATTTAATCCGCTATCCAACATCATAATTACCGCCTAAAAACAATGTTAAATCCCATGAAAGCATGGCGTGATAACCCTGTTAATGTTGCCCTAAGAATCATAAGCGTTACAACCCTAACAATGTGTAAAATAGTTCTGAACTATACACCGCTGACGGAAATTGTACTAATGGTATAACGAGAAAAGTTTGTTTGTGTGTATGTTTGGAATTTAAACGGAACTGCTGCTTATCTGATTGACGTGGAATATTTCAATTTTAGATAGCTTATCGCTGGTGAAATAATGTTAAACGTTTACGTTCACTGAATACGATTATGTAGCTAAATGTTTCGGGTGAGGCATGATTTGAGGAAGTAAAAGGATCATTTTTCAGCGGCGAATAAATTATGAGTTGCCATCTAAACATATCAATGAATAAAGTGGCTTTTCGTGTCTATCTGTGGGTTTTCTTAATGAACCATCATTTATAGGATTTATTTCGCTCCCGTCAACTGCCTATGCATACCCTACCCTACTTCTTACCTTCCTACCCCATCTATAAATTTTTGTTCTATGGTCATTCTTTCGCGGAGAATTTGAACACCGCCATTCAGAAAATTACTTCAAATGCATAAGGCCATTAATCGAATATGGAGTTCAACTATCCGAGTATCTGAATTGCGTGTTTTGTGATATTTTACTTCTTGAACACTTTAAATTCATCTAACTATTGATAGAGTGAACCGATTGCAATGAAACAAAAACTAAGTAATATTTCAAGTTACGCACAATTTTTATGTATAAAAGTTGTATACATTGGTTTCGTACATTTTACGTGATGCGTGTACAAATAAACAGACAAAAAAGCCAAAAATGCTGGCAATAGATTCTGTTGGTTATCCTTTAACACCCTGGCTATTTTTTTGGAAATGTTTTCGATGTACAAAAACGACTTTTCTGCAGTTTTATTATGTGTATTGATGATGGTATAAATGTACAGTTTATTGATATCCAACTTACATAAAATTGATTATAATTATTTATACTCAATGAAATCTCGGAGTTATGCAAGTTGGAGATGTCGAGGCGGGTTGCTGGTATGGTAATTAAAAACCATTAAAAAAAAATTGACTGCCGCTCAAGACAATAACATTCTATTAACGAACACGTTGCGATTGCGATTGTATAAATGTCGATAATGTATGGATGGGATTGTCATGAGCTATCGTAACATCACGTGATCAGCTTCTTAATTTTGGTATTTCGACCATCGACCAGCGCTGACATCGAATAACACTAACTTATCTACGCCTCTGTATTTTAACAGAAATATCCAAAGCACATTAAAAAAACCGCCCATGAACCGCCATGCCAGTGCGTATAAAATGGCGGCCAGCCGCGGTCAACCGCCGCGGTTGATATTTGTGGCGGTTAAGTGCGTACGAGAACGTTCAATTTATAGTGGTCGATCAATTATTGATATTCGATTATTTGACATTCAATTTGGCATAGTACACCCATCCAAACAGATTTACAAATATCACAGATACAAATTCGCAGACGAGTGCATCTGATTGAATGAAATCTTATCTTACTATAATCTTAGTTTAAACGTGAAAGTTTGTGATTGTGTGTTTGTATGTTTGTTCTTCTCGATCAAACGGCTGGACGGATCTGGATAAAATTTGGCACAGAGATAGATTATAGTCAGGAATAGCACAAAGGATACTTTTTATACCGGGAATATGTTCCCTCGGGATAATTTTCGACTTTCACGCGGGCGAAGCCGCTGCCAGAAGCTGGTATTATTTATATATGTGAAAGTTTGGATGTATGGATGTATGTGTGGAAGTGTGCATGTATGTTTGTTACTCAATCACGCAAGAACGGCTTAACGGATTTGGATAAAACTTGGAACAGAAATAGATTATAGTCTGGAATAGCACATAGGCCCGTATTATATTCCATATATCATCCCGGTATAATGTTCCCTTGGGATAAGATAACGCGGGCGAAGCCGCTGGCAGAAGCTAGTATTCAAATAAAATGCTCACATTCAGATACATCGCACATACACATGCGATCGTTGAATCGGGGACACGGCTTTGCGAGGAGCTTGTCTTTATATCGGTCGGATTTCTGTACGGGGCTTAAGATCTGGTGCACAGCCCACGCAGTGTAACGGCTCGGAATCTTAGCGGATTTATTGTACACGTAGGGATATGGCGCGATTTAGCCTTGAAAGGGGGTTAGGTTGTTTCTCGATGATAATATGTATTTTTAGGGTCCCGTACCCAAATGATAAAAACGTGACTCTATTACTGGGACTCCACTGTCTGTCTGTCTGACTGTCGCCAGGCTGTATCTCATTTTTTTTTTGGCTGTTTAATCATCCAGTGACTTCTCCCGCTCTGGGTGAAGCGGGAGGGCGTGTCAGACTTTTACTGACTAAAACACACCCGTGTTCCTTCAGTTGCTTGAGCCAGGGCCGCGGTAACTCTTTTTCAAATTTATCAGCGACCCAGAGAGGCATCGGCCCTAATGGACCCCGTCAATTTTGCTGACATCTATTTGTGGCGCGCGTGGAACACTACGCGCCGTCGACTCGGGCCTGGTCCTTATCGGACGGCGAGCTACCCTTTACTCGCCGTCCGCAAGCCCGCGCCTACGGTGGCCGGGAATCAGCTTGCGACTCCGGACGCCCAGGGCGTCTTCCGCGGCGGCTTGGGGCGCGAGGGCGCCTCCGTTGCGTCTCCCTCACGCGTTCTGCCTCCTCTTTTGCGAGCATTACTGCTTCGCAGAAGGAGGCAACAGCTTTCCATGCCCTCTCGCTCCGTACCATGGTCTGGACCAGGGCCGGACGCGAGAGGTCGCCACCGCCGATCGCCTCCACGAGGACACGGTGTTGCTCGGCCCAAGCTGGGCAGACCTTCACCGTGTGTTCTACCGTGTCCTCCGGGCGATCCTCACAATGGTGATACCCGGGCGTTTCCTCCCGCCTTATCCTGAACAGAAACCTCCCGAAACAGCCGTGTCCGGTGAGGACCTGCGTCAGGCGGAAAGTGAGGGCGCCGTGACGCCTCTCAAGCCACTCCTCAAAGAGGGGCCTTACACCGCCGCAATTGTGGCGTGCCCATGAACCGTGATAGCTAGACAGTTGAAATTTTCACAGATGATGTAAAAACAGTATAATATAAATATTTAAGTGGGACTCCCATACAACAAACGTGATTTTTTTCCGTTTTATGCGATAATGGTACGGAACCGTTCGTGTGCGAGTCCAACTCGCACTTGGCTGGTTTTTTTATTTATAGTTTCTTTGGCGACTAAAATAAAATAATTTGCTAGTTGGTAATTGAGTTGTTCTGTTACATGGGGATTTTAACATATCTGGAGAAAAGTGGGTGTTCTGCAGTACTTGTATATCCTTTTGTGTAACAAACTTAGTACAATGAGTCTGTAGAGCAACTCTTATTAAAGTTGGTTAAAAGAAACGGTGCTAAAAAAAAAGACGCATGTTTGTTTTAACCTACCCGTAACTACAGTGCTTATTTATTTATTTATTATATACTTTATTGTACACCAAGATAAAAAATAATCAAAAAGACATCTGCTTATCTGTAACGTTCGTTTCAATAACTTTTAGTTACAGGTAGATAATCATTTAGACATGAATTTCTGCTGTATCACGTAAAAACAAACAACAAAATCCAAAAACATGTTATGAGCGCTGTAGTACGTACCTACCGAACAAAACCGCGTGCTCATCAGTTATCTAACGGGCGCGTCCGATCACAAATCAGTTAAGCGGAACGGTCCACACAACAACTGGGTCCATCCATCATATTTGTTAGGGATGTACCTTATAAGGGCCTTCTTAGTGGGGAAGGATTCGGCAAAAAAAAAAAAATATGTTCAAAATCTTACCTATCCAAATTAAAAAATCGTGACTTTAAAGTTTTTAGAATGGGCAAACTATTTTCTTAACTATTTTTTTATAAGTATCAGATTATATTTTATTGTGTTACCCACGTCCGTGTATCCAACTAGTGCTGGGTGTCTGATGCCTAGCAAATGCAGAGTTGGTAACCCTTTCGGTATGGGCACGTTCAGCGCAATTTGTCTTTGCACTTTTTTTTTGTCTTTTAATCCATGTTTGTTGCTGTTGTGTTGTGCCTGTGTCAAATAAATATATTTCTATTATATTCATTTTTCCAGCCTGATTTGTGTAAATTGTTGTAAGTGTAAAATGGGAATTGACACACTGATGGGAAAAGACCTTCTCTTTTGACAGGATTGAAAGGAATGCCAAACCTTTCTATCTTGTGCGATCTATGGCGAAGTTTGCCACGAAAACATGATCAGTATATTTTACATGTAAAATTGTAATGCACAAAAATAGTTTTGCGGCTTTGACAGCTTTTAGGCCATTTATTGTGGTACATAAAATAAACCGACTCCGTATACGTACCTCCACACAGAGCTCTTGAAATAAGTAAAAGTTTGAGTTCTGCCATGTTAAAAGGGCTTTGCTAAAAACTTGCGGAGTCCAGTACGGATGTGAAGCTATGATTTCTTGCGCAAATTCCACATTTGAGAAAGGCGAATTGCCGCTACAACCCTAATAAATATACCGTTCGTTATCATCCGAACTCCCCCGAACACTTCCGAACCTGCGATAGTAAGCCAATCTTATCGAATCGCCCTCTCATTTCATTAGTTGGAGTAGAGAAATATCATAACATAACACAGTGACGAGATAAACAGAGAAGTTCTTTGTTACACGGTATATAAGTATCGGGTTGTTTGCCAAACAGACGTGGGTAATTGAACCGAGTTAGCGATGCTACTGCTTATACAGGGTGAGGGTGAGTTTTTCAAGTGGAGGTCGATGGACAAATGCAAAACTTTGATGATTAACAAAAAACACTCAAAAGAGTCACGGGCCCGATTTTGTTGAAAACTGTTTTACATTTTTGTTAAAAATTAAGACTTTTCTAAAGTTTGCCGTATGATTTCTCAGAATTTCAAAAATTCAATAAGGCAGTTTTAGTTTTCATCAAAATCAGGCCCGTGACTCTTTTGAGTGTTTTACCGACTGCCGAAGGACACATTACCCATGTGTTTATCAGTCTATGTATGTAGGTATGTTTGTTCCTATTTAGCGTTCTAGAGAACACACGCGTTGGTCGATTTTGATGATTCTTACGTCAATCGATTCTTCTTCACCTTGTGAGTGTCACTGGCTACATTAAAATTGGAAAATAGAAAAACAGCGGATTTAGGTCGCCATATTGTATTTTTGTTGTGGTTTGGTGGGGCATCAAAATAAAGGTTTTTAAGAGCTGATTTCAAAAATATATAACATTTATATTTTTAAAATATAAATGTTATGTTCGCGTCTTAAGCAGTCGGGTTTATTGATGTTTTTAATTTACTTTTTTTGCTGTTCCTCATAGTTTCGGCGTTGGCCATCCACGCCCACTTGAAAAATCAACCTGTATATATCTACCTAGTTATTAAGTTCTACCTGTCTGGAGGGAGAATGTTATTGGAATAAAGATTCGCTTGTAATCAATTTCTTTTCTTGTTGATTGCACCTTAATTACGAGTACGTTATCTGCTAGGATGACAATGAAATATTGTTGTTGCTTCAAGTAATGTTTTTGTGTTAATTTGTACGTGCTATAATGCTATCTCTTCTTGTAAGAATGGTTCTCATCTTTATAGGAGAGAAACGTCGATCGGATCGTTTAAGGAAAGGACGATAGAGGGTCTAGTCATTCTGAGCATGGTCCTGAGTTTTAACCCCGGGTCGGGCAGTGTTGTAATGGTTTTTTATTGCGAATTTCTTAAGAGTAGCTCAGTGTCTGGATTTGTGTCCAGTTGATAGAAATGCCTATTTACTGTAGGATTAAAAATAACTGGCGTGATGTGGGTTTAGTATTCGTATATCTCTGCCTAACCGTTCCAGGATTACAGGCATGATGTTACGTTATCGGTGTAAAAGAAAGTCAGATTTAAGCAAAAAACACAAGGAGTTTAAATGTGTGTGCCAATTCTTTGCACAAGGTGTTTATATCGAGTATTTTTTTGCGCAAGGAGGTTGTATTGATATTTAGTTCGAATATATTGGTGTGCTCTAAATTGAAACACGAAAATAGTGTCAATGTCACTGTTTTCAGTGAATAAAATAAGCTTTTTAGAGGGGGAATGGTATAAAGTAATTTATTTGCATTAAATGCCGTACAAAAGATGGTAAAACTAAATTATCAGCACAATGACACATTACACCATAAGTTGGCATGCAAATATAATCTATAAGATAAGGTGCTTTCAATAAGTAAATGTCTATAAAATTTAACAAATTAAGTATTTTTAATAGCTATTATGTATAAAAAACTTATCAAGTAATTTACTTTAAAATGTACTAAATATGTAAAATTGTATGTACTATATAGGCTCCCCGTAATAAATGCTCCCTGTGAGCATAGGGATTAGAAGAAACCACAGCATATTTTATCACAAAAAATCCTCTCAAACAAAATATTACCCTCACTAACATTACTACTACACCCCAAACCACACTGCACCAACCAAAATTTAAAACTAATTCCATATGCAAGATTGAATCAACCTCCAACGAAATGCAGGTTCACAAAACACAGCCAGGCCACAATCTACCGTGCCAGTAGTGGCGTGGCTTTCTGACATCTGCGCCATATATCAGACTCCACCTGTCAGGGACACGCTATACAAGACAATGCCCGACCATATTAATAATAATACGAGTACTACTCGTATGAACAGATTTGACTGCCCGATTGTTGAGAGCGCTATTCAATTGTTTTACAACGATCTTGTGGGGTGTGAATATATCATTCAATGCTTCTCAAAGGTGCGGTGAAGGTTATTGTCCTTCGAAATCTGTGTTGAATCTATTGATAATGACAGATTTTAGTGAAGGATCTTCTGTTGACGGAGGACCCTCATAATGCTTTGATATTGGCTGTTTGAGTTGAGTCCTTATTGACATCTAGCAAGGTATGTTGAAACATAGTTTGTTATCTGACTTTTATAATTACATTTTTGTAATGAATTGATTTTTAGGGTTCTGTACCCAAAGGATAAAAACGGGACCCTATTACTAAGACTCCACTGTCCGTCTGCCTGTCTGACAGTTAAAATTTTCACAGATGATGTATTTCTGTTGCCGTTCTTTGCGATTATGGTACGGAACCCTTCGTGCGCAAGTCCGACTCGCACTTGTATATTGTTTTAGCTTGTATTCTGTATACTTCTTGAGGCCTTGGGTTCAGTCAAGATTTCCGTATAATACGGCCTGTGAATTGCATTCTACTACTGCTCTAAAGAAGTAACATTGTATCAAAGAAAGCGTCGCGATAGCCATTTGGTAAAATAAATAAGATGTATGCGATTGCCAAGCGCTATTGAAATGTCAATTAATCAATCCCTCACATTTTTAACCGACGACAAAGGAGGAGGTTATCAATTCGACTGTATTTTTTTTATGTGTGTCATCTCAAAACTTTTTACTAGGTGAACCGATTTTGGTGATTCTTGCTTCTCATGCGGTCCTACTTAAATTTAGTGAAGATCTGATGAAGAACTTCGGAGATATACACCAGAAATCTTCAATAAACAACGGAAAATCTCTCGGGATTATTGCAATCGCATGTCTGTTTATTGTTTACGCAATTTCATAACATAACATCACGCTGGCACGCACTAAACGGGTACGCAGATGTGTACAATTCTTGAACTTGTTCATTAATACAAATACAGCTAACATTTCTTTTCCCTTTGTAGTGTTTTTTTTTTAAAGTTGTTTGTATTTTATTAATAATAAAGTTTTTTATGATTGACACTTAGGCCGGTATTTCAGATGCCCATAGAGCAAGAGCCCGTATGCCCCAGACTATGATTCTTTCTACACAAAATGTGTAGTAGGTATTGAATGTAAATGAAAGTCCAATTTAGCAAGTACGAGTACGTTCCAAATACATGCTAACACTACTCAATTCCACTGCTTGTGTGTTAAAAAAGTTTAGTAACTTTAGGGGCGTTTAGGATCTTGGACTTGAGCGCGTTATTGTCAAAAAACACAAGCCAATCATTGACAACTGTCCATTTCCAGTTTGAGTTGAGTGTAGCATGAGCACGAATCTAGAGAGTCAGGCCTACTGTAGTAGTAGGCCTGAGATTCTAGATTTATCGTTCCTTGAAAATTGTGAGCACAGCAGCAACAAAATTATTTTAGGAAATACTTGGCAAGCCAATTTTAAAGGAGTAAACAAATGTGTATGGTTATCTGCTTACTCCTTGAAAATTGAGTTGCCAAGTATTTCCTAACGTTATTTTTAAAGTCTTTGTTACGTCCATTTTTCTCCTAGCAATTGAAGTATATTACAAGCGATGCTCGCGAACGGATTAGATAGTATGGCTTCTTAACTTAATAACTTCTATGACTCGACACAAAACCTGAGTGCTATTGGCTTAGGGCAAGCTTCCGACTGAAACTAATATTTTTACTAGGCAGCTGAAATTGTTCACTTCAATAAATTCACGGTAATTTTTATATGTTTAAAGAATGTGGTAGTAATAAAGATTTTAAACAGGAAAAAGAACACACGGTTACATTCTTTCCGAAATTAAAACATTTGAAATACCTATTAAACTGGGATTATCGGAATAATAAGATGGCATTTTCTGCCGGAAATTTTGGAATATTTAACAAATTCCTTATTCAAAATCGCACTATCTGAAATTACAGACCAATTATGGAGCTTAATTAATATTTTATTTTATTTTATATATATAAACTATAAAAACTGTCAAAGACAAGCAAGCAACAATGGTAGTTTTTGTCCAAAATGGCGAGAACTAAACAGACACTAAAATAAATTATTCGATAAACTAGTATCGAGACACGAACTAGATGAAATAAACCAATAAATATATTCCGAAGCTTATTTATGACATACGGCTTGACAAAGGCGAGCCGGCAACAAATGTCGGTTCGTCGGCAAGAGCATTGCCAAAACTGTGTCCGTGAAATACCAGGTACGGGCCGGAGCGGGGACAAAAGTCTAACTCACATCCGTAGTGCTATGTAGGTCACTGTACGTCCTTACATGCAGTTGAAGAGACCACACGGCGTAAGATCTCGAGACTTGCGGACGTACTCCATTTTTATCCGACTGCAAGGAAAGGGTTATGGTTTTGCGCGTATCTTTTATATTTGTATGTACATTTATAGGTGACACTTGACAGATTTATATAATTCTCGACCGCCCAAGTGTTCTTAGATAAGTAACATTAAAAAAGAACATGACGGATTTTGGGCGCCAGATGTCACATTTTTTTTTCGTCCAACCCGATCGTGGGGGTATCAAAATGAAAGGTTTTTTTTTGTGGTGATTACAAAAAAGTATACCACTTATATATTTAAAAGTAATCAAAAACCCGACTGCTTATGGAGCTAACTAAAAAGATGTAATCAAGAAGAAAATCACGCTGTGCAGCCGGAGGTTACATACTCGCGAGCTGGCTGACCACTTGATCCTCCGACTGCACAGCATGAATTTCTTCTTTTTAAATATTTTTAGTTCGCTTCATAAGCAATCGGATTTTCGATTTGTTTAAATTTTTAAATTAATAATAGAATTTGCCTCTTTTTTGCCTGAAGCTCGTAGCTAAATAACAGCCACACGGGTCGATCTACAAGGTTATGCAACGCTTGCCGAGGTCGGTTCCTGGATGGGTGACCATTTATTACAGGCTTAACTTCCTCTGTGCTTCGGCAAGCACGTTAAGCTATTGGTCCCTGAAGGTATGTGTAGACCTTTCGGGAAGCTAATAAATCTATCAGCCTTGCCAAAGAGTATCGTGCGAACTAATTATAGGGTTGTGGAGGGCGGGAAACCATCAGCTCCATGGTGGTACTCAGCTGCATCGGCAGGCAATACGTATCTTGCAAGAGCTAAACGATAGCAATTTTTGCGCAATAATTGCTCTTCAATACAGAAGTTTTAGAGATTTTGGTAGTATTTTTTAGAAATAAGTGCATTTGAGAAACAGCGAGCGATTAGCAAACGATTGTGTAGGACCTACCATAAATACATTGTAGATTGATGATTGCTGTGTCTTACGTAGTAAGCCTGCCGGTTAAATTTATATAATGCAATTTTCCTTCTCCCCGTTTCGGTTTTGTTTTCTTCCTTTTTTCGCCTAATTAAGCGGTGTCTTGTACAACAAATTAAGCTATTTACCTTAGACGCACGTAAGTAGGTGTATCATAAATATTGCCCTTCATTAATGAGGTTATTATACATTAAAGCCTCATTAAGTTGAGTGACCTTTAACAACAGCTGAGTCAACTGTGTACGGTGTTTTGATAGACAGAAGTAATAAAGTTTTCAGGGAAAACATACAGGTTTCTGATTACAATAGCGAAATAATGCTGATCTATTTAATATAAAATTAGTTCGTAAAGCCGAAAACACGATCTAAAGGGTCTTAAAATGAAAGTACAATCATCACTTTTAATCATCATATTGTAATGAGGAAAGATTTGATTGATTGTAAGTATGTAAATTTGTTGATTAAACTCAAAAACTACTAGACCGATTTTCAAAATTCTTTCACCAATGGGATGTTACATTTTCATTGAGTTACATAGGCTATATTGTTAATCCAGTTAAATTAAGAATCCCTACGAAAACTTAAATAATGTAACCCAAGGAGAAAAAAATAATAATCATAAAACTCGTATACATCGCATACCTACATGATAGAACAAAAAAATTGTTCTACAATATTAAAGAACATATCAATATCTACAAAAAAAATTGAGATACCATATGACAAACTATTGTAACTTAGTCATTATTTAACTAGTAGTTAATAAAAATGCAGTCCAAAATTAGACCACGTTGTTCTTTCTTATCTTGGTATTTGTCATTCCCCAAATAGGTAGTATAGGCTGTTTAAGTACAAGTACCCGTAGATAACATTTTGAATTATTGAAATCGGACATGTTAATCAAAAGATATCATGAATTTAAAATGTAATTTAAACAAATTACTGGAAAGTAAAACACCACGACGCGCAATAGGTGACGAAGGGGATACCAAAGTGCGGGCGAAGGGAGTGTTAATTGGTAACTGCAGTGGACGTGATGAAATTAAATGTATAGAAATGAAAAAGAAAGAAAAGTGTTTATTCGCCACAAAAACGACATACAATTTTTTGATTTTTCCTTAAATTAAACTCTTAACTATAGTATTACCCTTATTTTATTATTATTAAGTACTTAGATTATGTTAGTAAAGAAAAGTAAGATTAAAATAAAATACTATGTACCCAACTGTAGATCTACCATTTGCTGTACCTTTGTGTCGTTCTTTGACTCATGTGTGCCCTGGCAGTTGAGTGTGTCATGCTCACTCAAATGTCTCTCTGATGGTGGTGCGTGTGTTGGATCATTCGGTTCCCTTCATGGTGGTTGAGCTGGGTGGTGCCGATTCATGCGTCATGTTCGTGAACGGGCGCCGTCAGTTGGGATTGGTCTTAACTTAACTGCTTCGGATGCTAGTGTTTTTCTAGTACCTATTGTGTAACTGCACGGTACATGTGTAGGTACTTTTAATACTTTGTACCTGTACGTAGTATAGTATGTAGTGATTCTGGGTGCATTGTCCTCACACATATGAATTTATTAATGTATGTACTTATGTACCTAAATATTGTAATTTTTTTTTTTTTTATAAGAGTAAGTATGGAGTTTCTTGTGCGTTCTTCTCCATAACAAGCTACTTTCCGAATGCACGGTAGAATCAATTTTTATTCCTTTTAATTTTTTATGTATTAACGTTCAAAAGTGCCGCTTGGTGGCCTAGTTGAAATAAAATATCTTTGTCTTTGTCTTTGAAATACCAAATTTGAGTACCTAGTAGGTTGATGAATAAGTAAAAGCAAATGTATGTCGTGACTGTGGCAAGAAGGCACCCACTCAGCATAATGCTGTGCCGTGGGAGACCCCTTCATTGGTCGCCTAGGGCATGACGTACGGAAACCAAAGCCTGTTGCGTCTAATATATTACAAACATATAAAAAAATATAGACAGGTAATATAAACTACTACGTGTGGTCCACATTTACATAACAACACACAATACACATACACACACATTAAATCGTTATATTTTTTATTTTTCGGTGTTTTCTCGGTTCGAATTTGTTCTCGGCTCGTCTAGCGTAGACGCAGCTTAAAAATGTTTAATAATAAATAAATGTCTACCCGTTCAAAGCCTGGGCGGACAGCTAGCGCTAGATAAATATGCACTTGTTTGCAACTTTAAGGAGCTTGAGTTACCATTTACCAATCTTAGAGAATAGTGAAAACATCTCACGTAACTGGATTACAAGATAATACGATAACAAGTTAAGTATTTCGAGTATCCTTATCTAATTCAATAGCCAATGACAGGGATGAAACCAAATGAATTAAACAGAAAACAAAAGGCAGCTTTAAGGCCATATATACGCCCCAATGTAACGCAGTACTGGCCGTGCGCCCGCTCGATGCCTAAATATCAAAATTGAACCTCCTTTTGAACAGTTTTGTTTGCAAAATATTATTTGATTTACATAATGCTATGTTAGGTATGAAGAAATTCCAGCCATCAATTTTTCTGTGTAAAAATATTTTTAAACATCCAAGTCGTTTTGGAGTAGTTTCCAAAAGGTGCGAAAAATATCGTGTTGTTAATTATTTTTTTAAAGTAAAACTATTAGTTACACGAAAAAACCTTGTGTTCAAAATTATGTACATGAATCAATAATAAATATATATTTTTTTCAAACCTTTTAACCTAGCTGTTACTGAGGAGTATGCTTTAGAAACTTACCGTTTTACGGCACTAAAGCGTATGTAGGCCCTATCTTCCGGTAACACATCTCGATTCGAAGTTGACACATCAATTCATCATTATACACACGGTATAATCTATCAAGGAGCATGGCAACACTGTTGCTAAGATTATCATATAGTCAAATGCAGTAAGTAGGATTTGAACCGTCGCGAACCAAGGCGAGCGAAGTGGTACAACGTCGGCGTCGTAGAATATTCAGTGTATTAATAGTTTTCTTCTAAATTCTACACAGTGCCTGACCCTAAAGAAATACAGTTTTTTTTTTCCTTTTTATTTATTTATTTAGACTTCATGCACAAAGGTACAAAGGCGGACTTAATGCCTTAGGCATTCTCCACCAGTCAACCAAGGGTGGTGAAGAGACAACATGGCGGTGGATAGTTTAATAATAAAAAACTAGTAGTTATTATGCTAAAATAGGTGAAATACACGTACATATATATTGAATATAATATATACCTATATAAATATACATATAATATATATTTATGGAGTAACAGAAAAAAAGAAAGTGAGATGACTCTGCTTATTTACTTTATAAGGTAATTGCAACTGCAGGGATTACTATCTCTAATCATGATAAAATTTATATATTCTCAATTTATGACTGCTTTTTAGACTGATTAAAAATACTGAGTTTCCTTGTCTTATATTAACGACAAACAAAATAAAGCAACAGCTCTAATCAAATACCGCAAAAGACAGTGAAAATGATAATAAAATGCTAGCTAAAGTTAAATATTGAAATATTGCCTCTGCATTATATTCAAAGACACAAATCCCTCCGATCGTACATCTCGATACCAAGTCATTACTATTCACACGGTATAATTTATCAAGGAGCATGGCAACACTACTGCTGACATTATTTTATAGTCCAATGCAGTAGCATTTGAACCGTCGTGAACCAAGGCGAGCGAAGTGGTACAACGTCGGCGTCGCAGAATACTCAAGATGCTTTCCTAGTAAGAGCAGTATATATTAATTTTCTTGTAAGATCTTGTAGCAGGATACAATTTATGTGGAATATTAAATGCTGGTGGCATGTGATGTGTTTAAGCTGTGGTAAGTCAGTAAGTCTTAGAACATTGTAAAAAATGAAATTGTATTTTATTTAAGTTGGTTTAAAGACTCTTTAAGATGGTTTTATTTTACAGTTGAAGACATACCCGGACTCATACTCGGACATAATCGATAATTGCCGAGATACACTCTAGTTACTTTAAAAAGGTTTGAAGATTTCCTAGAGAAGAAATAAAAAAAAAACTTGGTTCCGTCGTTTTTTTTCTACATTTGGTTTTTTTTTCAGAAAATGTGGAACACTAAATTTAGTTGTATTGCTTTTTATTAAAGTCAAATTATGTTTAAATCAATGGTACCCTTTATTATGAACTTAGAAAATACTTAATTTGTTACAATCAGAATCATCTTTTAGCTCTAATTAAGTAAATCCCCGTCCGTAAATGGTAAACTTCAGTGGGTGTTGTCAATTATTTTAAGACATTTATGTACTATTTAACAAAAAACAAATGGTGTTATAAACAAAAAAAAAATAACTCATATACGATAACCGCCTTACAATATTTATATTTTCGTTCACTTTAAAAAACCAACTCCAGAAAAAAAAAACTGTTTTTTTTTCATCTCAGAAAGAAAACTGTTTTTTTACAAATCGAAGATTTCCACTTCACATTCTCTTTATCTCCTGATCAATACGGCAGTAATTTATGACGAAATTGAGAGGGATAAAGTGGCCTTAAACTGGCAAATTAGGTCAATGTCAAGGGCCCACATCGCAGCTTCGAGCACGTATTGGACAGTCTTTTGTCTATCGTTGAAGCATTTTGTTCTATATGAAATGCATAGAAACGCAAAATATGAACTCAACAGACCCTCAAGACATAGTTGACAGAAATAGTCAAGGGTTAGAGACGATCAAGAAAAGAGGTGCCACTTTAAAATTAATTACTTTTTTACCCGACTGCCGAAGAAAAGTAATGTGTTTATCAGTCTATGTATGTATGTATGTATGTTTGTTCTTATGTGGTGTTCTAGAGACCAAACGCGTTAGCCGATTTTCATGATTCTTACGTCAATTGATTCGTCTTAACCCTGCGAATGTCACTGGTTAAAATTGGAAAATAGAAAAACGCCGGATTTGGGCGCCATATTGTGGGGGACAAAATTTTTATTTTCTTCCAACCCTATCGTGTGGGGTATCAAAATAAAGGGTTTTAAGAGGTGATATACATATGGTTTTAGTCAGCCAGCTCGCGAATACTTATCCTCCGACTGCACATCATGATTTTCTTCTTGTTTATGTCTTTTTAGTTCGATTTTTTCACATTCTGTAGTCAATAAAGAAAATGATAGTGGCGCTTTTCCCTTTTGGTAGTTCATCGTGTTTTTAGTAAGACGCTCATACTTACAAAGCATAAAATAAAACTGAACCTATAAAACTAGAGACCTAAAGTCTACAGAAAAAATCTTTCACAAAAAAATTTCGAACAACTTACGAAGAAATAGTTGTAGACGATTCGCCGGCGATAGTTTCCGCCCGAGAGCATCTCCCGTGCTCCCGAACTGAGATTACATAATCAAATAACATGTTGATGGCTCTGACAAATTCCTCTTATTTACCGCCTGGCTCCGAGGTCGTGCAAACAGGGCATGGGAATAAGAGCAGGTATACTTGCTCCGTACTTGACTGGCGTGCTTACTTGACTCGCGTATACTTGACTCTTTTACGTAACTTCGCGTGCGAATATTTTTTCAACTCCTAATCTGATTCCGTATGGAAATCTGTCCAACAAAGTATTGACGCAAAGTCGTAAACTAAGTCGAAGGCAATCGAAAGTAGTAAAAAGTCACAAGTTTTCTTCGTGTTCCAGTTAAGCAAATCAGGTGTGTTTCTGAGTCTATTATCAAATTAAGTTCGGTCTATATTTGTGACATTTTTGCGGTATTTTCGCGAAATATCAGCGGGGAATGAAAACAAGCGGTTTAATTCATGACATTATGCTAACAGGCGACGTAAAACATAATGTGGCGGATCATCGCGCGTGGTGACACCATTGATTTGCTCTGAGGATTTAGTGATGGACTGTCGCGAATATTTATGAAATTGACGCGTCAATCCTTATCCTTATCCTTACATAGTATAAAACAAAGTCGCTTCCCTCTGTCTGTCCCTATGTATGCTTAGATCTTTAAAACTACGCAACGGATTTTGATGCGGTTTTTTTAATAGATAGAGTGATTCAAATGAAAGGTTTATATGTATAATAAACGCGGGCGAAGCCGCTAGCAGAAGCTAGTTATTTATAAAACTGCTAACAAATCGCTGTTATTTTGAATTGCCAACGATCGGCAACGAATCAAATTCTTCTTTTTCTAATCTGACAAAATAGTAAGGCATCAATATTATGATATCTCAATCTATCTACCCTATATAAACCCCTCCCTATTTTGTTTGTAAACGCACCCACGGTACAGGAAGAAATTCCTAGTGTGGGGCAACTTTTTTTTTTATGTGACCCGGCAAATGCTGATAATGCAATATTCTCACTGGCATATCAACGCCCATCCTAAACCACTAATGACACGAGTTTGAAATTTTTAGCGGATATTGATTTTATACTGTAGGTATCATTTAAGAAAGGATCTTTTGAAATGCATCCCCTAAAGGGCTGAAATAGGGGATAAAAGTTTGTATGGGAAATTTCATTTACTCTAAGACCGTCTGGGAGCCCATTCAGATTTTCTACAACTGACCAGGAGACCAGAACTCAGAAAAAAAAAACCGTGGCTGGAATTATGATTGCAGGTGACTACCGGGAGTACAGAAACATAAAGAAAAGACATATATCCGGGGATGGAATCATGTGGGGTGAAAACTCTCGAACTACCAGGAAATCAGAATAATGAAGAAGTAGAAAATCACAAAATCTATATTAACCAGACCGAAACCGGAGCGGGCTAGTGTGCTAGTGTGCTTCTTCTTGTCGCTGGCACGACAGTCAAACAAGTTTGTTTGGTCCAAAACTTTGTCACTAACTCACTAACCCATCACTTAGTTACCTAATTATATCTTTCCGTCGAATCCCATTAATTTAAGTCGTGAAACTTAATCACTTATTGTACTCCTGGACTGCAATACCAACTCTTTCATAACCGCGTATTAAACGGTTCGTGATTCAAGACAATGAATTTGCAAAAATTCCATCGCTTCGAAATAAAAAGAGGAGTCAAGTTATGATTAAAATACTTGTACCTATCCATATAACAAATACCTTAAAACTATATCGAAAAAAACCTGGTATTTGTGCTACATATTTGTTCCGATCCTCCACATAAACGCAAACAGACTAGGTTTAGTTATTATCGTTAATTTGGTAAAATATTTACGTAAACAACATTCGTATTTGCTTCGTCTAAATTACTAACACTAATTTTAGTTTGCGTTCTTGCATAGTTTTAGTTAGAATCTATCTAGTTTGCGAACGTCTTGAGCCAAAGTTACTGCAACTTGGAGTGAGTCGCTTCCGCTGCCGCGTCGCTTATCACTGTGTGCTCGATCTTCGCATCATTTATTCAGTTTCACTGTTCGGCCTATTAGGTTAGGGAATATTCCCGCTGTGAAGCATTAAGATAATGATACCTCTGCTTGCTCATAATACTGGGCGTGCCTGTACGCGAATTAGAACAACGAGGTATGCTAAAGTTTGTAGTAGGATGATAAAGCGTTCAAGTATTGAACTATTGAGGCTTTGAGGGTTGTAAATATTTCTTAACTACTAAGTTTTAAGACTTTTTGTCGGCCGTTTTCGGAGAAGAGATAAAGCAAACTTTTAATAAAGATGATCACTATAAGCACTAAAGATTATCCTAGCACTTCCATCGTCAGTTAGAATACACCACAATTTTGCATTGGTCATTGCTGTCTAGAGTCTTTGCAACCTGATTGCACAGATAACATTATGTAAGCTGTATGCTGTATTCTGTAGGCTGCCGAAGTGTCCGCTATATTTTAAAGGTGAGCGGCAGATTTTGTACCGCATACTTTTTTTGTCGGTTGTAGAATTTATGTCACTTATTAAGGCAAATAAGCCATTTATTTAATCGTACATTATGGTGCAAGTGTGTAATGTTGGTGATTACCGCTGAGACGCCATTCAGACCCGAGCCGTTAGGTGAGGGTCTTAAAAGAGCCGGGGACGGTAATCATCAATACACTCGAAAATCATACGACGTTTTTCAACAAACTTGTGAAGAACATAATACAAAAAAATAATTTTCAACAGTGCAAATGAGTTGTGAAAAAATTTACGCGGAAAAAAATATCAGTCTTCCTTTGCGCGCGCATCTAACAATGGCGATCGGCCATAGACTTAAAGAATGAGGTTTCTTTTTTTTTTGCTTTTCGCGGATAGCGTTCTAACGTGGCTAAAACGCTATCCGCAAAATGGGGAATTTCAAGTTTTCTTTATTACAGAGAAAAACAAAAGTTATATTTGAGTGAAAGTTTTATTTATTAAACACGTACAAGTTGTCATTATCTATTTAAATACGAAGTTGAATGAAATGAGCAAGCAATAGGTACATTAATTTATTTGTACTATTGAGCACGATCTTTTTTGTATCGTAACTTTTTTAAGAACAAAGCAACTGAACCAATAAATTAAAAAAAATACTTTTTAACTCACTTGTGAATAATAGCAATGAAAAAGTCACAGTTTTATTATAGGTTTCATTATGTGCCTAATTGCGGTGAAATTAGACCCACTTTATGAGCAAGTGTGTTGAAAAATAAATGGCTAACTAATGACAACTTCGGATTAATTAATAATATCAATAAAAAGATTTTAATGAATAAACGTAATGTTTTTAGAAGTTGCCTTATCTAAAATAACACAAATATTCAAATGATAATTAATTAATTAGAAATAAAAATTACATTAAATATAATCAAACTCATCATTCATATCGATCTACCTACTTAATGGTTAGTTACTTACCAGTTAAAACACTACAAAGATAGCAACAAACAATTTAGAACATTTACTTTACACATTAGGTAACAATCTTTATTGGTATACTAAGACAAAACCTTAAAAATAAAACTGGTTATAACTTTTATGTCCCAAGTTCTAAAATCAAAGGATTTATAAAGGGATTATCTATCACATTAAATAGCGATTAAAAAAAAATGTCCCAATACACGAAATTTTATTAGCGGTACGAAATTCCCATACAAGCCTGCCGTTCGCCTTTGTCAATTTGACAGTCGGTACCGCTGCTAGAATTATACTTTGCCAACAGTTCTAAACTCCATTTGCGATAACATTAGACATTTAAATTAGCCTATTTTACAGCCCGTTCAACCGATTTTGACTTCTATTGCGTTGGTCATACGACAAATGGTAGTTGTAGTAAACAGTTGGTTTTGGTAACAGGTTTATGCTTTTTATGTCATCCTTATGTTTACGGGATAGAACACAAAATCGGTTGAACGGAATGTAAAACGATTTGCAAACATGTCTAATGTTATTTCAAATGGAGTATAGTTAAGAGGAAATATAGTCAGAGAGCGCCGACTGAATTTCCTAAGTAAAAAGTCATAATTCGAGGTTTGGCTCTCGTCTATTTCCACCTCCAATATTGGACCAATTTAAGAGATATTTCGTAAACTGGTAAAGTAAGATGTTTACTATGTCCCTATGTTTTCCTTTTTACCCGACTGCCGAAGGAGGGTAATGTGTTTATCAGTCTATGTATGTATGTATGTATGTATGTTTGTTCCTATATGGCGTTCTAGAGACCAAACGCGTTGGCCGATTTTGATGATTCTTACGTCAATCGATTCGTCTTAACCCTGCGAGTGTAAATGGCTACGTAAAAATTGGAAAAGAAATACATGGCGGATTTTGGGCGCATTTTGTGGGGTATTTTATTTTTTCTTCCAAATCCATCGTGTGGGGTATCAAAATAAAGGATTTTAAGAATATATAATGAGAGGATTTTAAGTGATTTCAAAAATGTATAACACTTATATGCTTAAATGTACCTAATTAAAAAAAAGTAACTAAAATGTTGTAAATAAAAAAATCAAAAAACCCGACCGCTTAAAAAGCAAACTAAAAAGACGTAAACAAGAAGAAAATCATGCTGTGCAGTCGGAGGATACATCTGGTTTCGGTCAACCAGCTCGCGAATAGGTATGTATTAATTAACTTTTTTTCATTTATATTTGTCAAATTTGTACACCGAGCCTCTGTGACAACGCAATTTGGAGCATTTTTCGAGGCTTCTAAAAATAATGTATCATCAAAACGGAAAACACAGAGACATAGAATATATCTTACATATTCAGTTTATAGAATATCTTTTAAATTGGTCCAATATTGCAGGAGAGAATAGGCGAGAGTCAAACTTCGAATTATGACTTTTTACTAAGGAAATTCAGTCGGCGCTCTCTACTCCCGTTTCCTCTTAAGAAATTGACAAAAAAAAAACACTTTCCTTGTTTTCCTGCTAGTTGCAGATAAACGACACAGTTTAATTACCTAAGTTCTTTTATAAGGGCTGCGCTACCTTCAGTATCGTAGTATAGTACTCGGGGGAAATTACAACACGGCGACCTAATTCTCGAACAATTAATATCGTATAGTTAATTGGAAACCATCATCTCGGCTCATGGCATATGCTAACTTGGTGAAGGTATATGAGACTACCTTTGACTGCGGCTCTGCTCTTATTAAATTCGGAAACTATCCCACGATGGGGTACTACGTGAATAAAGGAAAACATTTTTACAATAAAATACATCCGACTTCCAAATTAAAACACTACAAAGTGAAAAATAACTGCAATTTCAGAAGTCAGTGATCCTGTTTTCGTTTTTTGACACCGACCTCCGAAATTTAAGTTACTTTCACTTTTTAGTGGTACATAATGGACCAGTTCTATAGGCTAGGTACCTATAATGCCCAAAGTGATGCCAGAATTGATTAACCCAATTAAATTAAACTTAAATAAAACCTATGCTGTTCATACCTGCGTACCCCTGTAGAGCGTACCAGTGTGATGTTATGTTATAAAATGGTGTAAACAATAAACAGACATGCGATTGCAGCTATCCCGAGTGATTTGTCACCATTTATTGAAGAGTTGTGATGAATATATCCAAAGTTCTTCATCAGATCTTGATGAATTTTAAATGGGGCTCATAACAAGCACCAGTCTTCAAAAAAAAAAGAATCATCAAAATCGGTGCAACTAGTAAAAAGTTAACCAGTCGAAATGATAACCTCCTCCTTTTTGGGCAGTCGGTTAAAAAAGTAGTTGAGTGGGCCATAGTCTGCTATTTGCCATTGAGGCATGATGAATAATAGTACATTATGGTACAAGTGTGTAATGTTGGTGATTACCGCTGAGGCGCCATTGAGACCCGAGTCGTTAGGTGAGGGTCTTAAGAGAGCCGAGGACGGTAATCATCAATACACACGTGTATCATACGACGTTTTTCAACACACTTGTGAAGAAAATAATACTAAAAACTTATTTCCAACAGTGAAAACGAGTTGTGAATTTTTTTTCGCAATGGCGGGCAAAATTAATCAGTTTTCCTATGCGCGCGCATCTAACAATGGCGATCGGCCACAGACTAAAAATAATGAGTTATCTTTTTTTTTGCTTTTCGCGGATAGCGTTTTAGCCACGTACAAAATGGGGTATTTCAAGTTTTCTTTAATACAGACAAAAACAAAAGTTATATTTAAGTGAAAGTTTTATTTATTAAACAAGTTGAAATTATCTATTTAAATACGAAGTTGCATGAAATGTATTGCATTTGTACTATTGAGCACGATCTTTTTTGTATCGAAACTTTTTTAAGAACAAAGCAACTCAAACAATAAATTTAAAAAAAAAACTCTGTATCTCACTTGTGAATAATAGTAATGAAAAAGTCACAGTTTGATAACAGGTGTCATTATGTGCCTAATTGCGGTGAAATTAGAGCCACTTTATGAGCAAGTGTGTTGAAAAAATATTTAAACCCAAACTTTTTCAATTATAAACTACCAGGATTTAATTTTTGTTGGCTGACTGTGAACAACTAATTTCCCCAAGAAATTACCACAGTTGCACACTTATTGTTAGTACTTAATAGTAAAATTTCGTAAACCTTATTTTTCCTAAAAAAGAAACTCAAAACGTACTCACAGTTAATTTATAGATATAATGAAGTAAAGATAAAGTGTTTTATCATCCCAAGGGAATACAAACTATCCTATGTCCTTTCCAAGGTCGCAAACTATCTCCATACCAAATTTCATCTAAATCTGTTCTGTAGATCCAGAGATTACCCCTAAAACCTTACAAACTCACAAACTTTACCTCTTTATAATATTAGCTTTACCTACGCTTTGCATATTATGTACATTCGACTTCATATCAAAATCACTTTTATATTAACTTATTGTGTGTCTAGGTAAATCTTAATATTGTGGGTTTATAACCTTCCTCTCACTTTTCAGCAATGAAAAATTGTATCCCTTTTGGACGAATAATCTTTAAATCGCCTGAAACCCATTGTTGAGCGTAATCCTCAAAGCAAGCTCCTCTAAGCTGGATACAGCTACACATTAAGTACGTAACATAGCTTTTCACGGTATTTTCAATATAAAAAAGATTAAATTCTATTTTGGGACAGCGTCTTAAAAGTGTCGTTCTGTACATTGCGAATCTATTTTCATTCTCTGTGTGCATTTGGATTGCTTTCTGTATGCAATATCTCTGAATGGAAGAACTACTTCAAAAGTTTATTTCAAATCGGTGACAAATTAAAATATGCATGAATTGTATTGTATTTTTACTAATAATGTCGCACTATGTCAACTTTCATGCACAATTTGGGCCTTGTATTTATATTTTCTATTTTGTGATATACATGTGAAACTTTTTTAGTGTAGATACAATAAAATATAATTATTATTCTGTTCTGTCATATTCTTTGGCATGTTTTTATATAAATATAATGAGGGATGACCACGGTAAACGGAATTTAACTTCAAGAGCCTGTTTTACGTTACGATTTAGGTAAATTAAAACAGGCAACGGATTTTATGTGGAGTTATCTTATAGAATACTAGCTGTCCCACGCGGCTTCGCTCCCATCATCTGGCTACCTACCTACTCATCTACCCTACCTATCCTACATACATGATTGTTGCGTAACTTAAACCGTTTACGCAGCGCACGCAACGGAAGCTCTCAAAAAGGATTCTTTTCCGTTTTTGTAACATTTTTCATTTATGCTCCGCTCCTATTGATCGTAGCGTGATGTTATTTAGCCTATAATCTTGCTCGATACATGGGCTATCCAACACAATAATATTTTTTCAATTCCAACCAGAAGTTCCTGAGATTAGCGCGTTCAAACAAACAAACTCTTCAGCTTTATAATATTATATATATTTTATATATAGTATAGATGGTAAAGAAGGTGACGAAATTGTGGCGAAAAGGTGATCTTGTAATGTTTGAAAAGAGATCAAATAAACAAAAGTAACAAACTCGTCGGCCTGATACACATTTGATAACACAACACAAAGTAGAACATTATACACCAAATTATTTAGCAACAACGGCGCCATAACATGACCTATAAAAATATGTGTGGCGTTCTTTATGAGACATTTAGTTTACTGCAAACAGAATTCGGCTGTGTTATGTCGCCACAGAACAACGAATCACCTCGGCGGCCACTGCTTGAGAAGGCATTGTCAAAACTTTCAATACAATCTAAGCATGTGTCAATGTGTTGCTCGTGACAATAGGGTGTTTGAAAGATGTTTCCAAAAATGTAGAAACTTGCGCTTAAGAAGTTTAGGTAAAAATAGAATGCAGTAGAAATTATACTTGTTAAATACTTACATACGAGTATATTTTGGAACGGAGTTCCTTATCGCACGTGATAGTTCTGATTTGTTTGCGGCCTGAGGGGATAGACCGAAAAAAGGGTAACAGTGAAAAAAACGATACCAAAAACAGACACCTTTTTGTTTGCAGTGTTTTTTGAAGCACTTGCCGGTCACGAAGGAAACTACAACCTTTTTTCAATCGATTCAGCTTGCCGTAAATTTTGAGAATAAGCAAAAATATTTATAATGTTAAAGTATGCGTGCATTTTTCCGTGATAAATTGTGCGAGGCACAGCGTGCTGCATGCAGGATAGTGCAAGCGAAGGAGACGGCGAGGAGAGAGTCGGAGACATACGAAGAAAATCGAAGACGTATGAGCGCGCGCTGACAAGACACATACAGTACCTACGCAGGCACAATAGCGTCAGCATACGCTATTGTGTGTTTACACTGAGCATCAGCTGTGTTGTTAATATTTCAGTCTCGTCATATTTTACGAAAGTGAAAGACTGTAAATTTAATGGATCGAACTCCGTTCCAACTGGGTGTCCATAAGACACCTCTCTCATTTTTTATCTGTTGATCACGTGGCCAAAACGCTTTGGGGCACTGTCGGCCATTGTGTTACGTCACGTCTTCTGCATACACCTACACGTTGCGGACGTATGCGTAACGTCAACATTATTTAGGGAAAGTGTCGTCACTTGAAATTTGTAACGTGACTAACGTTTTTGTTTGTAAAAGAAAAATCTTATTTTATTCAACAGTAAATTACTCAGTGTCATAATTGGATGGTGCTCTATCATTCCTAGTACATGTTCAAAAAAAAACTATTTTGGGTATCAAAATAGCTATTTATGCAACTGTTACGTTATGGACGGTCTTTTAATACGAGTGCCATTTTTCGGTACAAGCGTAGCGCGTACCGAAATAGGTGGGCACGAGTTATTAAAATACCAATAACGTACAGTTGCATACAAGATTTATCTACGAAGGAAGGAATAAAACACAGATAATATAAAAAAAATAAAATAAGTATTTCAGGAAGTGTGTTTATGTATTTCATTTCTCATATACATGTCTTGATTTTTCTGGTAGTAAATTATTTTTAGCCGCAACTGCTCTATTCGTTATATCTGGTGCAGTATTTTCACACTTTTCACTTGATGTTGAAGACATTTTTAATAAAATTTGAAATAAAATTTCACTCAGAAAACTTTTCACGCGTCCACTTTATTTTTTTTTTTTTTTTTTTATTAGTTATAAGGCAAAGATCTTGTAGCCGCAACAGCAAAATAGTATACGATACTTTTGTTCTAAACTTGTTCCATTTTTAAAAACATCATTTACATTGTCTCGTTTTCGATGTAATATTCTAGGTACCTGGCTGTATGTTCAGAATGTCTTTGCTTGTGTTTTAGAATTTTATGACGATTCGCATAATGCAACCCGATGTCGTTATGGGTATCATAATGATACCGCTGTCAATTTTGTAATTCGAATATAACGAAACCGAAGTAGATAAACTATATATATTTTTCTTCCAACTATGCTTTAATTTCGTCACAATCACACTAAAAACTCAGTACAAAGCGAGTCTTTAATGCTCTAGAGCAATAAAAATGTATGAAATTTCATTATTGCACAGTTTATTTTTTAATCGCACCAAAAGGTGCCAATCTCAATGGATTAGCTCTATTCAGCCAGCCGATATCAATACTTTTTTTTTACGTACGTATTATTCGTTTCTATCCTACTTGTTCCAAATTTAAAAAATGATTGCTGCTAACTCTGATTTAAAAATTAAAGAAATTTAAAAAAGTGATTTGGCGGAAACTTTGTTAATTTTGCTTGACAATATTTTTGGAAACGATAAAGTGTGATACTATCTGATTTTGAGTGCTTCGGCTTCGAATTAAAATGGAATCATCTAGCAACACATTAACTCCGGAAAACATTCTAAATGAAGCCGACAGTGTTATAGAAACTTCTATTTTAACTGTTTGATATGAGTTTCTTTTATCTACTATTCCTAGAGGTAATAGTTGAAAGAAAAGCAGATTATGCACCTCGCCTTAAGTAATTTATATTACCCTCGTGCCTGTTAGATTAGAGGCACTCGGTGCAATAATTTGATTAGTGCACTCTAAATCAGGCACTCGGTGCAATAATAAATTACTTTGTGCTCGATGCAATAATCTACTATTACTATAGCTACGACAGCCGAAACGCGTGCACAGCGCACATTGCGCGGTTAAGAATACCTATTCTAAGTCATCATCATCAGCCCTTTAATGTTCCCACTGCTGGGACACAAGCCTCTTCTCTGTGAGAGAAGGAATGGGCCTCAATCCAACATGCGGGCAGAGAGCGGGTTGGTGTCACATGTCTTCGAATTTTTGGCTAGGACATGCCGGTTTCTTCATGATGTTTACCTTCACCGTTTTTAGAGCAATGAAAATGAAATGATTAATACGAAGTTAACATCCTGCCTGGGTACCACACGGTAATCCACGATACATAAGTCCGGGCCACTGAGCCTCTTCTTAGTACGGCACGAATATCCTAAGCACTGTCGCTTCTTGTTGCTGCCGGCGAGGCCATTCCGGGCTCTGTGGTTCGCCATGATGAATAAATGATACAAAACACAGTGTGTATGTCCTTGTGTCGGGAACGCGACGTCAAATAATTACAATTTATTGTCATTTACTTACTGATGACTTTATAGAAGCTCTTTGTTGATTAAAAGAATGTGTTATTTGAATTGTTTGTCTGGTGAAAAAATGCTTGCCACCATTGCATACGTACCTGGTGAAATGTAGGTGACTGTATTCCTCTAGCAATCCCTTCAGGGAATACTGGCGTAATGTGTATATTTATTTTGAACTGTTTATTTGTTTTGTTGACTTAAAATAATAGTTAAAGATTCTGAGTGATATTGAGTTTGTTTGTGTCAAAGAAAACCTGGTTAGAACGGGTTTAAAGAAATTGGAGGATGGCTGCTATACAATAAAAAAACCGGACAAGTACGAAGCAGACTCGCGCACTAAAGGTTCCGTACCATTATCGCAAAAAACGGCAAAATGTCACGTTTGTTGTATGGGAGCCTCACTTAAATATTTATTTCATTCAGTTTTTAGTATTTGTTGTTATAGCGGCAACAGAAATACATCATCTGTGAAATTTTCAACTGTTTAGGTATCACGGTTCATGAGATACAGCCTGGTGACAGACAGACAGACGGATCGTGTAGTCTTAGTAATAGGGTGCCGTTTTTACCGTTTGGGTACGGAGCCCTAAAAAGAGATGTGAAGGAAGAAATGTAAGGAAGGATCAGCAGGTGGAATTGTAGGAGGAGTTCTCTTTTGAAAGTGTGTATTGACAGCTAGTGGAACAGGCAGAGAACAGCAGCCTAATTGCGTAAGTGAATTCGGTAAGGCGAAGGATTTGATCTGATCAATCCACCAATCACGTACGAGTTGAAAGACGCGTTGGGGATTTCCGTCTATGTGATTGGTCGATTGATGGGGTCAAATCCTTCGCCTTGCCGAATTCACTAACGCAATTAGGCTGTAGTTTAAAGTAACTTTATTGCTTTCTGTCGGTCTGTTTGACAGACATTTTACAACCTATAGAAGAAAAGTTTTTGAGTGAGTTTACTAGAAAAATGGTTGTGGCTCAGTGGCTAAGATCTCGCCTCTCGTGCTTGAGGTCCTGGGTTCAAATCCGGCCAAGTACTAATATGACGTTTTCAAAATTCATATTTACTTTCTAAGTCTATCTTGGACATCACAAACAACGGTGAAGGAAAACATCGTGAGGAAACCTGGTCACATTGAGCAAGCGTGGTGATCAATTCTCGTGCCTTCTGTGTATGAGAAGAGGCCTTTGCCCTGCAGTGGGACAGTTACAGGCTGGTATTATTATTATACTAAAATTATGAAAAAATATTGACCTTTGCCGTCTACACCTGTACATTAACAGCCCAGAATCTGGTAAGTGAGATTTAAACACAGATATAAATCTAACTAGATGTGGCGATTGTACGTACTTCGCGTGTCAAAAAACGGAGTAAAATTACGATCAATGATCGTACTTTGAGCTTTTCATTTAGCATTATCGGCACCGGTAATCCACCGAAATCTAGAAAAATGCCTAATTATGCCTTATAGAGCTGTAAACACTGTATAGAAAAAGTTGGCTGAAGCATTGGAAATGTTTTTTTTCATTGGTAAGTAAATTTGTTTTTAAATTGTGTGTTATAAAATGGCACGCTTGGTTTTCATACAGATGGAGGGACTTGCGTTATCTAGTTGATTTATTTCTGTGGACTTAAATCTTACTTGCGAATTGTGGATCTACTAAAGGAAGTGCACCTCCTTCGAGGACAACAAGCGTGATGTTATATTTTGTATGTAACCTAAGTTGCAAACTCACGATCTTAGGAACGAAATTCAAAATAATAACTTTTATTTTATTTTATTTACAGAAACAACATGCAAAAAACGGCCAATTAAAAGTTTTCACACATATACAAATTTGCATAATATACATGTCAGCGAGAGTTTAAAATAAATAAAATATGACTCAACGCCCAACAAATACGAAAAAACATGAACAGAAAAAGAACTCTACATATCAAAGAAACGCTTACTTAAAACGCTTACTTTTTCCCTACTAAAATAATTTCTGTGGTATTGTAAATATTCCGAGCTACTCCCTGAAAACTGCAATATGCCAGAAAACCAACCAGCCCAGCTTGTACGTGCATACACTATGTAGTTGGCTGCCAGACCGCATTGTGGTCGATAACATTTGTCATATGAGGGAAATGCGTTGTGGTCTGTGTTCCCTGTTTCCTATATATAGCTATGTAATATGTTACCAACTTATGTAAATTTCGCAGCCATTAAAATGGCACGTCTAACTTCAAGATAACACTGTCGTGTCTATTGTTCATATCGGTGACACGACAGTTCTTTTTTACAAGCGTTTTATTTACTTGCATTGTATGTATGTATGTAAGTGTGTTCGGGTCAAATCTTGCCACTTATTTTTAAAGCAGCTATCCTCAACCGATTAAGATGAAATTTTGCATACACGTTCTTTTTTTCACGGTTAGAACGGGTTTAAAGAAATTGGAGGATGGCTGCTATACAATAAAAAAACCGGACAAGTACGAAGCAGACTCGCGCACTAAAGGTTCCGTACCATTATCGCAAAAAACGGCAAAATGTCACGTTTGTTGTATGGGAGCCTCACTTAAATATTTATTTCATTCAGTTTTTAGTATTTGTTGTTATAGCGGCAACAGAAATACATCATCTGTGAAATTTTCAACTGTTTAGGTATCACGGTTCATGAGATACAGCCTGGTGACAGACAGACAGACGGATCGTGTAGTCTTAGTAATAGGGTGCCGTTTTTACCGTTTGGGTACGGAGCCCTAAAAAGAGATGTGAAGGAAGAAATGTAAGGAAGGATCAGCAGGTGGAATTGTAGGAGGAGTTCTCTTTTGAAAGTGTGTATTGACAGCTAGTGGAACAGGCAGAGAACAGCAGCCTAATTGCGTAAGTGAATTCGGTAAGGCGAAGGATTTGATCTGATCAATCCACCAATCACGTACGAGTTGAAAGACGCGTTGGGGATTTCCGTCTATGTGATTGGTCGATTGATGGGGTCAAATCCTTCGCCTTGCCGAATTCACTAACGCAATTAGGCTGTAGTTTAAAGTAACTTTATTGCTTTCTGTCGGTCTGTTTGACAGACATTTTACAACCTATAGAAGAAAAGTTTTTGAGTGAGTTTACTAGAAAAATGGTTGTGGCTCAGTGGCTAAGATCTCGCCTCTCGTGCTTGAGGTCCTGGGTTCAAATCCGGCCAAGTACTAATATGACGTTTTCAAAATTCATATTTACTTTCTAAGTCTATCTTGGACATCACAAACAACGGTGAAGGAAAACATCGTGAGGAAACCTGGTCACATTGAGCAAGCGTGGTGATCAATTCTCGTGCCTTCTGTGTATGAGAAGAGGCCTTTGCCCTGCAGTGGGACAGTTACAGGCTGGTATTATTATTATACTAAAATTATGAAAAAATATTGACCTTTGCCGTCTACACCTGTACATTAACAGCCCAGAATCTGGTAAGTGAGATTTAAACACAGATATAAATCTAACTAGATGTGGCGATTGTACGTACTTCGCGTGTCAAAAAACGGAGTAAAATTACGATCAATGATCGTACTTTGAGCTTTTCATTTAGCATTATCGGCACCGGTAATCCACCGAAATCTAGAAAAATGCCTAATTATGCCTTATAGAGCTGTAAACACTGTATAGAAAAAGTTGGCTGAAGCATTGGAAATGTTTTTTTTCATTGGTAAGTAAATTTGTTTTTAAATTGTGTGTTATAAAATGGCACGCTTGGTTTTCATACAGATGGAGGGACTTGCGTTATCTAGTTGATTTATTTCTGTGGACTTAAATCTTACTTGCGAATTGTGGATCTACTAAAGGAAGTGCACCTCCTTCGAGGACAACAAGCGTGATGTTATATTTTGTATGTAACCTAAGTTGCAAACTCACGATCTTAGGAACGAAATTCAAAATAATAACTTTTATTTTATTATATTTACAGAAACAACATGCAAAAAACGGCCAATTAAAAGTTTTCACACATATACAAATTTGCATAATATACATGTCAGCGAGAGTTTAAAATAAATAAAATATGACTCAACGCCCAACAAATACGAAAAAACATGAACAGAAAAAGAACTCTACATATCAAAGAAACGCTTACTTAAAACGCTTACTTTTTCCCTACTAAAATAATTTCTGTGGTATTGTAAATATTCCGAGCTACTCCCTGAAAACTGCAATATGCCAGAAAACCAACCAGCCCAGCTTGTACGTGCATACACTATGTAGTTGGCTGCCAGACCGCATTGTGGTCGATAACATTTGTCATATGAGGGAAATGCGTTGTGGTCTGTGTTCCCTGTTTCCTATATATAGCTATGTAATATGTTACCAACTTATGTAAATTTCGCAGCCATTAAAATGGCACGTCTAACTTCAAGATAACACTGTCGTGTCTATTGTTCATATCGGTGACACGACAGTTCTTTTTTACAAGCGTTTTATTTACTTGCATTGTATGTATGTATGTAAGTGTGTTCGGGTCAAATCTTGCCACTTATTTTTAAAGCAGCTATCCTCAACCGATTAAGATGAAATTTTGCATACACGTTCTTTTTTTCACGGTTAGAACGGGTTTAAAGAAATTGGAGGATGGCTGCTATACAATAAAAAAACCGGACAAGTACGAAGCAGACTCGCGCACTAAAGGTTCCGTACCATTATCGCAAAAAACGGCAAAATGTCACGTTTGTTGTATGGGAGCCTCACTTAAATATTTATTTCATTCAGTTTTTAGTATTTGTTGTTATAGCGGCAACAGAAATACATCATCTGTGAAATTTTCAACTGTTTAGGTATCACGGTTCATGAGATACAGCCTGGTGACAGACAGACAGACGGATCGTGTAGTCTTAGTAATAGGGTGCCGTTTTTACCGTTTGGGTACGGAGCCCTAAAAAGAGATGTGAAGGAAGAAATGTAAGGAAGGATCAGCAGGTGGAATTGTAGGAGGAGTTCTCTTTTGAAAGTGTGTATTGACAGCTAGTGGAACAGGCAGAGAACAGCAGCCTAATTGCGTAAGTGAATTCGGTAAGGCGAAGGATTTGATCTGATCAATCCACCAATCACGTACGAGTTGAAAGACGCGTTGGGGATTTCCGTCTATGTGATTGGTCGATTGATGGGGTCAAATCCTTCGCCTTGCCGAATTCACTAACGCAATTAGGCTGTAGTTTAAAGTAACTTTATTGCTTTCTGTCGGTCTGTTTGACAGACATTTTACAACCTATAGAAGAAAAGTTTTTGAGTGAGTTTACTAGAAAAATGGTTGTGGCTCAGTGGCTAAGATCTCGCCTCTCGTGCTTGAGGTCCTGGGTTCAAATCCGGCCAAGTACTAATATGACGTTTTCAAAATTCATATTTACTTTCTAAGTCTATCTTGGACATCACAAACAACGGTGAAGGAAAACATCGTGAGGAAACCTGGTCACATTGAGCAAGCGTGGTGATCAATTCTCGTGCCTTCTGTGTATGAGAAGAGGCCTTTGCCCTGCAGTGGGACAGTTACAGGCTGGTATTATTATTATACTAAAATTATGAAAAAATATTGACCTTTGCCGTCTACACCTGTACATTAACAGCCCAGAATCTGGTAAGTGAGATTTAAACACAGATATAAATCTAACTAGATGTGGCGATTGTACGTACTTCGCGTGTCAAAAAACGGAGTAAAATTACGATCAATGATCGTACTTTGAGCTTTTCATTTAGCATTATCGGCACCGGTAATCCACCGAAATCTAGAAAAATGCCTAATTATGCCTTATAGAGCTGTAAACACTGTATAGAAAAAGTTGGCTGAAGCATTGGAAATGTTTTTTTTCATTGGTAAGTAAATTTGTTTTTAAATTGTGTGTTATAAAATGGCACGCTTGGTTTTCATACAGATGGAGGGACTTGCGTTATCTAGTTGATTTATTTCTGTGGACTTAAATCTTACTTGCGAATTGTGGATCTACTAAAGGAAGTGCACCTCCTTCGAGGACAACAAGCGTGATGTTATATTTTGTATGTAACCTAAGTTGCAAACTCACGATCTTAGGAACGAAATTCAAAATAATAACTTTTATTTTATTTTATTTACAGAAACAACATGCAAAAAACGGCCAATTAAAAGTTTTCACACATATACAAATTTGCATAATATACATGTCAGCGAGAGTTTAAAATAAATAAAATATGACTCAACGCCCAACAAATACGAAAAAACATGAACAGAAAAAGAACTCTACATATCAAAGAAACGCTTACTTAAAACGCTTACTTTTTCCCTACTAAAATAATTTCTGTGGTATTGTAAATATTCCGAGCTACTCCCTGAAAACTGCAATATGCCAGAAAACCAACCAGCCCAGCTTGTACGTGCATACACTATGTAGTTGGCTGCCAGACCGCATTGTGGTCGATAACATTTGTCATATGAGGGAAATGCGTTGTGGTCTGTGTTCCCTGTTTCCTATATATAGCTATGTAATATGTTACCAACTTATGTAAATTTCGCAGCCATTAAAATGGCACGTCTAACTTCAAGATAACACTGTCGTGTCTATTGTTCATATCGGTGACACGACAGTTCTTTTTTACAAGCGTTTTATTTACTTGCATTGTATGTATGTATGTAAGTGTGTTCGGGTCAAATCTTGCCACTTATTTTTAAAGCAGCTATCCTCAACCGATTAAGATGAAATTTTGCATACACGTTTAGTTTGCATGACAATGCATGGTTAGCTAAGTGACGTCATTCTAAATCCAATATGGCGGACGGCCTAAGAGGGCGGACTAGTTATTTTTTGTGCACTGCCATGATGGGTATCAAATGAAATAGTTTGAAGAATAAGAAAAAAGCTTGTTCTAAAAAAAAGATTTTTAGTGAATAATTTATAATAGTTCGATGTGTCATATAACGCCCTCTCACTGAGACCACCTATATTATGCCTAAATGCTTTCAAACAATAGTGCAGTGCGGCGGCGCACCGATAGTGTGCACTAGTAGGTACAAATTGTACAATGTGCCATTTATGATGATTGCTATGACATACAGTAGCAAATTTCTACACTTTCCGTGCAACGGGTATTAATGCAGAGGCAATTAGAATAAATAAAAATAAACATTTCATGAATTCTGTTAATTATACAAAATACAAACATCCTTCATAATGCGCACAGCGAATGAGTGGAACTCACTACCTGTGTCTGTATTTCCGAACGCATTCAACCCGAATCTCTTCAAAATAAGAATGATAAGCTCACTCCATTGTTGACTCTGTCTCTGACAACTCTGACCTAGACTAGAGTCAAGAGCAAACAGATCTCAATAAAAAAAAACCAGCCAAGGGTTCCGTAACCTTATCGCAAAAAAACGGCAAAATAATCACGTTTGTTGAATGGGAGCCCCACTTAAATATTTATTTTATTCTGTTTTTAGAATTTGTTGTTATAGCAGCAACAGAAATACATCATCTGTGAAAATTTCAACTACCTAGCTACCACGGTTCATGAGATACAGCTTGGTGACAGACGGACAGACAGACAGACGGACATCGGAGTCTTGGTAATAGTGTCCCGTTTTTACCCTTTGGTTACGGAACCCTAAAAACCGGCCAAGTGCGAGTCGGACTCGCGCACCTGTCTTAGTAACAGTGTGGTAAAAGTTTTATGACACCTTCGATCATAAGGAGAGTTTAGGTAGATATATAAGTAATTGAAAGGCTGTATTCAAGTCAAATGCTGATGTCGATGTTGGCTTGCCAGCGCAGCGCTTATATGGGGCGATGCATGTTGAGTTAGGAAGATTTCATGGTTTTTCTAAGAGCCGGTGAAAACAAACGCCAACACGCATTTACATCTCGAATAGAAATTCGCTTTAGTTTTCGCTGGCTAACCAGCGCCATAGCCCAGTTGCTTTCATCGTGAATGCACCCTAACATAGCTCCAATAATCCTATACAACGGAGTTGCTTCACACGGGTAAGGGCTGTCCAATTGGATGTGATTCTGCCGTTAGTCAATAATTAGAAAAACACAGTTAAGTCACCGTGTGTTAGTATCTAGGAAACTGGGTTTTAGATAAACTCCTCTATGCACTAATAAGCTTAGCCACGGCTTTGATAGTAGGTTAGGTACCTATGTGATGTTCAGCTTTAGTGTTGCTTGGCTTTGATGAGCAGCTGATATCAGATATTGCACCGAACCCAAAAAAAAAATTGGATAATTTCGGCAGTATATTGAAGAAACTACTGTGCTGTACCACGGGGTCCCAGCGCTAGGAATGAAAATTTGTTTCAAATAAATCTCACTAGATGGCCCGATATACAACGATTTGTTATTGAATTGTGTGTAATATTAACATTTTCTGGAATTGAACAAACAAATTGTATGTTCTTGTTAAATCAACCCTCCTATGCACAATTATGGAATATTGGGCTCTTAATGCACATTTCAAAAATGTAAGTCATTTTTGAAATGTGCAAACGTATCATTTAAAATTGATGCCAATAGATGGCGCGGTTTTAAATTTCTGAGGTATTCCAGTCGATTGTTTAAATTTGTATTGTAACACATTTTGGTGCAATAAAACTGTAAAAACGTACAAAAAAAACTATAAAACAAATCGTTACTGTATTTAAAGAAAAAAATAATCACGAACCGAATGAACACTTTTACTTGCAAGTCACTGCTAACACCATCTATAGCCGTGGAACGGAACCGAACGCGATCGAAGTACTTATAAAAATAATCATCTTCATCAGACAAAAAACACTGGATGGGCGGCTGGGATGAGGCTTATGTATGCTAGTATTATATTATCTGTGGCTGTACTAACGACTGTTCATTGTGGGTTTTCATATTTAAGGAGAACAGTGCACCAATAAGGAGAGCAGTGGTGATCCAGTGGCAACGGCTCCGAATTACGAGTCGCAGGTCATGAGTTCGAACCCAGGCAGGCGCTATACTTTTTGTAAATTATTTCATCACCACTACTCTTAAAACGGTGAAGGAAAACATCGTGAGGAAACCGGCATGTCCTAGATCCAAAAATTCGAAGATATGTGACATCAACCAACCCGCACTGGGCCCGCGTGGTGAATTAAGGCCCATCACCTCTCTCACCGAGAGAATGCCTGTGTCCCAGCAGTGGGAACATTATAAGGCTGATTATGAAACCAATTAAATAAATTAATAATTAAATTAAATTGGAATTATATTCAAATTTAATTGTTATTTTACTATTAACTTACTATTAGTAACTTTTATTATTTAATTATTTCAATTAATTTTTAAATAATTATTACATACATAATTAAAAAATAATTACTACGAATAAAATTATATAATATTAAGATTTGTAAATTAATACCAATCCGCACTGGGCCCGCGTGGTGGATGATAGCTCACTCCCTCTATGAGAGGAGGCCTGTGTCCCAGCATTTTGTTGTCACAACATTAAAAGGCTGATGATGTGATGTGATATGAAGATTTTAATAGATAATTGAGTTGAATTGAAACTGTAATTGAATTAGAATTGTATTGGAATTGAATTGTGATTTGTTTGTAATTTACTTTAGTTTAAATTGAACTTTTTGAATTTATTTATCTTATGTTTTTTTTATATAAGTTTTATATAGTAGATGTCTTTTTTATTTAAACCAAAACATGAGTTGGAAGAACAAGAATAACCACTTTAAAACATACTGAGAATGCTTAAATACAAGGAATTATTCTTGCTTCTTAAGCATGTAACATATTAAAGAGTAATTCTCATAATTAAACGTAAGCTCACTTGAGTGTCTCCACATTCCACCCAGCGTAACGTCTATAAGAAGAATTACATCCCAAATCGCGGCTAAAACGCTACTATTGTTCCGTATCCCGGGGGGTTAACGGTGCATTCATACCATAGATCACGAAAACAAGTAGAGAATATCGACGACTAGAGACGCCATCTATCCTACATGTAGAAATGTGAAAGTCTATGTTTGACATGTTTAGACATTTGTTAATTAATCACTCTTCAACGGCTGAACAGATTTGAATAAAACTAACCACATGGCGGACTATGGACTGGATCAGAGAGATAATTCTTCTTAATCTATATCTATACGTCTATATCTATATTATTATAAAGAGTAAAGGTTTGTATTTTTGTATGTAACGATTAAACTTAAAAACTTCTGGACGATTTCAAAAATTCTATCACTGCTGGGAAGCTACACTATCCCCGGGGGACATAGGCTATTTTTTATCCCTGTATTCCCACGGAAACGGGAACTACGCGGGTGAAACCGTATGGCATCCGCTAGTAAGAGATAACTTTCGAATTTCATGAGGCATGTCGTAACTAATAATATACGAAGCCGTTAAAGTTCCGCTTAGCACCGTTTCGGCTGTTATAAGCATCGTCAAAATTGCCACGGTTAAATATTTTCTAGGAGTAGACAGTGACAGTCTCTGACAAGCTTGATTTGTATGGGAAGTACATTGAGGTAATAATGTACTACGCACGTACATATACTCGTATCTCAATGGGGAAGTAATGATATTTCCACTTCAAGTAGCGGCTACCGAGGGTTTTAATTCTTTGAAAATTTAAAATTTCAAAGGTGCACTTTCTACAGTACAGTTTTTAGTTAAAACTTTTAAATTTTACTCACTAAAACGTGCTTTCTAAAGGCGAATGTTTATGCAACGTTTTAATACTTTGCGTTTTTGTGTTACTCTAGCTTTTCATAGTTTTGGTGCAGTTGCATTACTTGAATTCCTTGCTTTTATAGAAAATATTTACGTGAGCTGCATATAGGTAGGTTGGTAAATTGTTTACGCAAAGTAACTACAATATTTTATCTTGTGTTTTCCCAAAAAATAATGTGTTTTCTTTATTTGATGAGTTTTTATTATTTTTTTATTAAATAAATTATTACTTATGAAAATCGGCGAACCAAGTTAACCAACAAATCAAATCAAATAAAAATATTTATTTACTAGAAATACATTGTTCAAAAGGGAAGGTATTATAACCTAAAAGTAATTGTATTCTGTCTGCAAGGCAGAATACAATTACTTATTCAATATAACAAGCGTGCAATTTTTTTATAATATAATTTGTAAGACATTAAATTACTATTTAAAAAAATCATAACAACACTGATGCATTTCAATTAATTAATTAAATTACAACTCACTCAAAAGATATACTTAAAAAAGTAAAAAAAACTTGTTGCTTGCAAGACCGGAGTAGCGACCCCGTATCCGAAGACGCAACGTTAGAAGTTCTTTCACAAGGTGGACCTATGATCTAGTGGTGGCTGCGGAAACAAATTGATCGGTCCTGTGTTCAGAAATAGACATTTTTCGATTAAGAGCACCTATAAGTTTCACGAGCTAAAAACAGCTAACAATAGGATATATGATAAATCTTAAAATGCAAATGTTTTGCGTCACATAGTTATCTAGTAAATGTACATTACATATTTTTGATAACTGCTCAAATGAAATTAGAATAAATAAATTCCTAACACACGTTTTTACGAAATCACGAAACACCAAGTTTTTCAATTGCTTTTTCAGCTTACTGGTGGCGAATAAGAATCTGCAAAAAGTATGGTAGTATGGTATGGACTGGGCATATAGTATACTAGTAAGCCACCAATTTTGTTTTTCAAGGTTTATTGTATTTGTATTTTTTTTAAATGTTGTCCACGCGGATAAAAGGCAATTTTATCATGTGCGAAAGCTGCGTCTACGCGTAAGAATATGTTGAATATAAAAATAACTCGTAAATAATTTGAAATTTGAGGAGTAACTATAACAATCGAATCCAATTTTTTTATTTTATTTTTGAGTACTTATTTTATTTTAATATACAGTCTAAATAATGCCTTTTGAACCGATGCGCTCGCGCGAGGCATACAGTTTCGCTCAAGGGAGGCACATAACGGACCTGTGTCATTTTTATTCTTGTCATTATTTTTATCTCGTAATTATTGAGAAATGTTCGCTGAAATAGTAGCTGTTTTCTGTTTTTGGCTCGTGAAACTTGTAGGGGCTCTTAAACAATGATAATAATTAAAAACGTTAAAGAGTAGGTAAAGTTGACATCAGTACTTAGATTTGTTATTTTTGCTGAATACCCTTGTTATGTAACCCCTACTGAGTCATAAGCAGGTGACATTACTGGCTGATAAGATTTTGTGATTATGCCGGCTTCTATTATTCTCTTATCAGTAAAAATTTAATTGAAATGTAACAATACACTATAGAAGCTACAATCATTTCTATACAACTGTTCTGCTTTATTTACAAATTGGTCAGCAATTATTTAGTCATTAGGACGGAGCGACAAAGCAAAGCGAAGCATACGATACTTATTTAAAAACATAATTGGTCCATATGTTGGCCGCAATTGTGAAAATATGCTTTACAATTATATACCCAGTAATTATTAAATATTTTTAACAAGAACTCCTGCCTAATTAACCTACATACCTAAGTACTAGGCACGTATTTGGAAACGGTATTCCAAAACATATTAAAAAAACTTTAAAGAGCAAAGCTTTAACACATACGAAAAACCGGCCAAGTGCGAGTCGGGCACGTGCACGAAGGGTTCCGTACCATTATCGCAAAAAAAAGGCAAAAAAATCACGTTTGTTGTATGGGAGCCCCACTTAAATATTTATTTTATTCTGTTTTTTATATTTGTAGTTATAGCGGCAATAGACACGTCATCAGTGAAAATGTCAACTGTCTAGCTATCACGATTCATGAGATACAGCCTGGTGACAGACAAACAGACGGACAGCGGAGTCTTAGAAATAGGGTCCTGTTTTTACCCTTTGGGTACGGAACCCTAAAAAAACAAAATTATTTTTCTTCTTTTCTATTATTTTAAAAAAGTTTTAGCCCAATAGGTAGGAGACCACGTTAAGAGGGTACTTGACAAAAATATCTGTGAAGTCCGTCTGTTAGATAACATAAAAATATTGAACACGTATTTTTTCATTTGCCACGTAAACAAAAAATTACGACGGTACAGTGCGTTGAAATATCGTGTGACGTCACGGTGTGCTACACTTTATACTGACAAAGTGACGTCACAAGCCCCCACTCCTAAACTTTGATGCGCTTTATCTTTGCCAATTTTTATTTTTTTGATAAAGCAAAAATTACGTGTCCAATATTTTTTGATAATCTCAATGACGGACTAAATAGAATGATCAAAGTCAAAGTCTAATGTGTTTATTTCAAGTAGGCTATTAAGCGGCACTTTTGAACGTTAAAATGAAAATGTACAAGTAATAAAAATTGATTCTACCGTGCATTCGGAAACGTAACTTGTTATGGAGAAGAACGCATAAAAAACTCCATCATATATCATTTTTCTTCCAACTATGCTTTAATTTCATCACAATCACACTAAAAACTCAGTACAAAGCGAGTCTTTAATGCTCTAGAGCAAAAAATTTCATTAAGGGTTCCGTACCATTATCGAAAAAAAAAGGCAAAAAAATCACGTTTGTTGTATGGGAGCCCCACTTAAATATTTATTTTATTCTGTTTTTTATATTTGTAGTTATAGCGACAATAGACACGTCATCAGTGAAAATGTCAACTGTCTAGCTATCACGATTCATGAGATACAGCCTGGTGACAGACAAACTGACGGACAGCGGAGTCTTAGAAATAGGGTCCCGTTTTTACCCTTTGGGTACGGAACCCTAAAAAAACAAAATTATTTTTCTTCTTTTCTATTATTTTTAAAAAGTTTTAGCCCAATAGGTAGGAGACCACGTTAAGAGGGTACTTGACAAAAATATCTGTGAAGTCCGTCTGTTAGATAACATAAAAATATTGAACACGTATTTTTTCATTTGCCACGTAAACAAAAAATTACGACGGTACAGTGCGTTGAAATATCGTGTGACGTCACGGTGTGCTACACTTTATACTGACAAAGTGACGTCACAAGCCCCCACTCCTAAACTTTGATGCACTTTATCTTTGCCAATTTTTATTTTTTTGATAAAGCAAAAATTACGTGTCCAATATTTTTTGATAATCTCAATGACGGACTAAATAGAATGATCAAACTCAAAGTCTAATGTGTTTATTTCAAGTAGGCTATTAAGCGGCACTTATGAACGTTAAAATGAAAATGTAAAAGTAATAAAAATTGATTCTACCGTGCATTCGGAAACGTAACTTGTTATGGAGAAGAACGCATAAAAAACTCCATCATATATAATTTTTCTTCCAACTATGCTTTAATTTCATCACAATCACACTAAAAACTCAGTACAAAGCGAGTCTTTAATGCTCTAGAACAAGAAAAATTTCATTATTGCACAGTTTATTTTTTAATCGCACCAAAAGGTGCCAATCTCAATGGATTAGCTCTATTCAGCCAGCCGATATCAATACTTTTTTTTTACGTACGTATTATTCGTTTCTATCCTACTTGTTCCAAATTTAAAAAAATATTGCTGCTAACTCTGATTTAAAAATGAAAGAAATTTAAAAAAGTGATTTGGCGGGAACTTTGTTAATTTTGCTTGACAATATTTTTGGAAACGATAAAGTGTGATACTATCTGATTTTGAGTGCTTCGGCTTCGAATTAAAATGGAATCATCTAGCGACACATTAACTCCGGAAAACATTCTAAATGAAGCCGACAGTGTTATAGAAACTTCTAATTTAACTGTTTGATATGAGTTTCTTTTATCTACTATTCCTATAGGTAATAGTTGAAAAAAAAACAGATTATGCACCTCGCCTTAAGTAATTTATATTGCCCTCGTGCCTGTTAGATTAGAGCCCTCGCTAACGCTCGGGCTCTAAATCAGGCACTCGGTGCAATAATAAATTACTTTGTGCTCGATGCAATAATCTACTATTTCTACATAGGAAATATCCCTATTGCAGCATCAGTGGCGTTCATCGAATCCTCAGAAGTCTTCAACCCAACTTGGCGTAATCCAGGATATGAGTCTTTCTCTGGACAGGAGCGCGGGCCTCACATTGGATATCAGACGTGTCTATAAAATCCATTTTTACCAAGTTGAGTTTTCAATAAGCCTTCCCTTATTTTACTAGAAGAAACTATGTATAAAACTAAATAGCAGGTGAATTTAAAAAAAAATCTTTTAGCTTTGGGAAGCTACACTATCCCCGGGTGTCATAAGCTACTTTTCATCCCTGTATTCCCACGGGAACGGGAACTAAGCGTGTAAAACCGCGAGGAGTCCGCTAGTTAGTTATATTTTTTTAGCAACGAAATGCATTTCCTCCCACCTTCTATGTTCTCTACGTAATAAAGTTCTTATGTAAAACAGAGTTGCAAGCTAGTCCCGAGCAAAATTAATGTAGAACTAATCCTCCGGAGACGCCTGTCTCTGCGCAATAATTAATTAGGTGAATATGCACCTGCCTTATGTTATATCCGATTAAATTCTGTTTAGTACGCAAATACGTGATTATTGATGAAAATGTTAGGCGTAGTTTCAATTGAAGATAACTGTGCACTAATTTGATAATCATCTGCGCTTGTCTCTTGTTACTTGGAGTTGGCGCAACACGTTTTTTGTGCCCTTCACACGTATGTGTACATAACTGGCTCCATATACAACTATTAAAAGTACTCTAGAAGCTTCCAAAGCATTTTTAACAAATAAATAGAAGATCACTTTAATAACGTTACTATAACCACAGATAACATAATAATTGCATACAGATTTCTCATCCCATACAAAGAAATCGTGCCGACACGGCGACGTAACTAGCATTTTTCGTCTGATTATGAAGAATATTTTTTTAAGTACTTCGATCGCGTTCGGTTCCGTCCAGGGCTATAGATGGTGTCAGCAGCGACTTGCAAGTAAAAGGGTTTTCTCGGTTCGTGACAATTTTTCTTTAAATACAGTGTCGATTTGTTTTATAGTATTTTTTTGCACGTTTTTACAGAAAATTGTACCAAAATATGTTACAGTACAAATTAAAAAATCGAGTTGCATGCCACAGAAATTTTAAACCGCGCCATCTATTGGAATTAATTTTAAATGATCTGTTCAAATAATCTTTGAAATGTGAATTAAGAGCCCAATATTACATAATTCTGTGCTTAGGAGAGTTGATTAAAAAGAACACACAATGTTTAGAATCAATTCTAGAAAATGTTAATTTTACACACAGTTCAATAACGAATGATGCGTATCGCGCCATCTAGTGACATTTATTTAAACCAAATTTTCTTTGTTAGCGCTGGGACCCCGTGCTATAACAAAACGCAGTTAAGCGAAGCAAAAGAAGCCACTTGTAAGTGTGTAATTTAGTACGTAGGATTGTAAGTTACATCGGCATCAAAAACTTGTAACTATAAATATCTAAGTAGGTACTATGTAATTTTCAAACTTCGTTTCACGTCCATCTCTACTCCAAAATGAACTCGAAGTCCACGGTCCAACATGATTAGGTGCAACGAGTCTTAGAGTCCGTGCATTCAGAGACTTTATATGTTTACTTTATATATTGTATACGAGAATAAGGATGTACCTAAGTAGGGCAGGGAAACGAACCCGAAGTTTTAAGTGGAGGATCTAAGGGACGGAAGTTATTATGTTGTCGTGTTGTACCTCGAATAAGTGCAAGAGTTTATGTAAATGAGTAAGAATGTGCTGCTTCGGATAGGAAGCGAATTTCTGATGTTGGTATTAAAAGATGAGAAAGCTTTAGAAGAAGTTGATTCCTATGGATAGTGTAGGTATGCAAATATTTACGAAGTAATAACATGTGAATAGATGCAGCGTCTTTCAAGGGTTTCTGACATTTGGTGTTGATAAGGCCAACTATACGAAGTCTAAAAGAAACATGTACCTACTTAATAATGGTTGATAGAAAAGTAAATTATGTGAAATGCAAATTTATTTTGTAAGTTGATGCAAAAATGCTGAGAGACTCTCAGCTGTGCATTTGGGTCGTTGGAATAGCAATAGAATGGGTAGGTAGCTACAAAAGATAAATAAATATTTAAATTTGGCGACACAGCTGGGCTAGGCTTCTTACGAGATGCTAACGTATTTTAATGAAGCAAGGCTGTCTCTACGATTGGGAAGTTGTTGAATGTGTATACTGTCAGCAGTTTCTTCTAGTCATCGTGGTTGCGAGTTAAACTGAATTTACTTACATGGGTATATCAGTAGCATAAAACTAGTTTGAATAAATATTGTTACGAGCTGAGGTTTAGGGATAAATTATTTAAATAGCAGACTTCAATTTATCACCGTTTATTACAAAAACACTTCTTAAACAATTCTATTACCTCGCACTATTTTCCGCTTTGATCGCTCTGTATCGCTTCTCAATCGAAACTGACTCACGACGAACCCGACCGCTCTTTATATAGCACGGAAGAAATTTCTAGAACGTTCCATACTGTTCTAGATAATTCGAGAAACTTCCAGAAAAATCGACTTTCGAACTCATTGTTCCCGAAGCGACTAGAAACTTCCAGAATGTTCGGCTCGAACATTCTAGAAAATTCAATTTGACACGACAAGATTAGTTCCGCTATACGATACTAGATGGCGCCACTAGTTACTACTTAGTTCTTCTACTCGTCACTAGATGGCGTTGCCCTATCTTGTAACAATATATAATAAGGTTTGCAGCAAGGCGATTTGTAATAATTATTCTATCTAGTGATAATCGATGGTCAGCAATGTTTATTTTATACTCATAGAGAAGTATCTTTTTTTATATATATGGGTTTGCTCTTGACTCTAGTCTAGATCAGAGGTGACAGATACAGAGAGTCGACGATGGAGCGAGCTTACCCAGAAGAAGCCTGTTCACTCTAACTTTGAAGAGATTCGGGTCGAATGCGTTCGGAAACACAGACGCAAGTAATGAGTTCCATACATTCGCTGTGCGCATTATAAAGTATGTTTGGAAACGCTTGGTGCGAATTGGTGGAATTGCAACCAGGTAAGGATGGTAACTTGCAGTGCGTCTAGATATCCGATAGTAGAAGGGGGCCAGTGGAATGAGGTCGTGGAGTTCTTGAGCACACTCACCGAAGTACAGGCTGTAGAAGACTGATAAGTAGGCAACCTTGCGGCGATGAGTCAAGCTGTGAAGCTTGGAATCCACCAGTTTAACGTCTCCAATGAGCCTTTTGGCTCTGCGTTCCACTAAGTCAAGCGCGGCAAGCTGATACTTAGTTGAGCCATCCCAAAGGTGGCTGCAATACTCCATGCAGGATCGGACTTGCGCTTTGTATAGAGTTAAAAGCCTAACGACTAGTTATCTACCTAACAACTGAGGTAAATCCTCTCTTGTAAGTACCAACTACCGACAACAACTTACAACGTCTGACTTGTTTCAACTAAATAAACCAAAAACACAAAATTCAAACCATTCCAAAGTTAATTTAATCATTTCTTTCCATTCAAATACCTCATACCAAACCGTAAATCGTTTACAAATTAAAATTCCTTCGCAAAAAAAATGGGTGAGGCCACTTGCCTTCGGCCTCAATGGGCCACGAGTCTGAAGTACAGGCCATAACATTATCATAAGCATAAACAACGATTTAGCATACTTATGAGCTCTTTGAAACGGAGCCACGCTACGTTTTCGACTTTCCCAGCTTATCGCTTTAGCCGACCAAGATGGCCGCCGATATGTGGTGAAAATATGTGGATGTCTCTAACTATTCTCAATCTCATTTTACTTTACTTCTTTTAATTAGACTTTTACAATGATTTTCAAACATCTTTATAGCCCTTTGCTAAGAATAGTTACAGCACTGATAACAAAATTTGTGCCACATGTTAAATTTAGTCATGTAATACTATTTTTATTTACCTTTGTATAGATTCTTTTACCGATTGTTTTGTAAATGTGTGAACATTGTAGGCCTTCTAGATGCTAGTTAACATTTGTTAACTTTTTTATAAAATATATAATCCTTTTATTTTATTTTTTTAGTTTCTTACGACTTATTGTCATAAGTCGGGCCTACGTTGTCCCCCCATGTCTAAGTACTAATGCTGTAACATGGAAATATTGTAAAACCAAACCATTTTTAAAAGAGTAACCATGGAGTTTCTTGCCGGTTCTTCTCCATAGGAAACGACCAACCCGAACCGTGCACCTTTTGTCGACGTTTTATAAGTGCCCATGTAGGCCTATGTGAAATAAAAAATATTGATTTTGATTTTGATTTTGATTTTGATAGATACTTGTACTTATGTAGCTAGAGATGGGACGTGTCCTCGTGAAAGAACTGCGAACGCGAAGTTTGTGACTTGGGAGGTAATCTGTGTGTGTGACACTTGGTTTTTTTTTTGTTTCGGGTGAAGCTTTTTGTCGACGACTTAATGTGCTGTAGACGAAATCGATTTAAAAATCTGTTTCCTTCGAAATATTACATAAAATCATTTTATTTGGGACTAGCTTCTGTTAGCGGCTTCGCCAGCGTGAAAGTCAAAAATTATGCCGAGGGAACATATTCCTGAGATAAAAAGTATTATATGTGCTATATCTGACTATAGTCTATCTCTGTGCCAAATTTCATCCAGATCCGTCCAGCCGTTTGAGCGTAAAGAAGTAACAAGCATACAAACTCACACACACACACACACTCGCAAACTTTCGTCTTTATAATATTAGTGTAATTAGTATGATAGCAAAAATATTATTATTCATTTTGAGATATCGTTTATTTATATTTAAAAGCTGAAAAACTAGGTTTTCTCTTAGAAGATTAGAATTTAGCTGTGTTTTGGCTACAATGCAGTTTTTCTTTATTAATCACTGTAACAGATAGACGTACCACAGGTTATTGCAGTTATCTGATGCGCAAAGCATCTTCCAACCATCTAAGTATTTATTTAACCATTAATTTACTAATACATAATAAAAAGACAAGAGAGGAAATAACAGAAAACAGATACAACTGTACCCTTATTTCAGAGAAATCTCTTCCAGTATACTTGCGAGAGTTTAGTTGAAGAAAAGATACGTAAACACCGTGTGTAGAGGAGAAATAAAAAGAAAACATATATTGAATATACCCAACATTTAACTTTATAAAGCTGTTAAAAAAGGTAAAAACATAACGCCAAGTATTCATCAACCCACTTATTCCGCCGCATATTTATAAGAGCTTTTAGCACGTGTATGTAATTATGCAAGTCCCTGTTTTTTGATATCGTTATGTTAAATATATGGTCAGTATAATTTAACGGCTATCGCTTTAACTGTAACTAAGATTTATGAGTTCTATAGCGGTTTTCTGAAAATAAAATTTCCTTTTTCTTGGCTTAGATTTTTTGTAGTAAGTTATTATCTTTGTCTAAAATAACGGGAAGTTGTTTCTTTGTGGTGCAACTGTATTCAATAATAATTAAATTCAGAATCTGAGACCACTTTAAACAATTTGGATAAACCAACTTTATGTCATTCGAGACAATGTTCAAATTCCATTGCAAACCATTCCTTTTTTCGGGCCTTTTGGACCATTGGTTACTTATAATAGGGATGATGACAGAGTACTAAACAGAAAATTCTATTTAGTCCGTCAGATAGATTTCCAAAAAATATTGGGCACGTATTTTTTGCTTATTCAAATCAATAAAAAATCACCAAGATAAATAGCATCAAAGTTCAGGAGTGGGGGCTTGTGACGTCACTTATATGTAAAAAGTGTACCAAGGCATGACGTCATGAGATATTTTAACGCACTGTATCGTCATCAGTTTTTGATAACGTGACAAAAGAAAAAATACGTGTCCAATACTTTTAGGAAATCTATCTGACGGACTAAAAATATTTTTTAGTCAATATCCCTATTCAACTTATATCACATAACGCTATTTGATACTTGAGTTGGTGGCGATAATTTGAAATAACCTCGAATTATAAATTCAAATATCGTGTAGCAATAGAAATGTTCTTATTTTCATCTGCCTCTTTATTTTTTGCCTGCAACTTTAGTATGATGAGGGATCTATTCTGATAGATCACCGATGAGAAACACCGTGTGGTTGTAGTCAGTAGTAGCTGTGGTAGTAGTCTGCTCATACTTGCTAAAATCAAACGGTATTTCTCCTTGTCACCTATTGCTGGGGTGCGAAACACATGCACATTCTCCACAATCCACAAAAGTGATGGTTTGCGTCAGCAAACACCATCTCTGTCGTGGATTGCACTCATCTCACTAACTTCTCTTCTAGCTCATTATATCCAATATGCAGCCTAATTGCAATTGCGTAAACTAAATTTTCTTCAGTTCAGTTTACCATTATGTAATTATGTATTGTTTAACCTGTAAAGTGTTTGTAAAAAGTATATATAAATTTTGCTACTTTGAAGATTTTTTGCCGTCTGGTTTGCCATAATGTTGGTGAAGCCCAGGTTAATTATATATAAGGAGAGCTTTTTATTTTCATAAGTATGTCATGTTTTGATTTGTTTTTTCTTTTTATATGTTTTAAAATTTACAATAAGAGTTTTTTATATTTTAGTTTCTATTTAGTCGATAATCCAAAATGCATGCTGTGGCCTCCTATAATTGAGGGAGTGCACTTGTCATTACTTCATATTGATGATTTTTTGTATTTTTTGTGTACATCTTTCGTTGGAGGTCCTGAATAAATAAATAAATACATAAATTGCGTAAGTGCCTTGCCGAATTCACTTACGCAATTAAGCTGCTGGTCTCTAACCCCCTTATTAATAAACACAGAATAAAGTTATACCAAGTATAAACCTATGAAAATGTATGAATATTCCTTTGTTATTTCTGGTTTTATTCTGTGTTTATTAATAAGGGGGTAAGAGAGAAACCGTTCCAATGAAAATGTAAGCAAAAGTATCGTTGCATGCACAACAAAATCTAAATAAAAAAAAATCAAAATCTAATAGAGATTGCCCTGTGCGATAAGACCGCCCATTGTACACTTGCTTTTATGATTTTTTATCCTGTATATATATTTGTGTGGTGTACAATAAAGAATATAATAAATAAATAAATAAAATCATCCACCAAATTAAAACCCTAATATATATGTATATAATCAACACCAATAACTTTAAATTTATTTTCAGCCTACTGTCCCACTGCAGGGCAAAGGCATCCCTTTCTAATCGTCCCGATTTAGGGCAATTGTGGACTACTCCTTTCGATAGGCATCAAGTTCACTAGCCATTTTCACTTGGTTCTACTACGGTGTCCCCTGACATTTGCCGGGACCCACATTGTGCTTGATTTAGCCCATGAAACTTTCAATTATCAATTCAATAAAGAACCCATAATAAATAACAGAAATTGAAGCCAAACAACTGCAGTTGCAATAAACAAGCAATCTTGCACAGTTCATAATAACTCCGTAGCCTGCAAAGTTAATGCAGAATGCCCGCTGATTGAAACCATATCCAGCCATCATAAAATCTCTTTGCATACACGCACAACTAATTCACCGATCTAATTAAAACCAAACTAAACTCTACAACCAAACAACTTTAAATTAGCAACTCAATATTAAACAACAGCAACTGAAGGCCAACAAAACAACTGCAGTTGCTCACAACACAAACAAGCAACATGAGCCCAATCTTGCACAGTTCATAACCACCCCGTATTTATCTGCGGCCCATTAATTCCAGCAACGATTACGCGCCGGACGGCTCCCCAACACATCCGCTCCGCTAATGATCTGGATTTATAGCACTAGATAGTATTAACGCTGTGGACTAAAATGTAGATATATGTGGATGTAGTAAAGACTGTTTGTTGTGTTGTTAAACTGCTAAATATTGTAAGTTGTTAAGGTATCACTGTTCTTACCAAGAAACAATCCATTCTATTCTTTTTTAGTACTTATTTTGTGGAAAGCATCTTATCTCTCCTTATGACCTGGATTTATAGTGCCAGATAGTTTTAACTCTGTGAGGACAAAAATTTGGATATGTGGAGTTGTGGATGTAGTTATGACTGTTTGTTGTTGTAATTGCTACTTTTGCTTTCATTTTTGAAAAGAAAGAAAGAAAAAGTATTGAATTGCTACACACAGACATACAAGAAGAAAATAGTAGAAGTATATTTTCCTTAAACTAAACTCTTACCGATAGTGTTGATAGTGTGAAAAAATTGGGTACCAGACCTTCTAAATTGAAATAAAATTAGCAATATTTTGCAAATTCAGCTCAATAATATCTTCCAACTGCATAGTTCTAAAAGCAAGCATCCTGTCTTCTAATGACCTGGATTTATAGCACTAGATAGTATTAACTCTGTGGACTAAAATGTAGATATGTGGTATATATAATTATAATATGTAGTAATGACTTTTTGTTGTGTTGTTAAACACCAAATATTTTTAGTTGTTGAGCTATCATTGTTCTTACCAAGAAACAATGCATTCTTTTCTTTCTTTTGCAATTATTTCGTGGAAGTCATCTCATCTCTTCTAATGAGTTGGATTTATAGTACTAGATAATATTAACTCTGTGAGGACTACAATGTAGATATGTGTAGCTGTGGCTGTAGTAACGACTGTTTGTCGTCTTGTTAAACTTCCAAATATTGTAAAATATTTTACTTACCAAGAAACAATGTATTCTTTTATTTTCATTTTTAGCACTAATTTCGGGGAAGACAACTCATCTCTCCTAATGTTTATTAGTTGTCTCATATCTCCTAATAGTTGGATTTATAGCACTAGACAGTATTATCTCTGTGAGGACTAAAATGTAGATATGTGGATGTTAGTTACGACTGTTCGTTGTGTTGTTGTTTAACTTCTGTGTACTTACTATCACTTCATGTATTTTTGCAATAAACATACTATTTTTTATGTTGAATTTCTGATCTAGCACCAGCCACAGAGATTCACCTATTGATCTGGACATTTAGCACTAGATAGTATATATATATATATATAAAAAGTAGATGTAGATGTATCACATATATTTAGTTTTGTATGATTTATTGCTTAACGGTGCCTCACATTTTCTTGGATGTTTAGCACCGAATTGGTTTTTGGATTTAGTATATTCCACTAACGAACGTGTAATGTAGCAAGGTTCTGGTGACAGTAGAAGTTCACATGACAAGACCTGTAGACACTATATAGTACTCAAGTAACAACATCTTCTTATAAGTACTTAACTAGATGGTATCAAACTATTAAGAGTGGTTTAAAAACAATAGTTAAATATATATAGGTGGGCATAGAGTTTCTTTATTCCCAAGATTAATTTTTAATTCCATTCAAATTGGCATTATTCCCGCCAAATTAACTCTGATATAACAATTACATGGCTCTTGCAGGCAAAGGTTCACATGGTCTCACTTAAAGTCTTGGATTTATAGCAGTAGATAGTATTAAATCCACGGCGGATGCGAGGACTAAAATTTTGATGTGTGGAAGTAGTTACGACTGTTTGTTGTTGTAAGTTGTTGCAGCCACTGTCTGGCTTACCTACGTGTTGTTTTAGGGAATAGTGCAATAATTGGATTATCTTATTCTTTCTGCTAATGGACTGCATTAGGTACCTAGAATTGGAACAGTAACTTAATAGGTGTGTATTTTGTTTAGTTTTTTCTACCTAGTTTTTTATGTAAACGTGTAAAGAAGTCGAAGAATGTTTTGCTGATAAAGAATCAGTACATTATGGTATTTTATAGATTCATTCTTAAAAGGTCAACGAAAATGTCTGTATATGTTTGTTGTATTCTGCCATTTTTCGTGCGATTCCAAAATGACCTCACTTTATTTTTTTCTATATATTATTATCTGTACTTCCTACCTCGGCATCACACAGTTTTATTCCTATATGAGACGAAAATACTTTACTTTCTTCTTTTTCCACATAAATTTCTAAACAAAAATCTTTTTTCTATGCGCAGGCATCGCTCAGTTTTCAGCAGAGTCTCCCTAACAAGATAAATCAACCGATCTACCGTTGTTAATGAGGGCTCGCGCGTCAATTACTCCAAAATCAAGGGTGCGATGTTTCTGCACCATTTGCTCAAAACCTGTCTATTATACTTATTATGCGATCAATGCCGTCATTCAAACCGAATTGGACTTTGTTTGGTTTGATTAACATATTATGGTGTACAAATTATTATCTGTCGTAAGTGAGAATCATTGGTATTCCAATGATTTATTTTTTAGTGTCAAATGAACTGTAATCAAATAAATGTTGATGATATTCCTAATTATAATCTTAACGTTAACTGTTAACTTTATTTAGGATTTGCCAAAATACTTGGAGTCTTGGCAGAGCTCTAGAAAAGTACTTAAGAGCCTTTTAAAAGCGTCTTCTAGCGTGGTCGGAAACACACCCCGGGGGCTTCGTCGTAAGAGTCTTAACAATACCTCTTCTTTAGATGATAATACTGGGTGAATTATTTATTCACTGGAAAAATCAGGGGTCAGGGGACCCTTGACATGAACATTTTTCACTATGGGGCCAACCTTGAAATATATTAAAAATAAAAAACAATGTTCTACAGCAGGCAAATTTATTGTAATAATCATGATAGTTATTGACGTCATGAATGTCAGTTGTTTTTTTGACGATACGGTTGGCATAGTGGTTGAGCGAACGTCTGCTGCGCTGCGAGTCGCAGGTTAAATTCCCGCACGGAACAAATATGTGTATGACCTACAGATAGTTGTTTCAGATCTGGGTGTCTTGTGTACGCGAGTTTGAATGTTTGTAAACGCACCCACGATACAGAAAGAAATACCTAGTGTAGGGGAACGTATTTAAAAAAAAAGATAGATAAGAGAACGAGTTATGTCGTAAATATGAAGTTTATGTCATGTGTATGAACATTTAAAAAAAACAGCAAGATAGCTCTATTAGAGGCAACTCCAATTTAAACAAGGCTTAAGGCTTAGCAGCTGCTCATTATCAGCAGATCAATGAGAGCATAATTACCAGCCTTTTACTGCTCCACTGCAGGGCAAAGACTTCTTCTCAAACAGAGAAGGTACGAGCTTTAATCACCACGTTAGCCCAAAGCGAGTTGGCCAGTTCAATTTAAAAAAACCGGCCAAGTGTGTGTCTGACTCGCGTAAAGAGGGTTCCGTATAAACAGCTACATTCATCAAAATAAATAGGTAACATACTAACGTTCATAAGCAATGAAAGCACCGAACATTGCTATAACGTAGGAACAAAATTAACTTTGCCGTTTGAAAACTGTTGTCCCTCCAAAACTTTGTATACATCAATATACATAATGTTTTACTTTGCCAAGTAAATTTTATAAGTTGGTCGACTATTACTCGTAAACTTGTAAAGCCTTAGCTGTGGTAGTATTCCTTTTTAATTTCGTTACAGGTACTACTGCCGTATTTAAAGCTTATTTTTACGCAAACGTGTACTTGAATCGTAAAATGTTTTCACAGACCAGTAATAATTTTGAATTGCCTATCCAACGATACCCCCACCACGGGGTAGACGAGAAAATAAACATCCCCACTTTACGTGTACATGAGATACCACTTTTTAATTTTATTTTACTTCTTTGTCTGCGTGATTAATAATAATTCATGCCAAATTATAGCTTTCTAGTACTAAGAGTCTCTGAGCTAAACTGCAGACGGACGGACGGACGGTAAGACGGACAGATGGACAGACTGACATGGCGAAACTATAAGGGTTTCTTGTTGACTACGGAACCCTAAAAACACATTTACTTTTTTAAAAAATCCCGAAGGGGAAAGGTAAAGTGCATTTCGTTGCTTTTAGAACAGATCCCTCAGAAGTTACAACACTTATCAATAGTGTTAGAAACAGTCTGGGTAGTATATTCACAAACTTTGAGTTCCGTGTTTGGCCATTCAGTTTACTAAAATTATTCACCGATATCTAGAATTGTCAAGTATTTTAGCTTTAACTTGGCTTATGTTTATGTTTAACTAGCTTTTGCCCGCGGCTTCCCCCGCGTGTAAAGCGTTCTCAAGTGAACACTATACCGGGATGAAAAGCGGATTGGTAGATATGTGCTATTCCTGACTATAATCAATCTCTATGCCAAATTTCATCCAGATGCGTTCAGCAGTTCTGACGTGATTGATAAACAAACATCCATCCATCTATCCAAACTTTCGCATTTATAATATTAATAATTGCTACCGCCCGCGTATTAGTACTTCTCCTAATATCTTTATAAATTATAGCCTATTTTTTATTTTGATGTATAAGCTATATTTCTGTAAAGTTTCATCAAAAGCCGTTCAGTATTTTTTTGCGTGAAAGAGTAACAAACATCCATACATCCTCACAAACTTTCGCGCATATAATACTATTGGGATAGGATACGCAGTTATAGTATTTTTTTTATTTAGACTTCATGCACAAAAGGTACAATTTAGGCATTCCCTACCAGCCAATCAAATGAAAAGACAGCATGGCAGGTGCATTGTTAAATATTTACAAGTAAAAACCAGTTATTAAGATACTAAAATATACGAGTATGTACATATATATTTGAATTTGTTGCTGGCTAAAAACATTAGTCGATAGCTGCAAAAATTAAGTGCCTCTGTTTATTTTTACATTGTTTACTTTATAATGCTGCTTACCAATTATTTTCCAATCTTTATATGTGTAATCAGAGTGCACTTTTTTGCATTATAGGTAAATAAGATGTTACGTTATTATGACCCAGTAATTTAGTTCTATGTTTATAGTTTTAAGTAAATTAGAATTAATTTTCAAAATTATACAATTTTGCCACTATTTTTAGACTTTTTATGTTAAATATTGATTCTATTCCGTTGTCCTAGGATAAGCATATTTTTAGAGCTCCTACAGCCTGTGATACAGGATTACCTAGTACAGGCATCTTACATTATTATACCTACATTAGATATCTAAGATTGAAACTGTGTTTTTACCTTTTCTAATTTCTAATAAAGATGTATTATTATTATTATTTATTATTATAGATATTAAATATAGATAATATATAAATATATATATTAATGAAGTAACACAAAAGTGAGATGACTCTGCTTATTGGTTTTGAAAATAAATCCGCAATGCCCGCTTGAATCCGTCCTGATCTCGGGGGGAAGCTCGTTCCAGAGAAGAATGGACTGGATATGAAACTGGTCCCAGTGCTTAACATTGAATCATTGCTCTCGGCTTATCACGGTTTGGTTTCTTCACATCTAAGATATGGTATCATTTTCTGAGGCAACTCAACCAACAAAGACATACCCTTTAAAGCCCAAAAAAGATGCATCAGGACTATCTTTAAGTTACAGTCAACCGAAAGTTGTAAGCCCTACTTTAAAAAATATAAAATACTAGAGGACGCCTCGCGGTTTCACCCGCGTAGTTCCCGTTCCCGTGGGTATACCGGGAAAAAAGTAGCCTATGTCACCCGGGGATAGAGTAGCTTCCCAACGGTGAAAGATTTTTTGAAATCGGTCCAGTAGTTTTGGAGCCTATTCGGTACAAACAAACAAACAAAAAAATCTTTCCTCTTTATAATATTGGTATAGATTATAACTCTGCCTTGCCTTTACATTTCAGAAATTGTCATGTTTGTAAAAACAAATCGACACTTATTTCCACGTCAATCAGAAGTGGTCGATCGCAACCATAGTAGGCGCGATGACAGTATTCTGTGTCTACATAGCTCGAAAACAGCATTAATGCACAAGAGTGTTTTCTGTATGGCCCCTAAAGTTTTTAATAAACTCCCAAATAGTTGGAAGGAGCTTAATATCCGTCAATTAAAAAATAAATTAAAGATACTGCTAGATGGGAAAGCATACTACAGTATTATAGAATTTCTTAATGACAACGTCTAATGCCGTGTAGTAACCAATGTTATCAATACATCTTTCACGTAATCTGTACTTATAGCAACATATTATTGTAATACATTTGACATTTGATTTGACATTGGATAATTTTAATTGACATTTAATAATTGTTACTTTAATAATAACCATGTATTTAATTTATTTGTTTTCGAAATTGAGATTTACAATTTTGTTGTTATGTAATTTATTAACTTATCCAATGACTTTTATTACTGAAATTTAAATATTTGTACGCCACTAAGGCCAAACATGACCGATCTTAATCTATAATGTAATTTAATAACTTGCATGCTCTGTATGTGTACTCATGTTTCCACAAATAAATAATCTTGAATCTATGGAAGACAGAGTGAACGAAATCAGTAGTATGAGAAGGACAGAGTAAGTGGAGATTATTGGCAAAAGGCAGATTCCGACCATGTGAAGAACTTAGATATTGAAAGTTAGACATAAGATAGGAAGGAGGGGTGGGCGAATTGAGTAGGGAGAAAAACTTGTTCAAAGCGCGTAAGCTTCTTCTTTGGCAAATTGGCAACCATTTTAACTCAGACCTGTAGTTCGATACATGGTCATATTTCCTAAGGTTAAAACTGAATCTGATACAGTTGTTCAAGACCCTATCTAGTTTGTCCAGTAAGACCGCGCTCAAGCCAAAGTAGCACACATCACCATTGTCGATCACTGGGAAAATTAAAGTCTGTACAAGCATTGTCTTTATCTTGACAGGCACAGACCTCCTCAAACGATACAAGTATCGCAAAGTACCGTCGGATCTCTGACTGACACTGGTCACCTGACTTTGCCAGCCAAGTATCGAGCCAAGATGCAAACCCAGATCTTACACACTAGGGCTAATGGGAATGACGGAACCATTGAGAACCAAATGATCGGAAGAAGAGAGCCAACCGCAACTCTACCCATCATGCGTGAGCTTCCAATTACAATGGCCTGACATTTTGAGGGGTAGTATTTCTGATATTATATATATATATATATATATATATATATACAGTTATAGTATAGTATATAGTATGATTAGTAGGATATAATTGGAAGTAGTATAGACAAGTATAGTAAAGGTTTCAAACCTTCGATATTACAGAAGTCAAATAAAGGACACAACAAAAAAACAAAAGGAGGCTACTTGGCGGATTATGAAATTCAATATATATATTGTCGTGTAACTGCTATTTTGACAACGAAAAGGCAGTTCCAGTATTTTTAAGGAATTCGTATTCTCAAACTCGTTAAACACACAACACTCGTAAAATTCGAAAAACATCTGCATTTTGACAAGTTTATATTATTTATTGTCACCGAGCGTCGTAACATAACCACAAAAATTGGCCTTCAGAATTCAGACATATGATTTTTTAATAATTAGTCCTGTTACAATATTCCACTAAGACGTGTATTGTATAGCTTGGAACATGGATCGTGGGTGAACTAATCATCGTTGCCCTTTACTTAACATCAAACACAAACAAATAGAATGTAAATTATACACCTACTTACAAAGTTACAACATTCAAATACCCAGTGATCAAACGTGACCTTTTCAATAATACCTGCCCACGTGATAAAACATTTAATGAAAAGAATCCTGAGAATTAAGGACTCCGCAAACGACGACTTACTAACGCACCTTACAAGCGTGTATATCGTCAAAAAATGCACTATCTAACGCAACTGCTTTTTACCCAACTACAACAACTATATTGGGGTCGGCTTCTAGTCTAATCGGATGCTGTGTCAGTATTTTACACGCAGCGTCTGCCTCCGTGTTACCCAGTTACTAGGTACCTCTTGACTCGGGATCGTGAGAGGGCCGATCCCACTCGAAGAAGAAGGCGTCGGGGAGGCAACCACCCCAATGCCTAAAACACCGAAACCCCGCCTGCGTAATAAGCAGGTGGGACTCCGGGGTCGCGGGTGCTCAGATTGGGGACCGCTCACCAAGTGACTTCAGGTAAGATGGCAGCAGCAGTAAGAGGTGACGGTGGGCCTCTTCCAGGTGCTGATGGTCCGATCACCGGGGTGGTTTTAGTGAGGTAAAAATTCCACACTCCCTGGTCTTTTCTCCAAAAGTCCAGAAGTCTTTTGAAGGTGTCCCCTGTGTGCGTGTGTGAATTTAGCCATGAACCCGACTACGACAAAAAACGGTAATTAAAGTAATACAGCATAGATAAATGTCGTCGTGCGCATACGCCCTTAGAATTAAACCCTCACTGACGATCTTTGAATGAAAATTGGCGAAACGAAAGGAAAATTAAGCTCTTCAGCGAATGAAAAGGTGTGAAAGATTCAGTTTCACAGTGCGCTTTAATTGCTCAGCTTTCAGGGATTTCGGAGACCGACTCGTTCCGACACAGAGTAATGTGATGCAGTAGGTCAATGTTGCTCGTTTATCTTGATGAAGTAGGCTTTCGTTTAGGAACGGCTTACGTTTTGATAAATAGAGTCAATGAAGGATTGTCACGGAATTCGGCCCCGATATTTATGTAGGCCTTTTTGTAAACAGTGCATTCTACTGTGATGAAGATGTACGCTTACAATTATACTTTAAATGAGAGGGTACTGGTCATTTAAGTACTTCTTTAGTCTCCTAAGTCATACAGTGTAAAAATTAAATAATTCATAAGCAATGCCTTTCATTTTAGTAAGTAAAATAAAAAGGTATTTTAATGAGCATATCAATAGTAGCTATTATCTTCTACACTCATAACAGCGCTACCAATAAACGAATTGGTCGGGCAAAGCGTTCCGTTTATGGCAAAAAAATATTTCTCAGTATAATTTTTGAATATCACTATATTATGACAGTTATTTTTTGCCTATTTGTTGCTAATTTTCAGTTTATTTTTTAGATGTGGTTGTAGTTTGATTTACTGCTCTTGATTACTCTGTGGCCTGTCACTAACGAGTGACGAGTGAGCTCTCCCATCGCCGGTGACTCATTTCATTTCGATTTTAATGGATGACATCACGGCCGATGGCACTCCGAACCTCTTCACATTAATTGGTTTTTCTGTTATTTATTGTTACCTATTTAGAACGTAATGGCTGGTTGCGGTGTTAATTTAAGGTTGCACTAGTCGATAATTCTTCCATACAAACGTAACCTGGCGATTACTCCACTTTTTGACGATGTACATTCAAAATAAAAATGGTATCAATTTTTCACACCATTATCTAGCCCTGTATGGAAACAATAAATTAAAAAAATAAGTTGTTTGAGAGTTATGAGCGTCGAAAGTTCCATATTTCAACACAAATTTTAATGCAAATCTAGGCGGAAATAAATAAGGAAGAAGGAAAATTGCCAAACAGCCACCATACAGGGATAGATTAGTAGTTTAAAAAAGCAGATTAAATTATTTAGAAAATATACATTTAGTCGTTTTTCATGATATCCATACTCCCGAAGGTCTGTTTATAAAATTTCGCGCGCTCGTTTTCGTCCTAAATCATCATCCATCTCGCTACAAATTTGCAAAAGCGCTAATTCGTACGCGAACTGGTTTCTTACTGCTCATCACAGCATCTATCTCTTTCGCACGTGTTGTCGGATGAGATAGCATGCATTTTAACCCGCGCATTTTCATGCCGTCGACTAGGGCAACCTGATAATATCTCTAGTTCAGAGACTTAATCAAATTATTATTTTTTATGCATTAAAAAAGGCATCAAAACATTTTTGACATTATTAATAATTGAAACCAATTGTTCCATTAGTATTAGCTACAATTTCAGTTTTACAGCTTTTGTAATTCTATTGTGCCTAATATTTGCATCCATTGTCTATTGGAAAGCCGCGTTAGTCAAAGCAGTAGTTAGTAGGTAAACACCAACCTACTGATTTGGTTAGCAATAGGCAGTGACGGGCTGTCGATGACGTTCACGCCATTAAACTGCCGTAATTTTGTCCTGCTTGTCAACTTGTCAAATTAAATTGTTTAGATGTCTACTTTAGCTATCCATAACTGTACTTAACTAACGGTTATTTAATTATTGGGTACAAAAAAATGAGGTTCCGAAAAAAAAAAAAATATCATGTTTACTCTTTTTGAAAGGATTCCATCATAAACGGAAAACGGAACCTGTAAATTTATTATAATAGTATGAAATATCATTTTCTGTCCATCTATGTTTATGCAAATTTACTCCAATTTGACAAATTTACTATCTATCTGCCTAGCCTTTTTTTTTCCACAACTACTTTGGGGTCGGCTTCCAGTCTAACCGGGTTCAACTGAGTACCAGTGTTCTACATGGAGCGACTGCCTATCTGACCTCCACAACCCAGTAACTGGGTAACACAGTACCCCTTGGCTAGACTGGTGTCAGACCTAAAGCTTCTGACAACTCGTAACGACTGTCAAAGATCTTCATATGACAGCCGGGACCAACGGCATTACATGCTTTCCGAGGCACGGAGGAAACTCAGTATGTTGAAATGGTCACCCATCCATGGACCGACCTCGTCAAGCGTTGCTTAACCTTGATGATCGACCCGTGCGGCTGTTATTATTTAGCCACGAGCTCTTTGACTAACTTAAAACTTAAAAAAAGACCTTTAATTTTATAGAATTATTTCTTTATTTGTGGATTCAGTTACAAACTGTTTATAGATGATTTGCAAAACGATTTGTTTTTACAGAAGCCTAATAGAGAGCAATGTAAAAACCTACGTAGCGTCTGAAGGAGGAACCCGTCATTAAGTATGTACGAAAACTGGGCAATCTGGTGCCATTTTCATTATCATTTTCTTTACCAACGCATCACTACGTAATTAAATGATGAGGAAGACGATAAAAATATTTTCGTTTGGCGTAAAACCATTTACAAAGTTTTTTTTATTAAAGGACTAGCTTCTGCCAGCGGCTTCGCCCGCGTAAATGTCTAAAATTATTCCAAGAGAACATATACCGGGGATAAAAAAAAAGTATCCTGCTATTTCTAGTCTATAATCTATCACTGCGCCAAATTTCATCCAGATCCATCCGGCCATTTGAGCGTGAAGAACTAACAAACATACAAACAAACACACACATACTCATAAACTTTTGCCGTTATAATATTATTAGTGTGATGATAAGTGTGATTCTGCTACAAACTGTCTATGGTTAGCAACACGATTTGTTTACCCATAAGCCCATATGAGAGCTTTATCTTAAATTTAGTCTTGCTACATTTTTTTTTTTTTTACCTTTGTATAGATTCTTTTACCGATTATTTTGTGAATGTGTGAACATTGTAGGCCTTCTAGATGTTAGTTAACATTTGTTAACTTTTTATATATTATATAATCTTTTTTTTTTTAGTTTCTTACGACTTATTGTCGGGCCTACGTTGTTCCCCCATAGTACTAATGCTGTAACATGGAAATATTTTTAAAAGAATAACCATGGAGTTTCTTGCCGGTTCCTCTCCATAGGAAACGACCAACCCGAGCCGTGCACCTTTTGTCGACGTTTTATAAGTGCCCATGTAGGCCTATGAGAAATAAAAAAAAATGATTTTGATTTATATCAAAACCTAGGTCGCGTCCGTTGGTCTTCAACCCTTTGTTAAACTAACATTTAAGAAAATGAGAAAATCTGTTAGCCTATTTGTTAATATTTAACTTTACCTTCGCATCACCATGTAGTTAAATAATGAGGGAGACGAAAAAATAAAATTCTTTGACCGTAAAACCATTTCACTAAGTTTTTTATTAGAGGATTCCGCCACAAACTCCATGGTTAAGCAAAACGATTTGTTAACCTAGAAGCCCATATATGAGAGCTGTATTAAAACCCACGTGGCGTCCGACGGTTTCCAACCCTTCGTTAAATATTTACGAAAACGGGAAAATCTGGTGGAATATTTGTTTTTGCTTTCAATACCGTTCAGTGTGGTATCAAATTGAAGTTGAGTAAATGTACAATCTCGTGCCAATATCAATATATATAAAACAAAGTAGGGTTGGTTACACTATTTATAATTCAAGAACGGCTGGACCGATTTCCATGATCATTGATTTGTTGGATTTGTCTCGAAACCGAATTACAGAATATCTATCAAAACACCAGAAAAAATGACGATTTGAGACAGCTAGTCTTAAGGGCCTGCCTGTACGGCCTTGCGGTTTAGTGCCGCAAAAGGGTTACTTTCTGAAGCATACTTCTCAGTAACGGCTTCGGTAAAAGTTTGAAAAAATATATATATTTAATATTAAATCATGTAAATTATTTGTCAAACATGGTTTTTTCGTGGAACTAATATTCGTGAAGCAATGAACACAATTAATAAAATTTGGTACCTACAGTGCTTATTTAAAATCTCTTAGAAAGTTAAAGTGAGCCAACCTTAAAATACAACATATGAAAGAAGATAGAAAAGAAAGAAAATGTATTTAATGCCACAAAACGACATAAAAACGTTACATTACAATAACAGCGGTAAAAGTTTTATGATTTATATGCTATCGCAAACATTTTTTAGAACTTTTTAAGAGGAACAATTCCGTAAAACATGATTGTGGCGTAACGTTAACCGTTTAAACAGCGCACGCAACGGAAAGTCTCAAAAGGAATAATTTGTCGTAGCGTGATGTTATATATCCTTCCTCAATAAATGGACTATCGAACACTAAAACAATTTTTCAATTCGAACCAGCAGTTCCTGAGATTAGCGCGTTCAACCAAACAAGCAAACAAACTCTTCAGCTTTAAAATATGATACATAAGTGTAGATATAATTTTGTTAGATTATTGTTTTAAAACACAAACAACTTACAACAGAAAGCTTTCAAAGTCCCTTAAAGTAATTAAACAGCCATCAGGCGACGGTTGCAAATAAAAAGGTTCCGACTCAACGTGTCCCTTTATATATATTAAGTATATAAGCTGATGGGTTAAGCAGAAGGGTTTGTAAGTATTTTATTTTTCATTAAAGCGTACTGAAACTATAGAAAAAGGTCGGGTAAAGTCTTGATGAGTTTTAATCACGAATTTCTTGGCTTTGAGTTAATGAAGTTAATGAATAATTGTATAATAATTATTGAATTGAATAATTGTATCGTTTATAAAGAAACAATTTATTTTATTTTTTCATAAATTGCATACTCTTTAATCGTAAATTGAATTTTATTAAGGATACTAGCTGTCCCACGCGGCTTCGCTCCCGTCAACTGGCTACCTACCTACCCATCAACCCTACCTACTCTACATACATGATTGTTGTGTAATTAAACCGTTTACGCAGCGCACGCAACGGAAGCTCTCAAAAAGGAATAATTTTGCCCGTTTTTGCAACATTTTTCATTTATGCTCTGCTCCTGTTGGTCGTAGCGTGATGTTATATAGCCTATAACCTTCCTCAATAAATGGACTATCCAACACAAAAAGAATTATTCAATTCCAACCAGTAGTTTCTGAGATTAGCGCGTTCAAACAAACAAACAAACAAACTCTTCAGCTTTATAATATTAGTATAGATAAAGGGCTCTTTCATTTATTTTTATTTAATGGTAATAGACTCGGCTATTGTAAACATCAGTGGCGACATCTTGTTGTATTTTAATTAACCCCCGACGGAAAAAGAGGGGTGTTATAAATTTGACGTGTGTTGCTGTTTATCTATTTTATGTTTGAAAAGTGATTTTGTCGAGAGTGTTCTTAGCTATGTTTGAATAAAATCGGTTCAGCTGTTCAAAAGTTATGGACGTTTTACTGTTTGAATCGGGATGTTTTCGCAAGATAAATGTGTCGGGGGGTTTTTTAAAATTTTGAAATTTTACTTGTTAATCATAACCTTGACGACACGGTTGGCGAAGTAGTTGAGCGTTCGGCTGCTGCGCTACGTGTCGCGGGTTCGATACCCACACGAAACAAAAAAACAGAACAGATAACAAACAGAAACTTTTTCCGATCTGGGTGCCTTGTGTATGTGAGTTGAAATGTTTCTAAACGCACCCACGATACAGGATGAAATTCCTATTGTGGGGCAAAGATATTTTAACAAAAAACATAACCCTTGGGGGATTGTATAAGTAGGAGGGTTTTTGTATTGTTTGTTATAACTTTCAGTATACCTTGAGTTTATTCAAGCCTGGGCAGACATGGACAGAGTTGAGAACGTTTAATAATTAAAAAAGCGATTGCATTGGTTTAATTGGTTGACTGGTGGTTTAATGATTGGTTGGTTTGATGATTGTTGTTTGCACATTAATCTTTTCTGATACTAATCTAAACTATATGGGACGGTGGTCAAATTTAGAGGACGAACATTGCATAACCAGAAAAGAAGTATAACATGCACTGCTTACACCTTTTGGTTTACAAGCATAACATTAAAACAATACATTTCCTTATCAGACACGCTATTTACCCCCTCACATAAGAAATAAAAATATCAAATTCATAAAATACCCATAAGTTCACACGCGCGATTTCTAAGACATTATTTAAAGACATAAATGGCAACCCAGCACATTAAAAGCCGTGTATGGCAACCCAACACATTTTTAGCCCGTGAAAGGGAAAGTGTATCGTGCTCACTTAGTTGCATGTTACACACTATGAGTGGATGTAGACCTTTATTTAAGATAGAAGCTTTGGTGGTGAAAGAAGCGATACGCGGGTTTTAAAGCGATATTGCCTAGCCCTTTTTGTTTCAATTATTTTGGGGTTTTCCCACTGCATTACCGAATGCAGCTGAGTACCAAATACCAGTAACTGCAAAGCACTACCACTAAGGTAAGCGCGGCTCTGGGTTTAATTCCCATGTCGGAAATTAGATTGTTATCAAAGAGACATTAGTGTTTCATAACAATTAAATTGTATATAGAACATAAACTTGACTAGAAGCGTATTGTATTCCATTGCATCCGCCACAGATAGCCCACTTTGCAGGGGCTGCTTTAACGGCGAGGAATAAGCCGCCCACGTCATCCTGTAATGCAAGGCTGTGGATTCTCAACGTGCAGAAATCGTCAGCACAGTGAGGTCGTTCCGCCAAACCTGTCAAGGCCCCAGGAACCTTCTGTGCTTTTGGGCGGAGCAAGGCTGGCTTTGTCAGCCAGAACCACCACGCACAACGCACCGAATGAGAATCTAAGGGCCGGCGCTCAATGCCGGCATGGCACGACGAAGGATTTTTTTCTTGACAAATGATTTTCGACCTTGCCGCGGCACCGCAAGTCACATTTCAGCATACCAAATCATTCTGCCGCTGCATGCGGCATTAGTGAAATAAGTTAATTTTAACGCTACAGTCATTGAAATAAGGTCGAAAATCATATGTCCACGAAAAATCCTTTGCCGTACCATGCCGTCAATGAGCGCCCCCTAAGGGCAGAAAAGGGAGTCCCCATCATCATGATCATCTTCAATATCCACTGCCTACGACTTCATAAAGCGCAGGCAATATTATGTCGTTTTATATCATTTTTGGCGTAGTGTGGGTGGGTCACCATCTCTGGCTACCCCATCAGGAGCTACAGGCGTGGTGTGTTGTGGTAGTTAATGGAATCCACTGGTAAAATATGAGAAACATTGGTAAAGGGTAGAAGTGAATGTATATTGTATTGCATAGTGGGTGGCCACAGGAGACGCCTCCGACGTAATGATGCAGGGAGCGGTTACGCTAGCGAGCGGGGCGGGTGGCGCAGCGGAAAGTTACTTTTATTTCGTTTTTCATAATCTTACAAAATTAAACGTAAATTATTGATTGGCGTAGGTATATAAAGTGATCTGCTACGGCAATTGTAATGAAAAATTTTAATCATAATTTACATTAGCATAATATAATTTGTTTTGCGTTATTTGACATAGTTAAAGAGCTGATTAATTAAATTTTCACAGGAAAATCTTTCTAGTTTTCAAAATTTGTCGTGGTGTTACCAAAAAAGATACTGACATACGCCCGAAGCAAAATATTCAAAGGTCGATAAAATGTATCAATGATTTCAACACGTCTAGTGCTACGTCGTCGTAGCAATCTCGTAGCACCGTAGCTCATCAGCGTAGCACTCGTAGCGCATAATAAAAATGTATGTATATGTAAATTAATTTGGTTTGAGATCATTTTATATTTAGTGCTTTCTCTATTGTTAACTATCAATTGTTCAGTACTCAATAAATTGATTAAAACCAATACCTGAAACCTGGTTAAATGATGATATCTGCGTTCTAGTTATGTATTCGCATAACTAGAACGTAAGCTTTTCATGTAGATTAGATTTCTACCTCATGTTAGTAATGAAATGCTAATTACTGAACATTAATCCATTTTTAGGGTTCCGTAGTCAACAAGGAAACCTTATAGTTTAGCCAAGTCCGTCTGTCTGTCCTTCTGGCCGCTGCTTAGCTCAGAAACTCTTAGCTTTAGAAAGCTATAACTTGGCATGGAAATCCAACCATGTTTTATTCTAAGATAGAACATTATTCTTCGGCAGTTGAAAAAATAACGTATGGTCAAACCTTTTCGATGAAGTTCTATAATTTAAAGGTGTAAGCAAATCAAAAATTGACAAAGTTCGCTTGTTACTATTTCCAAACTGCACATAATAGTTTATCAAAAGCAACACAATAGCTCTTTTCCTTTCAACAGAATACATTCCAGTTAGCTTTGCATTATGGAGCATTGAGATCACAGGGGGTTCCCCGAAGCGTATTAATGGTGTAACGAAGTCGGTAATGTTGTAGTCCTGTGTACGCTTTCACGCACAATCATGTTTGTTTATATTTGTTTCTGTTTGTATAGGGATGCTACCGAGTTGCAATGTCTTTTGGAGCGTGTGATTTGGAGTAGGTTTTCCTACATCTACCTATATTTTTAGGGTTCCGTATCCAAAGGGTAAAAATGGGACCTTATTACTAAGACTCCACAGTCCATCTGTCTGTCCGTCTGTCTGTCTGTCACCAGGCTGAATCTCATAAACCGTGATAGCTAGACAGTTGACATTTTCACAGAAGATGTATTTCTGTTGCCGCTGTAACTACAAATACTAAAAACAAAATAAAATAAATATTTAAGTGAGGCTCCCATACAAGAAACGCGATTTTGTGTTGCCGTTCCTGTCAAATTAAAAACATGCTAATTTTAAGTTTAATTTTCATGGCTCTGAATGGCTTCAAGAGGAAAATCAAGGATAATTTTCTTTCGGAATGACATAATATTAGTATATGTACATATATATATTTTTTGTACTTATCTAAAATTGTACACTGGTTCTCTTCTTCCTTTTGTAAACTCTCTCTATCACTCTAAGGTTTGCTGGTAGAAAACCTTTCTTTGAGTTAAGCTCGCCTTTGTACATCAACTTTATAATCATTCATGTTGTATATGTATTTTTTTGTGTACAATAAAGAATTAAGTTTACTATGAAGATAGATATTGAAATTTTGCTTTGAGGATCTTTTCATAATACACCACAGATTTTTGTAAATGCAAATTAATTCACGAATCAAGATCAATATACTTTACAAGAGCTCAAATCGCGCAGCTGACTTGAAGTTCCGGGACGGATTTATTGAAATTACCCACTCCGCTTCAATCTGACCCGACCTTATAAATGCAAACGCAGGAGATACACACCAGATATACCCGACATATATAGATACTAATGTATTTGAAAGAAAAATCTCGGTCAGCTACCCGCTTGGTTTTAGTCTTATACATATGTATTTGAAAGAACAATCTCGGTCAGCTACCCGCTTCGATTTAGTCTTATACGCGTTGTCTTACGGATGCAGGGGTGGTAAACGTGTGGCCCATGTTATTGAATATCAATACCTAATGTGTTGTGAATGTCCGCATAGCATTTCCATGTAACAACTGTGTAACCGTTGTATCTATATGGAATAGAACAGTGTCTATAGGAGACTGAGTTGAGCACATAGCTGTTCTGCTATAATAGTTATTACTTTAAATAAATACATACATAGATAATGTAATCCAAATCGATACTACCCGTACCTCTTTGCATACGCCCATTCTGATGTAGACGTGTTACACAATCCGTTGTGTAGAACAGTAGACCATGGTATGTAACAATATGATTTTTATGAATTTTCACCTAAGCAGAAAAGTTTTTTTTTAATCTTTTTTATTTATAGGCTCGCGTTTGACCACTAGCTCATTTGATGGTAAGCGATGGTGCGGTTGACGGTGAAGCACGCATGTCTAGAAGTAACTCTTGACTTAAAGACCTATAGCCTAGGTTGTAGCTATCAGGAAACAAAGGCTCCGACAGGGAATTCTACTCCTTAGCTGTACGCACAATGAAATTGACACTTAAGCAGCAAGGGTCATTAAAAAAAATCTTTGACGCGCTCAGGCTCCGTTACACGCTTTGCTCGTTTTGAGTGCGGCTTCACGAATGCTGGTACCATGCCAACCGTGTAATTGAATAAGAATAATTGGGTTCTCGGTTGCATAGAAGACAATCTTTTGTAATAATAATATTGCTACACGTCTCTTCTTTACATACTACCTTAAGAAGCTACCCGCCCTGTATGACCGTCGCCTTACGAATGCAGGGGTAGTAACCGTGCGGCCCGTGTAGTTGAAACATTAAAATTATCAAACAAACTATTTCAATAACTTATATAATAACTTTTATTTTTGTATTTAGTTTGTTTAAAATAAGTCTAATGATAGTAACCTCGTTGAAAGTTACAAAAACTCTTCAACTGATACAAAGTGGACTACCTACTGCAATATCTGAGTATCATAAGCCTACAGTTATAATAGCAAGATTTCTGTGGAAAAGACCACCAGATCACTCTGGTGGCCTTTTCACTCGAGGGAAAAAAAACTAGTTGAACAAATAAAATCTATTCGCTATTCTATCCACTCCACTCGTTCCCGCCTCACGAATGCAGGGGTGGCAAACGTGCGGCCCGTGTAATCATACTAATATTATAAATGTGGAAGTTTGGACGGATGTGTGTGTGGATGTATGTTTGTTACTAAATCACGCCAGAACGACTTAACAGATCTGGATGAAATTTAGCACAGAGATAGATTTTAGTCTGGAATAGCATATAGGCTTTACCTTTTATCCCAGTATGATGTTCCCATGGGATGATAAAACACTTTTGACTCGAGCGAAGAAGCTGGCAGAAGCTAGTTGGACTAATAAAACCATCAATCCCCTTTGCTACCTACTCTGCTCCATACGGTTTCACGAATAACCACCCCGCGACCCATATTGTTGACAAAAAATAATAATTACCCACTCACCAGAGTTTCCCACCTTTAAAAATAATAATTACCCTCTCACCCCGAGTTTCCCACCTTAAAATTATCGCAGAATTAATGTGACAAATTGTCAAGCACGCGTAATTCTGCGATAATTTTAAGGTGGGAAACTCGGTCTCATCCACCCGCTCCGCTTATTCCTTTATCCAACGCCTTACAAATGCAGGGGTGGCAACCACGCGGCCCGTGTGATCTACCAGCTTGCTTGTTTGATTGTTTATGTGTTTGTTAATCGTAATCGCTGAAAGTACTAATTCGATTACGAAAACTCAGTCATTGATAGAAAATTACACTATTACTGAGTGTAATAAGTAGGCTACAGTAATTAGCACGGTTTCTATAGGTTACGGAGGAGGCCTGTCCCGACTTCTTCCCCTGCCTTTCTCACAAATTCGTGCGTGGATCCGCCAAAGATCAACCGAACTGCATAACAACAGATGGTCACGGGCTACAGACTGTAGACAGTCAAGCAAGGCCTTACCGAATGTAAACCCGCGATTAACCAAAAAACTTCTTAGCCTAAGTAGAAATAACCTCAGAATAATTATAGGGACAATTACGGGTCCTCTTAACAAACATATTTTTAACATAGGCGCCACAGACAGCCCACTTTGCAGGGGCTATTTTAACGCCGAGGAAACAGCCGCCCACGTCATTCTGGACTGCGAGGCCGTGGTTTCCCAACTTGGAGAAATTCTCGGAACGGTTAGGTCGCTCCGCTAAGCCTGTAAAGCCCCCAGGAAGCTTCTGTGCTTTTGGACGGAGATAGGCTGGCTACTTTAGGCGGAAACCCCATGCACAACGAACCAAAAACAGTCTAAGTGCGGCAAAGGAAGTCCCTATTCTATTCTAGGCTACGAGAGTGAAACGAAAGGAAAAAAGCAAGTTAAACAAATGAAATCATCATACTGTTCTGCTACCCGCTCCGCTTGTTCCTATATCCACCGCCTTACGAATGCAGGGGTGGCAACCACGCGGCCCGTGTAATTGGCAGTAACAAGCGGCCGCGCCGGGTTTATTACGCGCCGATCCGGCTAGCGGCCCGTTCGGGCGCCGTTTAGCGCATCAAAAGTGAATTGAACCCGTTTGCGGCCGTTCCTGATATGTTTATTTTGTTCTGATTAAATTAATTGGTGGAAACACTGGGAACCCTTTGTTAATTTGTTTTTCATGTTTGATGATTGCGATTGGAGGGGTAGCTTACGATGAATAATAAAATCGTGGTTTTGAAACTATTTTTGGGATAGAAATTTAGGAATCAATGTCTTGGAAGCAGGAGTTTCAATTCCGTTTGCGGGTCCTTAGTCGTGTCTACATAAGCGTAATATTTTAAATGCAAAGTTAGTTACTTTTTAAGTTATTTACAATGTTGTAGTACGAAGCTACTGTTGTTTTTTTCTCAGGGGATAGATTTAGGCGGGTGTTTTATGAAATCTATAGTTTAATAAATCGTCATTGTAATAGTTTTCAATCCCTTAACTCTCTATGGCAGAAAATTTCATTACCCTGAAAATTTTCATAAAATGAATGTAGGTATTCTGCGCTAAATAAATAATACGTAAATGTTTTATTCGATCAGCGGCTATTCAATGTACTCGTGCCATAACTCGTGCCTTCGTGTAAGTATGTAAATTGTTTACATTATGTGCATGTTACATATTCACATCATTTGTTACTATCATAAAGGGATGGACCTAAGTTCCGACTCCTATTTAGTGATCTAACTAATACAATAACATTGAAAATTTAAAATTGATATGTGTTTTGCGTGTGCATAAATAAATAAATAAACAAAGGTCATTATTTAGCAGAACACGGTCAACCAAAAACCCAAACTTACGTAAAGCAAATCTTAAAAACAACAAAAAAGAAAACCCATTTCTTTCTCCTTTCACAAAGGGCCTTGCTTTCATAATCAACTAATTAGCTAAATCCTTTTAAAGCCTCCTCTTTTCTTAGTTCATTATGATTTCGTGTGATACACCGCTTACTCCGCTTAACAAAAGAATGTTAAACTCCAAGAAGCTTAGTTATACAAATCTGTGAGGCCCACTTGAACGAAAAACTTAACTCATAGTTAGTTACTAACACGAGGTTAAATTGACAGTTTGTCATAAAATGTTATCAATTTAATCTCGTGTTAGCAACTAAACCCCAGTTAATTTTTTCGTGCAAGTGGGCTGGAGGTGAAGAGCAACGCTTAGCTAATTCTTTATTCAAATCCTATTATCTTTATCTATATATATAAAAGCGAAAGGTCACTCATTCACGTATCACGAAATATCGAAAACCGCTTGACGTATAAAGATGAAATTTGGCAGGGAGGTAGTTTATAGTTAGTAGACGTCCGCTAAGAAAGGATTTTATGACAGGGCCGGATTTAGGGGGTCTAAGGGCTCTCGCAATTTTATATGAAAGTCCTTAATTTTTGGAGTTACAAACTTAAAATTTGGCAGGGAGGTAGTTTATAGTTAGTAAACTTCCGTAAAGAAAGGTTTTTACGACAGGGCCGGATTTAGGGGTTCTAAGGGCTCTCGCAAGTTTGTATGAAAGTCCTACATTTTTTGAGCTGCAAACTTAAAATTTGGCAGGGATGTAGTTTATAGTTAGTAGACGTCCGCTAAGAACGGATTTTGTGACAGGGCCGGATTTAGGGGGTCTAAGGGCTCTAGCAAGTTTATATGAAAGTCCTTAATTTTTGAAGTTACAAACTTAAAATATGGCAGGGAGGTAGTTTATAGTTAGTAAACTTCCGTAAAGAAAGGTTTTTACGACAGGGCCGGATTTAGGGGTTCTAAGGGCTCTCGCAAGTTTGTATGAAAGTCCTAAATTTTTTGAGCTGCAAACTTAAAATTTGGCAGGGATGTAGTTTATAGTTAGTTGACGTCCGCTAAGCACGGATTTTGCGACAAGGCCGGATTTAGGGGGTCTAAGGGCTTTCACAATTTTGTATGAAAGTCGTTCATTTTTTGAGCTACAGACTTAAAATTTGGCAGGGAGATAGTATATAGTTAGTAGACGTCCGCTAAGAACGGATTTTTCGACAAGGCCGGATTTAGGGTGTCTAAGGGCTCTCGCAAGTTTGTATGAAAGTCGTTCATTTTTTGTGCTACAAAACTTGGAATTTGGCATGGAAGTAGTTTATAGTTATTAGATGTCAGCTAAGAACGGATTTAGCGACAGGGCCGGATTATGGAGGTCTTAGGGCTCTCGCAATTTTGAAAGTATTATGAAAGTCCTTCATTATTTGTGTTACAATTTTGAAATTTGGCAGGGCAGTAGTTTATAGTTAGTAGACGTCCGCTAAGAACGGATTTTTCAACAGGGCCGGATTTAGGGGTCTAAGAGTTCTCGCAAGTTTGTCTCGCAACAAACATTTATTGATCACTTATAATACAACAAACAGAAAATACAACAAAATTAATTTGAAACGGTGATATAACTTAACACCATATTAAATACCAAAATCCAGACAATATTTTATAAATGTTTTTGCAGTGGTGGCCCAGTGGTAACGGCTGCGACTTACATGTGGTTTTAGGTTCGAACCCAGGCCGGCGCTTTATTTGTGTAAAATATTTCATCAACACTGCTCTCAAAACGGTAAAGGCAAACATCGTGAGGAAACCGGCATGAATTAGAACCAAAAATTTGAAGATATGTGACATCTACCAATCCACACTATAAAACCCCCATATTGTGGTGCCTTAAAAAATGTTGCTTAGTGTGATAGGTATTTTCTGTTGACTGAAATATAAAAAAAGTTTGTGTTAAACATCATTAAACTTTATATATGCCTTCATAACCACGCGGACGTAGTCGCGGGCAACAGCTAGTACTATTATAAACGTGAAAGTTTGTGAGGATGGATTGATGGATGTTTGTTACTCTTTCACGCAAAAACTACTGAACGGATATTGATAGAACTTTACAGAAATATAGCTTATACATCAGAATAATACATGGGCTATAATTTATAAAGGGATTCGGCTTTGTACTAAGCGTGCGGAGCCGCTGGCGGCAGCTAGTTCTCTATATTTTTTTTTAATATAGAATGTGCTAAGCACTCGCTGCGAAAACTGTTTCTAGCGGGCAAAGTAAAGATCAGGGCAATAACGGGACTCAGGGTTACCACTGCCCTGAGAGGAGCTTAAGATTAAATAGCTTGGAAGGAGCTCATCAGCAAACCCGTCAAAGCTTTCCAAGACGGGCACGACCTTCAGGCTTCAGCGATGAAGACAACGAATGAGAAGAAGGAATTGATAAACAATGTTGCGATTTTTATAAATTATTCCCATAGTAATTAAAAGTGAACGGTAACGGTAATAATGCAAGTTTATGGAAAACTTTTTTGATTAGTTCCGGCAAATCATCGGTAGGTGGCGCTAGTAGTACTTGTTAGGGGGTAGAACGTTGTCGTATACAATTTTTGGATGTCATTTTTTCTTTTTTGACTAATCGATTTAAAAAACTTTGACCTACAGATAAGTTCCAGTTAGATTAATTTGGCAGATACATTCGGACAAATTATAATTTATTTTCATGTAAAACATTGCTAACTGATGACACAGCGTTCAGACTAAGCAGCTGTTTATAAGTTCATGCGAAACAATTGAATGTTATACTTCTAATTAAAAGTAAACGGAAGAGAGTAATTTGCATTTGTTCATGTCAACGGCACGGCACGCTAACTGAGGAAGGTATTACATACTAACTACGAACTGTTTAGCACCTGGTTTCTTATAACTGCACGATACCACAGATTACTAAATAGTTACTTCGTAAACGACACTAAAAATTTACTTAGAAAAGTTTTTTGGGGAACTTTAAGTTGATTAGTTCTAGGAAAGAGCCGCTAGATATCGCTAGTAGTAGAATTTTGGGTAGAACAACATTCGGTAATGCTACTCTGATAACTTTACCGAAGCGACTACCGATTTTTTTTTGTCACTGTAATTTTGATTAACAATGTATGTCAAGGTTGACATAAATTGTTAAACAAAATAGCTGAATTCAAAATGTATGGTACCTATTAAAATATGTGGCCGAAAACTTACGGACAAATTACTATTCATCATTAAGAACCGCTAAACACGCCAAACAATTTAATGTTAAACTCAAGATTTTGTAAGTTTACTTATGAAGAGTTATTGGGAAACTTTTTGCTGATTAGTTCTGGGAAAGCGCCACCAGATGGCGCTAGTAGGTAGGGTTGGATTTCTACGCCAGCCTTGACATAGTTTCGGGTTTTCGTTCAGATTTGTTTGATGTTTTGTCTTTTTTACTTATTTTATTTTAACCGAATGTCGACTTATTTTTGGCCTTAGTTGACTTATTTTGCAGACAAATTGCTATAACTTTTTTATTGTAATATTGGTCTTGTAAAATGTTATGAATACTTTCTTACATACAGCTCCATTCATATAGACAGGCAAACATATCATATGAAACAAACAATAAATTAATAGTAAGCTTGTTAGATGTATTCGCGAGTAATAACACACTAACCTCGTAACACAATGATTTGTTACGTGCATAGCATGTGAACCGACGAACTCTTTATTTTTCTTTCTTTTTCAGACCATGATTGTATTTGCTCTTTTGTTTCTAGCCAACACTTTGCTCTCGCGGACTCATTAGCGAACGTTCCACCGTTCTTGTCTATGAGTATCTATGTTTGAAATTTTAAAGGTTTTTATTCATGTATTTTTAACCACCGACTGATTAAGAGGGGTTTTAGGTTTGACGTATGTTTGTGTATCTGTCTGTGGCGTCGTAGCTCCTAAACGGATGAACTGACTTTGATTTAGTTATTTTTTGTTAGAAAGGTGACTTTATCGTGAGTGTTGATGAAAATTGGTTTAGCCGCTTAAAGTTATGGACGTTTTATTGTTCGAATCGGGGTGTTTTCGCAAGATATCGTGTCATAATTACTTGGTCAATAGATTATCGATCGAATCGTGTCTACTAGTAGATAAATTATGTAGCATGAAATAAAAATGTGTCGGAGGCTTTTCATTTTTTTAAACTTTACTTGTCTTAATAATAGGATGGTATCAATTTTATCTTACAGATTTTGTAAACTAAAATTTTATATTTATCATACACACATTTATATGATTTTTGGCGACCTTTATTGCAGTCTCGTACGCTCTGTTTTGAAAATCATTAAATGTCTTAGCCTCTTACCCTCAGTTTCCCACCTTAAAATTATCGCAGAATTAATGTGACAAATTGTCAAGCACGCGTTATCTGCTGTGATTGGTTGAATGAATTTTCAACAGCCAATCACATAAGATAACGCGTGCTTGACAATTTGTCACATTAACTCTGCGATAATTTTAAGGTGGGAAACTTAGAGTTAAAGATTTGCGTTGGATAAATAACTGTTGCTTACAAATTCACTTGTATGATCAAACGTATTGTTTGTCGATCCTCTGTGTGCTGTTTACGTTTAGGCACCAATAACCAATTCTAATTTGTTTTGGTGATCACCACCATTACGTGCATCTTGTGCATCCTGAACGGACAGCTCCTGCAAAAATTTCCCTTTCATTTTACAGTTATTTTTTGCCAATCTATAACTTCACTTTCTCCTTCTACGTATGGCACGTTCACCAATATGAACTCGGCCCACGTGTTCTTAAAGTCTCACATGTGGTAGGCTACTGGATCCTTGCCAGAGCCAGCTATTAAGAGAATAGTGCATCACTACGTGCCAAGCCGTACACGAGAACATGATACTTGCGAGTTCATATTGTTCTGTTAGTAATTTATGAGGGCCTATAAGCTGTTGCTAAATGGGCAGCTTTGAGAACCAGATTGTTTTATTTGGTACAATTGGGTGATACAATTTATTTATTTGGAAGTCGGTTGTACTGTTTTGTAAAAAAGTTTTTTATTATACTCATTTATACACCGCTTTTGAGTTACGAGTACCCGTTCTCGATCGTATGTACACATATAATAAAACACAGTCAAATTGAGAACCACCTCCTTTTAGAAGTCGGTTAAAACATATTTATCGTTGTTTATCGCTTACTTCCTCGTTTTTTTTATAATACAACTAGCTTATTACCGCGGTTTAGTTCTCGTGATAGGAAAGAAAACATGATTTTGTTCCGAGATAAAAGGCGCCCAGTGATAGTGTGGTTTTCCTTCATTGTAAGAATATTCGTGATCGGTTCAGTAATTCAGAGATTTTCCTAAACAGTTATGTTTAGAAGCGCATTAACTGAAACGTGAGCGTTAAAACATTTATTATTAAAACTAAAGCTGTTTTCCCGCTTTCAAAGCACACAATGTTGTTTGTGTCTGTATTTATTATAGTAAATATTTAAGTATTCTTATTTTTATTATATACACATTTTACGTTTAATATTATTATTTAATTTGTTATGCACTTGCCATGCTATCTCTCCACCACCCTTGGTTGACTGGTAGAGAATGCCTCAGGCATTAAGTCTGCCTATGTACTTTTATGTTGCATGAAGTTTTAATAAATAAATAAATGTTCAACTTCGATGTTTTGTTTCCATGTTTTCTAAACATTGTTTCGTTAATAGTAGCTATTGTTGTCTGCTGAAGAATGCTGAAGTGGAGCTCCATGTGGCTTCAGAGTGCCGATGCTATATCAAAGTCGATATAAAGTTGTACCTTGTTAGAGTGGAGAGAGTTCCTGGTTCAGTCAAAAATATTGCCATTTTTAGGACCTCTCTGGGAGGGGGCGTTTGTGAATTATTAAATTAGAATATCTGGTCGTAGCCAAGCCTTATACATATCTTAGTATCTAAAGGAAATAACAGATATATTGATATAAGCTATATGTGTATCATCTTCCTCATCTTCAGACTTTTAATGTTCCTACTGCTGGGACACAGGCCTCCTCTCTGTGAGAAGGGATTGCGCAGTAATCCACCACGCGGGCCCAGTGCAGGTTGGTGGATGTCACATGTCTTCGGATTTTTGGTGCTAGAAAATGCCATTTTCCTCACGATGTTGTCCTTCAACGATTCTATTTTTACTGAATCATTGGCGTTTAAAGTAAAAAAAAACAAATTTTACCAAACTACAAGCTCTAAACACTGTAACCATAATGTTCAACTTAAATGTTTTGTTTCATGCTGCCAAACATTGTTCCCTTTTTCTTAAACATTATTTCCTTAACAGTAGCCATTGTTATCTGCTGAAGTGCAGCTGCACGTGGCTTCACAGTACAGATGCTATTAAAGTTGTGCCGCAGAGTTGGGCCTTGTTGGGGGGTGGAGAGAGTTGGTCCTGTTAGTCGAAAAGTTTGCTGTTTTTATTTAGAGTATGCTTTGTAAATGGTTGAATGGAAATGTGTGCTTGTACCTGAGTTAAATTACCGTAACTTATTTCCATCAAATCAGTGGTAGACACGTAATATGTTATACCTTGCTAGTAAAATTAAACAATTAACCCAGTACCAAATCAATTCCAATCCTAAATATTGCATCTGTTCAACTTCTTTACAAGACAATTTTTTTTAATAAAAAAGGAATTATTTCTCAATCACTTTTTTATTCGTTTCGGTTTTCCTTCCTTCCTTTAAGTTTATATTAACTTCAACAGCACAACACTCTATATTATTTTTAATACTAGCTTCTGCCAGCGGCTTCGCCCGCGTGATAATCGAAAATCATCCTGAGGGAACATATTCCCGGGAACTATCCTATGTGCTATTCCAGACTATAATCTATATCTGTGCCAATTTCTTCCAGTTCCATCCAGCTGTTCTGGCGTGAAGAAGTAACAAACACACTCACAATCTTTCACCTTTAAAATTTAAGTGTGCATACTAGATTATGCCAGCGGCTTCGCCGGCGTGGTATTCGAAAATTATCCTACGGGATCATATTACTGGGACCAACTAACCAACCAACCTATGTGCTATTCCAGACTATAATCTATCTCTGTGCTAAATTTCATCCAGATCCGTTCACCCTTTTTAGCGTGATTGAGTATCAAACATACACACAAATCCATCAAAACTATCGCATTTATAATATTAGTAAGATAAGTTGTCAAGCAAAGCCGATATCAACTATTCTGCCAATGTCTGAAGTTAAATGGAAGCGCAAGTACCTAAGAATTATTAGACACTCATCTCTCCACATAAATTCAACAAGTAAAAATCCAGTCAAGTACATATATTATATGAAAACACTGACTTTAAACTGTCCCAGCTCAGAATTGATCGCCTTGTCACAACATGACCAAACAATAACAGCTTTCGAACAAAAGACGATCAGGCCATCAACCATCGATCGCCTTGATTGATTGACTCAACTGTTGATTACCCCTGCCAAACAACACTTGGCCTTTAAAAACAAGAGACCTTTCAATACACAGAGGTCAACGTATTCTGGTAGGTGCTATTGTGTTGAAGAGAATGGGAAGGATGTCAAAATGTCTTTTTAATGGAATCGCGTTTCGGTGTTGTGCATTTTTAATGCTGTGTTTAAAGTGAGGGTAGCGGTGATTTTCTTTTTTTTTGATATTCTGCCTTGTCATTGTTATGTATATGTAGGTGATTTTCACAGTTATTGGTGAACGGGAAGCTTTTGTAAATCAATATTTTTCAGCGTAGTTATATGACGATTGTAAATAAAGTTACACTATTTATTTTATGTAAAATAAATGTTATTCCACTCAAAATCAAATAAAAAATGCAAACACAAACAGCGCACGTCAATTGAACAAACATTCGTTATTAAAAAAGCTTTTCACTTCCATCAATTTTCACTAGAATTACCATATAAAAAAATGAAAGCCCAATATAATCCAGCCATACATATAAAATCCACTAGCTTTATATTCATAAATCATCACGGGACCGGTAGGCCATACTTTGCCAAACAAACAATACGTTGTTCGATTATTTTCTTTCAATTGCGGATGACGAAATCATATCCCTCTTTCGATCAGCCTTATGTCATCCCCAAAAGGTTGAAAATCCCTCTGTAGTGTAGTTTTCGGGTTGTTCTTATAAGTTTGTGGACAAGAACGTATACTGCTGTTAACACCAGCGAACCTGATTGATGATTCATGATTGTTTACGAAGCCAGTTAATGGTGAAGAGAGCGTGTTCCGCTTTGGCTGTAGCAAGTCTGTTTGTTGACATTTTTCGTCACGGAAAAAGGATTCGGTTGGTAAAAGGGTGGACTAAGAAATGAAAAACAAATAAATTCGAGTTGTTACCTTTATGAATTGTGTGTAAGTAATACAATTTCATAAGCAAAACACACGATATTTTTTACCTTACAGTCTATGGGGAGCAAAAAGTCTGGGAGTTCTTAATTCATGACCCAAAATGTTTGCGTGTCGACATGGTTTTTAACAGACTTCCCAAAAAGAAGGAGGTTCTATGTTCGACATTATGTATGTTTTTTTTTGTTTATGTTCACCGATATCTCCGTCAACTGTGAACCGATTTTGAAAATTCAAAATTTTGTATGAAAGAGTATGTTTCGAAATTGGTCCCATTTTAATTTGTTGAAGATCTGATGAAGAATTTCGGAGATATACAACAGAACTCTTCAATAAATAACGGCAAAACTCTCGGGACTGCTGCAATCGCATGTCTGTTTATTGTTTATACTATTTCATAACAAAACATCAAGCCAGTACGCTCTTAAGAGGAACGCAGATCTCTCATTTCACCGGTTATGTTCAAGTTTCATGAAATCTATTCTGGCGTTATAGTTACCTTACTAATTTGCTTATTAGGTAGGTACATCTAAAAAGAGAAAAATAAAAAAACTATTTTGCAAAAAAATACTACCGACTTCCAAATACAAAATTAAAAAGTGAAAAATAACTTTATTTTTTGAAGTCGGTGTCCATAACGAAGTCGGTACTATTTTTATTGCATAAAAGTTTTTTCGAATATTAATGTCTATGTAAAATTATCAAAATTGGCTTAATACAAATAACATACGCTCTACAAAAAGTCACAGATAAAGTTGCCCTAGACAGCTAAATTCACGAAATGTTATAGATAGCTCAAATCATATTTGCGCGTGGCGCCATGTGTGCGTGCGTTGTGCGTACGCTTGTAAATATACAGCTTTATTTTTTGCTCGGCAGTGCAAACAATCACCTCCAAATGCTTACCCACACATAGAGCCGCGCACATAGATGACTTCAACTATCTACTCGTATACCTATAATGACGGACCATAGATATCTTCTTTTGTTTTCTGCACAACTGACAATGATCATCCTTTGTTTAGCAACGTTGGTAACTTTGTGAATAGCTGCATTAAGGTATTGGTATTCATAGTGGTTGCTGCGATCAACGACTGATTAGTGTTGGTTATAAGTGTAAGGCAAACCTGTGACATTAGCACTGGTATTGGTCTACACCACGCTCGATGATTGAGTGTTGTGACGAGACCCACCTTTCTTGTAATATTAACCTTAACAAAATACAAGTAATACATTTGCACCTATAGAAGGTACACCCGGCCATCCCAGGAATCCAACCCAAAATCATACAACTTAGTCAAACGATCAGATCAGAACAGATCAATGACCGACTAGGCAGTTCTTGTAATACCGTTTCAATATAAAATAGCATTTTTTTTAATGTATTGTCCCACTCCTGGACAAACCAGGCCTGGTTGCAAGTTGCAAGTGTTACTTGGTAATTTATTTTAGGGTGAAGTAGAGATGCTTACTAGATTTTCACCCAAACCACTGATTTGGATGTGGGCTAGGCGATTTTGCAGCCGATGAAGCGAAATTCTAACTAGTTTAAACTGTTACTAACTATCACGTCTAACTTATTCCTAGGAATAGCGTGATTGAGCTGTGGCCTGTAGGCCATTGAAATTTCAATTTCAAGGTGGCTACAAGTCTAGTTGCTTCTATACTCTATGGAAAAGACCATGCCTAGGTAACGGCTGGTTCTGGAAATATTGAAAGACTTGGTTTTTTACTTGTTTTTTCTTGTTAGTGTTTGGCCACGAAGTAAAACTTCATAGTTTGGGTTCATAGCTCCATATTTTCTTTTTTTTAAACTTATAATGTATACTCTGGGAACTTGATTGTCGAATCGCAGCCCCGCATTCAGCAGCATTCAGAGGAAATTTCCGTTACGCAGCATCCAAAGTATGGAATTATCTACCGCCGCCAATTAGATCAATAAATAGAAGAAGTTTACGGCAGTATTTAAAAGACGCGCAACGGAAACTAGACTTGATACTGTACTCATGTTTTACAAAATAAATATATCATATCTTATCTTATCTCTCTTATCTTGATTTTAGTTATTTAAGGATCACCAACGAGTTACACAACATTAACTTATACAGACAATATAAAAAAATATACTCATATCTTGTTACGCACACTCAATTATAAGTAACCACAGCTTACACATTTTTGAGTTTACATGCTCTAAATAAGTATAATTAATAACATTACAATAAAATTGGAATAACAGAAAAAACTGTATTTATACATTAAATTATAAAGATTAAATTAAAACCAACATTAAAATACACGTTCAATTCAATTAAAATTATTATGTCAGGTTAAATTAAAACAAAGATTCTGCCGTATAATGTAAATCAACCTAATAATTATTATTCATATTAAAAATAGAAAATCTCAAATCAAAATACAGTTTATGTCAATTAAAATATAGATAAAGTCAAATCAAAATACAGGATAAGTCAATTAAATTAAAATATAGAAAATGACAAATCAAATTAAAACATAGTTTATATCAATTAAATTTAAATTCAATTAAAATAAAGATAATGTCAATATGATTCAAATAAAATTTTAATCAACATTAAAAATAAAATATAGATTCATTGATACACTTGAATCTTTCACTGACATAATGTAAATTCTATTCGCAGTTCAAAATTCTACTGTCTTGTGTGCGTGTGTCATATGAGTTGCAAAACATATAAAAGTCCCTAAATATAAAAGAGTTTATACATAGCTGAAATATGTGGGTGGTTAACGTTCCGTATAAACCGCTGCCTCACATAACTGTCTCGTGCCCTCGGCCGCGGGCTGGTGTGTCATCCATCCTTGACACCTGCTTTCGCTCGAATTTGGGAGGTGGGTTAAAAAGTATATGTGGCCTAGTATTTTAAATGGTTAATATTATTGGTGGATGACAGTTACCTTCTATCCTTCTGCCAATATCCTTATTTCACTTTGTTTCACCTCTAAACGTGACGTGCATAGTCTGATTGCAATATTTCTCAAACTACCCGAGTATAATAACAACTACTTTTTAGGGTTCCGTACCCAAAGGGTAAAAACGGGACCCTATTACTGAGACTCCGCGGTCCGTCTGTCTGTCTGTCTGTCACCAGGCTGTATCTCATGAACCGTGATAGCTAGACAGTTGAAATTTTCACAGATGATGTATGTCTGTTGCTGCTATAACAACAAATACTAAAAATAGGATTAAATTAATATTTAAGGGGGCAATTTAATTCCTATACAAAAAACGTATTTTTTTTTTTGCGATAATGGTACGGAACCCTTCGTGCGCGAGTCCGACTCGCACTTGGCCAGTTTTTAAAATTTAACGCTTTTTGCAATCCGTCTATTTCGCTCAGCTGCTCGTGGCATAGTGGTTCACACCAAATTATACATATATATAACACACTGACATATATCTATTTACGTGTATATTTAACGCCGTAAAAACTGATTCACATCCGTTCACTTAAACGTGAGGTTCAGTTGAAAACCAGCTTCAGGCAACTCTTAGTAGTCTGGCATTTTGCTGAATTGGACCAATTTGGCGCAGCCGCGGGACACACTATGTATTTTTTTAATGAAGTTCCCTTTTATTGGTACCTACATTGTGTGTATCTGTGTGTGCCAAATTAACTAGTTTTCTTTCTTCTTTTTCCACTAAATAGAAACTTTACAAATTAAACTATCTGGGTAACTCACATCGTCACATAGACATGGTCGTTACCTAATGTTTTGTTTGCATCGGTAATCGAGTTCCAATCATCAAGTTGAATACTTGTCCCTCAGTGTGTACACGGCCTGTCAGTAGTTCATGCCCAACGCGGTAGATGGCGCTAGCAGTCGCTATTGTTCTGGTGAAAACAACTCAGATTCGTTCCTGTTATCGCTGAAAATTATCTTGAAAACTTTCTTCTGCTGCATTCAGATTTTCAACTGCAATTAGAAGTTTAAATTTATTTTTATATGACGTAAAAATGGTTTCTTTTGTCGGTAAATGTCCTGTTAATTACAGTACCTACAAGATTATATTTGTAAGTTAGCTTAGCTATAAAGCTTTTTATTTGATCCTTTGGACTACAAAAAAGCTAATTTATATCAGCGATTTCCATTTTCAAAAGTCCAAAATTTTCGGGTTTGATCGTTTATGTCAATCGTGATCGCAGACAAAATGTCGACTGGTTTTTTGGCGGGATTTTTTCGGGTGAAGTTCAGCGGCTGTTAATATTATTTGGAAATTGATTCCTAGTGGTTATTGTAATATAAAATTGGTGTAGTTTTGTGTCTCAACTGTCTACGCAAATGGACAATATATGTGAAATCATTGACAGAAGTGATCTCGGGATAGTGGAGCGGAGAATTTTATTGTAGTATTGAATAGCTCCGCAAAGCTTACTGGGAAGTTTGACTCGATACAATTTGCTGCCAAATACTCCAAAAATACATTAGAATCTGCTACATCCGCATTCTAATGCATATTATAGAAATCAAGAAAGATATTATAAACTCTAACACTAGCAAACATTTTTATCTACAAAGGATCGCCACAAAAAGCTCAAGATATTAATAAAAAATTGACCCATGAGTCTTTAACTACATGACATTGGCAGGAATTGTCTTCGGCAAAATGCCATAGAAAAAGAAAAATATGTCGGCTATTGCGGTTATGCACCACATCCGATCCGAGTCCGTGATTTGAGTTCGAAGTTCTATCCGAATTGAAAATGAACTGAATAATGACGGATTGAGTTCGGATGTAGTGCTTGAGCTTCCCTACAAGAAATACTACGGCTACTTCGGAACCGAAATTTCTCGGATTCGGATCGGATGTAGTGCGTAACCATCCTGTAGGCTTTAAACAAAGTGTCATTCTAATACGCGATAACAATGATCGAAATGCCAGATGTCAGGGACAGGACGGGTTATTTGAAATTTCGATTGCTCTTGGCATTCCATTACATTTTTGATTTTATTCCAATCCCCATAGCATCGCTTTTGTTAATACAATGCCAGTGGTCTAGAGCCTTTTCTGTAGGCCCTATTGCCAGATTTTTTTCCTAGGGTATAGTAAAAGATAGTAAAAATAAAATATTTATCCTTATATACAAATTTTACAGCTAAGCAATGCAACTGACAACCAAAGCCGTCAAATTCTTGGCACCAACCTACATCATAAATAATTCAGCCAAGCCAGTTCAGTTCATATAACCCTTACACTTTATTTAATATTTATCCGATAATTACCACCTGTTGACGACTATAACCGGGTGTCCGGTGGCCGTCTGACGCGGACACGGGAATAAAACCGGTGTTGATCGGTTTACGGTTTTGAGGGCTGAAGTGCATTGTGCGGGGCAAACGTGTTATTGACGGTTCGTTAATTAAAATGCGGGTTTAATTTTGGATGTATTATCACGCCTGTTTTTTTTCTAAAAGGGTAGACAGCAGTCAACCTGGCACAGATTTTGAAGTTTTGAACTCCTGCAGCAACAAAGAGTTTGTAATGGAAAACTCGATAATACGTCGCCCGACCTGTCTGCAGAAAAAGCATTAATATTATTATCGAAATATTAATGTTTTGTATAAATTTGCATGTTGCACGTTCCGCCACGTTCAATGCTAAGATTCAATTTAAGTAGAGCATCTATGATAATAAGTTTCGATGCATACTTCAGTAAAAATAAAGATAAGTAGACACCTGCCTACATACCCGCTGCAGGGTTATATGGGAAAGATGTGAATAGAGGCCATGCTAGTTAAATATTAGTTACCAGTAGCAGTAGTTGTAAAGATTTTGTCCTTGATTGACCATCAAAATGCAGGATTTTTGTGTCAAATCCTGGCACAAGCAATCGACATTTATTTAGTATTTTCTGAAATATCTACTCTCTCTCTTTCCCTTACTTTTCATCCGTTCTTTCTATTCATTTAATTCCTCCAGGTATATGTAATTATTATACTCTACTCTTTTCATTAAGTAGGCAAGCAAGTTTCTAATCGGTCACTTGATGTCTTTGCTGACTCTACCTGTAATATCAGTTCGCATACTCACCCACAGATGGCGGTAGCAGCAACGTTCTCAGGGCATATAATATTTATTATTTACGTACCTACTTACAAAGTTCACATACTTTAGGAACAGTGTTCCAACACTGTTTGTGGTTGAAAAACAAGACATTAAACATTTTTAGACTGTTTACAACCGGGTACACACACTAATAGTTTGTGTAAGTGACCCGTTTTTATACAAAAGAGCCTGAAAAATCCCCATGAAATTATATGTTGACCTCATTTTAACTGAGCCACTGCATTAAACGTCTCTCATTTGGATAATACAGAATGTGTTTAAATTGGGTAATGCAATTAAAACGAAAGAAAAATACTGTCATATTTAAACAGCTTTTGCATAAAAATCATAAGAGAAAAAGTTCCAACAGACATTTTAGATGCAGCTGAAAATATTTCATAGAAAAAATCATCTTCATCATCAGCCTTATAATGTTCTCACTGCTGGGATACAGGCATCCTCTGTGTGAGAGAGGTAATGGGCCTTAATCACATGTCTTCAAATTGTTGGTTCTAGGACATGCAGGCTTCCTCTCGATGTTTTCCTTCACCGTTTTAAGAGCAGTGATAAAGAAATAATTTACACAAAGTAAAGTGCCTGCCTGGGTTCGAACTCACGATTTACGACACGTAAGTCGGGGGCGTTACCACTGGACCACCAGTTATTACTTGGCATTTCATAGAAAAAATGCCAAGTAATAACTGATTTCATTCAATTGAATAAAATGTATTTTTATGAATATAATCATATTGCATTTTACTACGGCTGCCTGTGAATAAGCGTTGATTTTTTAACGTTATCCCTCCCTCCCCTTTCCGCCGCGTCTATCTCCCCCGCCTCCCGTCTGCTTGCTACTGTGGAAGCGAAAGTGCAGAAGGTCCATTCAATGGTTCTTAAGATTTTTAGGTGAGATAAAATCATCAGATTAAAATTTTGTGCAATTCGTTTGGTGGAATTATTTGGTGAGATTTCTGAACCTCTGTTTCTGTGTGTGTTTTGTGTTTGTCTATATGTGAAAACACAAGATATTTATGATGTATTCCCCGAACGAGTAAGCAGAAGTGTATGATACGGATGAGGAAGAGTAGTAAAAAGAGAAAGATTGGTTAAAAACAAAACATTAAACATTTTTAGACTGTTTAAGACCGGGTAAAAACACTAATAGTTTGTCTACGTGACCCGTTTTTATACAAAAGAGCCTGAAGAATCCCCATGAAATTATATGTTGACCTCATTTTAAATAAGCCACTGCATTAAACGTCTCTCATTTGGATAATTCAGAATGTGTATAAATTGGGTAATGCAATTCAAACGAAAGAAAAATAAGAGTAAGCAGAATTGTATGGTATGGATGAGGAAGAGTAGTAAGGTTTGAAAAAGAAGTCTAAATTAACAATAGTCAATATTATGGAGCCCGATGCACCGAGTTACCTAAATTATTCGAAAACCTGATTGTATCCATGCTCTCCAAAAATTGGCCATATTTGTAGACTTTCGTTGAGAAGTATTTATTTCTGCTCTTCACAACTCTCATTATGCACCTATTTGCTTTCTTCATATATTTTTTTATGTAAGAACTTTAAGCACTAACAACAGACTACTAACTGCATAATTTAATTGTTTTATATATATGTGCTTTCACTGGATGCGACTGCGCACAGGACCGGTTGATGTGGTGACACTTGAGCCCGTTTTTCGTCTGAAATAATGTGTTTGTATCGGCATCTATAGTAACTACTAAAAGTCCTGACGCCTCACAAATCCTCCTAACTTCTCGATTTTAACATAATTTTACAACAGCCCGAACAACAACCATCGAGGCGTTGCCCACCGTACACAACACCAGTCTGGTCGGAGGATTCTCACTTTTTTCATAGAGTAGTAAATTTTAGCATACCTCTGTAAGTTTACATAGTTTTCTTAGTAAGCTTTCTGTCGCTATCCCTTTCTAGTGCCCTCACCGCGACCACCCCACTCGCGTCCGATACACCGGTGCATTTAAAATGCAATCGAGTTATCCTGCTCGGACTCGATTCGCAGGGAACCGATGCGCGTCGGAATATCATTCCGCTGAACAGAATATCATTTTGTCCCGTAATGGCACAATTTTATCTACATAACATTACACCATGTTTTTCCGAAAGGTTTAGAGAGAGATAGTAGAGATGTACCTACCAATATTATACCTATAATTTGCTAGATACTGTTACAGTTTCCTGATGTTTTTTTTTTTTATTGGGACAATCCCACCGCACTATTTCCAAACCACTGCAACTCCTGAAAGCCAGAATCAACAGTGGCGACCACCAGAAAAGCGCCGAGGCAATGAAGCTCGACGAAGTCCCGGAGAATGAATTTAACTGTCTTGGATCCCGCAACGAAATTAATCAGAAAAGAAAATGGAGGAGTAAGAAAAATACAAATTTCTACTTCCCTCCATATCAAGCAGGAGACAGAACAAACAAGACCAATAGGCACAAAGGGTCGTTTACAACTGGGATAAGCCCAGTTGCCTAGCACCACGGATAAAAATTAGCATTAATATTAATGGGTCCTAACATTGTGATATTTGATTCCAATAATAGGTATGGCAAAAGCGCTTGAACGCACGGAAATTTGTTCTAGTTTCCACAAGGTCCGTATAGTAAACAGCTCCTGATACAGCCTGTACATTATTCAACATAGTATTGCGTTCATTCTGCCAAAGAATACACTCCCATAAGATATGTGCAGATTGTACATATTCGCAGTCAGATGTAGAACACTGACATAATGGTGAGGCAACAAGCTTGAAGGAAAATAATTTACTTTTAAAGTTACCATGCCCTGTGAGAAATTGGGCAACACAGTGATCCACCTCCAGCCACGTCCTGGCCAGCCGCACGCGAACGGATGGAAAGAATTGGTGGAGGTGTCGGCCCTTGATGGAATTATCCCACCTACATTGCCATTCGGATAAAAGTTCCTCGCAGACGTCAATATGTGGTTTAAATAATCTAGAGATAAGAAGATAGTTTCCTGATGTCAAAGAAAACCATTAACAATCGATAATAATCGATTACTTAGATTTATTAAGAACTGTCGTGTCATCATCTTAGATCAAACTGCCTCCCCGCTCTCCCGCGGTGCGCCAGACTCGTCTTAGAGCCTGTACGATCTCCGTAAATCGTGTGTCTGCCAGTTTTGAGTAGCCAAAAATTGTATTACTGAAAATACAGTAACTCGAGTTGAAAAGTAACCTAAGTATTACTTGGTTTTCAGTTTGAGGGTGAAAGGGGCAATTGCCATCACCTAGGCACAAATCCAGCCCAGCCTGCTACTGTGTACCTTATGGAAAAACCTAAAAACACTTTGTGTGACCTGTGAATCAAACCCAAGACCTAATGCTCTATCATTTGCGACCTCAAAACCAACGAAGTAGTCTGATTTACCAGTCCAACTCAGTGCCATTTTATACTACATGTGATAAAAATAACTTGCGGTGTGGAGAACAAACGATTCGATCATGTGTATCAGATCTTGGTATAATCCTCTTTGGTAAATTAGATTGCACTGTCTCGCTTGCTTCCTGCTCCTAATTGAATCATGTTTCTAGTTTGTGAGCAGAAAAACGTTAATTGGGAACCGTGGTATTGTGTTTTTTTTTCATATATGCATCGTGCAAATGCATGTTTGCTGTTAGATTTTACTAGGTGCCGCCTGCGGTTCCACCCGCGTGTAATTTTTTCTTTTTTTACAATTCAAGCTTCTGCCAGCGGCTTAGCGGCGTGAATGTCGATACTTATCTCAAGGGAACATATTCCGGGGAAAACATATGTTATATTTGCTATTTCAGACTATAATCTATGTCTGTACCAAATTTCATCCAGATCAGCTCAGTAGTTTTTGCGTGAAACAAACACTCACAAACTTCCGCCTTTATAATATTGAAGTTGGATAGTAGGATTAATTTAATTGAACTAATACGTCATTAAACAACAGGGTCTATATTTATGTCTGTGCCAGTTAGCTCCTGGCGGATTTCACCAATGAAAATTATCGTGATTAGTTCAACTAAAGTCAGTTTATGCAAATAAAGCGTTCTGATTGGTAGTTTCTCAGCGGTCTCAACCAATCAGAACGCTGTATTTGCATAAACTGACTTTAGTTGAACTAATCGCGATTAGTTTTATTGGTGAAATCGGCCCTAAAAGTGTGAACATTAGTGATGTTTTGGTGTAGGTACTGGGAATTATTGTCAAAAGTAGTAAACAATTAATTAGCCTGATGTTAGTGGTAGTTTAGATTGCTGTCTTTTAACATAGAATACGTTCTAACTCCAAAAGATTTCAGATTTATGGAATAGCGTGTTTTAGTGCAGTGAGTCTCATCTCGAGTGAATTAGACTATTGGGAAGAAAAATCCATCCGTTTTTCCATTAGTAAAATACCTTATTCCAGGAAAATTAGGTCAATACACCTCTCACAGACCAACAACGAAACGTGTTTGAAAACGTAGAATAGCTGATTGGTTTACCTTGTAAGACAAAGTTGGATAAATCAAAGGTGAGAAATAATAACAGGACAAGCATAGCCTTGAGTCGAGGTAGCCATGTTGTAATTATTTATGGTTGTTTGGTGCCATTAGCCACCGAAGCTACCAATCGGCTACCAGACTGCAAATCGTCTTATAAATAAATTAACGAAAATACTTCCTAGTACAGTCAGCGACAAAAGTCGATTAACTTTGCTACTTTTATACCAATAGCATCTAAATTGACACAAAATTGTTACATAGGCTGCTATTTAGCATTTCTTATAACAGTGAACAGAGTTACTTGACCGAGCATAGTCTAGTGACAATAGTGCCATTTTAGAGCTGACTAGACACCAAAATGAAAAAAAGTAAGGAAAAATAATGAAAATGATGGAAATTATAAACGGTTCGGCGACTAGGCGTTCCATATCTAATTTTATTCAATACTAGCTTCTGCCAGCGGCTTCGCCTGCGTGAAAAGTGTTTTTTCATCCCAAAGGAACATTATACCAGGGATAAAAAGTAGCCTATGTACTATTGCAGATCCGTTCAGCCATTCTGGCATGATTGAGTAACAAACATACATCCAACCATCCAAACTTTCGCATTTATAATATTACTAGCGTCTGCCAGCGCCTTCGCCTGCGTGAATGTCGAAAATTAGAACAAGGGAACGTGTTCCCGGGATAAAAAGTATCATATATGCTATTCCAGACTATAACCTGTCTCTGTGCCAAATTTCATCCAGAGCCGTTCAGTGATTTTTGCTTGACAGAGTAGCAAACATACAAACACACACACTCACAAACTTTCGCCGTTATAATATTAGTATCCTAGTAAGAAGTAAGATTTTGCTAAATATGAAGTTTTATAAAATACAAATGTTAATCGATTTTTATTGCTTTTTGTACCTATGGTTGAGGCTTTTAAGTTTTTCCGACTAGTTTCTGAACCTTTTAAAAACTTTGAAAGGCTCTGAAAGTAGTTGGTACAAACTACTTTTGCTTTACAACTTCTGAAGAAGAAAAATAAGAATCGTCCAATTAAAATTATCCATGGCCAGTCCAGCTGGAAGTGGGCACTCTTATATTTATGGACCAGTTTGAATTTAGAGAGAATAATATTCTTCGCTTAGTAGTTCTAATAATAAATTAGGTATAAAAAAAAAAACACATACATACATAAACTCACGCCTTTTTCCATGGGTGTAGGCAGAAACTACAGAACGCCACCTGCTACGATCCTTACATACTTCTCTTGCTTCACTCACGTTCATACATCTAGTCATACACACACGCCGGTTATGAGTACTGCGCACCTGACCTTTCTGAAGAACAATAAGTTCTATGTATGTTTTTCTACGGCGTCACCTTCCGGCGTTTCCATTCACGTCTGCCTTGTAAATACACTTTGATGGTCACCTTTCATGTTTTCAAATTTTATTAATATTTGTTAACTTTACTATCAGTGATATATTTTTTATTGGTTCACAAAAAAATGTTTACACGTACTTATAGTATTACAATAACTTACAGAAGTTACAAGTTAACTCCGGAGGTACGCATAAAAATTTGTAAACGATGTACAATAGTACATTGTTTATTAAGGGCGGTAAGTAAGGAATTACGATCGAGACTCTAGTAGAAGCCCGAAATCGAAGACTGAGGGCTTTCTGAGTCGAGGTTCGTAATTCCCGTACCGCCCGTGATACATACAATGTTTTTCATCACATTTGCGAGTAATAATTATGAATTATAGCTTTAATACACAAGTCAGCACAGCTGTTATTACGAAATACGTGAACTTTTTTTTAAGCGGTTGGCGAATTTTTGCCCACACCACAGATTATACAGTGTTTCGTTCAGATACTTTAAGGGCAAATACTTACGTAGGTATACAGCCATGACGGAGTGTAAAAAGAATTAAATAATTTCGACGTTTTCATACTACGAGTATAACTATTCTACTATAAAATCGATTATTAAGAACATTAGTTGAGTATTTAAGTAATATGTAGCGAGATTGCAAAGAAATTCCTGTTTAGATAACATTTTAAGACAATTTTTCAATTGCGTGTAAACTCTTTGCTTGAACTTGCATGACCTGTGTGCTGTGCCATAAATTAAAAAAATATTACTTACCGCCCTAGGGTTTCATGACAAAAAGAAAGCCCGAGGGTTTTATATGGGGCATTACGGCCAAGTTAACCTGTATGTTTAGATACTTTTTACGTGCAAGTGTGATGAAAAAAAATAAGCTAATCTAGTTATAATTTACTTAACAAAGAAGTCCAGGTTATGTAATAACTAGCTGTCCCACGCGGCTTCGTTCCCATCAACTGGCTACTTATCTACCCTACATAAACGATTGTTGCGTAACTTAAACCGTTTACGCAGCGTACGCATCGGAAGCTCTCAAAAAGGAAAAAAAAAACCGTTTTTGCAACATTTTTCTTTTATGCTCCGCTCCTATTGGTCATAGCGTGATGTTATATAGCCTATAACCTTCCTCGATAAATGGACTATCCAACACAAAGATTTTTTCAATTCCAAGTAGTTCCTGAGATTAGCGCGTTCAAACAAACAATCAAACTCTTCAGCTTTATAATATTAGTATAATATATAGGTAGATTATATTTGCACAAAAGTCTCCAAAAACAATGAAACTTTACGTAGCCACTATTAAAAGCAGCTAATTAACTAGTAAGTAAAGTAGCCCCCCAATAAATGTAGTGTAAAACTAATAATCTATCGGTCCTATAAGCCTAGTGAAGTGAGAGCAATAGTTCCTGGACGGAGGCCAGATACAAACAGATGAAGTGGCCCCGGCATTGTATCAACATGTCCCATGTCCTGCGACCAACACTCTGTCTTGATACACTGTGTTTTGTTTCAAGTTGTATGTTGAGTCTTTTATTATATACCAATCATATATAACAATTTGGGCGTTTATCCACAAAATAAGAGCTATATAAATTAAATAGATTTTATTTTTGGAACAAGATTTAGGTGGTAGTTAAAAAACAGGCACCTAATAAATGTGGTATAAAATAAAATAAATCTAACATGTTAAGCGTAGTGAAGTGAGAGCAATAGTTCCTGGACGGAAGTCAGATACAAACAGAACAATCAGCCGTTGTATCAACATGTCGCATGTCCTGCGACCAACACTCTGTCTTGAGTCACTGTGTTTTGTTTCAAGTTGTGTGTTGAGCCTTTTATTATAGACCAACCACATAAAAACTAGTTAGGCTTTTATTCACAAAAGAAGAGCTATTTAAATTAGGGAGTATTTTTTATCTTGGGACAAGATTTAGGTAGTAGTTAAAAAGAAGGCACCTAATAAATGTGGTGTAAAATAAAATAAATCTAACATGTTAAGCATAGTGAAGTGATAGCAATAGTTCCTGGACGGAAGCCAGATACAAACAGATGAAGTGGTCCCGGCGTTGTATCAACATGTCGTATGTCCAGCGACCAACACTCTGTCTTGATACATTGTGTTTTGTTAATTATTAGATCAATGGAAAATTATTAATTCTAATGCTACGACCAAGGTAGAGACACAAATCTAAAGAAAAGTGCTATTACAATATATTCAGGGACATAGTATCTTTTTTAAATATATACATTCTCGGAATAAAAGGAGACTCGTGGTATACGCATCTACTGGTTCGATTATATTAATTGAATCTGAGCTGTATGTTTAATCAATGCCGTGTACGGAGTTAATAACTACAACTCGTACACCAATACATAAGAAGTATCACGTGGTGGGTCCACACTACATCAACTTTTGGTCGTACATATCTGTACAGACAACTTTTACTCATACTTCCAAAAGTCTGTATTGGAAAAAAAAAATTGGATTTTCACAAATCAAATTCATTTTATACTGGTGGGTCCACTAGTATAGTAGTCACATACTTTTAGACAGACTTCCTTTCTGATAAGCCGATATTTGTCTGTACTGCTATGTTGCATAAACAAAAGTCTGTGTAGTATGGATTCACTATTAGATATTAACCTTGACGCAACTTAGTAAGGTGCCCACTCTTATTACGGCTAATTTATGTTGAATTCAGTCAGTAACTTCTAATGAAGATCTGACTAATTCTCTCCACATACCATCTTCCCAACATCAATCATAAAATCTCATTTATCATAATAACGTCAGCATTATCAAAGTTAGCAAACGTTAATACTTTAAAACGCGTTGCGGGTAGCATGATAGTTGCCCACCCTTCCACCCAGGGGTGGGCACAGAGTCACAGACCGCTTGCCCTGTTAACCGCGGAACCTTCAAATATTCACCACTAATTACTTGCACCCCTACCGTTGGCATCTCACTTTTGTGTCGAAATAGGTGAGTTTTAATTTGAGGTAATACGTGTCAGGCGACCTCGACCCCGAAGACGTTGCGTTGGGACGCCTCCTACTAGGTGGACCGATGACTTGATGAATGTTGCAGGAATCCGCTGGATGCGAGACTTATGGGACCGGTCAATGTGCCGACACTTGAGGGAGGCCTACGTTCAGGAGTGGACATCTTTCGGCTGAAATGATGATGAAGATGATGGGTGTCAGCTATTGCAGTTGTTGAAAGACCGATTAAGGACTAGAACGATCTCGTTAATTTTTTTTTATGAATAATATGTTATTACTTGACTTTACTAACTAGAAAGTACCAACTAGATACTATTATTTTCAAGATTAGCACAATGACAGCTTTGATACATCAATGAATATTATAAAACTTTGGAAATCGCAAAATCTTTTTTTACCTACGATACATTTTAGATGTAGCGATTTCAGAAAGAATAATGGTTATGATAAAAAAATAACCGTTATATTGCGTTTTGAAAACCTACGGTATATGGTTATAAGTATTTAAAATTAAACTTTGAAACACTTTAAGTCATTCATTTTGAGAATCTTTCTCAAATTTTAAAAACGTCAAAAGATAGGTACGTTGTCGCCTAAATTTATTTGAATTTGCATTATATTTATAAAAGTGAGTCGAGTTCTCATAGTAACTCCCCAGGGCCGGACTTGAACCTATACTTTTATAACTTAATTTCATGTTTACCGACTTTTAGTGGACACAAAATAGCGCTATTTTACGTCAAAATCGTTCAGCAGACAATTTGAATTTAATAGGATGTAAAATTCAACGTGATGAATATTTGCTGGATCGTCGCCCGTGTTATTAATTAATAAGCTACTTTGTATATCCTTAGGGGTTATTAAGAGGGTGAATAATTCGACAGATTTTATTAACTTATTTAGGAAGTAACTTGGTTTCTTCCAAACATTACTACCGGTTTCTGGCAGCAGGATAATATCTCAGTTTTTCTTATAGTTGCCGATTTTATTTTAGATTTCTGTCAGTAAACTACACTTCTTTCTACGGTTTTTCTTAGATCGTATGACAAAAAAAAGATCCCTAAAAATTTGTATTGAGATTTAAAACAGAAAACTCCAAACCTCCAGTTTCATAAAATTTGCATTTGGCTTTCATAACCCATCTGGGGTTGTCCAACAGTTAAATTACATTTTAAATTACGTCCCCGATGTTGTGTCTTTAAATTTTTATCAAGGGGAATGTAATTCCATCAGAGGGGGGAAAACAAATTACTTTCAGGATCGCCGGTCGCTGTCTAGCTTCACAGATTTTTCTCTTCTTGTACATTGTTCACTTGTCCGTAAGCAGATATTTTTAATTAGACAGTTATACTTGACGTAGCTATTTTCCATGAGGATGGCATGTTTATGAACAGAGCGTGTAAAGTCCTGTAATAGTTTTGTATGCTTATAATGTACTGTAATATTGTCAACACATCTTACAACATATTACAAATCCGTTCGAAGGACCTCCATTGACTCAGTCGCATTGACAATGGAAAAAGCTTTCGGTTTATGTCAATAAATAAAAATATATAAGTGTCAATTTGATGTTCGAGGTGGAGTCTATTTTGGAGTACTTAAGGTATGGGATCTAGTCTGCGTTTTGGGTCTAGTCAGCTGATTCTAGCAGCTAGCTAGGTTAGCGGTCTATATGCATCTTGTAATTTAAAGTTTAATGGGATTTCAAGTTTGTATCTGGTGAATATATGCGGTCTTAGATGGCATTGGAAGTTTACAAAAGACCTCAACCGAGTTTTCCCACCTCAATCGCACCTCAACCGAAGTGCATAATGACCCAAAAGTTACATAAAAAAAGCCTTAATGTGAAAATGTAATAAAAAATTATCATTTAGTATATAATGTGAATGTTGTATTATCCAAGGTGAATGGTTGTATGTCGTGTCCGACTTGTGTACAATGTCGTCATTACGTCACTGAAGTGAAACGCCCAAACTTTTTTCAGCAGTGTATTAGTGAAATTATAATAGAGCCTTGTCGCGTTATATTGAACTGTAAATTGAAGTGTGTAAAGTTTAAAATGGCTTTTAACTGTCCGTACTCTATACATGAGTGAGTGTATTAATCTACTTACAATGTAAATATTACTCTTAACTTTTCACAGATTCTGAAAGCCCAATTAAACCTGTGATAGGGAAAACCACTTGTACTACCGCTAGAAAACCTCAAAACAATCATACGTTGATATGTATTTTGTCAATAGATGAAACAAATCCGACTTTGATAGAAGCCTATTCTGGCTTCCGTCTGGAGGTCAATAGCAAGCATGAACCCATGTTCGGACAAGGACACACCAGAGTTTTTATTATTCTCTCAATTTGTTACAACATGTTTTAACCAGACCATTTTAAGCCCAAGAGCAAGGACTCTAAATTCCCTTTTAAACACTCCCACTAGCGCTCTCACTTACAGCAACGTGTTACGTATCACGTTGTGCTACAAACAAGGTCGGTTGCAGGCGCTCGCAACATCCCAGGGGCTGCAATGTAAACTCGACAGTGGATTGACTTGCGGCTGCACTAACCCGCTTATACCACCTATATATGTACAAATTGGGTACACAAACGGCCATAATGGAATTACTTAGTGAATGTAACCGCTTGTAAGGGATATTCGGACTATTTGCCTAGTATAATGACCGTTCAGACGTTTCTACAATTTGATAGAAACGGGCTGCAAGGTAGCGCTTTGTGGAATAGACAGTTTTGGTTTCTAATTACTTTGGTACGGTTAACTAAAAGGATGGTTTTCATTTCACTGGCTGTGTGTGAATGTGATGTATTGGTACGTTTGTGTATTTAGTTATGATAGGCAAACTATGTTTAGTACTCGTACATACCACGTAAAATGTAATTCAATATGGCGCATACTAGACATCATTATCACCAGGTTTCCGGCGGTATCAACATAAAAATTAAACCATCTTTGATCAGTTGAACCATCAACAGCCAGTCGGATTACATATTAATCTGAAATGTTGACAGATCGATAATTTTAATTCCAGATATTGGTAAGATTAATTTTTAGGGTTCCGTAGTCAACAAGGAACCCTTATAGTTTCGCCTTGTCTGTCTGTCCGTCCGCAACTTAGCTCAGAGACTCTCAGTACTAGAAAGCTATAGTTTGGCATGGATATATATATTAATCATGCCGACAAAGAGATAAAACAAAACTCATGAAAAAACAATTGTAAAGTAGAGACGTTTTTTTTCTCAGCTATCCCATAGTGTGAGGTATCGTTGGATAGGTCATTCAAAAATATTACTGTGAAAACCACTTTTCGATTCAGGGATCCGTTTGCTTAAAATTAAGCTTTAAATTGCTAATTTTTGTTAGAGTCAAGTGTTGCCAGCTAAATGGTTGTTTTTGGTTATATGAACAAAATTTACGACGGTAGTATATATAACGAAATTAAAAGGAAAACTATATACTACCAACACAGCTAAGTAGGCTTTACCAGTTTACGAGTAATAGTCGACCAACATATAAAATGTACTTAAAAACAAAAATTATTGTTTATGAACTTCAGTTTTTTTTCGTAGTGAATGTAACGTACGGAACACTCGGTGTGCGAGTCCAACTCGCACTCGGCCGGTGTTTTAATTGTTTGATTTTACTTATACCTACCTAGTTCCTCTATTTGTTTGAATAGGTCTTGCTAATGCTTCGGGTGGCAGTATGAATAGATAAACAGAAAATACCTCTGTGTGTTTCACTTATTTGCTTAGTAGCGTATCAAATATACATAGTTTGCTATCTTACTTATCAGCTTTATGTTAGTTATAAGGGTGAATGTTTGTGCTGCGAATTTGTAACCACAGAAGACTTGGAAATTGTATTAGAGAGTACGGTAGCAGTATCTTAGGCTTTTGTACGAGGGATACATATTTATATGATCGTTCCGCAACTTCTCGATTTCCCAGAAGAGTTCGGCACCGAAATCTTGTGTCTGTAATCGAATATAGTGGAAGAAATCATCTGCGGCAGTGCAGTTTTTCGATAGATGATTTTTTTATTTTAACTTTGGGTGTAGTAGAGTTATTTGACAGGTGTAAATCTGATGATTTAATCAAAGCTTTTAGCGCCAAAACTACTGACTGTTTAGTAGCGAACTTATGATACGGTATAAGTTATCTAAGTAAGTAATTGTTGTTAATAAATATACTTGCCGGGGTATGCCTACTATCTATATACCTTACCTCTGCTTTCTTCTTAGCGTTTTCATGGCAAATACAAAAGTGTACAATACTATCTTCTTATTTATTATTAGTACCTACCAGTCAGTTTGAAGAAGAATTGCTTCTGAGATGTGGTGTTGGTGAAAGATGCTTCAAATCCCGTGGACTGCATTCCGTTCAAACGAGTTTGTCCTTTATCAAGACCAGAATTTCCACCACCTGTCTGCGTAGGGTCTTGGAATTATTTGGCCACATTGGCCGAAAAAAGGAAATAACCTTGAGCAGATGACTGGCAGGAGGCCGCGGGGTTGCAGCCCTATCAGATGGTCTGACCAAATTCGTTCAACGCTCAACACAAATGTGAACAATGCACTCCTCGACGCCAAAGACAGATACAGATGGAAGAATATTGTAAAAGAAAAGTTAATCTCCCGTCGGGAGGATCACGACCCTCAGTAATGAGGAACACGACGCGAGGAGGAGAACCCGGTCAATTATCTCGGCAGTATTTAGTTGTGGCCATAAGGAAATACCTTAACACTTACTGAAATTACGTAAAAATTAAAATCTCGAAGCCATTTAAAAAACCAAACACACAATCACTCAGTAAAATGTTCTCCAAACATGTGTTCCATCACTGCGGTTACTACCGAATCTATCGAAAAATAAAATAAAAAACAAAACTTGGACATGTTACACGTTGTTATTTTTAATAAAAATTCGAACGTTGGAACAAATATTTTTTTAACGGGCAAACAAATAGAACGCTCGACGCCGCTATTGGCACCCAACACGGGGCCGAAAACTCGCGAACGGAGTTTTGAATTCACATATAAACAAATGGGCTTTGATGGACAGTGTGCGCTGAAAACGGTTCTATCTGTTTTATGTTGCTGAGTTAATTAAGCCGCCTCTGGGAACCGCACAGGCCTGTAACTTGATTATTTAAGACTTACATTATAGCTATTTATGCAACTGTTACGTTATGGACGGTCTTTTAATACGAGTGCCATTTTTCGGTACAAGCGTAGCGCGTACCGAAATAGGTGGGCACGAGTTATTAAAAGACTAATAACGTACAGTTGCACACAAGATTTTATCTACGAAGGAAGGAATAAAACATAGATATAGACAAATAAGTATTTCAGGAAGTGTGTTTAAGTATTTCATTTCTCATATACATGTCTTGATTTTCCTGGTAGTAAATTATTTGTAGCCGCAACTGCTCTATTTGTTATATCTGGTGGAGTATTTTCAATATCATTTGATTTTGAAGACATTTTTAATAAAATTTGGAGTAAAATTTCACTCAGAAATTTTGCCCGCGTCCACTTCTTTTTTTTTATTTAGTCTTTATTAGGTATAAGGCAAAGATCTTGTAGCCGCAACAGCCAAATAGTATACGATACTTTTGTTCTAAACTTGTTCCATTTTTAAAAACATCATTTACATTGTCTCGATTTCGAAGTAATATTATAGGTACCTGGCTGTATGTTAAGAATGTCTTTGCTTGTGTTTTAGAATTTATGACGATGCGCACAATGGAACCCGATGTTGTTATGGGTATCATAATGAAACCGCTGTCAATTTTATAATTCGAATATAACGAAACCGAAGTAGATAAACTATATAAATCCAGGTTTCCTCACGGTGTTTTCCTTCACCGTTGCCTGTGATGTCCAAGATAAACTTTGAAAGTACATATGAATGGTGGTGGTCTACCACGTCAGCAAGTCATCATCATCATCAGCCTTTTAATGTTCCCACTGCTGGGACACAGGCCTCCTCTCTGTGAGAGGGGCCATAATCCATCACGCGGGCCCAGTGCGGGTTGGTGGATGTCACATGTCTTCGAATTTTTGGTTCTATGACATGCCGGTTTCCTGACGATGTTTTCCTGCACCGTTTTGAGAGCAGTGTTGATGAAAATTGAGTATTCACACAGCAAGTATTTCTGTGTGAATATTGTGAAAGTGTGAAAGTCAATTTACTACATATTGTTTCCCGGAAAATGCATTGTGCCGTTTTTGTTGAATTGATTCACTTTAACTACCTCGGTGGTCTAGTGGTCGCAAGCGTTACTGCTGAGCATGAGGTCCCGGGTTCGATTCCCGAGTCGGGTAAGTGTTATTATGTTTTTTATTTCTCAGTATTTATCCGGAGTCTGACCTTGTACCCGGTTAATGGCAATAGATTCGACCTCTATTACATAAGTAATTTAGTATTTTGTTTAACATAGGTAGAATAATAATGGTATATAAAGGTAAAGTACGCTATGTTACGCCAGAGGGCGTACAAATGTTTGCAAGTAATAAAATATTAAGCCAGCTAAATCTCAATAATTAAATAAAATAAGCCTGGACAATGAAATAACAATTATTGCATAACCTGTCAAGTGTGTACAAATTAATTAATAATAAATATCAATAAAAAATAAATGTCAGTTTAAAGAGAAAAAAAATATTATAACAAGCAGATGTAGTAGCAGTGGACAAGGGACTCACCCCGCTCTCCTTGGCGAAAGAGAACTGGCGCAATTTGTAGTGCTTGACACTAACGACCGCAGGGAGCACGGAAGCTTTTTCCGGGCCCTACATGGGTCCGATGTAGACCAATCAGCGTCCGTAGCCGGGCTGCGTTTCGGTGACCTCTTTGGGGAAACCGAAGGTTTTGTCTGTGCCACTATGGATGAAGTTATCATGACGAATAACTACCAGAGATTTATCGTGAAGGATGGCACGGTTGACATCTGTCGGGCATGTCACCGTCCGGGTGAATCGATCCGCCACATTATCTCTGGTTGTTCTCGTCTAGCTAACGAAGAGTAATTGCATAGGCACAAGCTTGTAGCCAGGATTATCCACCAGCAACTTGCTCTGAAATACACTCTTGTGGCATCGGAGGTGTCATACTACAAGTATGTGCCCGACCCAGTTCTCGAAAATGGCAGTATAAGATTGTACTGGGATCGGTCCATCATCACTGACAGGACTATTGTAGCCAATAAGCCTGATATTGTGGTCGTGGAATTAATCGTGAGGCGTGCAATGATTGTTGACATCACCGTCCCGCATGACGGGAACCTTGTGAAAGCGGAGAAAGATAAGCAAATCAAGTATATTGACTTGGCTCGCGAGGTTGTCGACATATGGGTTGTGGACACAGCGATCATTGTACCGTGTCAGCCAATGGCTTAATAGCCACGAGCCTCGAACAACACCTTAGGAGGCTCTCGTTAGGCAGCCGGATCAAGGGCTTGATTCAGAAAGCAGTACTTCTGGACACGGCTCGTATTGTTTGGAGGATCCTCTCTCTGGAGCCCTGACCGCGCCGGTAGCTTGGACCCTGTTCACGATACCGGTGGGTCTCTATTTTTTTATAATCTTAAATGTCTTTTTTATTTATTTTATAAAATATTTAAAAATGTAGATAATAAGAAAACTAATGAATAAAGGACATAACAATAATATTAAAAACAAAATGCCACATGGGACTTAAACATAACTGGCAAAACATAGGTATATAGTTGCATCTGCCAAACCCTTCGTGAAATACAGGCGCGATGTTTAGTGTATTATTTTTTATTCATTTTGGTGACATAAAATATATAACCAACTTTGGTCCAACATTATATCACGATGACGCAAATTTCAAAGGACGTGCAATTTATTTTTAAGAAGTCTCAAAGAGTCAACAGCGTTTTGACCTCGAAAAATATCTTGAAAGACTCGTGGATAAAAATAGAATTCTTGAGTTTGCTTATTATATTTTAAGACTTGTGGTTGCTAATATCAAATTTATCCAGTATTCTATAAACATATCACCTTGTGAACTTAGAAGGAGTAAGCTTGGAGTGAACTGTGGGCTTAGTGCGAGTTTTGTCTCACGCTGGAACGCGTTAACGTTTACGATTTGTATTGAAACTTGATAAGCGCCGTCTGGTGTCAGTAAGGAATCTCTTTTTTTTGTATAGAAATTGACGTACGATATCGTTAACGTTATCACGATCGATCTCGGTTAAAAATCTCGAATTAAGCACCCTGATTGGATGGATTGCACAGCTCACTTCAGTCTATACTTTGGTGGAACAAAACATTCACGGTGACATTTTTACAAAAGAGCTCTACCGAACCTCGACGTATGCTCAATATTTGAAGTGAACGAGAACGACCTAACAGTGAAAAATTAGCATGAAAGTGGAATCTAATGGAATGCACTGCATTTATCACACATCGCAAAAAGCGACATAACTAAATTACGCTCCCCTTTTAAACATATTTCGTAGACAAAAGAATTCGCCAGCGGAACACACGCGATTTTTTAACATACAGCCAAAAAGCAGACCAAAAATTCGTTTCACATTTTCCCTCAAAACTTTTTATTTTATCGTCAGAAACTTTGTTGGCAATTAAATTTTCTATCATTACGTCAAGGCTTTAAAACATTTTGCATATAATGTATAATTTTATCAAAAATGGAATTCGATCGTAATGGCTTGTAGAGTTGTAGTACACGGTATCTTGGAGTGTTGCCAGCTTTCTAGTGTTTAAGTAGCTCACTTTCATGATACCCAGTGTAATGTAGATTTAAACGTCTGTAATTTTGCTTGTAATGTATGAGGTCTTTCATTACTCTTTAATTCGTCGACTTTATCAGGCGAAATTATGGTTTCTTTTACCAGCGACTGTGTAGAATGCACCGAACGGAAGTGTTGAATTTCGTTTTGTAATAAAGTCTTTTTGGTCGAGGTTAGTTTGGTTTTTATTGTTGTAAACGTGGAATTAAAGAAGCTATTACTTTTTACATGGTGATTGGAGCGTGCATTCAATTCAAGGTATGCTAGGCCAACACCAGCGATCACTTTGTTCCCGTGCTTCAGAATGTTTCTAATGCATACAATATATAATAATAGTGTGCTACTTTATTTTATACTTAAACTTTTGCTGGCTTAATTCATTGCCCATGCGTGAAGTTTTACATGTACGGTGAACTTCAAGACTATGCAAACATCAGTCTTATTCGGAAAAATCTCTGAAATGTTTCAAAGATCAATGGTTTGAAACATAAATAAATAAATATAAAAGCCTTTTTATTTCCTTAATAAAATTCAATTTACAATGTTACGATTAAAGAGCATGCAATTTATGTATTAGTAAAATAAAATAAATAATTTCTTCAAAAATTATAAAATTGTTCAAACCGCTACTATTATATTATTATTCAATTTAATCATTATTATTAATACAAAGTTGTTCAATTCAATTACTGTTACAATACAATTATTAAATTTAAATATTATTATTATATAATTATTCATTGCAATTTCATTATTTTACAATTATTCAATTCAATTACTATTATTACACATTTATTCAATTTAATTACCATTATTATACAATTCAATTCAATAATTATATTCCTTTCTTTATTTATTTATTAAGGACCTCTCTATAGTGAAACATTAATAAATTACTTTAAAAAAATCACAACCCAAATAGGACAGCTGTAATATGAATAAATAATTTCCGCACAGACCTTAACAAAGTTCAGTTTGCTTTGGCAACATCTAAGAATTCAGCCCAAGTTTGCGTAATATCTTATTGCAAGTCGGTAGAATACTGCCAATTAAATGTCGGGTTATTCAGCCATGGTTTCCCAGAACCTTTAGCTGCATTTTCCTCCTAATTGTCTCCTTAATATGCAGCGTTTTGAAGGCATTCCTCAAGATTGTTGATATAGACATTGTAAGGAATCTTAGAGTAGATTTGCTCGTAGCTTCTCTTCCACGTTGAATTTTTAAAAGGATTTATCGTAACCCATTAAGACTATTGCTTTATTGTATAGGATCGCCTATCCTTTTAATGTCATGGTGGCCCAGTGGCTATGATCTCGCCTATCGTTCGTTGAGGTCGTGGGTTCCAATCCGGGTAAGTGCCAATGTGACATTTTAAATTCATATGTACTCTCTAAGATTATTTTGGACATCGCTGACAACGGTGAAGGAAAACATCGTGTGAAAACCTGGACTTATAGTGAGTTTTTTATATGAGTGTGCTCCATTGGTGTATATGATGGATAGAGATACACCATTTATTTTAGTGCACACAAAAGACACAGCACAAGACACAAAATCACAATTAAACTATTTTAATTTAGATGGAGGTATATAGAAACATGGTGCCAACATACAAAAAAAAAACGGAAAACATACTTAATACAAATAATATAATATATAAAAAAAAATATAGTTAAATAATTGCTACAAGGCGTTCCAGTGCGAGGATATACAAATCCATCCATCTGGGTAGCCATTTTCCAACTGGGATCGGCTTCAGTCTATCCGGATCACAGATATAAATTAACTAGATAACGCAAGTCCCTCCATCTGTATGAAAACCAAGCGCGCTACTTCACACACAATTTAACAACAAATTTACTTACCAATAAAAGAAAAATTTTCAATGCCTCGACCAACTTTTTCTATACAGTATTTACGGCTCAATATGGCATAAAAAGGCATTTTTCTAGATTTCGGTGGATTTCCGGTGCCGATAATGCAAAATGAAAAGCTTAAATTACGAACATTGATCGTAATTTCACTCCGTTTTTTAACACGCGAAGTACATATAATCGCGTCATCTATTTAAATTTATATCTGTGATCCGGATGCATTTAAATACCAGTGCTTTACATGAAGCGACTGCCTATCTTATCTCCACGACCCAGTTACTATAACTACGGGTACCGCGCAGAAAGAAAATTTGGTTCAAATAAATTGCACTAGATGGCGTGATAAGCTTCGATTTGTTATTGAGTTTAGTGATGTATTAAGATTTTCTACAGAAAATCATAAAACAATGTATGGTCTTGTTTAATTAACTTTCCTAAGCATAATATTAAGGAATTTTGGGCTCTTAATTCACATTTCAAAGACTAATTGAATTTTGATTATTTGAACATTTAAAATTGATTCCAATAGATGGCGCGGTATTAAGTTTCTGAGGCATCCTCTCGATTTCTCAAATTTGTTTTGTAACACATTTTGGTACAATAAAACTGAAAACAAGTGCAAAAATACTATAAAACAAATCGTCGCTGTATTTAAAAAAAAGTATTCACGAACCGAGTAAAACCCTTTTACATTCATTGCTGCTAACACCATCTATATCCGTGTAACGGAACCAAACGCGATCGAAGTTCTTAGAAAAAAATATCAGTTTAATCAGACGAAAAACGCTATTTACGTCGGCACGGTTTCTTTGTATTGGATGAGGCATATGTATGCTAGTAGGTATTATATTATCTGTGCTATAACTAGCACGATATCCCTCAGCAAGATTAGTTATTAGATTTTAAATAGGAGCGTCTAACCTATATTTCTAGTATAAAAATGTTTTGAAGTAAATATCGAAATGTTTAACCTGCTTATCAACACATCTAGGAACTTATTTTTGCATATTGTGTAGAGGACTTATGTTCGTACCGTATGTCAAAAAAACATGTAATTATACCATTTCCTTCAGTTAAATGTTTCGCTATCAAAACTACGTCCAAACACTGCACCGAATTGCACTTCGAAAGCACACAAGCAATAAAGCTAAACGGAGATTAAACTGGCGAATAACCGTCAAAGTTGCCGAGAGTGCTGCCAACCCCCTAACTGTTAACACCGGGGTGAAGCCTTGGCAGCTGGCCGCACTGTTATGACACGTTGTAGCAATTCATGCAACGCGTTTCTTCAGGTTATTAGAACAGTACGATTGGCAAAAAAAGTATCAAAGTTTTATTTTATTTTGATAATTTGATTTTGTAATTGATAGATTACTTTAACGGGGTGGGTTATTCAAGCAGGTTTTCTCGATGTTTGCCTTCCATAATGCAAGTTATGTCCGAGCTAAACGGATTCTCTTGATTCAAACCAATAGCACAAAATAGGGAGTATAGCGCCGCCGCATATGTACTTTGTGCCAATAGTATCAGAATTTCTATGGCGATCTATCACTGACCACAGAGAGGTCATTGATCTCACTGTTTAGTTGTTTTACTATTTTGTAGCATTACTACTTTAATTTGGCATTACATATTATACTTATTTCTACATATTATACTAATGGCTAAATAATAACAGCCGCACCGATCGATCTTCAAGGATAAGCAACGCTTGACGAGGTCGGTCCGTGGATGGGTGACCATTTCAACATACTGAGATTCCTCCGTGCCTCGGAAAGCACGTTAAGCCGTTGGTCCCGGCTGTTATTTGAAGATCTTTGACAGTCGTTACGAGTAGTCAGAAGCTTGAGATCTGAAACTAGTTTTGCCAAGGGGTATCGTGTTACCCAGTTACTGGGTTGTGGAGGTCAGATAGGCAGTTACTCCTTGTAAAACTGGTACTCAGCTGAATCCGGTAAGACTGGAAGCCGACCCCAAGATAATTGGGAAAAGGCTAGGTAGATATATATTATACTAATTTAAATTTGATGTATTGTATTTTAACTAAACTGATATTATGAATGTTGTTTGCCTCAACGGCGGGACATAGCAGATCTAGCTGTAACCAAAATAACATCTTATGAACCTATGATCGACAATAAATTATTTGAATTTGAATCTGAGCATTTCTAGCACAAGGTAGAAGGCAAGCTCAAATTCAAGGTAAGAAATAAGAATGATTTGCAGGCAAAACTATATAATCATAATTATCCATGGTGTAACCTACATTGCTAGAAAAAAATCCTTCACAAATACAATAATGCATTTACCTTCGATTTACCACAACACCCATACGCACCAAACGTTTTGGGAATACTTTTATTATGCGTACAGCAAAGGAGTGGAATTCCCTGCCGGAGTCTGTATTTCCCGATAGCTACAGCCTGGGAGTCTTCAAATCAAGAGTGAATAGGTTTCTTCTAGGCAAGCGTGCTTCGTCGTCGACCACATCATCGCTTACCATCAGGTGAGATAGTGGTCAAACGCAAACCTAACATCAATAATAAAAAAAATAACACGCTATATATATTATTATAGGCATGTACTGGGTAATTTATAATAATAAGTACCTATTGCATGCACACACTATTCAATGTTTCACTCACGTTGCGCTAGAGCCTAGAACAAGGTAGATTGTGGAGATCCTTCCACTTCAATGTTACAATCAGAAAATGGGCAACATTTTGATATATCACACACTCGTGTGATATATCGAACCCACACTCGTATTTTAATAACCCCTATTATATGACCGTTGTATAAACTACTAGCTTTTGCCCGCGACTTCGTTCGCGTGGAATAGTGACTTCTGATGCCGACTCTTGACCAATAGATGGCGCTGTATGTCCGGAATAAATTTTATTTTATATTTTATTTTTTGTAATAAAAACTATCCTATGTCCATTCTCAAGTTCCAAACTATGTCTGTACCAAATTTCACACAAATCGGTTCAGTAGTTTAGGCGTGAAGCAAAGACAGACAGAAAGACAGACAGACAGACAGACAGAGTTACTTTCGCATTTATAATATTATAGTAGGGATTGTTAAAGAACTTCTGATTTTTCTACAATTCTGGCTGTGTCTAAAAGTGGCTGAAACTAGCCACGTCTTAACCTGTTGATGATAGGTGAGCTAAAGCTTTAACAGTAAATTTTAAACGTACCCAGAAATAATAAAAATGCTCTTGCACAAACTAGGTTAGCCAGACAAATATTTCCTATTGGGATTCGAACTTGTGACCCGCCGAAGCACGCGAACCGTTGAAACCAGTCGCCCAGCCAACCACGCCATCAAAGCTGAAAATTCTTAAACGTAAATGCCACTTCTGATTATGCACTTTAACTGTTGGCTGTAAAAACCTTTTCACCAAAAAATAAACCGACTTCAAAAGCAAAACACAAAAAAGTGCAGAATAACTTTCGTTTCGGATGCCAGCCGGTATCTATGATACTTCTTTTTTATCACTTTTCGACACCGACTTCCGAAACGAAAGTAAAGTTAAGACGGGCTGTTGTCCGCAACTCCACGTCCAAGCGCGTATTTTGCGTACAAAAATATTAATTAATAAATATTAATTTGCACTTTTTAGTGTTTTGCTTTTGAGGCCGGTTAATTTTATGGTGAAAATGTTTTAATTTCTGTCTTTTTAGTTTTAGTACAAAACTAAAGATAACGGATCCATGCGGACGACTTCACAGGGTATCCATTTGTTGTATATTAAAACCTTCTCCAGAATGTAACGAATACTTTTCTAAAAACCGCATCAAAATTGGTTCAGCCAAACGCGAGAAAATTGCGGACGAACACATACAAACATACGGGTCAATCTGAGAACCTCCTTTTTTTGAAGTCGGTTAAAAACCTAACACCTTGCTATTTTTTTTTGTTTACTTCATCTTAACTTTTCACGGTCTTTAAACTTTTACTTGACATAAAGTCCTGCTATCGCAAAATCTCTTATTTGTTACTTTTAAAATATTTTCATGTCTACAAGCATGCTTCGTGCGTTGATGGCGTGAGGCAAATTTATTCTCGCTTCCGTAGTATTGGCCTAATGGCCGCAAGTTTCCATTAACCAAAGGTTCTCGCCGAGAACTTAAAACATGCTAAGACTTAAGTGAAAACACGGTAAACCAACGGTCACTAGCAAACACCATCAATTTTTAAGTAGAGATTCTCGAAACTGAAATTGAGCGCCAGTAACAAGACAACTGATTTAAAAGTCGGTAGAAAACTTTTAACAAAAACAAAACTTAACTCTGAAGTTTGTTTTTGATGTTTTCGGAGGGTTCATTATGAGCAGCTGCCTACAGCATTTTGGTATTTACAGCCTTCTGATAAGCAAATAAGAGCGAATACGAAAAACACCAAGGTCAGATCGAGGAGGCCGTATCGCAAAGATTGAAATTTTGCGTGATCGAAACCCTTACCACATTCATACTGTCTACTCCGACCAAAAGTGTCATAAAACATTTGGAATTATTACAGTAAAATGAACGTGCAAAATCAGCGGTGGGTGAACTGGGTGACTATTCATGTGGCGTGCAGTTCGATCGTGGCGAAGCAAGGCGCGGAGGAAACGTCAGAAAAATCGAATTTCCATGCCGGCAGTCGAGGCTGAGGCGGCGTGGCGCGAACACCGCGCACTCAGCGCCCGCGCGCGCCCCGTGCTACACGCGCGAGTCCCACGCGCCGACCCACGCGCGCCAGGTGCCCGCCGCACGGCCGCGCGACACTGCACCCTCGCTCAAATCCTGATTAAATCCTACACGGTGGGCCAATTAAGGGATTATGGGTTTGGCAACGGCCGTCCCGATCGCGGGCCCGTTTGTCGTCCAACCACATAAATTCGTGCTCGTTTCTTTCTTCATTAAAAGGTGACGTCACTCCCGCGGTCGATTTTCGTGATAAATTCGCGATTGTGTTAGTGGATAATAAAATTTTGTTGGTTGGTCAATTGTTGCATTGTCTCATGTTAAGTGGTGCGGTGGAGGCAATCCGCAGGACTACGGCCTTCAGTATTTATTGATTACTAAACAATATATTGCATTCTATACTTCGTGTCTAAACAAACATTATAGCCTACATATCTGCATTATGATTCATTGAATTTTTGCTGTTCATGTTTATTGACGTTTGGAGAGCGATTGTACTAATTTGAAAACTTTTATTTCGACGCTCATCAGCTGAAACTTTTGAAAATTAAACTTTTATGAATATCTGGCAGCTTATATGGAACACTAGCTGTCCCACGCGGCTTCGCTCCCGTCAACTGGCTACCTACCTACCCATCAACCCTACCTACTCTACATACATGATGCGCACGCAACGGAAGCTCTCAAAAAGGAATAATTTTGCCCGTTTTTGCAACATTTTTCATTTATGCTCTGCTCCTGTTGGTCGTAGCGTGATGTTATATAGCCTATAACCTTCCTCAATAAATGGACTATCCAACACAAAAATAATTTTTCAATTCCAACCAGTAGTTTCTGAGATTAGCGCGTTCAAACAAACAAACAAACAAACAAACAAACAAACAAACTCTTCAGCTTTATAATATTAGTATAGATAAACTTATTTGAATTCATACTAAACCTATAATTCAATAAAAAAACACATTATTTCTATAGCTTTCGTGATTCAACAGTTAGTTTACTTTCATTTGAGTACGAGATCGAACCTGTAAACCCAACATTCTTTCCACTCCGTAAAAGATCTGCAAACTTCAAACCGTACTAAAATCCCTCTACTACGAAATTCTGCAACCCATTTCTTTAACATAGTATTAGCTACGCACCACCCAATTTATTGTATTACTAATATAGTCCCACATAACCATAAAACAATATATTACTGACAACAATAAGATATTACAGCGAATTCGTTAAGATAACTTGAATATATCGCTACTCTCTTATTCCTTGTACGACTTTTTTCGCGGTATTTTTCTTCAACTATCTTTACACGTATCAAAGAAGAGTATCCTTCATTTCTTAATAAATTGCTGACAATAAGGTTTTATTTGCTGTAGTTTCGAGACTTGGCAACATAAGGTTTCGGCGAATGCAAATTTATAGGCGTAGTACAAACAGAATGTAGGTAACAGGCACCGTGAGGCATTCAAATATTTCGATCGAAATCCGAAATGTTTTTGGCTAATTTAGAACTAGGGAATCTAGACAAATTGGCATTATATATAGATATAATGCCAATTTGTTGAAATTGATAGCAATTTCATACATTTTGGAATTGGGCTTTTGAAATATTTGTCAACCTCTAGCTTAGCCTGAAAAACTAGCAAAATTAGGCATTCAAATACAGTTTGACACGTTCTTTTAGGTTCGTTTACCCACCAACTTCTAAGGTTTAAAAAAGCCATTTATTACCAAATCCCTACTACGACTAGTCAATCTTGACCCACATAATAAAAAACGCGAACTTTTCAAAAAAATATCTCAGTTCCAGTACCAAACTACATTAGTTCTGTATAGATTTTCGTATAATAAAGGCAGTTAGTTTGCTCAATTGAAGTAAAAGGTCAAACTAGAAATATAGCGGTCATGGACGACATTTCGTCGTCATTCACAGGTATATTATAAATAGAAACCTGAAAATTACGCAGCATTAATTTTAACAGCTTTGCACCGCAACAAATTGGTTATAGGTACCTTCCCATAATTCAGCTCCTTTTTTGAATTGACCACGGCAATTATCCCATCGAAAATATTACCGCTTTCTATACGAAAAACTAATTTCCGGTCAAAAGTTTTCTGATATTAACTTTACGAAACAAAGTAATTTTGTGTTTTCAAAAGTGTCATTGAACACCCTTTAAAATCACTGTGAAATGGTCTACATTGGCCCTTAAAAACCTATTCTAAATATATAATAATAATAGCAATAACAAAAAGAAGAAGAGATCCCTTTCAAAAGTGTATGTAAATGGTTTAATTTTAATAATTGCTTTGAGTCGATTTGAGAAAGTGGCACCTAAAAAACCCGTCCAAAATTCTCAGTTTAAAAATCTGAATTGCTCAAAAAATGCAGTTAGTCCATCACTGTCCGTTTCTATAAACCGGATTCAGTTGTCCGAACAATTTACAGTGACTGACCGTCGGTAAAAGTGCCACGTACCAGCTTCGGACTCAATTAATTTGAATTTTTGGTCTTGTGCCATTGAACTTCTTTTGTTTTGCCAATTGTTATTTAGCTCAGGGTTTGCTTCAAGTAACATGAACTCAGCTTTTCCAGCAATGTGTCTTATATTGACATATGAGACGAGACATTTCTTAGGAGTACTCCATATGGTGGACATACCCATACGCACCAAACATTTTGGGAATACTTTTATTATCCGTACAGCAAAGGATTGGAATTCCCTGCTGGAGTCTGTATTTCCTGATAGCTACAACCTGGGAGTCTTTAAGTCAAGAGTGAATAGGTTTCTTCTAGGCAAGCGTGCTTCATCGTCGACCACATCATCGCTTACCATCAGGTGAGATAGTGGTCAAGCGCAAGCCTACCAAGAATAAAAAAAAAACTCAGGTCCACCATGGATTTGTACACGGTTATGGTATTAAGTTAACCTCCTATTACCCGGCAAAATCACTGGTCAAATATGATTGTTCTAATACAAATAATTGTGTGACCAGTTTTGACCTCAAATCTGGCCAACTCCTGATAGCTCCACGATACATACATCTACGACTAACATAATTATTCATAATTTCAACACCGTAATTTGGCAGGCAAATTGTATTTCATAAGGACTAGGTAAATTGGCTTACGAACTTTCTTTATTCGAATTCATGATACGAACACTCACTGGCCACTAATAATAAACGGCCAAATGGAAAATCAACTTGATTTTTAGACGGAATGGCAATCATTTTGTGTTGTTATTTTCTTAGCATTAGGTGTACCTTATTGAATTATGATAAATGAAAATGAAACCTTGACAACAGTCTTAAGGAAAATCAACTTGATTTTTAGACGGAATGGCAATCATTTTGTGTTGTTATTTTCTTAGCATTAGGTGTACCTTATTGAATTATGATAAATGAAAATGAAACCTTGACAACAGTCCTAAACAAAAGTTTCAATGAAAAGTTCTGTCCCGATCATTACTCAAAATATTTATCAATATTAATGCTTTGCCCATAATTCATCGTTTGAAACCACCCAAAAATGTATTGACTCCCGTTTTTATTTACTTGCCTCGTTATTCGAGAGTGACGATTCGAAACGTTACTCTCCACAACCAATATTATTTCATACCTACAGGTTGTTTACTTTTTACCGACAGATTAAATACTTTGATAAGTAACCAAATATTATACTCACCGAATGGTATGTGTGCGGGTAATTTTGTCGACATTTCATTCTGTGACTGTACCTACAACAAGTTTTGATACTTTTGTTTATTAAAATTATATTTTACTAAAATGGAAATAAAGTCTGATTTATTTTGACAGTGTTACTCATTCTTACCACGTAATGCTTCGTGTTGTGTTGTGCAAACAGTGCTGTGGATTGGACTTATGGGATTAAATATCTGTACAAGGTAATCGTTTTTTGTTTTTGCTTAGTTTCACGTAGATTCTGAACTTACAAAATTGCAATGATTCCTGAAATGCAACAAAAATGTTTTATATGGCAACAATTTTGTATCAAAAATATGTCAACTTTTTCATTATGTTTTTGTATTTAATTGAATAGCAATTTTAGAAAACTTTCTAGGTACTTTTCTATTTAAATATCTTTTCTAAAAATATCAACAACTGTTTTTTTTGTGTTGATAATTAGGACTATTTAGTGGCTAGTTATATTTATTTTTCATCTTTTTTTTGCACATACATTAGTATGTACTTAATAACTCAAACTTTTCGGTCATATTTAACTTTGCACAATATCAATACACCTGATGTCCTTTTGTCACCTTCTAACAAATAACTCAAAATATTTTCCTCCATATAGGTATTACGGAATATGTCTGTATGTCATACTATACTACACAGTGAAACAGTCACAATAGAAAGCAATTTAATCACTTTTTACACGACATATGAACGCCAAACAAACGCATGTCTACTCATACTGATACAAATTGGTGATACTTAAATATTAAAAGTCTAGTGAAAATATCTTCCTAGGATCTAAACCATTCAAGAATTCAGCCTTACCTACACTTTACCCAAATCCATACATCTATTATGAATGTTTAAAATAGGAAGAACCTATAAACAATACTCGTAAAAACAAACAAACCATTAGTTTCGTCATTAACAAAAACAAGTATAAAACCATAACCAATAATAATAATATACTAGGCACACATTGTACACACAGTTTGTACATCAACAAACATTGTTTTTATGTATAAATACATGCTGTGATTAAAACCACATTAGGTACTCCGTTTCGTAAACTATCGAATCTATGTAAACTACTTTTGTTTTTGTCGCTTGGCTCTGCGGCCTTTGTGGCCAACGAATATTGTTTTAAATATCATTTGGGTTACAATTTTATACGTCAAAAGGAAAAAGGAATTTGTAATGCGAATGCAGTTAAGTCAAGTTTTGTTTCAACCCTTTGTTATTTGATGGCAATGTTAATTTTAGGAAGTTCGGTTGTTATAATTTCACTAGGCCGAATACAATTGGCCTAACATTGTGTTTCACATTCATTATTTGGAATTAGAAAGAAAGAAAAAATATTTATTTGTGACCCGCACAGGAGACACGAGAAATATGCATAAAATTTAACAATAATATAAAATTAAAAAATTAAAACCCTATGCGAGACCAAAAAGGTTCCTATCTCAGAATGTGCAGCGATATCCAAAAAGAAAATAACGCCTCGCTTATATTCTGATAGGACCCACTGTTGATGCCACGGACACACTTACGGAAACCGAAAATACTTTAATTGATAACTTTTTGCATTTTGCTACGTGGTGGACTTTAAATTTACAGATTGTATCATCATCATATCATCAGCCTTTAATGTTCCCACTGCTGGACACAGGCCTCCTCTCATAGAGGGAGTGGGCTATAATCCACCACGCGGGCCCAGTGCGGATTGATAGATGTCACATGTCTTTGAATTTCTGGTTCTAGGACATGCCGGTTTCCTCACAATATTTTCCTTCACCGTTTTGAGAGCAGTGGTGATGAAATAAATTACACAAAGTAAAGCGCCTGCTCGGGTTCGAACCTACGACCTACAACTCGTAACCACTGGGCCACTACTGCTCCAGACTAATAAATTACACATTGATACCATCTATAATAATAATTATGTACAGGCGGGATAAAAAGTAGGAGAGGGAGAACTCATTGGTCATCAAAAAATTCGTCCCAAAAGTTTTCGTCCCCGACTTCCCAAAAGATATTACTTTTGTACATGTTTGTTTTCAACATCATTCGTAAAACTATCAAAAACCATTTTTCAGTACTACAACTATAATAAAATCTCGAATAACAAAGGTAATGCACTGAAATAGAAAAGCTTTTCTAAACTATCTTGGATATTGAACACAATATTGTATATTAAAAATAAAAGCCGGTGCATTACCTCCATCCTCCATTCACTTCTATACTAACCACACGAGGTAGAAACTCCTTTGTTAGTTCAGTCTGTACGTAAATGTTGAATCACGGTAGGATTGTGCCTGTTTTTAAAATTCAATAGTGCGAGTCTATGCAAGGGCTATGCGGGTCTGCGTGGATCTGTGTGGGTCTGTGCGAGTAAAGCTACTAGGTAGTAGTAGGTACTCACGGTTGGGTCGGCCGAACGCAATCCCATATTAATATCGCCAGAGCTAGGGTGCGTTTACATTTGGTCGAGTAGATAGGTACTAGAGCATGTAGGTAAATAATGCCTTACTAAGTACTATTCAGGTAGTTCAGTAGCAATACTGTACGTCGTAGCATAATAATCAGCCTATGTGCCCACTGCTGGTACACAGGCCAGGAGGCCTGTGTGAGAGGGAATAGGCGCATGTCATCCAAAGCTTGCTGGTTCTACTATACCAGTTTATTGTATTCATCATCATCATTTCAGCCGAAAGACCTCCACTGCTGGACATAGGCCTCCCCCAAGTGTCGCAAACTGATAGGTCCTGTGCGTTTCGCAACCACCGGTCTCTCGCAGCCTTGACCAGGTCGTGCTCCTCCTAAAAGGAGGCCTTCCAACGCTGCGTCTTCCGGTATGCGCTCGTGCGTGCAATGTGCCCAGCCCATTACCACTTAAGTTTGGCAATTCATTGGGCTTTATCGGTAACATTGGTTCTCTTGCGGATGTCTTCATTTCTGATTCGATCACGCAAGGAAACTCCGAGCATAGCTCTCTCCATTGCCCTTTGGGTGACTTTAAGCCTACTGATGAGGTCCATTGTGAGCGACCACGTCTCTGTCCCGTTAGTAATCACACTTGTCATAGTCTTTCGTCTTGAGACGCTGTGGTAAGTTGGAGGAGAAGATACCGCGAGACTTTCCGAACACTGCTCAGCCGAGTCGGATTAATTCGTATTGCCTCATAATAATCAGCCTACAACAGGCCACTGTGAGACACAGTGCAAACCACTAAGCACGAATCTTGGCCACTACCACCTATCTTCTATGCTTTTTCTATCAACATCTTTCATCATCATCATCAGCCTTTTAACGTTCCCACTGCTGGGACACACAACTCCTCTCTATGAGAAGGACTGGGCCGAAACACCACGCAGGCCCAGTGCGAGTTGGGCACGCCACAATTGCGGCGATAAGGCCCCTCTTTGAGGAGTGGCTTGAGAGGCGCCACGGCGTCCTCACCTTCCGCCTGACGCAGGTCCTCACCGGACATGGCTGTTTCGGGAGTTACCTGTTCCGGATAAGGCGGGAGGAAACGCCCGGGTGTCACCATTGTGTGGATCGCCCGGAGGACACGGTGGAGCATACGGTGGAGGTCTGCCCAGCTTGGGCGGAGCACCGCCGTGTCCTCGTGGAGGCGATCAGCGGTGGCGACCTCTGAAGCAGTAATGCTCGCGAAGGAGGAGGCGGAACGCGTGAGGGAGACGCAACGGAGACTCCCTGGGCGTCGGGAGTCGCAAGCCGATTCCCGGCCACCGTAGGCGCGGGCTTGCGGACGGCGAGTAATGGGTAGCTCGCCGTCCGATAAGGACCAGGCCTGAGTCGACGGCGCGTAGTGTTCCACGCGCGCCTCAAAGAGATGTCAGCAAAACTGACGGGGCCCGCTAGGGCCGATGTCTGTCTGGGTCGCGAATAAATTTGAAAGAGAGTTACCGCGGCCCTGGCAAAAGCAACTGAAGGAACACGGGTGGGTTTTAGTCAGTAAAAGTCTGACACGCCCTTCTGCTTCACCCAGAGCGGGAGAAGTCATTGGAGGATTCCCACCCAAAAAAAAAAAAAAAGGTCCAGTGCGAGTTGGTGACTGTCACATGTTTTCAAATTTATGGTTCTAGAAACAAAGTTTCCTCACGATGTTTTCCTTCACCGTTTTGAGAGCAGTGGTTATGAAATTAACACCCACGACCTACAGCTTATAAGTAGCGGCCGATACCATTGGTCCACCAATGCTCTCAATCAACATCTTTACAATTAACCTATTTTTAGTTTGATTTCCATTGCAAATATAATGCTACCTTTCATAGAAAAGTATTAAATCACAATCTACTTACATGAAATCGAACACAATTATTGGATATGAAGGTACATTCCCTTGCCTACTCGACCACTAACATGCTTACCAACGTAAACGTGCCTCAAGCTACAGCATAGGCCCGCTTATTGCCGCATTCACATTGGATATTGTGCACACTTTATATGATGCCCACTCTCCTCTGTAATGAGCATCGAGATTACAGAATGTTACCTATTGTGAGGGAAAATGTTCGCGAAGACTAGCATTAGTATTTATGTTCTGTTGTTAGTTATAACTCAAGGTAGTTATGTTGAATAACTTCGTTACTTGAAGGTAATGTGAGCCTATAACAACTGCATAGAATATTCTGCTATGTTATGACTTTGTAGCAGCAACAGATAGTTTGTTAACTTGGGGTAGGTTGTAGTCATTTTGCTGATAATCGTGTATAATACAACTACATTATGTTTTGTTACAATTTATTTTAGAATAGAATAGATATTATAATATTCGTTAATTCAGGAAAAACACATAAACTGGACCCGAAAGTAAAAACAGTTTTACCAGTAAAGACAGGAGAAGAGAATCGTTGGCTTGTACTAATGAAAATCATTGCACCAACCTCTTCCATAACAGGTGAAACAAAATTTAACTATTACTATATTGATTATTTTTATATAATAACAGTAATTTATTTATCAATTATAATGTTGTATGATAACTTATACCAATTAAACATGGCTTTTCCTGTAACTATTTTATATAGAAAACATTATTCCGACAAAAACACAAAACGACAGCAAATAAACCACCTACTACTTCACGGTAATTTATAAAAATTATCTTACATACCTACCTTAGTATTTACGCCCATAGCACTGTCCTTTGATTTACTTAAATATTTAATGATTAATTTACTATTCTAAAGTTTCAATTAATAATCTGACAAGCCGTGTGAGCGGTAGAAATTCCCATCGGAAAAACGCCCATACCAACTGGAGTCCCATATGAATCGCCTTTGGAAATGAAAGAAAGAATTTTCAAAAAGTCGTCTTAATACAATGAAAGAGAGTATTTTCAATATATTAGTCCTTCAGGACTCTAGTGCCAAACATGCATAATGAAAGTGAACTTTGTTTTTATATTAAGTCCTTTAGGATTCTTGTGCCTATTAGATTCAGCAGCTCAGTACCTGTAGCCAAGTAACAATCTACAATCGATAACGCTAGTAGAAAACAAATCAATGTGTGGGAATGACACATCTGAACGTTAAGTCACGTGGTCAGACCATACAAATAGAAGGCGTTAACGATTGTAGAAAGAGATCCGATACAACAAAACTTTTGTAACTTGGCTAGGGAGGTCAGACCGTGCATTTACTGTAAGTGAATAAATTTTACATGTAAGTAAATTAGTGTGCGTCAGCGACGGATAATATAATCCCTATAAATTCACTAGTCACTCACAATTCTTATACTAAAGTGCAAAACTTCGACAAAACTCCATACCAACAAATTTCTACCTATCTAATCCACCCCACACCATCTCAAAGACAGCCGTGACCTATAAAACGTCTGTACAAACAACCAGCCTACAAAACAAAGTGCCGGTTAAAACAATTGATCCAGACTGTCAGATGTTTGACGTGGTCGTGGCTCAAAGGGCAGTGGCTCGGTGACGTCATCGCCTACTTTACCTTACGCTTGCCCTGCCTGATAGACGAGGACCATAGAGTAATAGGCACAGAAGGTTGAATGTTTGTAGGGGAATGGATAAACGATTTTAAACCTTAGTAACTTGATTATATGTCTGGAAATTGTAGACGTACCTAATGATAACATAATTAACTTAGTTTATAGGGATATTAACAAGGGGTCTTTGAAGTTTCGAAAAATAAAATTGGTCTATGGCGAGTATGGAAACCGTAAGTGACAATTTGACACACAAATAAAGACTAAGGGCGGTTACGCACTAGATCCGATCCGTGTCCATGAAATATCGGTTCCGAAGTAACCGTAGTACTTCTTGTAGGGAGGCTTACGCACTAAATTCAAACTCTGTCCGTCATAATTCAGAACATTTTGACCTCGGAACCCAAATCACGGATGACGGACACGGACGTGTAGTGCCTAACCGCCCTTAACGTCTGATGAAGGAAGTAAAATCTAAGCTGCTATAAAAAGCATATTCAAAAAAGCAATATATTCATAGACTTTTAGCGTAACTGTGAGCAGAGGTGGCCCAGTGGTAACCGTCGCGACTTACTAGTCGTGGGTTCGCACCCAAGCAGACGCTTTACGTTGTGTATATTATTTCATCACTACGGCTCTCAAAACGGTGAAGGAAAACATTGTCAGGAAACCGGCATGACCTAGACAAAGAATTCGAAAACATGAGTCACCCACCAACCCGCAATGAGCCCGTGTGGTGTTTTACGGCCCATTCCCTCTTACAGAGAGAAGACTTGTGTTCCAGCAGTGGGAACATTGAAATGCTGATGATGATGATATAAATGTTACTTATTGAATACACTTTCAATAACAAAATATTGCTAAAATAAGCCCTCGCTTTTCCTACTGTTTTGCCATTATGGCCTGTAACATAACGTGACTAGTTAATACATTTGTCATAATTTTCAGCTAATTTTGACCTGTCAGAATGTTAGTGGTTAATTTGGAATTAGACCAAATACAGTTCCGCACGTTATTAACTTAATACTAAAACCAAAACTTGATTATAAATACACTCAGTTCATTAGACTTTGTTCACCTTTTATAAAACAAATACCCTTTATAAAGAATGAGTAAAATTCTGTTTTAATTATAGATATCGTCTGTGCATTGTATGAACTAAGTTTATTGTAGAAACTTTTTATAATATTTAAACATTTCATACGCGCAAGAAAGAAGTTGAACTTTTAGGAATGCGATAGGTATAACAAGACCTACGCCTTTTTTAAGGTGTTATTGCTTTAAAAGTAGTATTTTAATCAACTATGAACTTTATGTCTGCTACTGGATATTTGTTTTTCTATACTTAATATTATAAAGAGGAAAGATTTGTATTTCTATATGTAATGAATAAACTAAAAAAACTACTTAACCGATTTCAAAAAATCTTTCACCGTTGGGAAGTTGCACTATCCCCGGGTGACATACGCTATTTTTTATCCCTGTATTCCCAAGGAAACGGGAACTTGTTCGGGTGAAACCGCGAGGCGTCCGCTAGTATTTAGTAAAGGTACAATAACGACTTATTTACAAATTAATACTAGATAACAACAGGAACCAGGCAACATCTTCCAGGCAACTTCAAGGTTGCCTGGAAGAGATCGCGGTATGCGATAAGGCCGCCCTTTGTTTGTATTTTAGTTTTAAGTTTCCTTTTCTTTGATTTAATTTGGTGTACATACAATAAAGTATATATAAATAAATAAACAACATTTACAAGCGGAAACATGAAGCAATGTTGGACAAACAATCGGGTAAGAACTAAACTTTGCAATTACATTCTAACGCAAGCAAGTCCACAATTATCCCAGTGGGACATTTTAACGGTATTAAAAGTAGCCTGTATCCTATACCAGGTCATGGTTTTACCTGAATCCGTTCAGTCATTGAGGTGTGATTGATTAAAACAAGTAAAATTTCAAAATTCAAAAATCCCCCGCCCATTTATGTTGCGAAAACACCCCGATTCAAACAGTAAAACGCCCATAACTTTTGAACTCTCTCGACAAAATCACCTATCAAACAAAAAAAAAAACGGGTCATCCGTTTATGCGCTATGATGCCTAAGACAGACATACAGATACACAGCAACACCTCAAACTTATAACACCCCTCTTTTGCCGGCGGGGGTTAAAACATCCAACCATTAATCTCCACATTAATAATATCAGTGATTTTACAATATATTTTCCCTGAACACAGTTCCAAAGTCTAAAACTTTTATTTGAAATTGTATAAAACCTTTTTCTTCACATCATAAATTCCAAGAACTCACATTCCATTATCCAATACCGAACAGCTAACAATTACAGAAAATGCAACAGTTAGCCTAAGTGGCCAAGTTAGGTCAAGTTAGGTCCACAACCGATGGTAACTCGGATAAGCCCGATACAGTAGAATCGATTAATACAGTACTCCAGTGCCTTCGATATGCTGATGTAAGGCACTAGTGCAATTAGAGAGCAATGATTGGCACTAGTTAGGATAGAGAGTTGAGCGTCGATGTCTTTGGGTAAAACTGTCGAAAGGTCATCCATTTGAGAAGTTAAGTTGTGGTTGCCGTGGTAGATTCATTGAAAGAGGATTTATTTATGAACATCATACATCTCTAAATAGTATTACACCAAATCGCTGTCTGCGTCTGTCAACGTCTGGTTCTCCTCTAACTTCTTCGAAACCACACAATAAATTTTGATACAGTATTCACTAGTAGAATTAGCGATACACGAGGTAGGTTTTTGTATGTAATTTGTTTCGTGCGAAGCCGGGGTGGGTCACTAGGTTAACAATAAATCATGATTGTCTATTTTTGTACGTAAAACCTTTTTGAAAACTGTAAAAGTAGGGCACTGCAGATCACATTTTTGGTTAGCTATTGAGTCTATTACATATATTTTGAGTAGGTATATCGAATTTTATATGTAAAACATAGGTGTAAATGTACATAATTAAACACTAAACAAAAGTAAACTATATTAAACCTAACTACTTACATCATATACAAAATAAAGGTATACTTAGGCGTCGAATTACTCCTCCACATCGCTGTCATTTACATAAATTGGAGTTAACATAGAATAGGTGCATGGTTTTGCAATTACCTTGGTTCTCCAAGCGTGCACTTTCGTGCCTTAGAGTTTGTTATACAATAGTTGTGGCTGCCAATCAGATACCCACTTAGGCTAGCGTTAATAGTTGTATCAAATAGGCACAGATAAAGCGGCATTCTGTCCGTATTGACCACAATGCATTTCTGTACCGCACGCGAAGCGAAACATTTTGGACATTTTCACAATCGTTATAGCAGATAGCATAGAGTTACTGCTAATCATATTCATGCCCGAGCAATGAACACTGAGTTGGCTGTCTTAGCCTTCAGAATAGGGTTGTTCCTGGGTAGTTAAATGATAATTCTATTTAGTCCGTCAGTGAGATTATCAAATAATATTGGACACGTATTTTTTGCTTTACCAAATCAATAAAAATTGACAAAGTTAAAGCGCATCAAAGTTCAGGAGTGGTGGCTTGTGACGTCACTAAGGCAGTATAAAGTGTACTAGCGGCGTGACGTCACACGATATTGCAACGCATTATATCGTCGTCACTTTATGTTTACGTGTCAAAAAAAAAATACGTGTCCAATATTTTTTATTAATCTACGTGACGGACAAAAAACAAATTTTCTGTAAACTACCCTATTGGCTCGGGCCGTCTATTTCTATGAAATGCACATGACATGCCATCTCTAATAGTGCTCGACGAGTTGCCTCGGTGATCTGTGGCTACAAACCTGCACTTTCGTGGAGAGTTTGTTTAGAAATTGTTGTGTTTGCCAATCAGATACCTACTTAGGCCAGAGGTAATAAATGGATCCAAGGTAAAACAGCTGAATCTTCTGGTATATAAATTTATACACTCTTCGTTGGTTAATTGTCTGCTGTTAAATGAGCTAAGCTTTTTGCTAACATGTTTTTTACCTTGTGTAATTCAAATAAACAAATATGAGTATAAGCTTCTTACCGTGAATTTTTTCATGGTAAATAATAAATTTATGAATCTTTACTAATAGTTTTAAAGATGAAATATTTGTATTTTGTATGAAACGAATAAACTTAAAAACTACTGGACCGATTTCAAAAATTCTTTCACCGTTGGGAAGCTACACTATCCCCAGGTGACATAGGCTACTTTTTATACCTGTATTCCCACGGGAATAGGAACTACGCGGATGAAACCGCGAGGCGTCCGCTAGTAAATTATATATTCCGATACTCATAATTATTATAACTAAACTATTAGTCTGTAATTAAAAAGCTAATATTTGTACCATTAAAATTTCGTCTGAGAATTTATTTCATATAGTCTTTAAATATTATTTATTTGTGCCTAACGGTAATTAATTTAATGGTGGATTTTTTTATGCTACCATACTAAATATTACCAGTTATAATTTGAGAAAATTAGGAGGATTTATGAACATCGTATATTTTTCAACACGAACCAAGGAAACATTAGAAGCCAATTTCTCTGTATATTTAGTTTTAGTAAGCAACGTAAAATAAAAATATTTTTGAAGTTTTGAACCGTCATAAAAAAAGCAAAATAAGTTAATAAAGACGCGATACAAAAATACCTTTTTGATACCATTGTGTGCACATAGCTTAAAAGTCTGCTTAGTTTTTACTTAATAAGGCAAGAAAACACAGGACAAAAACAAAAAACATCATTAGTAAAGTGAGCCTACGCGTAAATGTCGTAGCATTTCCGTAGCACCCGCGTAGCACAGGGCTACGGCCCACTACGGCGTAGCGACTACTTAGTTTAACTGCCCTATAAAAATTAGTCCGAGTATCTTATCGTACGTTAATATTTAGTAGTAAAGCCGTTACTTAGAGTTTTAAATTTACAATAATAGCTGTTTAATCTTATTTCGCTTTACCTTCGTTTCGGCGTCACGATATTTCTGTGTTATCGGTCGATCTAAACGTCCTTTGAACTTTTACCGACCTCAGAATGTAGCCATAAAGCAATTCTGAATTCCAATTCAGTTCCTAAACATAACGAAAATATTAAAATGACTTCGGTTACTGGGCAGGTTGCGTAACATCGGTACAGTAGGGTTTTGAACGGCTAAACCGAAGATAATTCTTTGTATTTAGATGTTTGTGTTTTTTTGAAAATTATTTGAATACGAGACTATTGTTTTATATTTAAGGTAAGTAGAGATTATATTTGGCAAAAAGGTTGATATTTTGTACAGCCTATTAAATAATAAAATGAAGGTATTATTGTGTTTCCGGTAAATTTCTCAACTTTGAGTAGCATTGCAGAATGAACTTGCAGATTAACCGAAATCCGGATCGGACGCATCATTTTAATTGCATTTCTACCAGAATTTCTCAATTTCAATCCAGAGTCTGGCTTTACAAACATTAGGCTTTTTTTCCCATGGCGGGTAGGAAGAAACTATACAAAAACACATTTCTTTTATTTAATAAAAAAACAAAAGCCGCTTGCTATGATCCTTGGTCCTTGTCATTAGATATGTACCCTTTACATGAGACCGAACATAACTGTCACAAACACTTCTGCCTCTCCCTTCGACGAATAGAGACATGATGCTGTGTTATGTACATGTAATAGCCGATTCATCATCCTCCCCATACATAAGGTAACTTAGGTCGGGGCTCCTCGGGGAGGTGTGCCATGTACTACAAGATTCACCAAACGTAGTTAGTTGTTCGGTGTTAATTACAACTTTAGATGGTCTACACCAGGGGTCACCAATTACTTTCCTCAGGGTCTTTTTTTAAAGTATATGACCGTTGCGGTCCGTAACCCTCATCCCTCCCCCCGAACTTTACATCGTCACGTGTATTTACATTGTTAAAAATGAAATGAGGATACAATATCAATGAAGATTTTGATGAGATAATGTGTCCTTTGTCGAATCGATGAGGCGGCGACGGAAATAAACACAAAGCGCGGGGTAAATTAATAAATCAAGTAACACAAGTAAATTATATTGTACTTTTTAATTAAGGTCCACATAAAATAGGTCGATCACCATTTGGTGATCCCTGGTCTACACTAATTAAAATTGGTCAAATTATGCTTGTTTTTGGGGTCAGTTACTAACAGATTAAAATGTAATAATAATTCGTGGTTGCTTAAGCGTAATCAGTCAGTAATGTTCAAACTACTGGAGCATAGGCCTCCCTTATATCAGAGGGAGTGAGGTTAAATCCACCACGTGGACTCAGCGCGGGTTGGTAGATGGCACTCGAATTGGAAAGTTCGGTTGTTGGTATAATGTATAATATTATCGTTATCATGCATAGTCGACGATGCGTCGACTAAAACCTGTCTGTGCTAATAAAATATAAAATGTGTGCATGAAAAGAGAGAAGATTATCCAGTGTGTATTTGATCGTTACCAGTGACGGTACCTTCATATAAGCCCAAAAGCCCCGGCATGCCTTACTAAAATGCTCGATAGATAATCAATATCAAACCTGAACTATTTAAAAGTTCGCGCGCTTAATTCTTATGAAAATAACACAAAGTATCTACCTATGCCACACTACTACACATCGCGATTGTTCGCGCGCAGAGTTTCGCATTTGCAGCATCTACATATATCTATCTCGCCTACACGTACCGGCTTTTGCCGGGCTTTCAAATACTTTATCTGTCACTTTCGCACTTATAGCGATGTGCCGTATAACGAGTTAGAACCTTGTGCGTCTAGAAATCGATCAGTATGAAAGATTTAAGCCGTGCATGCGTATGAAGTTGCACGCGTATGCGTGACCTTGTCACCTTGCCAACTCTGCAGTGTTGCCGTTTTAGCGACGTTGTGAGATCTTGGAGATTTTTAACGAGTTTGGAGACTTTTTTTAAGATTTAGCGACAATAAAAACTAGCGACTTTTTAAAATAACGAAATTAAATATTCAAGCAATATCATATACCTGGCGACTTTTTTTTGCCTAAATGACAACACTGCAACTCTGCGTAAGTAGTTCCCGACACCCGAGTGCAACTCACTTCAGTTTCATTTGCTTGAGTGGGAAAAGTTTTGTAGTTAAAGTTTTTTGTGTGTTTTCTTAGATTTTCTCAGTGATACAATTGTTTTGGTGACTTACCTACAACAATGGAGGTAATTGTACCTTGTGAGGATTTAAAATGCGTTCAAGTTTTGATTGGCGAAGATAAGGTAAAATCTTTAAACTTTGCTCAGAAAAAACAGTTAATTTCTTCATTAAAACCGACGCCTAATCTGTGTATTTCTCAGACTAGTAAATCACATAATCGAAAATTTAATAGATCAGTGTATAAAACTAGTCGGATTGTTGGCTGTTCGCACACTAATAACTTGTATTGCTGGTGCTGCACATTTTTTTCGAACGAAGATTCCGTTTGGAATACTTCTGGTTATAATGATTTAAATAACATATCTGGCGCCATTAAAAGGCACGCAAATTCCCATAAACACCTGTGTGCAATGGTTTCTTTCGGTAATTTTGTTAAAAAACGAATTGAGACATCTATATCACGCCAGTTATCTGAGGAAATTTCAAAATATAACACGCGCGTTGATAGCAACCGTAGTGATATGTTTATTTCGTTATTATATTCAATCTAGCACTAGCATGCCTTCAGTCAGCTTTGGTTACCTCATTCACCGCACGACAAGCAAGAGTGAAATTGAAGAAAGAAGAGGAAAGAAGAAGATGGATGAATTCACTTTTAATTTATTGTACCGAACCAGTAGTTTATGAGAAAATTGCGATGATACATACGTAGGTACCTACATATTCAGTCGAAAACTGAACTTTCTTTTTTTGAAATCGGTTAAAATTTTATTGGGCTTGCCTTATTTTGAAACCCTAGGCACGCCACTGATCGTTACCTAGGGTATATATGCCCAGGGATCAAACAAGTCATTTTATATCCATATTTTACTTGAAATGTGGATTTAACTTTAACTTACGTATATAACGTATGACATGATTCATTGACTCGCCATATGCCTATAATGTTTAAAAGTTGACCTTGCGTAATAATGCGTGTTTTCGCTCGACGGGGGAGAGGCTTAGCCAGCTGTAGATCGGTGGAAATGAATTATTTTTACAGAACTTTAAAGCGTTGAATTTGATCAAATAAACAAGGAACTCGTGGTTCCATAACAGACGCACGGGGTGATCTTAGGGTACGTTCACACAGAACATACGTATTTGCAGGATCGTCTTTAACGGATCCGTTGCTACGTAATGCACGGGGTAGTGCACACCACATTTAGTCAGTGTACCACCAAATTTCAAACAAAACGGATCAGTATTTTAATACTGTTGTGTGTGTTCAGCGGAAATTGTCTTTGCAATTATTTTTTGCCTTTTACTCCATGTTTGTTGCTGTTGTGTTGGGTCTACGAGTATGTCGAATAAATGTATTTCAATTCTATTCTGTTCATACAACTACTTACGCCATTGGCGAATAAAAGTGTATATATTAAAACGGACCTGTAAAACGGAATGCTGTATATTTGGTCGGATCGGTATTTTTTTACTGTATCTGGAAAACTGTCATGTGTGTGAACTCGTTCTTGCAACTGCATACATCAGCACTTAATAATATCGTATGCGATAAAGAGGACCTGTAAAACGCACCTATGTGTGAACGAGCACTTTAGAGGTAAAGCAAAGCTTGCCAAAGCCGGTTCGTTGATGGGTGATCATAGGTTACATATCGAGACTCCTATGTGCCTCGGAAAAAACCTTGGGCGATTGATATTTGACAGAGAAAACCAATCTTACCATTGGTCAGATAGGCAGACGTTTCAAGTAAAATACTGATATTCCATCCGGTTAGATTAGAAGCCGACTGCCCAAGATACTCTGGAAACGAAAGAAAACAGCAAAGAAAAGTTACCAGTTTCATCATCAATACATAAATATAATAACAAATGTAGAAAATTCGTTTTTGTACATCGAAAATATTTTCAAAAAATATTGCCACGGTATTAACCCATGCCCAGCATTTTAAGAATTTTTGTCTGTTTGTCTGTTTAGTTGTGCACGCATCACGTAAAGCGTACCAATGAAGATAACTTTTATACATACAAATTTACCGTAATTTGAAGTATCTATCAAAAGTTACATGAATTGAAATTGTTCAAGAAGTAAAATATCACAACACACGCAATTCAGATACTCGAACAGTGAAGAACTACATGTTCGGTAGATAGCGTTGTGCATTTGACGTCATTTTCTGAATGGCGGTGTTAAGATTCCCTGCGGCCGAATGACTCTAGAAAAAAATTGGAAAGTAGGTAGCAAGGGCAGTAGGGTAGGCAGTTAACGGGAGCGAAGCCGCGGGCACAGCTAGTGTTAAAATTAATTCAAAATGCAGCGACGCATTTAGAAAAAAAATACGGAAACAACTTTCACCAATGGAAGTTCCAAGTTAAATTTTATTATTTTTCTAATACCGACCCCAGCTTAGTTGGAAAAGGGCTAGGCAGATTGAAATAACCAAATAAACCTATAACCGAATCATTATAAACTGTCCATAAAATGATAAAACACAGATACATATTTAACATATTTACATAAACACCCTATCACCATTATTTCACGCCACGCAAATGTGAACCATCTCGTACTACAAGATTCACCGAACGACTTCCAAGCGCGTCATTAATTTAGATTGGCGGCGTACACTTCGATTGTTTATTCCATTAAACTTATATCGTTGTTGGAAAACCCGCTCGGTTTTCACTCCAGCGAAGTTTGCGCGAGCGACGGACACAGTGTGAACGTGAACACAGTGCACGAAATCTTTTTGGTAAATACTAAACTGACGGAAGTTAGTCGGTAATTGGATTATTAGGACGATTTTGCTGTTCGAAATTGAATTTAATGGTAAATTCTAGAATTTCTAAACCTAACTTTCAGCGTTCGGGGTATGTAGGGAATGGTAAGTGTTCTAGAATTATATCTGCAAATATATCCTGTAGAACTGCTGTGTAGGTATAGATAAAAGCTTTCGTAGAATGTAGGTAATTTTTTTCATTCGCTCACTAGTTTGTATTTCACTAAGAAGTTTCTTCTCTAGTACATCAATTCGTTTCTGAGTTTTAAACGTACGAATTACCAAACAGATCGAGAAAATTATCAACCCAAAAATGTTGCACGCTGATCATCTATACATAATGTATGTAATAAATCTGTAGAAAAGTCGTTGTTGTACATCGAAAATATTTCTAAGAAAAATAGCCAGGTCGTTAAAAGATAACCAACAGAACTCAATTCCAGCAATTTCGGAATTTTTATCTGTGTGTCTGTTTAGTTGTGCACGCATTAAGTGAAATGTACGAAACCAATGTAAATAACTTTTATATATAAAAATTGTGCGTAACTTGAAGTATTGCTCAGTTTTTGTTTCATCGCAATTGGTTCACTCTATCAAAAGTTAGATGAATTTAAAGTTTTCAAGAAGTAAAATATCACAACACACGTAATTCAGATACTAAGACAGTTGTAGTCCATATTCGATAGAAGGCGTTGTGCATTTGACGTCATTTTCTGAATGGCGGTGTTAAGATTCTCCGCGGGAGAATGACCCCAGAAAATAATTTATAGGTAGGTAAGGTAGGTAGTTGACGGGAGCGAAGCCGCGGCCACAGCTAGTTTAAAATATAGTTCTCGCCAAACTTCTTGGCTGCCCTGAAATTGGCTACAATGGCTGCGCAGTCGTAAATCTCATACAAAAACATCACCGTTTCTTACCTTGCGCATTGGAAAGCCATCATCAGGGTGGCCCAGAAGTTTGGCGAGGAAACTATACTATCAAACCATCCAAACTAGATTTCATCGTTTGCCCGTCCTTGCGATCGGTGCAACACGTTATCTTTATATAAACACATCAACACGGTCTAGGGATATTTTAAAAAAAGCGAATTACTATCAAAGTGTTAATTATTTATATGACATGTATATATTTAAAAGATACGTTATTTAATATTCTACCATTTTTTAATAATGGTTAAGGTACTTCGATTAACATTTCAGGATTTTATGGAAAAAATTAAGCATAGACGGAAACCGTATATGAATTAACTTTTAATTTATGAGTAAAAACTGAAAAAAATTGAAAAATCATTTAATTTGTGTTTATAAACTTGAAGTTAGTAGTCTGAGAAAGCGCCCATGATGTTCATAACACATCGGCAACGATTCGGCATGCTCAGAACAAGGTTGTCAATGTCTTGCTGCGGAATATTGTCCCATGTCCTTCTGAGGTGCGCAAAAAGTTGATCTTCTGAAGCCAGATTTTCAGGAACTTCCTTCAGAGCTCTTCTTTGCAGCATATCCCACGCATGCTCAATGGGATTTAGATCTGGCGATTGAGCAGGCCAGTCTAAGGCCCTAACATTGTGTGTATGTAACCAAGCTGCTACCGTTCTCGCCGTGTGTGCCCGGGCATTGTCGTGCATGAGCAGGAAATCTTGCCCCATTTGTGTTTTGTGGGGCAAGATTACGGGCCCCAGCACCTGTTGGACGTATCGTTCTGCCGTCATATTGCCCCGCACCCAAACGAGATCCGTCCGTCCTCCAAGACGAATTCCTGCCCAAACCATAATTGTTCATCCTTGGTATGGGTGAACTTCCTGAGGGTTCTGAAGACGGCTCCATCGTCCAGGAACTCGCCAAACACGCGTCCTTCGTGAATCTAGATGGTAGCCGAACCTGTATTCATCCGTGAACAGCACATTGGACCATTGCTCACGGCCCCAGTCCACGTGGTTCCGAACCCATTCTAATCGTCGTCCACGATTGCCTCTCCGTAAAGGTGGGACCCGGAGTGGTCTACGAGAGCGTAGATTGCTTTCATGCAGTCGCCTTCTTACAGTTTGGTCACTCACAAGCACTTGGTGTTCCACTCGCAGCCTTTGGACCAATTGAGTCGCCGTTGCATTTGTTTGAGCTCGCGCAGTAATTTGCAAAAATCGGTCTTGTCTGGGGGTAGTGATGCGACTTGGCCCCCGGTGCCTCTCCGCTACTTCACCTGTGGCACGATAGCGTTTCCACAATCTTGAAATTACATTTTGGTGGGTCCCTATGGCCTCAGCAACATTACGCTGAACAGACCCAGCTTCCAGCATTCCCACAGCTCGTAACATCTCCGCCCTCGTCAAATGTTGGCGTTGCATGGCTACAATACCTCAATTTTAACTTTATCTTTCGTTTAAAAATGAAAAAAAAACTGTAACTAAACTTAATTCGTATTGTTTTCTAAATTTCGCACAAATGAAAATTCCCTCTCCTACACACCAAGACATTTTTATGCCACCGAAACAAAATGATTTTCAAAAATTTGAATTTGGAATTAGTCTGAGATAAATTACAAACAAATCGGTGTATAAAAGATTCCAATGCGGCCAGTACTTTTCGAGTTATTTAATTGAGTATGAAATATCCCTAGACCGTGTTGATGTGTGTATTCTTCTTCCATTATGTCCTGTATATCTATCACGCTATCACTAACTCCCATACATATAATCCCTTACACGATCCAGCTAAACCATAATAAATAATGATAAACTCACTTAGAGCGGGTCTGCTGCCTTCACACAAAATCGAACATAAAATCTTACTCCACCCAAGCTGTGCAATGGTACCCGACTTAAAGAAACTGATCTTCGGAGAAACATTATCGAAGCCGAAATTCTCACTGGGTGTGGCTCTGGTGAAACTGTTTTTATCCGCGTATACCTCTCATACCCAACCACTTCCTCTTCCAGTTTAATCATATAGAATTGCCGGTAGTCGCTTACTTCGCGATGGCCATAAACAAGAATCAAAGGCAGACCCTAAAGGCCGCTGTTGTCGACCTATGGTCAATTTTTTTCGCACAGCTAACTGTATGTGGCTTGCTCGTGGGTTAAAAATTCGGACCATCTATTTATGTTATCCCCAGAGGGAAAAACAATCAATGTTATTCAAGAATATACCTTAAGATTTTTTTATATACCTTAGTCTACTATCAAATATTTTTCAAAGTATATTATTAGGTACTAACGTAAACTTATCTGTCTGTGATGGGAGAAAACATATTTGTATTAATAACCATTTATACAGTGCTTGATATACCCAATTCCACGCAGACGAAGTTACGGGCAACTGCTAATAAACAATGAAGTTATTTATTTATTTTATTTATCCTCGAACTGGAACGCCTTGTAGAAATTACTCCAATGGAGCACAATCTTAAAACTTACTATAAGTCTAGGTTACCTCACGATGTTTTCCTTCACCGTTGTCAGCTATGTCCAAGAAAAACTTAGAAAGTACATATTATGAATTGAAAAAATCACATTGGTACTTGCCCGAAATCGAACCTACGACCTAAAGCACGATAGGTGAAGTCTTATCCAAAGGGCCACCACGGCATAAAAAAAGAAGAGAAAAAGGGAAGTTAATAGTACATTATTGCAAAGGCCGGGAAATAGGCAATTGCAGGTCGAGTATGAGATTGAAGGACATAAGTGTTTTTCTCAAAATAATGCAGGGAAATAAAACATAATTTTTATATTATACATTTAATTTTTTAAAAAACGCTCCTGCAATGGATTTTATTTTCTTTGTCCGTAAATTCGATACTTCGCGTGTTCTGTTTTCGAAAATAATGACAATATTTCCATGCATGTTTGAGAAAAAAACAGGCCTTATCCCTACTTCCTTTCATTTCCAAACTGCAAAAAAAATAGACAAATACAAAACAAAACAGGTGATTATCGGCTGAAAGTAAATCTATGAGAATCGGGGTCAGGGCCTCAAAGTACTGCGGGTGATGCATTGGCACTGAGCTAACTAATCGTATGCATCGATGCGGCTTAAACCACGGTTTAAATACAGGGTGTTTTGTAACTGCACGGTTTAATAGTGGTGGGATATTTTATGGCATTTAGTCATGTAGTTTTAATAGGCAGGTGTAGGTGTGAGGGAGGGCAGGTCGTTTGTACGGTTATATTTTTAAATCTCGGTCATAAATACACACCTTTTAATATTATATTTCGAAATAATGGCTTTACAGTTTGGTTTGGTTACGTTCCTAGGTTATGTATTAGCAGAACACTGCCAGTACTATAATTACAATTAAAATTCTAGGAAAAATTATCTAGATAGTAATTAAATTGAAATAGACCTTATTGGTCTTGTTTGCGCATAAGGTCTTAGTGACTTTAGTGTCCATGTCAATATGTATCGGATCAGGCGAACGAACGGAAGTTCACGAACAAAATAAATCGGCTAAGGAAAAACTTCTTTCTGACTTTTTCGATACATCAATTCCAAAATCTCTATAGTACGGACAAACATCGAATAATAGAACGAAGTGTTATGTTTCCTACTGTCGTCTAAATTAAATCCATAGTTTAAAGTAAATTTCCTTGTTTTTTTTGAGCATCAAGCTCCAGTGTCTCGTCGTAGACAGGTCTTCAGAAAGGCCAGGTGCGCTGTATTTTTAACCGGCGTGTGTGTAGTATGAACCGAAGATGTAGGAACATGTATGAAGCAAAAGAAGTATGTAAATATCGTAGCAGGTAGCATTCTGTAGTTTCTGCCTACCCCATGGAAAAAAAGGCGTTAGTATATGTATGTATGTAGGTATACATAAATTGAAATAGGTATGTATAATAATTATATCATTATTCCTGTAATTCGCTCAAAATTGTTATAGACCAGAGCTGAAAATGGGAAAAAAGTGAAAAACAAAAATTGAAGTGTGAAACCCATTGGAAAAGGAAGAGAATATAACAAAAATGAAAGGTTAAATCATTTACGGGCGATCTGAGTTCGGGAAGTGGAAGGGGGTGAGTTTTTAAGTGTTAAAACGGTTTATCTCGATTTCCGGCAAAACTACAAGTTCTATGGAAAAAAAGTTGAATGGCAAAGTTGTAGGCAATAAATAGATCTACAACTTTTTTTTCACATAACCCCAAAATTTAAGTAAAAAATTAAAATAACAAAGTTTTTGGTGTTTTATACTTCTCTTCCTTTTACAATGGGTTTCATCTTACTATTATTATTTTTGGTTTCAAAAATTATCGACCCTGGTCTATTAATAGTTTTGTGGTTGTAGGATCTGTAATTCAACAGGCGGGTGAGACTGAACTCGACAGTCCAATGACCTAGCTAGCCAGTTAGGCTTTCACCGAAATATATCCACTGTTTTCTTTTTACCTAAATGCGTGGCAGGGAAAACAGGATTATGTTTTCAGGAATTAAACACTTTTGACTGACAAAAAATATACGTGGCCTCCGACTGTCTCGTTGAATGTTTTCCAGTTCTTTTATTTACAACATAACTTTGTTTCCACGTTTTTACTTAGCTTTTTATGCAGTTGGATTCTTGTTTTTTATACCTATAATCTTTCTACTCTACCGATAAATATCTTACTACTAAAATTTATGACGATGAACTGTTTTTTATGAAACTTAACTTATATAGCTCATATGTCAAATACATAGGCAATAATTTATAAAGATACTAGCTTCTGCCAGCGGCTTCGCCCACGTGAATGTGTAAAATTATCCCAAGGGAATATATTCCCGGGATAAAAGTATACTATGTGCTATTCCAGACTATAATCCATCTCTGTGCCAAATTTCATCGAGATCCGTCCAGCCGTTTGAGCGTGAAGAAGTAACAAACATACAAACACACTCACAGACGTTCGCCTTTATAATATTAGTGAGATTTGGGGAAGTCCACGCTGGTGGCAGCTATAATCAACGATATATGTATCAAGTTATTAAATATATAAAATTAACAATAATAAAATTGGCTTTCAAATCCCACCAACAAAATTTGAATAACCTGCATCCAAAATTATTAGCAATCGAAAATTGATTTGCATTGGCAAGTTAATTTATTTAAATTGCATCCTAACGTCGGTTGAAAATGTTCCAAACTACCTAATGGTAACTCGGCTGAAATTAATTTATCAAATGGACGGTCGGCGTAATTACATGCGTCCAGTTCGTAATTAATTAAATATTAGACCCTGTGGATTATTTTGCTAACCGATGTTTTGTGCGCGCGAAATTAGTTAGTAATGTCGAGTTTGAAGCATGGTGTTTTGTGCTTGTATTTTAGTTTGATATTTTGTTTGAAAAGTGAATTGTATTACTAGTACTATTTACTGTAAGTTTATTTCCATGGTCATACCGAAGGTTCACTGTCAAAGAAATACTTGTACCATAATAACATAATAATTTTAATTTCTCATCACAAACGAAATAAAGTATAAGTGCTCTAATTCAGTGTAACGAAAAGACCTAAAACAACACTTTCTGCGTTCAAAGAGGTCAGTCGTCAGATGGACAAAACATACGTTTGCAATATCTTTTGTATTCAGTTTACTCACGACACTTTATCCTGACTCCTCGGGTGTGAATTACAAAATAAAAAAAAGGTTACGATTTATTACGTATTATATTCAATACAAAACTTTTTATTGTAGCGGGGTGCTGTGCACGACACACATAGCCTTTTATATTTTCGATTTTATTATGTTTATTTAGTCTTTTTCATTTCTTGCTAAAATCTCTTGTCTTCAAAAACTCTTAAAATTTTGGCGAGAAGTGAAATACAAGGTTTTGCATTAAACTTTTTACTAACTAAACCTAGATAGCTTTTCTTTATTAAAGCGCACACTAAAACGTCCTCGCACGGGCATTCAAAGTGCTTACACACATCAGACACGTCACCGTCAAGTTGTCGGTCAGTCACGTCAAAAAATAGTTGTAGTGGAACTAGTTGGTCAAAATAAGTGTGCACTTGGAGCTGTTAATGTCACTCTGACGATTCAACTCTTGCTATCCGCGTGGGTAGGCGGGAGTGGGGTCACTCGACACTTAATGTGCGCAGACATTTTGACCGTGTAGTATTTAACCTCATCGTTCAAACTCGTACAATGCTAACATTCAAAATCAAATCTTGATTGCAGATAATAAATAATAAGGCATTGACTGGTAGAGAACGCCTTGTACATGAAGTTTAAATAAATAATACATATACTTCCAGAAAGTGAATGCGCAATTGTGTAAATGTACCAATTTGATTGTTTACAAGCATTTATTTACTTTCCCCTGTCCCGGTATCTGTCATCAAATCTTGCAAGTTATATTGGACCCACTTCCCACTGTCCAATTGAGCTGAAAATTTGCACACACGTTTTTTTCTCGTGACAATACATTTTTTTTTAAATATTAAAGCTTGTTTTATAAAAAATAATATAAAAGTTTATTTTTCGATTTTGTGACTGATCTTGACTTGACAGTGTAGTGAGTTATTAGTGAGTATGGACGTTAATAGTAGCATGTGGTGCGATTTTGTAGGTGTCGGTGAGTAGCCCGCATGCGGCGGCGACGCGCGCGCATGGCCTCGCGCCCTGTAGCCATGCGGCGCGCTAGCTGAACGCCGGCGCCGGCGGTGCATGTACGCGGCGGCGGGCGGCGCCTCGCTCGCGGGCCGTAAGGTAACCATCACCCCTTGTCTTTGTTTTATTAGTTGTTCACAAGAATCGATTGCTCTGTATTGCTAGAAAAAGGCCTTCTACGCCAAGTATCGCCACTGAGTCTACAAGGACCACTCCGTTGGATTGTCTTTTTTTATTAGAGTTAAACAACTGGAAGTATCCTAGAAATTCATGGGTCAGAAAAAACCATGAGCTGGTCAGAAGATTTGACAAGATTTTTTTCTAAATCCTGGACTTTATAAGCTTCGAATCGATACAATACTGAACAGCAATTTAAATAATAACCTCTTTTTAAATTTTCCCTGCGCAGGCGCGCCAGCACGGCCGCCAGCCCGCGCCGTCGAGCCCGCGGCCGCACAGCCCCCTCCACCCCGCGCCCTCCGGCGTCCGCGCATACTCGTGCCAGCACTGGGAGTCCCGCCTCGCCGCGCCGCCATCCCGCGTCAACCCGCCCCACCCCGACGACCCGCCGACACCATGCGAGCTCATCGAGGTATACATCGCCAGCGCGTTTTTGTAAACGGTGGCCTTTTTGGTGATCCAACATGGCGGACCGAATTTTCGTTATTAGCACTTTTTGATCTGTCACTAAGAACAATATATTCAATCATTTACGTGTGTGATTGTTGCGAAAATTCACAATTTCCATACCATGTTTGTTTACCAAATAGTAAAACCTCGCTGTACAGTACTCATCGTTGCAAAACAACAGGCTCGAGACAGACATGATCGAACAAATCGATTACAAATTATATACAATGGCTACAAGCAATTTTCCGTAAATAGGCTCTACTTAAAGCAGTTCACGACTGGATATTGCAAGTTGTTTTCAAGTCAACTTCAAAGCAAAGTATCTGTTTATTGGTAGAATATTGACTTATTTCATAGGCATCATCTATGTTTTTGATGCCTAATTATTATCAATGTTAACGTAGATTATATCTATCTCCTGCCAGTTATTTCTCAATGCAAGCGAGTACTGTACCAACATAAGTGTTACATGTAATAGCGTAAGCATGGTATCTCATTTATATGTGTTGTGTATGTACAGAGGTCTTTTGAGCCTCGCATCTATGCTCTAGAGGTAACCATTCGTAGCTGCGCTGCTATTTAGGTATGTATTCAATGTTTACTGTATCGTATAGCTAGTTTATGTAAGCATGTATGTAATGAGACAATGCAACGAACGGGAAACGTCACCTTTTTATATAAATCGAGATATAGGTGTCCTTAATTGGCCTCTCGTTGATAAATGTGGTGTTCAGTTTGTGTTAGAGACGGTGTAACATGTGTTACTGTGAAGTGTTATTTAGTGCAGTGATCAAAGTGGGCCGGCCATGAAACTGCGACCAGTGGACACTAGCGTCCGATGGCAGGTGTCGAAGAACCAGAGACTGCGACTCGACGTGCGGAACGAAACATGAGCGACACGAGTGACAAACACTCGAACTAAACAACTAAACGCCAAATTGCGCTTGCTTCCATAACTTATTCTCTTCTCACATATCGTTAATCTAAGATCGACCACTTTACTTATATAAATAAATTAAATTAGATATAAATTAAGAATAGTTTCGCGCCTTTCTTGTGCCTATCTCAATCCAATTCTAAAGCATTCTATATAGTGAGATTTTATTGAAAGTAATTCATTCTGTGATGGGACTAATCTAAGAGTGATATCGACGTTTGATGTGTAAATAGTCTTTGTATCTCTATATCGCTAGTTAGGGGTAGTGTAGACGCGCTAGAAGTAGCTCTTCGCTGTAAAAATAAGACTTAAATAGTGTGTCGATCCGCGGTAACTTTGATAACTGTATAAGTGACTGAGAGATAAGAGACAAAGTGCGCGTTGTGGATAGCTGCAAAGCTATCAGGGGCCACTGGCTGAGTTTTGTGCCAGAGCTCTCCAACGGCCACAAACCTGGCAAGTATGCAGGCAGCTCTTATGCTAAGAAGCAAATCGCGGGAGAGAAGAAAACAGCGTTTAAAGAGAGGGATAAAGCACGACCTACCCAGCAACATAGCTACCAAACTGATCGCGCCGTTCCCGAGATATCCTCCTGCTTCATGGGTATGTCTTATGTTTTATTGATGGTGTGTGTGGTTGCATGCTGAATGGTAGTTATGATCGTAATATGCATAAAATAATCTTTATTTTACCGTGTGATAGTCGTCTAATTTGCTTAAAACTCGGCAGTCTCTCCTATCAATTCTCTAAAACCGTCAAACAACACGTGTTTGCGTTCTGGAGACACAAAAGCATATTCAATTTAAGCAAGTTAGAGGTGCTATCGTATTTTCTTACCAGCTGGTGTGTGAAATGAGGTAACTAGCAGGAATGCAGCATGAAAGTTACGTGTTTCATATCGCTTAATGAAGTGTTGAATGTTCCGTGGAAGGCGACTCGGTTATAACTAATTGGTCAAAGTTAAACACTGGATTTTAGCGGAGTTGTAGTTTGCCGATGTAATAGGGTAGTTGACTGAAAATTTGTTTTTTGTCCGTCAGGTAGATTAATAAAATATTGAACACGTATTTTTCTTTAGACACGTAAATATAAAGTGACGACGACACAGTGCGTTGAAATATAGTGTGACGTCACGGTGTGCTACAATTTATACTGACTACTCCTGAACTTTGATGTGCTTTATCTCTGTCATTTTTTTATTATTTGTTATAGCAAAAAATACGTGCCCAATATTATTTGATAATCTCACTGACGGGCTAAAAATAATTATCATTTTTCTACCCAGAAAACATCCCTATTGGCTGACTACTAAAATGTGTGAGTTAACGTTTTTGAAACTAAACCAACTCACTAACCAAATGTGCGAATTTGCGTTTTTATAACTAAAAATTATCGAAAGTCTATATAGTGCTAAAAAAAACCTTGGCCCACTGCAGGTTAAAACCCTGCACATTTCTCTCTTCTCAAACTCAAATAATTTATTTCAATTATACAATTTATGAAACTTTTGAATTGTTAAGGAGTCGGTCAGTCCAAAAGACGCGAACTTATAATAGATAGAGAACCGTAGAAAACTAAAACTCATTTATTTCAATTAAATCATTTAAAAGGTAATTTTGAATTGTCAAGCAAAACATTAAGCTAGTTGCACATTCGCAAGCGTCCGTAACTCCGTAGTTCTCTATGGACAAGAACGTGCAAGAAACTCCACGAGAACGAGAAAGAGTTGGAAAGCATCCTACAGTTACCTCTTCGACATTTAATTTTTCTCCTACTCTACGTAGCTCTCTCTCTCTCTAACCTCTCTAGCTTTAACTTTATTTCGTCTCTACTAACGAAAATAATATCTACCCTCATTTCGACAAAACTTTCTAAAATGTACAAACCAAATATTAATTTTCCCGGAACGAAATGTTATCCGTGCGTGGCTTCCCAGTTCTAGCGTATTTTAATTAAGGTGCAATGCACTGATGTTTGTCTTAGACAATCGTACATGACATAAAACAAAATATAATTATTTAACGTATGTTATGAAACGAGAACAAACTTCTACATACCTAAATGGCAAAATGTGGGTGCACCTTTGCCTTGCTCTTCGGGGATCTCAGGCGTGCAGTATGCGTTATGAAACGCACAAACAGAACATCTGTATTTCCAGGATCGTTTTTAACGGATCCGTCGCTACTGGAGGTGACGATCACGCCGCATTTACAATACCGTTTTAACGGATACAGTAGCGACTGGGGGTAATGTTCACAGCACATTTAGTCAGTGTACCACAAACTTTCTACAAGGATTGACGTTCTCGTGTTGTATTGGTACCATCTTCGTCTGCATCGGAGGAAACTGTGGCGTTATTGGCAGCCTGTAAAACCTGTAAATCTGTAAAACTGACTGCAGTATTTTTACTGGATCTGGGATACTGTCATGTTTGTGAACTCGCTCATACAACTACATTCGTCAGCGCCGAATATAAGCGTACATAAACAGTGAATCGGACCTTTGTGTGAACTAGCACTTAATTCAGAATGACTTTTAATTCGCTGGCAATATTTTTCAGGTGGTGAAATTTTGTATCGGTGTCAATAACTTTCACTATGGAGCCAACCCAGAAATCGCGCAAAAAATGGTTGCGCTTTCATTTTGTGGCATTCATGCAGGTGTAAACTTCATTAGCGCATTTTTTTATGTTTCTGATTTGATCCCCCAGTAAAAGTTGGTAGTAACCCAAAGAAGTAGATTTTTTTTTATATTCATATACCTATTCATATTCTTTATTGTACACAAAACAAACATATACAAATACAGAAGGACAACTTATGTACAAAGGCGAGCTTAACCCATAATTGGGTTTTCTTACAGCAAACCTCAGTGTTATAGCGAGATTTACACAATTAGGACAGTGGACAAAAGCGCACACCAAAAAAAAAGAAACTTAAAAACAAATTTAAATTCTTACTAAATAAAATCTCAAAATAAAATCTTCAATTCTTTTTCTTAATTTATAGTTTATTTATGAAATCATCTCCGAAGGTACTTGGGCAATCTCTACCAGTCAACCAAAGGTATAACTGGGTATAGCTTAGTTTGTATGAAACTTGAACCTTCCGTTTGACCCTCAAAACCTAAGAAAACGCCTTTCTCAATATGTCTCTACGATTCTCTATAAGGAGATCTATAAAGAGCAGATTATGTAGGTACTTATACTTACTATAAATTATCACGTCCCTAGGCTATCTTCAGTGGTTTTCATTGTGCTTTGCCATTCAATACACCATTTAAGATCTTATTTATAAAATCTTTTTAACCACATGATAAGAAGGTTCTTAATTTAAATTGAGAGGCGAAATGTGAGTGTAGGTACTGATAGAGGTGTACATCTGCCTTGTCCTTCGGTAATCAGCGTGACGTTATGTTTAAGGCTGTCCATTGCCACCATTATCTATGGTTGCCACGAAACAAGTTAAAGAATACTTTACAGGCAGACAGATAAATTATATTCCGTCCAACCATTTATTTTACATTTGACATAAGCACACCTATAAAGTTTTCTAATTATTAACAGGGAACCATTGCCATTAAGGCCGTACCCTGACCAAAAAATCAGCGTGAGATATGAGCATTCCTATTGGCCTAGCGGCACTGGTGGCGCATGAATTACAGTAGTGAATACGCCCAGATTTTAGAATAAAATCTTTATAAAATCAAATATTGGTCTTTTGAAAAAATCAAACTTACAAAATGTTCGTTATCAAATTGTCTATCCATTAGTGTTAGTACAAAAAAATATTAATCACTTTACGAGGAGATGCATGCTATCAATAATTATTTCTAATTTTTATGGTTTTGTTTGAAGGAGATTAGTGAAATATATACTTCATTAAAAAAAAAACTACAATTTTGGACTCAATAATATGTAGAAATTTATTGTATTTTTATTAGTTGATATTTCATTTTAAATAACGAGTAGATAGCTCCTAAAAACTGCACGAAAAACGGCTGGCGCGGCGTTTTGCTCGGGGTAGCGCCTTAAGGGGCTGTATTCGAACAGTTGACAATCGACATCTGAGGTTCTAAGCCACGCCCACTGTCATTGACAGCTTAGGGTAAAACTTTAAATTGGAGCGAAAAGTATTTGAAAATTAAATTCACAAGGCCGACCACAGAGGCCCGCATCATAAACGGACTCTTCCGATAGTTTTTACAAAAACATTACTGCGCAAGTTCTTATTTCAAACTGGCGGCTGGCATCTGACATCATATCGTTCACTGTTATTTTGCCTATGAATGCAACCTTATTGCTACGAAAATAAAGATCACTAAAAGAGGTAATCTGGCTAGTGTCATACGAGTCTTTGCCGTGCAAATTGAATAAATATTATAATTATGTCTGCTTCTATGCGACTGCCACATATAAGAACACAGTACGTTACATTTTTTTATATTGGTTTAATAGCTAGATAATTTTATTTATATTATTTTAATGAGTTTTACTATACTGAAATGGACTGTGCAATATTAAACTGGAAACATTAAATTTGAATTGAGATTTGGTGCTTTCAGTAATCAATTTTATCATTATTTATAATAGGAAAGTCACATCAAATTGTAAAGACATCTTAAATTAGCAAATATCCAAAACTTACTAGGTTTGGAATTGTCTTTTTTAGGCATGTTTAAAATATGCAATAGAATGTATGACGCTATTAATATCATTTGTACAATTAATAGGTTCATATTCCTTGTTTAGTATTCTCTTGAAATCTTAATATATCATTTAGTTACTAATACAAGATGACTTTCCGCTCTCCTGGAATATAATAATTACAAAGCAGTTACTGGGTTTTGATATACATCAGCCCTCTGTGGTGAGGTCACGTGGTGCCGCTTTTCTGTATATTAGAGTTAAAAAAACAAATAGACAGGGCGCAAAAAACACGGTCATGTAAACTTTATCTATCTATATAAATAAAAAAAACCGGCCAAGTGCGAGTTGCACTCGCGCACAAAGATTCCGTACCATTATCGCAAAAAACGGAAAAGAACACGTATGTTGTATGGGAGCCCCACTTAAATATTGATTTTGTTCTGTTTTTAGTATTTGTTGTTATAGCGGCAACAGAAATACACCATCTGTAAAAAAAATAATTTACAGAGATTTAGAATTTTAGAGATACAGCCTCGTGATAGACAGACAGGGAATTAGACGAAAACCTAAAAATGCTGTATGTGATTGTAAGCGTCTCACTAGAGAACGGCTGAAACTATTTGTTGCTATTGTTTGTTATATATCAATCAATCAATCAATCATTTATTTGCTATAAGTATTGGTACAGTGTAGGTGTTTACAGATAATATAGAAAAGAAAATGTTTATATGCGCCAGGCACAACGCATGCCATAAAAAAAACCGGCTAAGTGCGAGTCGGACTCGCGCACGAAGGGTTCCGTACTTGTTAAATTGTGGTTTACGATTTATGACGTATTTAAAAAAAACTACTTACTTGATCTCGTTCAAACCAATTTTCGGTGGAAGTTTACATGGTAATGTACATCATATATTTTTTTTAGTTTTATCATTCTCTTATTTTAGAAGTTTCAGGGTTTTACACATTTTACCACTTTGGAAGTGTCACTCACGCAAACTATTCAGTTTAGAAAAAAATATATTAGAAACCGCAATATCATTTTTGAAGACCTATCCATAGATACCCCACACGTGCAGGTAGGATGAAAAAAGAAATTGAGTTTCAGTTTTTTTCTATTTTTGTTTGAAAATCTTAATGTGGTTCACAGAGTACACCTACTTACCAAGTTTCAACAGCATAGTTCTTATAGTTTCGGAAAAAAGTGGCTGTGACATACGGACGGACAGACAGACAGACAGACATGACGAATCCATAAGGGTTCCGTTTTTTGCCTTTTGGCTAGGGAACCCTAAAAAGGAAAACATAAATACTAAAAACAGTGTATGCCTCACAACCACGTATATGTTACTGTGAAAGCCAAACTGTTGTTTCAGTTAAAAAAAAAACTATGATGAAACTTATTATTTATCGGTAAAACAGATTTACTAAGTCTTACCGGTAAAAGTCTGAAAACATCATCATCATCCTACCTGTCCTTGTCCCATGTTACTTGGGTCGGCGCAACACGTTTTCTTCTTCCATATCGTTCTGTCCCGCACCACGCTATAATTGACTCCCTTTTCTTTAATATCGCTCCTCACACAGTCCATCTATCTTTTCTTTGGCCATCCCCTCCCTCTTCATCCATCCCCAATTAAATTCATAAGAGTACACCACCGTCTAGAACCAGCCCTCACGGTACGCGTCCAAATCATCTCGGCACCTATTTCTGGGCCAGCCTCAACGGTGCGTTCCATCTTCAAGATTGTGGAGGCTTGCCCAGCGCTCAATTTGCATGCTACTAACGTGAACCGTAATGGCATTGGCCCATTTGAACCGAACAGCCTTTTTACCCACGTCTATTATGCCCGTTTGGGAACAAAGCGTGTTCCGTATTCGGTCTGTTCTTTTTACATCCAGAATGCTGCGTTAATCTCTGGCAATCCCCAAGTGTAAGTCTTTTTGTTTACTCTCCAGGGCGATCGGCGGCTTTTTTGTTAATAAATAATAATTGTCAGTGCCGATTTGGTAAAATGATAAGATCAATTAATAATTAGCTTAACAATATTAATAGACTAACAAACTATTATTGTAGCTCGTTATTGCAATTGGGATAGTTAATTGCGAGAAATACAGGACTGATCAATGTGGTGATTCTTGGTGAGCTTTATGTCCACATGTGGACGATTTTTGGTTGAAACGACGAAAAATGCCAAATTCGTGAGAAATAGATTATTATTTCTCGCGAATTTGAAATTTTTTGGTCAGTTCTAGGTGCCGTATGTTAGAAAGAAACAAAGATTGAAACAAATGGATACGAAGAATTTTATTAGTTCTGTCATTTCGAGACACTGCCAGCGTGGTTGGTACGACCATTCCATGTTCTGTGTTTTTTGCTTCTATTGTTTTCACATGAACGAAGAAGGTTCAAAATAGTATTCGACCTCACCTATATTTTAAATATTGTTTAATTCAAATTGAGATAACATTTGTTGTATTATCAAAGAGGTTCAAATACTTTTTAGTTATGGACTTAGTAAGTAAACTAAACGACGTGAGTCGTTTATAATACAACAAAAATATAGATGCCAGTGACAGCGGTAGTGCCAAAAAATAATACAGACTTTGACAATATTACTTGTGATTTCGTTAGTTCCAATTAAAGCCACCAGGCTACATGATCTGGCTGCATTATACCTGATATTTTTTTGACAGATTGAATTGACGAGAAATAAATTGAATATTATTTTTGCTTTTTGCGGAAAAAAGCGACATATGTCCACCTAGCAACGCCGCGAAGCGGTCACTGTCGAATTGCACTGGATGGAAAGAGAAGCACGATGGAATTTGTATAGACTTTTTTACAAAACATAATAATATGAATTACTTAAAAATAATGAATGAAACTTCAATATATAAGACAATGAAGTTTTGCGTCCTTTTATGATACGTTATTGTTGTTAATTGTACAAATGTACGCTGGTCAGTATTACCGGAAAAATCTTTTGAAGATCACGGTAAGAGGTTACTTTGCCATTCAATTGTATCGAGGTTTTTGTGCGTAAACGTGTTTCGGCCACAACAAAGTTTTCGGAAATATGATCAAGATTAACATATCTTTTTTCCGCTTCCACATCTTCAATAGATTTGGCTAAAAAATGTTTAAAAGAAAGCCTATTTTGAGTATTCAGCCCCTTAAATGCAATACTTCATGGACGCTTACAATAGTGAAGCGAGACGTGCTCTTTAGCCCCGATATTTCGGTTATTTAAAATTCACAAATTAATCGAATAATTATGTAATAGTTAATATGGCAGTGTACATTAAATATTTTAATTTTATTAAAAAAACATAAAGATATAATTATCAATAAGATAATTTTGTAATTAAGATTAAATATTGAATACAGATTACGCATCTTATATAGAATTATGTGTGTATATGTTTATAAAACAATACAAAATATTGAACATAACTAAAATATTAATGTGAAAATTCTATTTTTTTTTACGTAACTAAAGTAGATTGTTGTAAGGAATCGAATCGGTAACGCATTAGGACATCACCAGATGATAAGTTTTTAAGCTGTCAAATGTAAAATAAAAGGCTGGACGGAATATAAATATAGGTTTATAGGTCAGTGTTTTAATGAACTGCTGTCATTACTAACTGCAGCTATATATTAAATAGGTCAAGCGATTCCTAAAGTTCGTAGATTAAACACAAACCATTTTATACACCTTCGTTTTTCTAACAAAAGTTTTCAGTTGTTCCGGTTGAAAACTCTCATTATAACATTCGTATGCAGGTCCATAATTATGTAAAAATACGGAATAAAGCTTTTGGAATGCTTTTACATTGAAATAGGTTCTTACGTTTGTTATTTAGGAATTATGTATCAGTTTAATCTTGATAATGATAGAGAAAATTGAAAAATATATAAGAAGGTTACAAGTAGGTTGCAATATTTAGAATTGATTGAATAAATTATATATACTAGATGTTTATTATACTAGGGTAGAAAAAGAGTATGTTTCAACTACAGATCTTCAAATGCATTCTGCATGAAATATGTATGTCCAAATAGTAAGTATGAACAAAACCTAAGCGTGGGCGATAATTATACCTACTATTGAATAGACATAAAATATGTTCGATTTTTAAAACGAAGATATACAATCTGTCTAATCTGGACAGGAATGGAAAACTTCGATAAATCATACAAATAATATTTCATTATTCCACAAAAATCTGTAGAAAATACATAAAAAACAATTCCAGCACAATATAATTATATTTGACAGCCGATATATTCAAAGTTCTCAGCTTACGATGATAAAACACATAGATTTGGAGCGGGTAGACTATAAAAATGACGGATGGTGGGCCACTTAGTATGTACGGCAAGTGGTTGGGCCATTTATCAAGCGTTGTCCGCGCCCCGTGTTGCCTGTTCCAAGCGTGTTCCCAGCTTTGTTTCATCGCTGGCTGTTTCAGGCGTGTTCCAAGCTTTGTTTCATAGCTCGCGACTCGCAGCTGGGACACAAAACTCGTACAAATAATTGTGCTCACTGTTAGTTTGTACTCATTGTATGTGACGTCCTACTTGCAGGCTTCTGAAGTTGTCAAGTGTGAAAGTTTGTTTCGTGATTCTGAAGCAGCGACTATAGTGCTCTCCTTTTTAAGTATGAGTTATGTTGTGTGAACGTTTATGGACCGAATTCTGGAGTTAAGAACGTGTCAACAATGCTTTAATGCCAAAGTTTGACAGATTGTCAGACTAAAGTAGTGTTTGAGATATCATCATCTTATCAGCCGAAAGATGTCCACTGCTGGACATAGGCGTCACCACTTTGACCGGTCCCGTGCGTCTCGCAACCAGCGGATCCCCGCAACCTTCACCAGATCATCGGTCCACCTGCAGACCACGGTCCGCCTTCCAACGCAACGTCTTCCGGTTCGCTGTCGCCACTCCAGAACCTTTCTGCCCCATCGGCCATCCGTTCTGCGAGCAATGTGCCCTGCCCACTGCCACTTAAGTTTGGCAATTCTTCGGGCTATATCGGTAACCCTGGTTCTCTTGCGGATCTCTAAATTTCTGATTCGATCACGCAAGGAAACTCCGAGCATAGCCCTCTCCATTGCCCTTTGAGTGACTATAAGCTTTCTGATGAGGCCCATTGTAAGCGTCCACGTCTCAGAGCCATATGTCATCACTGGCAACACGCACTGGTCATAGACGTTCGTCTTAAGACACTGTGGTAAGTTGGACGAGAAGATACCGCACAAAATGATATACTCAACTATAAATTCCCAAGTTAGATTTCGGGGTTTGGTCTATGCTGTAACATTATGTTTAAGCCCCTCTTATTTGTGTGATTGGTTGAATTATTTTTGACTTTAAACCCTGGTTAAACACTAAACTTAACTCGTTTGACTCGTTAAACCCCAATTCATAGTTTTACTATACATTCACAAGATTGAAAAAACTTGACACTTTGCCCTAAGCACCCAGTATCAAGTTTTCAAAGCGCAACTAGAAAGCTCAATTCCCCCAAATAAATCCCGATTCATTCTCCGAAATACAGAGAGAGCATTCAATATTTACACTTCGAACACATCGACATCGTATTTCAAATAAACACTGCAATAAACTTAGATGCTGTATTTGGTGCAGCAATCTCTCAGAGATAAATAATGGCCTTCTCTGAACCGGAGTCTGTGAGTTGACACCATTCTGAACGAACGCACATAATTATGTAGGTAAGGAGGAACCTAGACATATTATATATAAACAGTAGGTCTGTATAGTTGTATGTGCAAGGAAGGACGTGCACTGCGCTGCATATTCCATCACGCGAAATGAGGGCAAGTAATTAGTGAGAGTAGATTCTCAGAAAAGTAAATCTAATAATCTCCCTTCTCTACTTTTTGCCATGAAGCTAGCAGAAAATCTTGCTTGTAAGAACTCTACTCAAAAGTTGTTCAAAGTTGTGTTAAATTATTGTCCGTTATTAATGTGTTTAAAATATGTTTTCGTGGCTTTGAACGTGACCTTTAGTTTCGGCTTCACTGTACCTGGTTTCAAATGGTACCCCTTAACTACATATCTCGTAAAAGTAACGATTACAATTTTGGCTACATAGTTTGAATACAAAACACTGGAGCTATTGTAGACAGAGAAATACTGATTTTAGGCAGTATAAAAATAAATACACCTATAAGAATGTCGTCTGAAAGAAACTCGACGAAAAGATAAAAAAGTCTTCAAACATGCGCATTATACCGTAATTACATCATTTCCTCGAGCGACACCCCTTAAATACATGTACTATGAAAAATCATTCAGTTTGCTTCGAGTTTATAAAGCGAGCGAGTGCTGTCAGGGCCCATTCAGCTATCACGAGGAAGCTATTATCGCTCTCGGCCCCACAAGCGCTCCTTCCAACACCATCAGACGCCATCTATATTTTAAAACATGCTTTAATACCTTACCAATACGGTACAAACTTCGGTGTACACGATATTGATGGGCGCCAATGATAAAGTCGGCTTGTGTTAGGCACGAATGATGCGGCAGAAGTTTTACTTACCCGCTGACTTATTTACCGAGGAGTATTTTTTGCTGAGGAAATGACAGAATAATATTACAAACAAAAAAGACGAGTTTTATTTTAGGTTTTACGTTTTTTGGCACTTTAAGAGGGAATTATTTTCTGTGATGTAAGGACTTTGTGGTTTATTTAGGCTGCTTTCAGATGGATTAAGAAGACTTAACACTTAGTTTGTGTCGTGTAGTCTTTGAATGGAAAAGATTGCTGCAACTTCCTTTTTCTTGTAAACTGAGACTTTACAGAATACTAATACTACCTTTACGTACTAATAAATCTTCATTAACCGTATAAAATAAAGAGGCAAGTTTTGCAATCTGTAACGGAAAACTATTTTGAGAAAACCTTAGACTGACGCAGATTTGTTTACCGAACTAATCAACCTAGAAAACTTTCATCTATTAAAAATATGATGAGAATATTACAAAGAAGCCGGGCACACGCTGACGCTTCTTGTTAAAAAGCTACGTTTACGCTATGAAATGCGATACATTTTCATAGTGAAGCAAATCCTTTTATTCAAAATTAAGTGAAAGAAAGCACGCAGCTTTAAGGTCTATCCACACATATCAGGGCCGTGACGGGACGTGGACGGACCGTGCTACGTCAGGGGCTCAAAAATATATCGGTGTGTACATTTTATATGAACTCGTTCACACTCGCCCGTGCACGGCCCGTGCACGGACCCAGTGACGGAACTTCAACGCTTTAATATGTGTGGATAGCCCTTTAACCGCTGCGGTCAGAAGCATGATTTTTTTTTTGCACAATCTGCAACCAAAAAAAGTTAAACAAAAAAAAAAAAAGATAATTTTCTTATGAAGTCTTTGCCCATCGGCTTGTTTTCAATTAAATTATAAACGTGTGAAATTTAATTTTCGGCGGAAATTTAATTTTTCGTTTTCGCTAACCGCAACGTCATACTAATAGCGGAATAGCGCAATTTTTGCGAGAAGAGAAGCCCGCAACAAAGCTAATTAAATTACAGAAAATGCAATTGTTGGTGGAAAATTAAAATGTTTTCATAGCACTTAGGAAGCGCTTTGTAGACGCAAATTATTATTTAGGCATCCGTTTATGTCCAATTTACTTTTTGCAGTCGTTTTTGTCCTGACCTTATCTTTGGTGATAAGGAAATGTGTTATATCTGTCGCAACGGCCTGTTTTGAGAGCAAACTGTTTAAGCTTCAAGGTACTCGACTCTCATTCTTGAGGGCGTGGGTTAAAATCTGAGCAATTACCAATGTGACTCTTTCAATCATCCATACCTATGAACTATATAAGTTTATTAATTATGGTCATCACTGACATCGGTGAAAAAAAAACATCATGGGGAAACCTGGACTTATGGTTAATTTTATTCTGAATTCTGAAATCACCAACCCGCCTAGATCAAGCGTGGTGATTAATTATATCGTGCCTTCTCTGTTCTCTTTTTATAAGAGTAATTTGTCCTGCAGGTAGACAGTTACTTATACATATATTTAAAACATAACAGTTAGGTACTTGGGACTGGTCAATCATGGACGCGAGTAGGTTTGTGATCAGTTTTCGAGGGGTGTCTTTGGGTGTCGCATTGTATGACGGTTTTTTTTATCTTGGGTTCTAACTGTAAAAATAATTGTATGTGTAAATGAATGAATAAATAAAAAATAAAAAACATTTTTTACAAAAAAATACAACCGAAGAAACGTAAAAACGAAAACAGGAACACCGACTGCCGAAATTTAAGTTATTTTTCACTTTGTAGTGTTTTTATTTGGAAGTCGGTTGTAAATATTAATAATATGTATGTTCCATTCAAATCTTCATTAAATGGGACCACATGACAAACATCAACTAACAAATAAAAAAAGAATCATCAAAATCGGTTCAACTTGTAAAAAATTCAGAGGTAACACACACATAAAAAAAAACAGTCGAATTGATAACCTACTCCTTTTTAGGAAGTCGGTTAAAAACCAGAGTTATTCACCGTCATTCTCAAACTTTTACAGAAATAGAACAACGATTATAAAGTATGAAATGCATTAGGTGATTTGTGGGCCTCAAAATAATTTCCCATTTGCATTGAAGTTTTTCTTTTGATTTAGTTTTTATGGTATGCGTCATAACCACCGAAAATTGTATTTTTCTTTCTTTCTAAATAAAAATTATTTCCCCATATGCCTCAAATACACTTTCTAAGTTAATCTTGACTGTGGCTGTCTGACGATGTTAAAACCTCGCTGGAACATCATTCATCCTCATTTCAGCCGAAAGACGTCCACTGCTGTACATAGGCATCCCCTAAGCGTCGCTACACTGACCGGTCCTGTGCGTTTTGCATCCACCGGACACCCGCAGCCTTGACTAGGTCGTCGCTTAACCAAGAACGAGGCCTTCCAACGCTGCGTCTTCCGGTACACCGTCGCCACTCTAGAACTTTTTGGCGCCAACGGGCATCCGTTCTGCGAGCAATGTGCCCTGCCCACTGCCACTTAAGTTTGGAAATTCTTCGAGCTATATCGGTAACTTTGGTTCTCTTGCGGATGTCTTCATATCTGGTTCGATCACGCAATGAAACTCCGAGCACAGTCCTATCCTTGCTGGAACACGTGGTGTTCAATGCTCAGTTGTTTTCTGCATGAGATGAGAAATTTTATCCAGTATTAAGATATTCATCCTGACATCATTATAATATAAGAGACCCGACCTTCTACCTTCCTTCATCAACCCAAATATACTACCACTGTCAGCCCAAACGATTCATTTCAGCATATAGGGGTAAAGTGCCAGTATTATAGTATAAAGTGGTGGTGTAATTGAGTGTAATAGAGCTATTATGGGAAGGTATCGCTTAAGCAACCATTTTGTTTGCTTCGCGTTAACATACGCCGGGAAAGCTGTCTATGTAATAGTTTTAAACATATGTACGTGTTTATGTACCACGCTCTTTAACCCTTAACGCCTATTGAATGTAATCTGTTGTCAAATCTTGGAGTAATTGATTTAGCTGGTTGTTGTTATATTAGTGAGCCAATCATAGCAGTTAACATGGGATAGTAATTGGATTTATATAATTAATGTAAGTCTGAAATAGCCAAGTCAGAGGCTTGTCGGATGCCCAGAGACGGCTTAATTAACTCTGACCAGAGTTGGCCACATCCTCACACGAATATAAGAAGAACATGCGATTGATGGTAGATATTTTTTGTTGTAATTAAGCTTTTAGAAACAGGGTTTTTACAAGTTTGTATTATACTTGCTGACTTTTAGAACAGTTATACTCAAACGATGGAGCTGAAGTTTTGTAAACACGTTTGGTTTGGATGAAAAAGCACGGTTTGCTAAGTGGCATAATTCTAAATCCAATATGGTGGACTCTAAAAGATGGCAGACCTATTATTTTTATACACCCCCATGATATTGATATCAACTGAAGGTTTGCTTCGAGGTATACGAAAAAGCTTGTTTTCAAAAAGCTTTTTTAAGTTTTTAAATTATTATAAGAAAAGTATGGATAGTTCATAAATTAATTTGATTATCTAGCTGTTTTTATTTTGGTTTCTTTTTATTTATTTATTTAACATGCGATTGATAGTCTTATAAATATGTTTTGTGGTAATAAGCCTTTTAGAAACGGGGTTTTAGTAAATTATTGATGATTTAAGCATAAATTTTACAAACTGCCCTACTTAGAAAACCCGTAAGTTTGTGAAAAGAAATAAGGAAGTAATTTTTGAACCAACTTTCCTCAAGACCTTGAATTTTAAAACGTTTCCCCAAACCATCAATATGGGTTTAAGTTAGTTCATTTTTGTTTATAGTTTCTATGCACTCTTTCTCACTATTGTTGATGGTACAATAATATTGTTTGTTATTTTCTTAGTAGGTATATTTTTTAAATACTGATTTTGATATTTCTTTGTTCTAAAGATACATAACTTGATAAAACCATTCTCGAATAACATAAATTATTACCTCTAAGCTGATTCATGCATCAATTTTAAATGGTCAATTCAAATAATCTTTGAAATGTGAAATAAGAGCCCAATTTTCCATAATTTTGTACTTAGGAGAGTTGAATAAACAAAAACATAGAATCGCGCCATCTAGTGAGATTTATTTGAACCAAATTTTCTTTCTTAGCCCTGAGACCCCGTGGTATCTGCTATTGTATTATCAAAAGCTACACATAAGCTCAACAAAGCTGTGTACATTGTGAACAAACTTTAAAATTGCTTCGTTTAGTTGTTTGTTCACATACATGAATTTTTAAATTGCTTACATTAAGTGGCTGCAAACCATGCTAGATAATGCTTTAAGTCAACATGGGTTTTTATTAAAACTGTGTTAGTTTATTTTAAATGAATATTTCAAATTATTTTCAAGGCATTTGTGTACAGCACCTAGCCAAGTTACAAAACGTTTCGTATCAAATTTCTTGCTACAATCGTTAACGCCTTCTCTTTGTATGGTCTGACCATGAGACTTAACGTTCTGGGCCTCCGGGGGCCTTAGTTACGGGCGTTTCCTACTGCCTAACACCTATATGGACGGATGATTCTTTCGGGGCCTGAACTAAGAATGAATGACAACAAAATTTGTTAATTGTACCTACTCCTGATGTGTTTTTACCTGTCCGGAATTTTTTGCTTAACACTTGTTTTTTGTACTCCGAAGTTTCGGAGTACTTTCGGACGGGGCCCGTAACTTCGTTGACGGAGACAGGGAGTAGACCCCCATGTGTTATTCCCATATGTTTATTCGATTCCTACTAGCGTTATCGATAGAAGATGGTCAACTTGGCTACACGTGCAGAGGTCCTTATGTTGAATTAGTCCAAATTTTAAGGACACTTTCATTTCAGCTTAGATCAATGCTTTACCTATTGAAAACCTATTTTCAAACTTCCAACTAAATTTTGATTGAAAATGGAACAACCAACAAACAAATGCCCATTTAGAGATGTAAAACAAAATGTTTTTTTTGTCACAATCTTGAAAAAAAACTTGGTACCGTCGTTTTTTTTCTACATTTGGTTGTTTATCAAAAAAAGTGAAACACTAAATTTGTTTGTTTTGTTTTTAATTAAAGTCAAATTAAGTTTAAATCAATTCCACCCTTTATTATGAACTTAGAAAATACTTAATTTGTTACAATCAGAATCATCTTTTCTTTCTAATTATGTAATTCCCCGTCCGTAAATGGTAAACTTCAGTGGGTGTTGCCATTTAATTTAAGACATTTATGTACTATTTAACAAAAAACAAATATTATTATAGAAAAAAAATAATATCAACTCATATACGATAACCACCTAACTGTATTTTATTTTCGTACTCTTGAAAAAAAACCTACTCTAGAAAAAAAACTGTTTTTTTTTCATGTTTATTTTAAACTTTGTTTTTTCATCCCAAAAAAAAAACATTTTTTAGGGTTCCGTACCCAAAGGGTAAAAACGGGACCCTATTACTAAGACTCCGCGGTCCGTCTGTCTGTCTGTCGGTCACCAGGCTGTATCCTAAGAACCGTGATAGCTAGAGAGTTGAAATTTTCACAGATGATGTATTTCTGTTGCCGCTATAACAACAAATACTAAAAACAGAATAAAATAAATATTTAAGGGGGGCTCCCATACAAAAAACGTGATTTCTATTTCAGTTTTTTGCTATACTGGTACGGAACCCTTCGTGCGCGAGTCCGATTCGCACTTGGCCGGTTTTTTTACAACTCTATGCCCATTACTAACAATGCACTCAAAATCAGGTCAAGCTTCCACACAGAACAAAAAGCATTCAAACTAATAGTGTTATAATTACACTGAAAACCAACAAGTAACTGATGATTAAATATTCACAAACCCAATATCAAAGCGAGCATAGATTAAATAGAAATCTGACAGCTAGTGCGGTGACACGGCCGGCCGTGTCAAGGACTGCCTATGCAGATATCGACGTGTCGATCGATAAGATGACTAGTGACGTGCAGCGATGACGGACACTTGATTAGCTGATGAGTAATCGTGTTAAGGTAGGTTCTATCGATTGTGTTTGGTTTGTGGGCTGTTTTTTTGTTGAAGTTCGGCCTTCGACAATGTAACCTAGGTTTTGACAATGAAATAGTGTTCCTGCAAGGCTTATTACCGAAACGTTAAGTGATTGTTATGCCATTGACATTTTACGAACGTTTTTATATATATTTCCAAGTGGGATGGTATACAAATTCAAACAGCCTTTATTTACAAACTTATAACTAATTATTTACATAGTATTATCTTTTGTACAGGTAAACAGTTTGTTTTGCTTTTCAGCATAGGCCTCCCCCGGATCCTTCCACAGTGCACGATCGTGTGCTTGTCTCCTCTATGACGCTTCTGCTGTCGGTCGCAGGTCATCCTGCCACCTGCGCATCGGTCTCCTTCTCAACCCCTAATTAGTTATTTATAGAACTACCTTTTTCAAAATATAATCAAACGCTACACAACAAATCGTACTTGCAATAGAATGATTTATTTAAATATGTTTTATATATTTATTTTAATTTGCGTTTAGTTATTTAAAGTAAATTGTCAAATTATTTTCTTGTATTATTACAAGAAATCTATCTTCTTTGGAATCTATGCGTTCAAGTCTGTTATCAGACTTGAACGCATAGATTCCATTAGAGTAAATGCAGCCAACTTATGGAATACATGCCAAGCACTGTATCTTTTGCCACTTCTTTAGGAGTGACAGTTCATATTCGGTTTAATACAACAATAAGGAATAATTATGTAGGTAATCTTAGGCTCCTTATGGGATTGCCGGGTCTACTACTTGGTCAAAATAATAACTGTACACTTCGCCCCAAATTCCGCCTACCCTTGTGGCAACCCGCGTTCGCCTCGTGCACCAATATCGAGAGTCGAATGACAGAGTGACTTGACAGCACCAACTGCACAGTTTTAATCGAACAGTATCTGAAATCAACATAGATCATTCTGTATCTCTATCTGGCGCTACTATTACTTTTTAACTACAGAAAACTCGTTAATCGATTCTTTCAGTTTTACCACTTTGTGTAAGGTGTATTTGGCAATAAATACTATGGTTATCATATTTTGAGAAATTATTTCACTTTTAATAAAGTACTACTTTTTGTTCAGAGGTAATTTTCAGAGCGAAAAATATTCATGATAATAGATAACTTTTACTACCTATTTGATCAACTCTTTAATTGTATAAACTACTAAGATTAGGATTATGAAAAATAAAAAAACTTTTTGCAAAAAAATACTACCGACTTCCAAATACTAAACTACAAAGTGAAAAATAACTTAATTTTTTGAAGTCGGTGTCTTTCGTAGATACCATTTTTTTGCGTATGGACACCGACTTCAAAAAATTAAGTTATTTTTCACTTTGTAGTTTAGTATTTGGAAGTCGGTAGTATTTTTTTGCAAAAAGTTTTTTTATTTTTCACTTTTTAGTTGTACGTACCTAATAGGCAAGTTAGTAAGGTAACTTTAACGCCAAAATAGATTTCATGAAACTCGAACATATCCGGTGAAATGAGAGATCTGCGTACCCCTTAAGAGCGTACTGGCGTGATGTTATGTTATGAAATGGTATAAACAATAAACAGAAATGCGATTGCAGCAATCCCGGGAGATTTGCCGTTATTTATTGAAGAGTTCTGTTGTATATCTCCGAAGTTCTTCATCAGATCTTCACCAAATTAAAATGGGACCAATTTCGGAACATCCTTTTTCAAACAAAAAAAGAATTTTCAAAATCGGTCCACAATTGACGGAGTAATCGGTGAACATACACAAAAAAAAAAAAAAAACAAACTTGAAGTCGAACATAGAACCTCCTCCTTTTTGGGAAGTCGGTTAAAAATATCTTAAAATTAGGTCATACCTTAAGTTTGCCGTAGACATTACTTCCCAGAATTTGATCCTTATTAGCGACACTACCGAATGCTTTAATAATGCAGCACGTGTTTCTTTTTCAAAATCAATGGCTTCGATTCTCCGAATATTAATTTTTCATAAATCCAATGACGTAATTGTAAACTAATAGTTTTCATCTAAATCGGGCCCGTATGTCCTTTGAGTATTTTTCGCTATTCCTCGTAGTTACGGATTCGGTCATCCTCGCCCACCTGTATATTATTCAGAATCGATGCTGGGTTATTTTAGCGTTCTGTTTTTAAATGTATGCGACACATTAATAACTTAATAGGTTCCACTGTTCCAGCCATGTTGTTTTAAACGGTATGGTATTAAAGCATTTATTTGAAATAGCAATACTAAAATAAAATCGTGATGGAAATATAATTTCATATTATTTTCTATGAGTTATGGTTGGTAGGTTTCTGTATTATTAGTCTTTACCAACCAACGTCGTATATTATTTGTTGGGCAACTGGATAAGAAGAAAAGTCAAACTCAGGCTAAAGTTTTAAGTGAATAAAGTAGGTGGTATCCATTTACAAGGACATTGGGCAAGAAATATAAAAAGCAGTTTCTTATAAGTAAATAATGAAGTCGAAGTTTCCGGAAAATGTTCGTAAAAGCTAAGTTTTAGGACAAACTTTGCGGTTGCATTCTACGAAAAAATCGACCCATGTGTTATTTTGTTCATGCCGTTATAAAGCCTTTATAGTGCCGTTGTAGTATCGTGGCAGCCCGCTGGCTAAGACCTCGTTTCTCGTGCTTGAGGTCGTGGGTTCAAAGCCGGGCAAGTACCAATGTGTCTTTTTCGAATTCATAAGTATTTTCTAAGCTTATCTTGGACATCACAGGCAACGGTGAAGGAATACCCGTACATCGTGAGGCAACCTGGGCTTATATAATTAATGTAAATCTGAAATAGCCAAGTCAGAAGTCTATGGGATTCCCAGAGGCGGCTTAATTAACTCTGACACCAGAGGTGGACACATCCGCGAAAGAAGAAGAAAGCCTTTCTTTGTGCAAGCCTTTGGAAACGAATTGAAAATATAATCAGTGGAATAGATTTGAAATACCTTAAACAATTGATAAAATACACTAAAGTATAAGCCACAAGTAATTTTTAAGTCCCATGTATTAAGGGACGAGCATGTCGCCATCATCATCATCAGGCTTATAATGTTCCCACTGCTGGGACTCAGGCCTCCTCTCTGTGAGAGAGGTAATGGGCCTTAATCCATCACGCGGGCCCAGTGCGGGTTGGTGAGAGTCACATGTCTTCGAATTTTTGATTTTTGGATTTTGGGTTTCCTTCACCGTTTTAAGAGCAGTGGTGATGAAATAATTTACACAAAGTAAAGCGCCTGCCTGGGTTCGAACTCACGTTCTACGACACGTAAGTCAGGGTCGTTACCACTGGGTCACCACTGCTCTCGCCATCACCCGGACTACACACTCTGAGCAACATACATTATACATTTAGGTAGGTAATACAGTATCTTTTTTTTTGTTAACGTGGATATCAAAAAAATAATACTAGGTCAACGACCTTTAATTAGTTTGACTAGACAGGAATTTGAAATTAACAGATTATTGTCAGTTTTTATACAAACGCTATAAAATCTTATCGCCCAATGACACGTAACGCGATCCCGTGTTTTATAGTGTGCCAGAAAGTGTCACTGAACTGTTAGCATCGTAGCAGGTATTTAAAACAAAGGAAAATGTGCAATCCTTGTCTTTCTTGAGTGTCCCTACAGGAAGAAAGAGAGAAATGTTTTGCTTTTCTAAGAAGAGGGCGACTAGCAATACATGACTGTTATTAAATCTAAATCAACTAGCAAATGTAAGTGAAACATAACGTATAAGAGTTGTAATTACCTAATGTTTAGTACCAACAATATCTACCTACTAGAAACTTATTTATAATAATAATACCAGCCTAACTGTCCCACTGCTGGGATCTTCTCATAAAGATAAAGTAAGAGCATTGATCACAACGCTCGCTTAGTGCGGGTTGGCGATTTCAGACTTAAAAGGAAACCTGAACGTACTTACTAACATTAAATTACTTACTTATATTAACTATAAATCCAGGTTGTGAGGTTGTTTCACCGATATCAGCGATGTCCAAGATAAACTTAGAAAATACATATGAACTTGAAAATGCCACTTTGGTAGGTACTAGCCCGGAGTTGAACCTACGACCTCAAGAACGAGAGGCGAGGTCTTAGCCACTAGGCCACCACGACATATATTATGGAACTAATTTATCCGTTTTTAGGGTTACATACCCGAACGGTTCAAACGAAGCCCTATTTCTGTCACTCACATGTCTGTCTGACTGTCCGTCTGTCTGTCTCTCCATCGTCTGTCACACAGGTTTTACAGCCAAACGGTTGGGGCTACAGTCTTCAAATGTTCACAATATAAGTATCTTGTTGACCCAAAGCCATACAAATTGTCAAACAATATTTTTAAGGGGGCTCCCATACAGCAATAAAAAACATTTAGACCTACCCTATTGAGTGGGTATCGTTGTTTAGAGTTCGTTGTGTAGACAAACGTAATATTTTTTATTTAAAAACATTAAAAAAAAAGGAAATGAGAAGCCACCAAAGTCAGCTTTTCTTACAAAATAGAAGCCGAACCATTTTTTACCTATGAACTTGAAATTTGGTGATAATTATTACATATACTTTACAAAAAATACCAATATATTGATCAATGAGATTTGTCTTTGAAATTACCTCAATTTTCCTTACAACCAACTTGATTTTGCGGTTTGGTACGGAACCCTAAATCTGCGAAGTCCGACACAAACTTGGGCGGTTTTTTTATTATTTTATACAAACTATCCGAGATTTTCAACAAATTGGTTGTTTTCAAAAATGTAGAGTAGAACATACTCGTACAAACATTCTACTCTACATTTTCTGTTACCCAAATAATTGTCTATTCAACATTTACGTTACTAAGCGCTATTGTCGAAACTGACTCAACCGTTAGTTGAAATGACGTTTAACATCCGCCATATTGGGTTTTCAGTTTAAAAAAAAAGAACATGGGTAGTTACAGTCAACAGTACCAAAATCGATGACTGACTTTGAACCTTCATTCAGTGCTTTGTAGACTTAAATCGAAGTGTACAGGGCATTGTTGTACCTTAATAGTCTGACATTTATGCCAGTCAAGCAATGTATAACAACAAGAATGAATGGGTAGTACACGAACGCTGTTACGGATAGTTGTTCAATAGAATTTTGTATTTTTGAAAACAGAAATACATTTTTGCTCGGGCAGACAATCTATAATGTTTTATTTGGATGTAAAGATGGTCTTTGGATAGATTCTATTTGGATTGCCCAAGAGTCAAAACTTCGAAGTCGGTAGATATTTTTTTTTTTTTATAAAATTGCATCAACGTAATTATGGGTTCTAAAGCACAATACTCTCTGTATATGAAAAAGATTTAAGAGAATTAAAATACCTTAAAATAATATCTATACGGCTGTAATTTGAATTTGCGTAATAGTCTTTTTGCCAATTGGTCAAATTGTGAGTTGGACAAATTGCTAATTGGACAAATTACGAATTGGACAATTTGGACATTGTAAGAATTGGACATTGTAAGAATTGGACATTTTGAGCCCACTGGATATTTTGCGAATTGGACATAATGCGCCCAAAGGAATCTAAAAATTTACGCTACGAGCGTATAACTCACATTTGATCGAATGCGTGCGAATGTGCACGATTTATTTATCTTGATAGAAAAGTGCACATTATTATATAGATGTACGGGTCATTATACTTTGTTAATTTTAAAATAGATGGTTCGGCTATGTACATTGGGATATACCACGTCCCAATGTAACTGAAGAGGGTTATTATTTATCGACACAAAATACACAAAGAAACACAAAATAGAAAAAAACCGGCCAAGAGCGAGTCGGACTCGCGCACGAAGGGTTCCGTACCATTATCGCAAAATACGGCAAAAAAGTCACGTTTGTTGTATGGGAGCCTCACTTAAATATTTATTTTATTCTGTTTTTAGTATTTGTTGTTATAAAAGAAATACATCATCTGTGAAAAATTCAACTATCTAGCTATCAGGGTTCATGAGATACAGCCTGGTGACAGACAGACAGACAGACGGACCGCGGAGTCTTAGTAATAGGGTCCCGTTTTTACCCTTTGGGTACGGAACCCTAAAAACGCAGTAAAACTATTTGTTAATTGATCCTTAGTATATAACGTTCCCACCGTTGAACGTATTATTATGTGAACGAACAGCATTGAATCGTTGAAAGAATGAGGTTCCAGGTCAATGGGGAAACCGTTGACCGTCGTGTTTTCTGATCATGCAATATAAATGATTTTAAGCACGCCTTTTTATCGTCGTTTTTCTGATTTACCAGTAAGTAAAAGATGACTAGCAGCAGCAGTGGGAGCAGTGGTTGCCCAGTGGTAATGGCCGCGACTTACAAGTTGTATGTCATGAGTTCGAACCCAGGCAATCGCTTTTCTTTGTGTAAATTATTGTGTGTATATGTCAGTTGGCTGTCAGCGGTTTGACAGTTTTTGATTGACAGCTGACACTTGACAAGATACGAAAAAGAAAATTTGTAACGGACACACGAGAAATTCGGGTTCTTGTAGAAACATATCTAATCGAGATGTGTTTCGCCCATTGTAATTGGTAATTGAGCACGCCGTTCGCAATCGGCGGTGTGGGGCGCACGCGCAGTCGGTTTTGAATATATTTCACGCACATCAAAGTGCTTTTGCGGGAAACGTGCTGCCTGGTGGACGCCGGAGCCTTTGGTCCAGACAGCCGTCAGTTTATCCCTTAACGTCCTAATATTATATATATCCTCCTATCCCTAATCTCCTGGCACGGCACGGTATTGATCGATCCCCAGGAGCCTACCGCAGAAATCTCAGTTAAGTGACTATAATAGTACCGTCCAACCCTTGTGCCACGTTACACCCGTAGTAGGAACCAGTATATCTTCCAATAAGGAACGAACACCCTAGCTTTCCACTGCTGCGTTACGGCAGTTTCGTGGGGTAGAGGTTCAGACAGGGTCCAGGAGTACCAACGCTGCTCTGGGCCCCAGCGTGAACTCCTGGTTTGGTACCCGCAGACCTGTATTTAACAATGAGGAATCCACCAACCGGCACTGACCCGCGTGGTAGATTACGGCCCATTGCCTCTCACAGAGAGGAGGCCACCCAGCAGTGGAAACATTAAAAGACTGATGATGATGAAAATACATTAAGCTTAGTCGGATAACTGTACTTTACTTATGGCCTAATCGGATAACTGTATCTTACTTATGAGAGAGGTACGGTCGGGAAGATTGTCTCATGACCCACGCGTATTTTACTAAAGATATTATATTACAATTAAATCGAATTTTGCTTAAATATAAATATTTCCTTAGCAACCAACATGTAATTGATTTAAAGAGAAAGTAACAATTAGTTTACCCATCTAACTGACATGCCACCATTTTAATATCCACTTGACGTTTTACTATTTGGCATTTTTCTTTTAATTTAAAAATAAGCTTTTGCAACCGAAATAGTTCGTCAATGTTTTTAAAATAAAATATTGTTATGTACTTCTGTCTATAAGCAAACAATGCTGGCGACAGTTAATTCCAAACATAATTTCTGCTAAAGCCGTATTTTTGTTATAAATCACAAAAAGCTTTGTTATCCAATTTAAAAACTATTGCACGACTCTATTGACATTACCACAATTGAGACAGTTATTATATTATTTAAAACGACTTAAGTGCACAATGAGTAGTATAACAAGAAAACTTTAATGTTTTGAAGATTTCAAACAATGATATTCTATTAAACAGTTACGTTATACACTCACAAAACAATCTAATAAAGTGTCCGCACAGCAGCGGCAGCACACGTACACACTTTTCATTCATCTGACATTTCACTACAAGTAAAAAGGGATGGTTTGATAAAACCAACAAGAAAAAAGAGACAGCTAGTGTTGGTCACTTGCGTGTGAATGTAAACAAACATAATTTCGACCACCAAAGCTTTTTTCTCAAAATGTCAGGAAAAAAATTGAAATAAATGTGTAAATTGAGGTGTATTGCGTACTAACATATGTTATGAGATCCCTTCTATTTTATGTACTTTGGTATCATGATTGCTACACTTTCTAAATACACACGATGGCATTTTTTTAAATTTGTTTTGTGTCAACAAAGCGTATCGCTCTTCGCCATGCGTGACATAGACTAATGACTATAAGTCCCAATTAGGACGTATTCGAGTCTTCACAATGCGCGCGCTCATAACATCTGTTTACTAGAATATATTAATTTCAAATGAATTATCGGCAGAAAGAGTCATGAATTAACTTGCTTGACTATACACGATCATCATTATCTTGCCCTTATCCCAATTAAATTGTCGCCGACGCAACGCATCTTCGCAAAACTGCAAAAGGTTCGTACGTCTTTTCAATAGAGGTTGGTAAAAAATAAGGTCCATATAAATTCAGTTGGTTTCCGTCCATATCAACCCGGAGAATTTTTAACCACATTCTAAATTACAATCATGTTTTTATCAGCTAAAATGAATTGGGGTTGAAACGTGTAACCTGTCAAGTTTTTCCGCGGGCCCTAACTCAATGTAATTGCAATTAAGCCAGGCTCATAAGGGATGACGTGTGAGATAGTGGAACGGGTCATGTGTTTAAATAGGATCTCTGTTGAATACAGGCCTGCGGATCACAAAGCCAAAAGTCGAACAATGGGGCACATGAGCAATGCTGCGAGTCTCGGATCCTACAAGGTCTATACCCGAGAAAATTCGACACGCAGCAGCGGTAAACTAGGGGTTTGTTCTTTGAGATACCGATTCCTGTCAAACAGGTGGAAAGTGACACAATGTTACAAAATTTACAACTATTACTCACATTGATTCCTGCAGTGGTGTCCTGGGCTCGTCCAATTCCGTGTATGGTCGGGTGTTATCGGTAGGTATATATATATATAATATTAGGATAAGGGACAACCAACGCGGGCTGAGCGGGGTTCCCGACAGCCGGCTATACTCGTTCCCGAGAAAAAATACTTCGCTGCGCGCGAAATATACACAAAAACAAATGCACGGGCGATTCCCAGTACCACTCGCGTATCGCGAACACAATTCCGAGTAACGATCGGCTGGCTAACAATCAATTTCAAACAAACAACCAGCTCTAGGCTGAATCGTCGACGTCTCGCGCTATCCATCCCATTTTTACAAGTCCGTGTCAACTGTCAACTCAATCAAAAGCTGTCAAATCGATGACAGCGAGCTGACACAGTGTTGGAACAAATAACAAAAGGCGAGTAGTGGCTACCTCGCCATCCAATAAGGACCAGGCCTGAGTCGACGGCGCGTAGTGTTCCACGCGCGCCTCAAAGAGATGTCAGCAAAAACGAGTTCCGCTAGGGCCGATGCCTGTCTGGGTCGCGGATAAATGTAAAAGAGAGTTACCGCGGCCCTGGCACAAGCAACTGAAGGCACACGGGTAGGTTTTAGTCAGTAAAAGTCTGACACTAGTTTCCGCTTCACCCAGAGCGGGAGAAGTCATTGAATGATTGCCCAACACAAAAAGAGAAGTTAATTGGTTTAATGGTGATCACTTATCAGCAACCATGTATGTTATCCGGACTTGGTTTTGGTAAACATGACTGTCCTTTATCTTTCATTTTGGTACCTGGCAATCGTGACTTGCAACCAAGCCTGCCAAATATCCAAAGGAATGCAAGTCTAATAATCGCAGATATTTCTCACAGATCTAAGTTTTAACTCACCTCTCTAAGTTCTTTAATTCCTTTGACATTTTGAACTGTGTAGACCACAGATATAAATCTTACTAGATGATGCGATACATAAAGTACCCCGCGCTTTTTGACACGCGGAGTACATAAAGTACTCCGCGTGTCAAAAAACGAAGTAAAAGTCTGTGTGAACTATAATAATAATAATAGCATAGCATTATCGGCACCGGAAGCCCACCGAAATCTAGAAAAAAAAATAAATAAAAAAATCAAAACACCCGACTGCTTAAAAAGCGAATTAAAAAGAAGTAAACAAGAAAAAAACCATGCTGTGCAGTCGGAGGATACATATTCACGAGCTGGCTGACCAAAACCAGATGTATCCTCCGACTGCACAGCATTGTTTTTTTCTTGTTTACGTTATTTAACTCTTTTTAGTTAACATTTTATTCGAATAAGGTATATTTAAACATATAAGTTTTATATATTTTTGAAATCTCCTCTTAAAACTCTTTAATTTGATACCCCACACGATGGGATTGAAGGAAAAAAAAATTGGGCCCCCACAATATGGCGCCCAAAAGCTGCCATTTTTCTAAGTTTTCAATATTAATGTAGCCAGTGACACTCGAAGGGTTAAGACGCATCGATTGACGTACGAATCATCAATATCGGCCAACGCGTTTCGTCTCTGGAACGCCACATAGAAACAAACATACATACATACATAGACTGACAAACACATTACCCTCCTTCAGCAGTCGGGTAAAAATGCCTAATTATGCCATATTGAGCTGTAACAACTGTATAGAATAAGTTGGCCGAGGCATTGGAATTTTTTCTTTCATTTGTAAGTAAATTTATTTTTAAATTGTGTGTGAAAAAGTGGCACGCTTCGTTTTCATACAAATGGAGGCATTTGCATTATCTAGTTAGATAAGTCTGTGGTGTAGACAGTCACAGGAAAAAAATATAAAAGGACCAAACACTGTGTGTGAAACTAAAGTAACAAGTAAAATTTCAAAATTTAAAAAACCCCCCGACGCATCTATCTTGCGAAAACATCACGTTCTAAACAGTAAAACGCGCATAACTTTTGAAGGGCTATGAACCGATTTTATTCAAACATAGCTAAGAACACTCGATACAATCACCTTTCAAACAAAAAAATCTAAATCAAAATCGGTTCATCCGTTGAGGCGCTATGATGCCACAGACAGACACACAGATACACAGATACACAGATACACAGATACACAGCAACACACCTCAAACTTATAACACCCCTCTTTTTCCGTCGGGGGTTAAAAAGAAATCTGGCCCGCAATATCGACCTCGAACTCCTACCGCCTCCAATGGAAAAACACCTCACAAATCAATAAAAACAAACCGTAATTTACACCTCAAACAGATTACAGACGACATCACCTGTTGATTACAAAATCGATTCGATACAGAATCGACAGTTAATATACACGTGCCGCCCTATAAAGGTTTAAATTATTGACATTTAAGTATCACCTCGGAGTTACCATCAGCTGCTAATATTCCCTTCGGCTGGTAATCTTAACTACACACCATTGCTACGATAATCGTCATTATTGCTACGATATTAAGGTGTTGTCAATGTTTAATTTTTATCCTCGCTTTGCGGTTGACTGTGCCTTGCCTTATCAGCTGAAGTTCAGCCACGTCTGGACTATTTCCATATATTATCGACATTTTAACCTTTATTTTGAAGTTTACCTCGTTAGTCATGCTTACCTAGTCAATAGCGATTTTATAAAGTTTTAAAACCAAAAAGCCAAGAGTAGTTTAAGGCATCTACTTAATTAGACGATTTTTTTATCATGCACCATTTTTCAGTAAAATGGAGATGAAATCCAGCTATCTGAAAATCACTATCACCGAAAGTAGTTTAGGACAAATACGAAATACCTGCGTTGCTACAAAATAGTAATTCTTATGGTAGAAAATGTTAAAGGGGTTTAGGAGACTGGGCTGACTTGGTTCTTCGGGAGACTACATACATACAAATTATAAAGCCTCTAAACATCTTCGGTTGATTACAAAATCAAACCTATCTCTACTGTTAGTTCTACTTCTTCCTACTTTATTACTTTCGTAGCCTTGGAATTACCATTTTAAAACAAATAAATAAATAAAATGGTTTATTTGTACATTTACATTCGAATAATTCAATACACAGATTTTAAAATAATTAATGTTGTACAGAGAGACAAAAAAAAACAAAAAGTGAAAAATAACTTCAATTTCGGAAGTCGGTGTTCTTGTTTTATTTTCTTCGTTTTTTGACACCGACTTCCGAAATTGAAGTTATTTTTCACTTTTTTGTTTTTTTATTTGGAAGTCGGTTGTATTTTTTTGTAAAAAGTTTTTTATTTTTCAGTTTTTAGTTGTGCTACACAATTTATATAGGCTAGGTACCAATAATGCCCATAGTGAAACCAGAATAGATTTACCCAATAACATGAAACTTAAACAAATTCGGTCGAATAAGGGTATACCAAGGTGAACTGTTTACACCTGCGTACCCCTTTAGAGCGTACTAGTGTGATGTTATGTTATGAAATGGTGTAAACAATAAACATAAATGCGATTGCAGCTATCCCGAGTGATTTGCCGTCATTTATTGAAGAGTTCTGATGTGTATCTCCGAAGTTCTTTATCAGATCTTGGTGAAAATTAAATGGGACCACATGACAAACACCAGCTTTCAAATAAAAAAAGAATCATCAAAATCGGTTCACCCAGTAACAAGTTCTGAGGTAACACACATAAAAAAAAATACAGTCGAATTGAGAACCTCCTCCTTTTTTTGAAGTCGGTTAAAAACAAGGGCGAACTGCTGCCTCCTAAACTAGACCAGGGGGGCCTGTGTTTTAGGAGCCAATTTTCCTCCAGAAATGATCATACAACATAGACAATCATGCAAGTACCTACATAAAACATTATAAACTATTAACGATACAATTAAGTAATACATTGAATTAGAACAATACATTTAATACCATATTGGACATTAAATTGAATAAGATATAGAATATTAAATTGAATAATACATTGAATAATAAATAGAATACTACATTGAACATTAAATTGAATAATACATAGATAATCAAATGATAAATACATTAAAATTTAATTTTAATAACAAATTGAGATGCTACGTACTTTATTATTTTATGAACCAAATCTTCCGTAGAATTAAATCTCCCGAGTCTCCCCTATTATTTCGCAACATTAGTACAGCTTTATCCCTAAACGAACCTTAAAACCCAAAATTTCATCTCGAATCGAATGGTTGTGAATGGCTATGCTGATTTGCAATTTAGGTTGGAAATCGAAATGGAAAAAATCGCTTTTTGAAAGATTTTACAAAAAAAAAGAATATAAAACAAGTTGAGCATAACTTGATTGAAAAACATAATCGATTCAAAACCTCCCACTCAATAATCGTCTGTGTGACGCTAACTAGTCATTGTTAACAATTGCCGGTTACATCACGACTCGCCAAGTGCGGTGTGCGCTCATCAATCAAATTACTAGCCGGCCGGGCGGCTCGCACCGCCCTGTAATGTACTAGGAACTGCTCATTTGTACGGCGTGTTTGACCGCTTTTCAATTAAACGTTACGTTGACAATATGGCTTTTGAATGTCCCTACTAAAAATAACTAGCTGACCCCCCCGGCATCGCACCCGTAAACTGACTATCTACACTACCTACCTTCCTTACCTACCCTACCTACCAATTTGTCAAACTATTATACTACGATACGATTGTAACCAACTTTTGTTTCTACCAGCGATCTAATTAAATTTTAGAACACAAAAGCTGCTATTGTGACTTAACTATGATGGTGAGATATATTCTCTTGCAGCCTTTTTTGAAGGTAATAAAGAGTACTTTAATCATGTAGTATATAATTTTTATATATCATCAATAGTTTCCTCAGCGCACGCCAAATAATGAATTTTATAGGCAATATTTTGCTACTTTGGGTTATATTATTGCAATTTTCATAGGGATCTCTATTTTTTTTGAAAATAATTTATAGCCTATGTTACTCGGGAATAATGTACCTTGCAATGGGTGAAAGAATTTTTAAAATCGGTCCTGTGGTTTCGGAGCCTGTTCGGTATAAACAAACAAACAAAAATATCTTTCCTCCTTATAATATTGGTATAGATTACGATTGATTGAGCCTTTAGTTATTACCGGACTGAAGTTAGCGGAAAAATGAGAGCAATTAGCATTAGGTTCCTACCGCAAACAACGGAGCCCTTCTCACATTTAAAACCAAGACAGATGATATTCTGTTTAGGCATTTAAGATTAACATGAAAAAGTAGTGAGTTTTTTACCTTGCCCAAAAACAACACAGTCAGCAGAAACAAAAAACCGGCCAAGTGCGAGTCTGACTCGCGCACAGAGGGTTCCGTATAAACAGCTACATTCACCAAAATAAATTGGTAACATTACTAACGTTCTCATAAGCAATGAAAGCGCCGAACATTGCTCTGACGAAGGGACAAAAATAACATTGTCGTTCGAAAACTGTTGTCCCCATACATAAATATACAAAATTTTTACTTTTCCAAGTACATTTTATAAGTTGGTCAACTATTACTCGAAAAATTGTAAAGCCTACTTAGCTATGATAGTTTTCATTTTAATTTCGTTATATATAATACTACCGTGATTATTTTTACATATTCAAAAGTTACCATTTAGCTGGCAGGGACACACACTTGACTCTAACAAAAAATTTCCATTAATTTAAGGTTAATTTTACGCAAACGAATCTCTGAATGGAAAAAAATGGTTTTCACAGACTCGTAATATTTTTGAATGGCCACTTTCCGTGTAGATACAGGCGATTTCATTTACCACTTTGTCGGCGTGATTAATATATATATCCATGCTAAATAAATAGCTTTCTATCACTAAGAGTTTCCTTGTTGACTACGGAACCCCAAAAATGCGCAAAAAGCTACGGCACGGCATGTCAAAAATAATAACTCCACATTTGTAAATTGAAACGACTTAAACAAATTGAATATATTTCATCAGAATACTCGCGTCTCGAGCTCGGCGAATATAACAGATTTATTACCTACCTTGTAATAGGTCAAACGTAAAACGAGCTTCATATTTTTAAAAGTTCTCTCTGGAATTGTATTTCATAGTGAAAAGTTTGTACGGGGAGAATGATAGATGTTTGTGTTCGCAAATCAAAGTAGTTCCCTAGCTGTGGACGCAATAAATACCAGTGACCTGAAGAGTCAGGTCGATCGGGACCGATATCCATTCGTTTGCATATATAATGCAAGCATAACTAGCCTATTTATATACCCGTAATAGACGGGGTACGGTCAATGATTCCTGCACTTTTAACGGACGATCTGGATGGGTGAAATTTTTCAGAAACACTTCAGTATTTATTGGATTTGCAACTGCCACAACGGCTGTTGAAAATATCTCTGAAATACATTCCTGTAAAATGTTTTCTTTTGATGTTACGTGGTTTATTTATTTATTTATTAAAACTTCATGCAACATAAAGGTACATAGGCAGACTTAATGCCTGAGGGATTCTCTACCAGTCAAGCAAGGATGGTGGAGAGATAACATGGCAGGTGCATAAAAAAAAAAGTTATAAAGTAAAATGGGTACAATAGTAGATATATATAGCTAAAATAAACATACTTAAATATTTACTATAATAAATACCATAAATATATATATATTATTATATATCAAGTAATAGAAAGGCGTTTTATTGAGACGACTGCTAATCGTGTAGAAAATAATTCCGTAACTTCCCCTTAAATGCGTACTGACTGGTGGCCGTCCTGATATCCAGAGGAAGCGTATTCCAGAGAAGAATGGACTGAATGTGAAAGGAAGAATTAATAAAATCAGAAGTATGAGACGGACAAAGCAAGAGAAGATTGTTAGATGAACGCAAATTCCTAGAGTGTGAAGTACACAGATGTGAAAATGAATGAAAGTGAGGTATGAGATAAGAAGGAGGAGTAGGAGAGTTGAGAAGAGAGAAAAGCGTGGTCAAGGCCCGCTAATTTCTCCTCTGCCGAACTGGCATCCATTTGAGCTCAGATCTGCAGCTCGACACATGGTCATATTTCCGGAGGTTGAATATGAACCGGAAGCAGTTGTTTAGGAGTCTATCCAGCTTATCCAGGAATACCACGTTCAGGACAAAGTAGCACACGTCACCATAGTTGATTAAAGGAAAGATCTGTACAAACATAGTCTTCGTTTTTTTAACTTATATAAACGTTATCACAATCTCTTTATCTTTTACACGTATTAAAACACGAAAGTCCAAGTGTTGGTATTGCTTGAAAGCACGTGTAGGTAAGCTTTTGAATGTTTTGAGTAAAGATATCACCAGCTACATGCTTGCAAACTAATCCTTTACGGCTGGATTTCGGGATTGCAAACGTAGGTTTTATTTTTAACGCACTAGCTAAATTTCACATGGGCTGATGAATTGTAAATGGCTGATAAGCTTTTTAGGTCAGCCATGTACGGAGATTGAATGGGTATTGGATGCTGGTACGTTCCCATAGGAAAGCTTTTTAAAATGAATGACGCATCAAAATTAAATCCCAATTCAATACTAGTAGAAGTAAATGACACTATGAAGTGAAATAATTTAAATTCACAAATCAAATCAAGTTGTCGGATAGAACTCGAGTATCAAGACTCAAAAACGGTTAGTAAAACCATGTTGTTTTGTGTAGGTAGGTACATAAGTAATTTAGACATGTATTCATAATTGCCTAATGAAACTGCAGTGGAGATTGCACAGATTAATAGAGAACACGACGCTCTTTGGCCTGACTGAAGGGTTTACATTACAATTAATGACAGGTATCTACGGTTACGGTCCCGACTTACGAGTTGTAGATCGTGGGTTCGAACCCGAGCAGGCGCTTTACTTTGTGTAATTTATTTCATCACCACTGCTCACAAAACGGTGAAGGAAAACATCGTGAGGAAACCGGCATGTCCTAGAACCAAAAATTCAAAGACGTGGGAACATTAAAAGGCTGATGATGTGATGTGATCTACTCTTTGAATAAAATTTGACTGATTGTCTTTTTATGAAGTCGGGCTAGGCTGCTGGCAGGCCATACAATTTTTCGTTGTTGTGCTATAAAAATAGTACATAAGTGGCTTAATTTAAAAATAACCTATAAACTTTTTATCTAACCTTCATCCAATTTTTATTTCCCAACCAAAATGAGAGAATATTTTGGTTTTGTGTGCACTTGTAAAATGAGATGCATAGTTTCTAATAAAAATCAACGAGTGAAATATAATGATTATTTTATTGTAACAAACAATTTAATCATATAAATGCATCGTAGAACTACAGAAACAAAACCTGCAAATTGCAAATTATTGAAACTTAAGATTCCTTAACGGCAAAACTTTTTAAGCTCTAATTAAAACAACCAAAAAACAAACACACTTTCGTAAAAATGTGTGTTAGCCGTCGCAAGTTTACGTGTATCGATCGTCCCTCGATACAATTCGCGAAGCTTGGCGTGCTTGCCTGCGTCACCGCCTAAATGTCACTGACGTGAAACCGTAACCTTTCCTCTACAAAAATGTACTTAGGTACGTAGCAAAAAGAACGTACCCCGTACTAGATAGGTAAAAGACACGCCGTCTATATTCGGTCTCACGGAAATTAAGGTTGCCCTAGTCGACGGCACGAACTATTTTGTGCGCGGGGTTACAATGCATGCTATCTCATCCGAGAACACGTGCGAAAGAGATGCTGTGATGAGCAGTAAAAAGCTAATTCGCGTACGAAAAGCTATTTGCAAATTTGTAGCGAAATGGATTATGATTTAGGACGAAAACAAGCGCGAGAAATTTTATAAACAAACTTTGGGAGTATGGATATCATGGAAAAAACTACTAAATGTATATTTTCACAATATAATTATTTGCATTGTTGAACTACTAATCTATCCCTGTATGGCTGTTTTGCAATTATCCTTTTTCTTATGGTATTTATTGCCTTCCGAAGATGTGTTAAAACTAGTGTTGAAATATGGAAATTTCGACACTCATAACTTTCAAATATATTATTTTTTTTACTTTTTTGTTTGCATATATGGCTAGATAATGATGATACAAACTGATATATTTTTTTTATTTTGAACGTACATTGTCAAACAGTGGAGTAATCACCATACTAGGTTTGTATGGAAGAATGATCGACTAGGGCAACCTTAAGTGAAAAATCTAGGCACATTTTGACGACTCACAGTCGCTATGAGTTTCATTCTTTGCGTATATTCGTTGAGTTCCATAGCCGTAGATACTGTATTTTAATGATCAGATTTAGAATGAGACTATCATAAACTAGCTTCTGCCCGCGTAAAAAAATGTTTAATTATCACAGGGGAAATAATACCGGGATAAAAGTACTGTCCTAGAATAGAATACTCTTTATTATGTACACAATATAAGTTACAGAAAGTATAGACGAAGAAAACATTGCACTGGGTGACACAATGGGCGGCCTTATCGCTAAAAGCGATCTTTTCAAGACAACCATTGGATGGATTTAAAAAAATGTAAGGAAAGATAGTACTGTAGGTAGTCTTTGGTGTACTATTTATATATAAAATAAATACATGTATATATATTATAAAGACAAATATATACAGTAATAAGTATGGAACAAAAACAGAGATATCAAGAAAAACAACTATTAAAGAGAGAGGTAGTGATTCTCTACCATTGTTTTAAAAATGGGTAGAGATTAAGCACGCCTTATTGACACGGGCAAAGCATTCCACAACCGCACCGTTTGAACGGTAAAAGATTTATCGTAAAAGCTGGTGGAATGCATCGGCATCTCTAGTCTCAAGTTTTCCGATGGCCTAATCCAGATTCTGGTCTATCCCTATGCCAAGTTTCATCTAAATTTATTAAGTCATTAACACGTGAAAAAGTAACAACCAAACGTACAGAGTTACTTTCACTTTTATACTGTTGGCGTGGAACTATCGATATCTTATGGTCAAGAACGACGTTTTCACGCTGCAAAATTGTATGAAATGAAAATTTATTTACCTGCGTTGAATGATTTTTGGCAAATATTTTGGGTTCACGTCAGCAACATGGTAATGTGATAGCGTCATCAACATGCTAATGGAACCACTTGACCGACATGCTAATGAGGCGTGTGACGGAATAACTGTGTTCCAAAGTTTTTAATTTTTGACTTCTATCGGCAGTCCCAATGACTGCCTACGTTTTTGTTTTGAATATTACTATTTTATATTTTCTTCATTTGTAATAATAACATGGTTTGTTTACTTTTCAATTTGTTTAAGCAAAGAGATCTTAATATTAAAAGGATCTCGCAGAAATATCAGTAGAAAATCTCGGCACAGTTTCTCGTTTCGCAGTCGATGCGATTTGTCGCTTGAGTTCCGTCGCCGCTGGTGATATTGTAATGATCGGGTTCCTGAATGGGAAAAATAACTTTTGTTATTTAGAAAAGTTTGTTATTGTATATAAATTTGTTTTTAATGATGCGAATATAATATTATTTATTCATATTCAATCGAACAATTATACGGTTAACTACTTCGATCACGGGTTTTCTGTAGGAATTGTCAATAGTGTCCTCTCTCCTATCTACTCATTTGGATAATTGTGTACTATTTTTGTGTTTTATACATAAGAACTTGATTATTGATCACCAGTTAATTTGTACCTACTTATAGAGGTTATCATCATCATCCTTCTAATGTTCCCACTGCTGGGACACAAACATCCTCTCTGCGTGAGAGAATGGGCCTTAATCCACCACGCGGGCCCAGTGCGGGTTGGTGATTGTCACATGTCTTCGAATTTTTGGTTCTAGGACACGCTGGTCTCCTCACAATGTTTTCCTTCACTGTTTTAAGAGCAGTGGTGATTAAATAATTTACACAAAGTAAAGCGCCTGACTGGGTTCGAACTCACGACCTACGACACGTAAGTTGGGGACTTTGCCACTGGGCCACCATTGCTCTCTCTCATTATTAGTTATTAGTATTAAAAAATTAATAATAATAATAATAAATTTAATGCAAAACATATGAGGCTAAAAGATACAGATCAATGAAAATTGTCTCCTCGTTTTGAACCCACATAATTCGGAGGTCGCAATTCACAAAGCGAAAATCATCAACGACGCGTTATGCAGAGAATATGGTTGAATGGACCTGAACATTCAAAATGTTGTGTACTCGACGTTTTCGGTCAACGAGCTTGTTCGATCTTTGAGCACGAATAAACAATCATGTGGTCAGAGGCGGAAGGCTGTGTTATGTTCAAACTGAATTTATACTCAGTTGCGTTGTGGGGTAAATTTGATATGTTATTATTTATAGGAAGGTAGATTCTAGCAATGGCTCGTAGGAGCTCGTGGATAAGTTATATCAGCCGCATGGGTCGATCTCCAAGGATTAGCAACGCTTGCCGAGTACGATCCGAGGATGTGTCACCTATTGGTACCTTCCAATGATGGGAGCCACAAAACTAGTGTCAGACCGAAACTGGTTTTTAAGACTGAAACCGAAACCGAATTTCGGCATAACTCAGTTTCGACCGAAACCGAAACCGAAACTTCCTTACAAGGATCATGTTTTGAGAGAAAAATAAAGAAAACGTTATTATAATCAGTCAGTCTTTATTTTTTTACCTTTAAATCACATAGCTATGCAGTCTTCGACCTTCCAATGATGGTAATCACAAAACTAGTGTCCGATCGAAACTGGTTTCTACGACCGAAACCGATACCGAATTTCGGCATGTCTTAGTTTCGACCGAAACCGAAACCTCCTTACAAGGATCATGTTTTGAGAGAAAAATAAAGAAAACGTTATTATAATCAGTCAGTCTTTATTTTTTTACCTTTAAATCACATAGCTATGCAGTCTTCGACCTTCCAATGATGGGAACCACAAAACTAGTGTCCTAACGAAACTGGTTTCTACGACCGAAACCGATACCGAATTTCGGCATGTCTTAGTTTCGACCGAAACCGAAACCGAAACTTCCTTACAAGGATCATGTTTTGAGAGAAAAATAAAGAAAACGTTATTATAATCAGTCAGTCTTTATTTTTTTACCTTTAAATCACATAGCTATGCAGTCTTCGACCTTCCAATGATGGGAACCACAAAACTAGTGTCCGACCGAAACTGGTTTCTACGACCGAAACCGATACCGAATTTCGGCATGTCTTAGTTTCGACCGAAACCGAAACCGAAACTTCCTTACAAGGATCATGTTTTGAGAGAAAAATAAAGAAAACGTTATTATAATCAGTCAGTCTTAATTTTTTTCCTTTAAATCACATAGCTATGCAGTCTTCGCCTTTTAGTACGATCTTCTAATTTGTCCGGCTTTTTTGCTTGGATGGGCAAAATTTGGTTATAATATGACCACGGCTCTCCTCTAAAAATATTTTCTAGTTTCATACTTTTCAAATCGCGTTTTTTTTTGTCGGGTTTTATTTTCTAAACTATGTTTTTTTTTAACTAAACTGTCCGGCCTTTTTTATTAAAGTCCCAAGAAAATACTTCACCCCTTGGTGAGGCTGGTGTCAGATTTTCTGGTAGAGCTCAGACTACCCGTAACGATTGTACGTAAGGTTACCATTTCGAAAACTTTTGTCAAGACTTTTAAATTTTCCAACAAGGGGTGTGTTCTTGGTTAGATAGGCAGTTGATGTAAAATACTGGTACTCAGTTGGATCCAGGTAGATTATTATAGATTGGAAAAGGCTAGGCAAATGATTTACAGGTACAGGTTTTGGCAATGGCCGGACCACTTCCTTTTTAGGGTTCCGTAGTCAAACTAGACACCCTTACAGTTTCACCATGTCCGTCTGTCCGTCCGTCCGTTCCCCCAGCTTAGCTCATCATCATTCTTCATTTCAGCCGAAAGACGTCCACTGCTGGACATAGGCCTCCCCCAAGTGTCGCCACACTGATCGGTCCTGTGCGTTTTGCATCCATCGCACGCCCGCAGCCTTGACTAGGTCGTCGCTTCACCTAGAGGGAGGCCTTCCAAAGCAGCGTCAGTACACGGTCGCCACTCTAGAACTTTTCGGCCCCAACGGCCATCTATTCTGGGAGCAATGTGCTCTGCCCATTGCCACTTAAGTTTAGAAATTCTTCGGACTATATCGGTAACCTTGGTTCTCTTGGCAAGGAAACTCCGAGCATAGCCCTCTCCATTGCCCTTTGGGTGACTTTAAGCTTTCTGATGAGGCCGGGCTTAGCTCAGAGACTCTTAATACTAGAAAGCAATAATCGGGCATGGATATACATATTAATCACGTAACAAAGTGGTAAAGCTTTAAATTGCAAATTTTTGGTACAGTCAAGTGTGCCCCCTCCCCCTGCCAGCTAAATAGTTGAAAGAAAAGAAAGAAACAATATTTAATTGCCACAAAACGACATACAAACATTACATTGCAAGAACGAGAACAGTGGTAAAAGGTTTTGAAAACTAAACACTTAACAATAGTGTTAGTAGTTCTTAAATTATGTTAGAAATGTAAAATAAAAGACAAAAAAAAAATGCGAGTGTAATGTGTGGTTGCTTTTGGATATGTTCACGGCAGTAGTACGAGTATATATAACGAAATTAAAAGGAAAACTATCAAAGCTGAATAGGCTTTACAAGTTTACGAGTAATAGTTGACTAACTTATACAATGTACTTGAAAACGTAAAAAACTTGTATATTGATGTATGGGGACAACAGTTTTTGAATGGCAAAGTTAATTTTGTCCCTTCGTTAGAGCAATGTTCTGTGCTTTCATTGTATTGTTTATGAACGATAATAATTTTACTTATTTATTTTGGTTTATACGGAATCACCCTCTGTACACGGTTTTTATGTATAACGTGGGTATTCGGAACTGCCGATATTGTATCTAATCCCTACTCTTTTAAAACATCTAGGGCCTTATTTTTTTTATACTTTTCCCTACACTAGGAATTTCTTCCTGTATCGTGGGTGTTTACAAACATATAAACCTACATACACAACACCCAGAGCCGGAACAACTATCTGTAGGTCATACAAATATTTGTTCCGTGCGGGAATCGAACCCGCGACACGCAGCGCAGCAGTCAATCGCTCAACCACTGCGCCAACCGTGTGCCCAGCTGGAGCAGTGGATTCTAGGCCGTTACAGTAAATAACTTTTCTCATAAAGGTCACTACATAAGCCCAAATGGTTTTGACGACTTGAGACCATGGTCCATCCGTCCAGATTTACTGATCACTTTTACTCGTAACTCAGCTAGCCTAAACACTTAATTAAGACCCCTTGTCCCTTAAATTTCGGAAACCCAAATTATTTACGCGTTGGAATAAACTTTTACTCTGACATTTCGCAACTTCAATATGCATGGTAAAGTTGGGAACTTAATTTTCGCGTCGTGAATTTTTAAAGCAAAGCTATTTGTAGGCAAGCTCATTAGCATGTACTTGCTTTCCGTGTCAAAAATTTCGGGTTTTATTTGTATCACTAAAGGTCAAAACATACATCAGTAACATATAAAAACTCACAAATATTTTAACTAACATACCAACCCACATTAATGCTTTTTAATGACCGATAAATAAACGGTAACATTTAATACCACAAAACTTTTAAAACATTACCTACAGTTCTTCAGTAAAATCAGAGCAATTTAAACATGAATCGAGTTTTCTTCAACAGACGGTAGTTACTGCCGTTTCCTCTTCCTGCCTTTGACCTGACTTGTACCTAGAGGAAGCGAGCTGTAGCGGTGACTCGCTCCGACGATAATCGTAGCGAAAAGCGTAGCAAATATTTATGTTTGAAATGTGCTACGACGAGCTACGGTGCTACGATGCTACGAATCAATAGTTTGTCGGAGTTGCTCATTATTTCAATGATAAATTATATTTATTTTATATTATTTAATATAACATGTTGTTTTATAGTCTATACTATTATTATAAAGAGGAAAGATTTGTATTTTTGTATGTAAATAATAAACTTAAAAACTACTGGACCGATTTCATAAATTCTTTCACCGTTGTTAAGCTACACTATCCCCGGGTGACATACTACTTACTACCCATGTACTTCTACTTTTTCTCCCTGAATTCCCACGGAAACGGAAACTACGCGGGTGAAACCGCGAGGCGTCCGCTAGTCTAGTATAAAGAGGTTTGCGTTTCCCAGCTGACTTATTTGAGAAGAAACATCGATATAAACTCAGAGATATTCTTTTAGGGTCCATATTATCTAGGATGTATTAGTCAGATCATAATGAAAACTTTGTATGTTAATGTCTGAGGTGGTCTTTTGAGGAAACCACCACACATATTTGAATGTTCGAGTCCAGGCAGTGCTAGCATTTGTGTCAATTATGGTGTAGCTCAACTTACAAACAAAAGGTTAATAGCCTCAATAATAAACTGGAATAGGTAATTATTAAGTACTTTGCCTTTTGTTTGAAATGATTAAGCGATAATAAAATTAACTTCATAGATTGTGCCGGAAGGTAACACTTAGGTATATTTTTTTATTAGTTGACTGAACCTTAAAGTCAAATTGTAAGTACATAGCATGTTTCATTTACGTGAATGCTTAATCTGCTTGAAAATTATGAACCGTGGCTTTACTAAGTACAGCGGCGATAACCGCTACGGAAAGCGTGTCGACATGCTCGAGAAATATATATTTTGTAGAGAATTTGTAACTTCTTGAAGTGAGACTAAATGATAAAGTAATTAGGACCAGATTCAAATTCAAATTCATTTATTTGCCAGAATGTAGGTTTACAAAGTATGATATTAAATATATGAAGGTCCCTTTACATTCTACCATTAAATATGGTGTGCAAATATTTATTTTTAGCTTGTACTATCATCTAAACGTATCTTTAATAAATTAAGAAAATAGACAGTAATAACAAAGATCTCATGCATTAGGATTTTTATGGAACAAATTAATTAATTGATGTCAGAGTTACATTATTATAACAATGTCAGTTCAAACAATGTCAAATTAAGAATAAAATTATAAATTATTGTAAATTTTATTGATAATATCATAACTATTATAAGAATATTTTAAATTTAATTGTTAATGTCATAAACAATTTTAAATAATAAAGTAAATTGGTAACATCACAACTATTTTATTTTCCGTACATTTTGAACATCAATTAATTATTATTTAGCATTTTTTAGCACTGTTGTTTTTTATAATCCATAGGCTCCCATTTGTCTATCTCACCTGATTGTTAGCGATGATGTGGTCGACGATGAAGCACGCTTAGCTCGAAACAACCTCACTTTTGTATCAAACACTCCCAGGCAGCTTATGGAAATCAGGACAGACTCTGACTGACAATTGAAATCTATAGATATGCACACAACGAAAGTATTCCTTACACGTTTTGATTTCCACTGTGTGGTCCAATGATATCCAGTCTTGGACTTCGGTACGTTGGTAGTAATGTAGGAGTCAGGGCCTGGCATTGCTACAACAAACTTGATCCTATTATTTCTAATACATGCAGCCTGAAATTATTTGGTAACAACTATAAAACTACATTATTTAGGCAATATGCTGTCAACACGTAAAATTAAAAAAAAACAGCCGACACATTTTTATTTCAGGCTACATAATTAATCTAATAGTAGACACGTTTCAATCGACAATCGACGGCTGAACCTAACAAACACACAAAAAAACTAAATCAAAATCGGTTCATCCGTTTAAGAGCTATGATGCCGCAGACCGATTCACAAATACACAAGCACACACCTCAAACTTATAACACCTCTCTTTTTCCGTCGGGGATTAATAAACCTGCTGACGCTTTTGAAATTTTGAGCCAATGAAAAGATGGCCCTGTAATTTTTGCCGACGATCGCAAAAACTGAGGGCTCGTCAAGATACAATGCTTAGGAAGGCATAAATTACAAGAAGTTGTTGAAATAACAAAAGAAAACACTTCAATTTTAACAGATAATTAGTACCCATTGAACTTAAAACAGAGAGCAGGTTCAAAAGGGTCATCATCATCACTGTTCTGGTTGACAAAAGTACTTTTCACCAAGGTACTTCTTGTTTAGTAACATTAAGATAAGATGAGATAAGAAGTTTTTATTTGTATAGAATGTAGGTATTACAATAAGGTGTTAACAAAAGTTCAGGAATCCATGTACATTCTGCCTTTCGGCATACAAACATTTATGGGTTGACACCGGTACATACATAAAACATTACAGGTTGCCAGCGCAGAAAAATATTTACTTATATACAATCATCACAAATCATCACTCAAAAAATCTGATATAGAATAATAACATTTTTGTAACAATAAATCTGTAAGTCGTTTTTTGAATATTCTAAATGGTTGTTCTTTAATAACTTTAGGCAACTTATTGTATACCTTTGGCGCCATACACATGACGCTTTTCTTTAACAGTGTGGTGTTGTAGCTACTTGCGTGCAATATACTTTGATACTGAGATCTCATACAATTTGTCCTCTTTCGTACCTCACATAACGATAGAAACAGATGCGGGTTGGTTTTTACAAAAATGGCTATTTCTAGAATGTACAGACATGGGAAGGTTAATAATTTATGAAATTTGAAAATAGGAACACAGCTGTCTGTAACCTGTAAGTTAAAAATTGACCTATCATTATCATTATTGTTGTATAAATGTTATAGGTATCATTTAACCTGTAATTTTAGTTAGGTGGTTGTAATTTTCTTTATGAGTCATTTCATACTTACAGTCATATATTATTGTGAGTTATTTGACCATAAAATATTTTCATGAAATATTTCATACCGATTTAAGAATAAACCACGTAACAAAACTTCAACTTTTCGAATATAAATCTCTCTTCTCATCTTTTTGATCTTCATTTTTTTCAAAAATATTTGCTAGGATAGAATAAAATTATAAAATAAAAAAGCGTGTTAAAAAGCAAAATGTTTATTGCAACTCCTAAATGTCAAAACATTCAACTTATGATCCCAGTTCGTTTGTTGAGTCAAAGAATTCGCAACGATATAATAAAAACCGTACCATAATTTTATTACTTCTTTACGAAACGAAAAATGCAAGTAACACTAATTGATTTAAAATACAAGCTGTATTTTTTGTGAGCGTGAATTTGTAAAATTGTTGTAGGTTTATTTAAAATATGGAAATGTTTTGGCGTGCATGCGACGGAATGAAAGAATATTTTTAACTTCCTGCTGCAAACGTTGAGTGAAGGAAATTGATTTATTACTTGATGCAATCGTCTGTGGCTTAGGTGATAAATTAGACTGTGGCAGGCAGACAAGATTGCAACTGCATTTTTGTTCTGTTTTGCGTGCGTTTCGATAAAAGTTAATAATGTATATGTTGTTTGAATTATTGTCCGGTTTTTTTTATTAATGGCTTGTTTGTATCTTAACACAGAGCAGGAATTGATTTGCATTTGATTGAGTTGAAGTTTAGTTTTATGCTGTGTTTGTCCCTTTAAGGTTGATTGACACAATCGTGCATTAGCAGAAAGATTTTCAAAGCTTCTTCAAAATATACACAGTGTTTGGGTGAATGATTCATAAATCGGCGGACAATCCATTATTAATAATATTATAATTGCCATAGTAACGGCCTGTTTGTTGTCTTTGTACTTTTTATTCAGAAGTATGTTCCCTTAAGATAAGTTCCAATTTTAATGCGGGTGAAGCTGCTGGCAGAAGCTAGTAAATTACATTCTATGTAAATCTATTGATATAAATACTACCGTTTTACTTTTGGGCTATACCAACGCCACAGAAAACAAATTATAACAAGCCAAAAAACCTTCAATATGTTATTTTTGTTTTACGAAACTAACTGTACTGGAAGCGAGCAACGCTTGCGGGTACAATTGCGAAACAAGCAACAAAACAATCGAACAGAGAGCTCACGCAGGCGAGTTTTAACTGAAACAAACAATCATATCAGAATTGTTTACCCGTCAGTATTGCTGTTTCCATGTTGTTTTACACATACACAGTATTGTTGTCGAACGTTTGGTGAAAGTTGAATTTATTAAATACAGGCAGAGCTTTTTAATAGGTACAAGGTAAAATGAAATACATAAACTTTTTAACCTGGGCGGCTAAAAGCGGGTTGGGAAGTATGGCAGAGCCCAATAACCAGCCATGATAAAACATTTTGGAGCGCAATAAATGCTGAAGTAGCTAAACATCTGTATTCAAGTTTCCTATGCAGATTCTTGTCCGTTCTTCTCCATAACAAGCTACTTTTCCGAATGGACGGAAGAATCAATTATAATTACTTGTAAATTTTAACTCTTGAAGTTCAAAAGTGCCACTTAATGGCGTAGTTGAAATAAATATTTTTGCCTTTGACTTATAAATACTAACAAGGGTGTGTACTAACCCTAGAAGTCGTATTAATACAATGATCTACCTACAATTCGCAATGAGAAGGTGGGTTATATCATGCCGCCTGAACTATTATTTGCCCCCCTGTATTGACGGGGAGGTTTGTGTGTCAGTGTCCTATAATGCCTTCACCCACACTGGCTATCGATGTATCATAATGATATAGGTACTATGGAGATACACGATGCAGTCATCACGAATGACTGAATCAGTATTCATGCATGTTACCTGTCGGAATACGCAAGCGGATACTTTAGTACATTATTGCAAAGGCCGGGAAATAGGCAATTGCAGGTCGAGTATGAGATTCAATAATACGAGACAGGCCATTTCCGCCGAGGCATAGTGCTTTTCTCAAAAGAATGCAGGGAAATAAAACATATTTTTTATATCATACATTTAATTTATTAAAAGTAACAACAACATTGCTGGAGCGTTGTTATGTTCCAAATTAAAAAAAAAGCTCCTACAATGGATTTGGTCAACATTGCTGGAGCGTTGTAATGTACCAAATTCAAAAAACGCTCCTGCAATAGATTTGATACTTCGCGTGTTCTGTTTTCGAAAATAATGACAATATTTCCATGCATGTTTGAGAAAAATATATTATGTATCTGGCATTCGTGTCGAGGTAAAACGCTACACTGATAATGTAATGAACAAATTCTATAAATACACACATCGAAGGTGTCCAGGGATCAGGTAAATTTTTAACTATAACAAATTATCCAATTAATATTTATCAAATCTGAGTAGTCTTCCAGACTGGCTTCTTACTTTAATTCCTATGTTTAAGTTAACAAGTTATCGCTATATTTTGAAATTTAAAAAAAAAAAATTGTTCTTTTTGAAAATTGAGGACAACTAACCTAAGTTAAAGTCGTCAATTAAATATTAAAAAAGGCAAAAATAAGGCATTTTAATTTTTTTATTGTAAAGATAAAAATATTAGGAACCTGTGTTTCCACATGCGTAGCAAAAAAAATTCTAAATCTATGGTTTCCACCATTGCGCATTGACACAAATCACACAATCACACCGATTTGGCATGCTTAAAATAAGTTCATCAAAATCACTTTGAGGAATGGCCGCCAACGTTATTTCTAACAAGTCAAAAAGTTGTTGTTGTTGTTGCATCTGTACTCGGCAGAGCTCTTCTTTGGAGCATATCCCATGCGTGCTCAGTTGGGTTGAGATCTGGCGATTGAACAGGCCACGGTAGAACGTTGATGCGAGCATCGACAGGGTGCGTGTTAATCGAAACGGCGAACCGGTACAAATGATCACGTCTGAAACAATCCTCTCAGCATAAATCTGAGAATTGAGGTTGCCCCTGATCCAAATAAGATCGGTTCTGCCACCGATCCAAACCAATTCTATTCCCTCTCCATATGAATGAACTTCCTGACAAAATTTCAAACGTTCTTGACGTCCGAAACGAGATACATCTGAAAAACAAACACAACGTCAGTCTTCTTCCTCACAATTTCAATGTTGGCGAGCCCGTTGTAAACGGTATCTATGATTGCGGGGTACTTATAGGTGGAACTCTCAGCAGCCTTCGAGAACGCAAACCCACTTCACGTAAAGGATTTCGGATGGTTTGGTCGCTTATCAGTAAGCCTGACGAGCTGTGGAGCCTCGTAGCCAACATTATGGCGGTCATGGTACGACTCCGTCGAGGAGTATTTTGAATATACCGGTTCTGTATGCGAGTGGTGATGCGAGATCGTCCTCCATGTCGCTCGGCCACGCTGCCTGTGTTACGATAGCATGTCCAGAGGCGGCTTATGACGCTCTGTGACTACACAGAGCGTCATAAGCCACAGAAAGTTGCCTGGAACCAGCTTGCAGCATTCCGACGGCTCTCATCATCTCTTCTCGTGTCAAATGATGTCGTCGCTCTATATCTATGCATTTTTTTTCAGTTCCATGCTGAAATTGTAATGGTTTTTGTATTACACATTTTTATAGGAATCCTGATTGACAGTTAATTTTCAATTTTTATTCAAAATTTAAAGAAAATTCCAAATCTGAAATGCGTGTGTTGTGATATTTTACTTCCTGAAACTTTTAAGTTCATATATCTTATGATAAAGTGCACCGATTGCGAAGAAACAAAAACTTAGTAATACTTCAACTTACGCACAAGCATTTTTGTGTAGAAAAGTTATATACATTGGTTTACATTTTACGAAAATATAACAAACTGGCTATTTTTTATTATTATTTATATATATTGGTACCGTGTTACCCAGTTGTGTTGTGGAGGTCAGATAGGCAGTCGCTCCATGTAAAACACTGGTACTCAGCTGAATCCGGTTAGATTGGAAGCCGACCCCGACATAGTTGGGATAAAGGCTAGGCAGATTGATAACAACCTTGCTATTTTATTTGAAATATTATCTATGTACAGAAACGACTTTTCTAGAGATTTATTATATGTACCTATTGATGATAATGATTAATCTTTGATAACAGATATTAATGGTATCTTGTAACTGTACGTCGCCGCATTAGCCATAATACCCACGTGTCAAACATGAATATTACAAATAGCCCAGGATAAGGGTAATTTTACACAGTTAAACACACACATTCTACCGTCAAAGCAGTAGGTCGGGGTACCTTTGTGACCCAAATACCTGGGTATATTAAACATTTGCCTTTCTTAATTGCTTTGAAAAATTCGCGTTGTTGGAAAATGTAATAGAACTTGTAGTTATGAGCGTGCAGCTTAGCATTCTTTTGTTTATTATCATTTGATGTTGTGAAATCCTTCAGCGTCAAATTGTGAACCTGAACATATGCGATTTTGTAGGTAGTGGTCGCTCACAATGTGCCACATCAGAAAGCTTACGGTCACCCAAAGAGCAATGGAGAGGACTTTGCTCGGAGTTTCTTTGCATGATTGAGAGATCCGCAAGAGAACCAGGGTTACCGATGTGGACCGAAGAATTGCCAAACTTAAGTGGCAGTGGGCAGGGCACATTGATCGCAGACCGGATGGCCGATGGGGCAGAAAAGTTCTGGAGTGGCGACCGTGAACCAAAAGACATTGCGTTGGAAGGCCACCCACTAGGTGGCTTTCGGCTGATAAGATGATGATGATGTAGGTAGTTACTACTTAGTTGGATAGGAAAACACTGTCTCATTGCATGAATATGATCAGGTTGCAGTGTGTTCACTGCCAAAGGCGCTTAAAACCTACCTACATAAAAAAATATTCAAACACTAGGTTAGATATTAACTTGTAACTGAATTTACAGCCCCTTAAAATCGTAACCTCCCGACGACAGAATCATTGCATATAAATTGTATGTTTCTAAAAGATATTTCAACGAAGCCAACCACCGTGTAGTGTGGAACTGAGTATAATTTTAAAACATTTAAGCCACATTTGCATGACGCGGTGGCGTGTGCCACTCCCACCGTGTAATAACATTTTTGTCCACATAAATCAAGTTATAATAATTTGCACAAAGGACTTCAAATTAACATAATGTAGGCTTCGATGTCGGTGGGAATAAGGCTCTATTATCGCACATGTTTTTCTTGAGTTTTTATGCCAAGAAATGTAGGTTATTATTTCATGTAAGGTTCATTGTTCGGATAGATTATGAAGTAGACGAGACTTTGTACTGAAATACTTGAGGGATGTAAAGATACAAAATTCTAGTCCTACAAGCTGTGTGTCCTATAGGATTACCCATCGGCAAAAATTAAGAAGTTTCATAAATATTTCCTTAGTGTAAGTAGTAACCTACATCTTTGTTGTAAACCAGGCTCTTGCATCTACTAAATATCACGCTTCTAAACCCAATGGTTGACTCTTTGCGATGTCCCTAAATTAATTTAAATAAATAGATTTCAGACAGAAGTTATATTGAAGTCAGGTAGATAACTTAATAATAACGTAATAGATTCTACGCTATTTGTTACCGCATAAACAATTTCCGTGTTGAAAAATGACTGCTCGTGGAAATCCGCCTGCGCAATTTATATTTTAGTAGGCTCGGTAAAGCTGACTATTAGACGCAATCATTTCAGTATTTACGTCCTCAATTGACCCAGAAACGGACGATTTGCATAGCTACGATTTACCCGTACACAAGCGTGGTGTGGGCTTATAAAATAAGGAGAAAAATGTACATTATATAGGTCAATAACTAATCCACTTCCGTAAATCAAAATCCCACGAACAAAGAGACGAGGGACATCGGAATAACTTGTTTGATATATCGACAGGATCCGATTCCTAGTTTCCTTCGCTGTTCGTAAGACTTGTTTATAGCCAATTTTAGATGACTTTTATTGCAGTCAGTGTTTCCTTGTGTGCACGACATGATATATCGGCGGCGGCCCAATACCCCGTGTAATATGTTCTCAAATCCTCTGGCTATTGCCTATATGTCCTCATTTTCTGTTTATCGAAATCGTGACTGGTATCAACAATTTTTTACCGAGGGAAGGTTGACTTCTAATGTATTTATTGGTTTTACTATCGGATACAATTATGCTTTCGTTTTACAAGTCGATATGTGGCCGTAAGTTGTTTGTGGATATAAACCTTCAAAGAAACTAAAAAGGCAATACGTTATACGTAGTTGGTAAACATGTTTGATACAGACCTACGTAATCCAGTTTTACGAGAATTTATGTTTCACACGATAGGTACCACAACTATAGGAAAGCTACAAAAAGTTCCTGTAATAGCATCTCTTTACGAATTGTATAGGTAGTTTAGTACCTTTACCGGCACTGAAGAAAGAAATGCTCTATAAAACTATCAGCGCTCTGCATTTGACGCGGAAAATAGTGCACGGCCGGAATTACTGTGCCTGTGCATTAAAATCTTCAATTGAGCTGCCATACCTTTAAACGAGCGACAAATGTACGGGCTTATTACTAATGACTAGAAGTCAGCAGACGACACAGTGAAAGAAACCTCACTGAGTCGTCTACCGACTTCAGCGTGCCGAAGGCGGCTCAGCCGAAGAGTTGCATACACAGAGGTAATTCCCAAAGGATGTTATCAGCAGATAATGCTAACCCTGTACGCCCAATGAATTTATTTCTAAAACATTGACTGCACATGGGTGGGACGTCCACCATGTACCGATGCCGTAACGCCGTACGTCTTGTGGTCTGATGAATCGGCTCGGTTGTTCAAGGCTCTATCTTTGACAAGACAAGTGCATCATTGACGATGAGCCTCATTGACCGTTTTTTCCTTCCAACCTAGTGTAAGAGCGCCAGAAGATTATAAATGTTGTAGTTAACATGTGTGTTGTATTGTGCAGTGCGCGGCAGGGCGCGCGGCCTGGGCGGAGGCGGCGGCGCTGTCGGTGGGCGGAGGCTGCGCGGGCGCAGGCGGCGCGGCGAGGCGCTGCTCCGTACTCGGCGACCACCCCGGCGCGCGCAGAGGCCAGACCGGCAAGTGGCACAGGAACAATCGGGTATGATAGCTTTGTACTTATAACTTTTAAGAAAAAAATATGAACTACCTACAATGACAGCTCCCGTCTCATAACCGTGTATTCCCGTACGTCCCCCCAACCACCTGGTGGGACGAACGGGAAATTTAATAAAAATAATATTATATTTGATCACGATCGTTTCTCAGAGAATTTTAGAGGGTTAAATGGGATTGTAATCTTTTATTATTGCTATTCGTACCACTAAATAACATTGTGCATGAAACGTTAATTGTTGTTTTGCTGTTTACTTTTTTAAATTGGTTACATGGTTGGATTTAATAATTATTATACAAAATAAATTGACACATGGCTTCAAAACTGTATGAAAATATTTGTTGCAACCAAACAGACTAATTTTTTTTATAAATTTCAACGGCAACGTTCCCGTTGGTCCCATCGACTTCGTCCTAGTACACGCTCGTAACAGTATCTTTAACTAGAAGAGATTAGGCAACCTGCCTCTTGCAGAGATACTTCTGTAATGAGATTTCAAATTTCTTTATGAAGTAGTGGTGAAATGTTTCTTACTCTGCAAGTGAAAACTGAAGCACCAGCGCTCTGCTTACTACAGCAGACATTGATCAAAATATGCAATCATTTATGTTAGAAAACTAAATAGTAGATAAGCTGCTATGATAAATGTTAATCAAAAGAAAATTCCTTTAAGGTGTAGCGTAAAGCATAACAACACTTAAGCAACAAAAAAAAAAGCAATACTACCGAAAAAAAAAGCGCTCAATGATTATTTCATAAGATATATATTTCTTAGGAGCAAAACTATCGCAAATTACTAAGCATAATTGGGTTAATCGTTGCTGATTGTTTATTGTTGTGATATAAAACTAATTCAAGTGAAGGTTCTTAGGTTAGATATCGTCTGTAAAATGGACATTAGGTAGACGCGGGTTTGCTCAGGTTGTTGCTCTAAGTAATTAGGAACTTAAAGACAGTTACTTTATGAAATCGTTTTTATGAGTTTCTAACAAGAACTTAGGTATGTACCGTTCTTCAAAAGCGCATACATGTGCCTACCTATAGTTTAAACTTACACTAGGCACAGTCAAGGTTCAATAGTGTAGTGTAAGCCTATGTTTTATTTTCTTTAGTTTTTTCTTTTCTTTTTATATGATGTTAATTAGTTCACAAATGATTTAATATAGTATGTAGTATAGAATCTAAAGAATAGACGTAGACAATCTTCTAAAAAAATACACTACCTGACTGCACTTTTGACCCTTGACTGTACTTTACAGGTCACCGCCGACCACACCATCGTTTACCATCAGGTGAGATAGTGGTCAAATCCGAGCCTATGGTTAATAAAAAAGAAGCATTTCGAAGAAATTCTTACTAATTCATGTTTGTCAACCGTTTCAGGTGCGAGATGCGTCGTACGGTTCATCTTCGGAGTCGGACGGCGAGGCGGACCGGGAACCCGGCGACACGTGGGGCGTCGCACGGCTGCTCTACGCCGGCCTCGGCACGCTCGCGCTCGGGCTCGTCGTCTACTTCGTCGGCACCGGCGACAAGGTACGCGTAAGTTGCAACTTGTCTTAATTTTGAGACGTAGTTTGTTGGTTTAGACCATAGTCGTAGAGAATGGACTGAGTAGTGAACCCTCAGTCCATTCATAGTCATAGTCATAGTCATAGTCATTTATTCATGAACAATCATTTGTATCTGAATTTACACATTTCAAAATAATATTAATAATAAAAAATATAGAACACAAAAAAAAAAAGAAAACGTTAAACGAGATAAATAAATGATTCAATCATTCAGAAAACTGAGACTGAAAATATCTTAAAAACAAAAACAACAAAACATATTTAAAAAACAAACACAAATTTCAATAAATAAAATTACATTTAAGATGTCAAGAAATAAAAAATTACTTAATAAAAATATAAAAAATTACATGTCATCGAATAAAAAAAAATAAAAAATAATAATAATAATCCAATTTTAAATAATAAACAAAATGTCTTTAAACCCAATAAACAAAATTTACAATTACAATTAAATAGAATTAGCATGTCAAAAAAATAAATAAAAATAAGAAACAATACAATACATCTAAAACAAAAATACATTTAGACAAATAATAAGACATGTCAATATTATAATTCTTCTACAGCATATAGACACTTACTCAATAGGAAATTCTTTAATTTTATTTTAAAAGAGCTATTATAAACTAAACTTTTTATGTCTAAAGGCAACTTGTTGAATAATTTTACAGATTGGTAACGTGGACTATGCTTCACAATTCTGAGGTTATGATTGGTCATGTTATTTTTTAAATCCAGTCTACGGGTGGCTTCCCTTATCAACCGCTCCTCCCCTGTTTCATATTCATGCATGTTTTTTGTTATTCTACCACCGCCATCCATTCCACTAGGCATTTTCTGCCTCCTTCCAGTAATAATCTATCAATTATTATTATTAGGTGTTTAACAATGTCGGGACCATAGATTTAGGATGTTTTCGCTACGGTCGGGACTCTTGGGTCCTGGATCTTTGAAAGGCGTGCCAGGAGCCGTATCCAACTCGCAGAGGTCTTGTTAGATATATATCATGATATGTGACACCAAATTCCAATTATCCAGCGTTTGGCTTTGATATTCTTATGCAAAGCATACAGGACGGTTAGTACTGAGGCTTTACCGGTACTTGCTGGCGTACTTCCGGTCACCTTGAAGTGCAGCGACGTGCTGCAATGTACTATTCCGCAAAAGAGACCATGGACGCAGACTTTTTAACGCGGAGTGACCGTGAGAAAATCTCTAGATTATTTAAACCACATATTGACGTCTGGGAGGATCTTTTATCCGAATGGCAATCTAGGTGGGATAATTCCATCAAGGGCCGACACCTCCACCAATTCTTTCCATCCGTTCGCGTGCCGCTGACCAGGACGTGGCTGGAGGTGGATCACTGTGTTGCCCAATTTCTCACAGGGCATGGTAACAAGTAAATTATTTTCCTTCAAGCTTGTTGCCTCGCCTTTATGTCAGTGTTCTACATCTGACTGCGAATATGTACAATCTGCACATCATATCTTATGGTAGTGTATTCTTTGGCAGAATGAACGCAATACTATGTTGAATAATGTACAGGCTATATCAGGAGCTGTTAATATACGGACCTTGTGGAAACTAGAACAAATTGCCGTGCGTTCAAGCTTTTTTGCCATATCTATTATTGGAATCAAATATAACAGCTCACAATGTTAGGACCCATTAATATCAATGCTAATTTTATCCGTGGTGCTAGGCAACTGGGCTTATCCCAGTTGTAAACGACCCTTTGTGCCTATTGGTCTTGTTTGTTCTGTCTCCTGCTTGATATGGAAGGAAGTGGAAATTTGTTTTTTTTTTTTTCTCCTCCATTATTCTTTTCTGATTAATTTCGTTGCGGGATCCATGCCAGTAAAATTCATTCTCCGGGACTTCGTCGAGCTTCATTGCCTCGGCGCTTTTCTGGTGGTCGCCACTGTTGTTTCTGGCTTTCAGGAGTTGCAATGGTTTGGGAATAGTGCGGTGGGATGACGATTATCCTTGTATACACTACGTAAGTGTACCTATTGGAAATCCCCGATTAGTGCAGGACTATTGTTAAATATGGAGACAAAAATATTGGGCTATGGGTTTGGGAGGTTTAGTGGATCAATTGCCTAAAACTATAAAATTACTATTGGCCCCTGCCTGACCACTGTTGAACTACACGGCTACTATATGGCAGGGGGTGACTTGCACACTTAATTAATGGGCCCCCATAAAGGGTCGCTAGCACTTGAATGACGTAGCGCCATGGGGGCAAACATATCCGGAGGTGCTTGAGGAGTGGAGAGGTATACCACGGTTATCAGTACAATCCCAGAAGTACGGTCAAGATCCCTATCAGCATCTTACTGGGTTAACTTCCTCCTCCTTTTGCTAATCTCCACTCAAGCCAGGCAATTAAGGCAAGAGAGAGATGGGAGCTCTGTTCCCCGTCAGTGTTCACTCCAACCGTCCAATAAAGGCAAGGCAGAGAAGATAAATAAGACTTCTCCCTCAAAATCAGGTCCGTGGGGTCGCCACTGCCCACCAGCTCACCACAAAGCGACCCTGCGAATTGTATCTCTCTTAGTCTGGCCCCTCACCCTAGGCATGTTTACCGGCACAAAATTAGGGATCATTGAAACGAGCAAGCCCCACCACGTTATTTAATATATTGGATGTAATTTATATGAATAATCTAGAGTAGGTTACGGGCAGAAGCCCTGTACGGGCTTCTGCCCGTAACCTACTCTAGATTATCCCAAACTAAGTGTAGTACCTAAATATCAAAAAATGGCTTTGTATAACGCACATTTAGTTTTAGTATGCTGTAGAAATAGCAGGCCTGTTACCAACCTTTGCAAAGTTAACGCCTAACCAACTTTCTATTCTTGCAGATAACATTAAAATATCAGTCAGCTTAACCTAGAATAGCGTAGTAAAATACCAAATAGTGGCTTAAAATTTCACAACTTGATATCACAAACCTCTCAAGCTGATGTTCAGTCATAAAAACTCGTTACACAAAATGCTTATCATCATAAACTTTCACCATTTCTGCAAGAGGGTGCATAAAAGTTTCAAAAAGAGCGCAAGTTGTCTTTTGTGTAGCGAGTGACAATGGGAGACGTCGACAGGCACTCGTAGATTCGTCCTTTCATGTCCATTTTCCGTGCACATCGTGAACCTCTCATATTTTTATGGCACAAGCAAACATTTGTGATAGTACCTAGTGCTGGAAGTAGATAGATTTTAGTAACGATATAAAAGAATAATGCAAACCTTATAGTAGTCACAATGGATCTTTGTGTCTCTGAAGTTGGTTGCAAGACCCTGCGCAGTTGCTATTTTTGTGTCAATGTTGAAGTAGAAGATAGCATTGTATAAATGCCTCTTTTACTCGCCAAGTTTGTCGCAGCTTCTTATCTCGCTGTTTCTAGCGCAATGGTTCGCAGAGCCAACTTCAGAGACACAAAGATCCACTGTAATTACTATACCTTTTTAGGCATTATTATTGCCAGACATAGACATTAAAGACTTTAAAATACTATACTTAGGTATTTAAATGTCTTTTATGCCAGTTGATCCAGATGAAGATCACAAGATCACGTCAACGACGAGCTCGTGGCTAAATAATAAAAGCCGCATGGGTCGATCTTCAAGGTTAAGCAACGTTTGACGATGTCGGTCCGTGGATGGGTGACCATTTCAACATACCGAGTTTCCTCCGTGCCTCGAAAAGCACGTTAAGCCGTTGGTCCCGGCTGTCATTTGAAGATCTTTGACAGTCGTTACGAGTAGTGAGAAGCTTGAGATCTGACACCAGTCTTGCCAAGGGGTACCGTGTGGGTAACACGTTACTGGGTTGTCGAGGTCAGATAGGCAGTCGCTTCATGTAAAACACTGGTACTCAGCTGAATCCGGTTAGACTGGAAGCAGACCCCAACATGGTTGGGAATATGCTAGGCAGATTGATTGAAGTACATGTCAACGCTGGCGTTCTTTTTCGCATTCCAATACCTTGACGAACTAAATAAAACAAATGATAAAAAGTGTAAAAACTGCTTCCAGGGATTCAAGACTCCTGCCCTTCGTCTGGTGGGCCCTTCGCTCATCGTGGCAGGTCTCGCCTGCTGTCTGTTGCGTATTCTCTTCTGCATATTTGCGAAGCCTTGCTGTCGACGGCGAACCATCTACAAGGAGAACAGAAGGTAACTTGTCCCAGCCAGTGTTTTGCTTTAGGACTTGAGGGTCCCCTCTGAAAGATGACCTAGTGAAGCTTGTTAGAATCTGCTAGATGATGCGAGATGTACAGGACCGGGTGACGACGTGGCGGTGTTTCGGGAAGACCCATATCTAACAGTGGAAGTCTTTCGGCTAAATAATTATAATTAGAACACCGAAAGACTGAAATTTAGCCTAATATCAGACCCTCTTTTAACACATACAATGTTAGACCAAATTTTTGACTTTACCAGTGACAGCGCAGGTTTATGAGGCAGCTTATGGGTTGAACAGATTCTTTGTGTACCGTGGCCAGTATGGGTAGCTGAAAGGTCTTTTAAATATTCCATTTAAATTTTGGTGTTTTATTTTTTTTAAATCTGCCCGATCTCGCCTGATAGATAAGCGATGGATAAAGTATACCATTAAACGAGCGATTCCAGAAGATGCCTATTCATTCTTGTTGTGGTTCCTAGACTGTCTGGGTACGGGGAGTGCGAGGAGATGCCTCTGGCGGGGAGCGTGGGGGCCGGCGGCGGAGGCAGCACGGGCCCTCGCGCCGGGCCCGCGCAGTGCTCGCCCGCGCGCCGCCTCGACGCGTCATCCTGCGACGTGTCCTCACTGTCCAGCGGCGAGGAGGACGAGCGCATGCGCCGGTACCGCACCGCCTCGCTGCACCCGCCACCACTACACCAGGTGATTGTTTATTCTTCATGACAGAACCCAATATTTCAGTCATTAAAGTGAATTATCGCTTGCCAATTGGTTTACAATCTCCGAGTAAAAATATCAATGCGAAACCCAGAGTACGATACAGGCACAACGGAACATAACTAATTTTATTTCTGTTGTACAGGTCATGGCGCATCAAGGCGCAAGCTCGCCAAATGGTTTGCACGGGAACGGGTTGCATCAGAGCGGGTCCAACCAGAGCGCGTTGCAGCGCAGTGGGTCCACGCACAGCGGGTCCGTGCACAGCGGCGCGGTGGGCCCGGCGCCGCAGGTGTCGCCGCGGCTGGCCCCGGCGGCGCCGCACAGCGTGCCCACGTCGCCGGCGCCGGGCTCCTCGGCCCCGCCGCTGCCCCCCAGCGCCATGGCCGGGGCCCCCGCGCGCCGCCCTCCCCCACGCAACGTTTCCTTCGCCGGTGGACCCGACGGTGAACTCGTCCTTAGCCCCGCACAACTGCGCTCCTAACCCACAAGCAATAAAGGTTTTCGCAATACCCCTTTTTTTACCAAACTCTTCGGACGATGTGACTATATCGACGCGAACCGCTACGGATATCGGTTATGTGATAGCGTGAGACTCTTGACAATTTTAACAAGTTTTTAAGTGAATTTTCTATTCGATAAGCTACGAGGTCGTTGATTTATTTGCACGTTTGGATATATTCTCGCAAACTCCTATCGATACTCGTAACTAATTTTAAGTATAATTTGCTAGAACTAACTTGACTGTTTTTGGAATGCCTACAGTTTTGTATATGAGCGTGTAACAAAATAATGGGCATTTAGAGTGGTTTTCTTTCAGGCAAAAAATACTCAAACTCAACTGATATTTGCCTGAGAACTGTAGGTATCTATCTGGATACTGATTTTTAAAATATCCGATGGAATCCTGGCCGTATTTTGTTACATGTCTTGTCTCTTTGTTTAGTTTCTGTGGCAGAGTGCTTCGACTGCATGTTCATTGAGCAACGAGTGTGTAAGGGTCTGCCAGACCACACGTGACCTGCGTGGTAGTCCCACGAGACGTTCGGCGGACCATACAGCCCCGTCTGGCAGATCCTTGACTATTTTTACCGTAGTACTCGTATCATGTAACTGTAAGCGTTAATTCTAACTGTGTAGCAAATTACTGAATGTGCTAGATCCATCCATCTCAGCCGGCTAGTAGACGCCTCGCTGCACAACGAGGTGTGGTGTTGACGACCAAACTTTTTGTAATTATTTGTAAAGACCTATCATACTCATTCTAATGTCTCATCTAGTTAATTTCTCTCTTCTGTAAAATATAAAATGTATTATGGCTTCAACACTATCTTACAATATTAGTTAACATGTTTTAAAAACATTAGAAACATTTATATCTCCAGGCCCGAGTTTTTGATCCGTATTTAAATCAACCAATGGTTAAATATTCTAACTAACAGTTCCAAATTTCGGTAAAAATGCATTTTTAGGGTTCCGTACCCGAAGGGTAAAAACGGGACCCTATTACTAAGACTCCGCGATCCGTCTGTCTGTCTGCCTGTCCGTCTGTCACCAAGCTGTATCTCATGAACCGTGATAGCCAGACAGTTGGAATTTACACAGATGTATTTCTGTTGCCGCTATAACAACAAATACTAAAAACAGAATACCATCAATATTTTATGGTGGCTCCCATACAACAAACGTATTTTTTTGCCGTTTTTTTGTGAGAACGGTACGGAACCCTTGGTGCGCGAGTCCGACTCGCACTTGGCCGGTTTTGTTTAGTTTTTAGCCTCATATATGGTCAAATAAGTTAGAGAGTTAATTATTTGACCATTTGTTAGACTAACAATTGATGAATAAATGCGTTTTACCGAAATTTTTAACCATTGGTTAGTATATTTTAATCATTGGTTGAGTTAACCACGAAACAAAAACCTGGGCCTAAGTGTGCAAACGTTCCAGCACTGATGAATGTATTAGGTAAAAAGCTAACGAAGTTTGGCTGAGCGTCCATTGAAGAATGAGAACAATACGTGACAGTCCATCCAAAAATATATAAGATGTTCATTGTAGACAGTAGAATAATTTATTAGTACTGACACAACACTGCACCTCGTAGCAGCCGGGAACTAAATAGTGAATATAATTATGAACATAATTGTTTTAAAACTGCCTACTACTAGACGCGAATTTATACTTAAATATAAAATTCATAAAAATAGATTTATAACTGACAATAATGATTGTTAACTGATGTATAAAATGTTATGGCGTATGTGCGTTGATTTTATTTTGATTATGTCCAACAAATCGTGAGTAGTTCAAGCGCCGAGCGCCGACCCGTGACGTCACGGCTCCTTCGTGTCCGTTGACCAACACGAGAAGAACTTAATTTGCAGCTTATATAAGCGTTTAATTTTATACAATAAAATAACTTGGCGTGTGAACTACGTATAGACACCAAAGGATATAATATAATAGTTAGCTAATTACATAAAGGTTGGTGTATAGCAAGTGATACTGTCTAACAGTAATGTTTTTATGTGTAAGTAACTACGGTAAATTAATAATACATACATGTGTGTTACGCGTGCATTGTATATGGCACAATATAGTGAATACTGTTTATAAATATATAATATATTTTAGAAATATTTGCACCTTTAGTAGTGAAATATTAAAATGTATATCTGCAGATTTTAGCTAGAATATTGTGGAAGACACTAAATGGAGTGTCACGAAAACATATTTTGAAAATTATGTTTCTGTAGACGAAACAGAAAATTATTGTAAAAGTTTTTGATTCGTTTTTGTCAATTATATATTTGTAATCAAATTGATGTGTAGTTACTTTGAATTGTTTAAATCTAAGGAGGGTCAATTACTTACTGATTATTTTCGAGATAAGATTCGCTTTGTTTTACTTGCTGTCTGTATCGAGCACTACTTGTACTTCTATTGCTTAGAATACTCCATTTAATTATACAATCATCGTGACCGTTAATATGCTTTCTCGATCGGTAAATTCTGGATCTTCAATACAAAACAATGCGTTCATATTCTTGGAATCTATTTGTTATATTTCGTCATTATTTATTAGTAAATACTCGAAACCAACACACCTTAGTCCGATTTACTGCGATTGGCGATTAGGCGACTACAGAAGCACGCTATTACGGACATACAATAAAAAAATCACGTTGCCCGAAATAAAATTCGTATAAATTTTTTTGAACATCAAAATAACATGATAGACGTACATAATAGATGTTAAGAAAAATATGAGCTTCGTTTAGACTAACTGGCTTGTGTAACAAAGTGTTGTGTACATTAACGAAATAGATACCCATTACTAACATTGTCACTCCTTGCATCTCTTCATACTTCTAGTCGTAAATTAGGTTTCGTCGTGTGTAACTCTTAATTTGAACATCACCTGATATATAACATTGTTTTCGCTTCACTTTTGATTAATACGATCTAAGCGCACATAAAACTGGTGACAGGGTTCATTTATTTTTGTCTACTAGCAGACGAGTTTTCATTTACTTGTTAGAAATTACATCACTTCTATTTTACGAAGGGAAATTCGTCTGCTTATTTACGTATATAAAATTATATAGATCGTTTTATAGGAAACTGTAATATTGACATAATAAAAATTTCACTTCACAGTTCGTACTGAAAACACCAATGTTTAAAATTAAGAAATTAATTTTAATTTCTAATGAAATTGTGTAAATAAGCAATGAAAAGGTCGAATCTTAGCGTGTTTACGTCATTGTAAGCGTGATGCTATACACCAATAGAGATTTTGTTCCTTTAGATTTAACTATAAAGTAATAATTTGCGCCAATTGCTGTACTTGACATGTCTAGTTAACTTTGTGAAACTACTAAAATACTCAGAAATTTGATTGAATATCCAGGTTAGGAAGAGCTAGTGTTTTCACATGGTTAATATATTTTAATATTTTAGTATATACGTGCTTCCATTTAAGCTTGCATTGAAGATGCTTTTTTCGTAATTCCTAATATGTGCAACTGCATAGCGTGAAACCTAGATTTATTTACCTAATGAGCTAAGCATTTATGTTCCAGGGCCTAAATAGCAACTGCGTTTTGATGGCAAACTATATTTTTTTCATTGATTGTAATTAAGTGCCGTGTTCAACATGTCGTAATTTATCATATAAGTTTCACGTAAGTATAATATTCCTCGCATCACTTGTAGAATGTTGTCAAAACGCAGCTTATGGAACCTTCTGGTGTTTCGTAGATAGATTTTTTGTAAATATACAGTGTACCTGCTTTGTGAACAACTTAGGCGAATATGAAGAGTAATTTATGTGTGAGCGCTCCTACTCTACTGTCGCATTTATTTGGATTCAGCTTACGGTTATTATCAAATACCTGTGTGCAAGTTAATGTTTGATTTAGAAATAATAAATCTACTGTCTTCTTTATTATAACTATTTTACTGTGCAAAAGTGACCGTTATATATATTCAGAGAATAAATATCGTTTTAACTAGAAATATTTAAGTTATGTTACCATTTATGATAATCGTGTACTTGGACGATGTTGTACTATATGCGAGAAATATCCCTGCCATTATTTTGTGAATTAATAACTGTTAGATAGAAATATAAACGAGTAATTTTTTATCTGATGTGTGATATATTTTGTTAGTCTGTGTGTTATTTTCCCTCGCTTAAAAAAATACTACGTTGTGATTATGTTGCGACGACCAAATAATAATACTTACTATAAGTTACATGCTGTGTTATTAAAGTTAACTAATAATTTTATCGTCATCGTGTTTCTTGATCTATTTTATGGTTGAAATACTGTTATTTTTTAGTTTTAAGGGTAGTTTAAAGTTTTGTATGTATTCTATTCCTGTTTTCTGCTCTTTCTTAATTTGAAAAAAATTAGAAACCAGAAATACTTCATGATATAAAAGGAATTTTAATACTAGAACTAAAACACTTTTGATACAGATTAGCTTCATACTTGGAATGCTGACAGAAAAATCGTACCTTCTTTAAACTGAATATAAACTTGACAAGACTATTTTCTGACTTTGGAAGTTTTCAAATTTTCTACATCTGTGTGCGGATTCTACACCTTCCTATATTATAGGAAAGTAATTGCGGTGCAAAACATAAAGGACAGAACTGTGATTTAAATGTTATTGTTAAAAGAAGGATGTAAAGACGTGTTGGGCAAAGATGAATGTTAATATTTAGTTCCAGAGGATATTGAAATAAAATTTATGACATAGCTCAAGGGTTACCTAAAAGTGAATTTTTATTATAGAATTTTATAATGATAAAGAGCAATGGTATGTAATATTGTTTTGTTACGTTAATGTAAATATTTTATGTCATAACCGGTATTGTTCATCATCGTTTATATTATTTATAGGCATTGGTGCATATCATGTGTATAGAGCAGATGATTAATCAAATAAATTAGAACAAAAATATAGTTGACGATGACGTTTCATTTTTACAACCCCCTGTACCTGAGCAAAGGCACAGATAATATAATACTAATATAACACTACCACCTGGAGGCTGAGAAACCAGCGCTGTTTTTTCTTACGGAGACGCAGATAGCATGTTCTTCATACGTCTCGTACTTGTCATACCCAGGGTTTACCCTGGAGCACAATTATAAACCACGCGCGGGTGTGTGTATGTACGCCCGTGACGACACTTGCTATCGGCGTCTTCGTAACCTTGAGGACTCCAGATTCTCTACGCTTTGAGTTCTGGTGGACACAGGTCTGGATAAAATTATCTACGCCTGTGTTTAACGTTCGCACAGCGGAGATCAGGAGACAACCAGGCTCACAGAGTTCCTCAGTGAGGCGGCTGATGCGGCACAGCAGCGGTACCCTTCCACCCAATTAGTGTTACTGGGGGACTTCAATGCCCACTATCAGGAGTGGCTCTTCCCAAACCAGTGCACTGACCATGCTGGACGAGAGATGCGTAGGCTTTCGCTTGCGCTAAACCTTACCCAGCTGGTCCATGGGGCAACGAGGGTGCCAGATATTGATTCGCACACAGCCAATTGCTTGGACCTTCTGCTGACAACAGATCCAGACCGATACTCTGTGTCGATAACTTCACCGTTAACCGGCAATGGTTTGGCGCTGAATGTCATCGCGCCGACGCGCTTAAACATGAGGCGTACCTGGCATGGGTCGACGCTCGATCGCGCAAAACGAGTGACGTGGGTCAGAAGAAGAGAGCTTACAACAGGGCTGCCAAGTCCTGCAAGGTATTGCGAAGGGCTCGGTTTGACCACATAGGCCGAATAGGGGCCAAACTTGCTTCTTACCCAGCAGGTATTAAAGCGTTTTGGTCCCTGGCTAAGTCGGTCGAGTCGAACTTCTGCCGTCCCTCACTACCACCACTGCTGAAACCAGATGGGTCGCTGGCTCACACCGCTGAGAAGGCAAATTTATTTGCCTTTCTTCTTGCGGAATCGTCGCGTCTGAATCCTGGTGATTCGCGGCCCCCTCCTTCTCCTGATGGGTGCGGGACGAGTATGTCGGACATTCGTATCCATCAAAAGGACGTCCGTAGGGTGCTGCGCAACCTCGACGTGAACAAGGCTAGCGCCCCTGACGGCATACCAGCTATAGTTCTTAGAACCTGTGAGCCTGAACTGTCACCGATCTTGACACGCCTATTCCGCCTTTCATATGAGACTGGAAAAGTGCCGAATGCTTGGAAGCAAGCCAACGTACTGCCCGTGTCCAAGAAGGGCAGTCGAGCTGACTCGGCCAACTACAGACCCATCTCTGTAACGTCCATACTTTGTAAGAATATGAAGCGCGTACTTAACACTAAGCTCCTGGCATACCTAGAAACTAACGATATCCTTAGCGACCGTCAATACGGCTTCCGCCGAAATCGGTCTACAGGGGATCTTCTAGCGTATGCCATTCACATATGGAGTGAGGCCATCGAGAGGCACGGGGAAGCGCTTGCCGTCTCCCTCGACATCTCGAAGGCTTTCGATAGGATCTGGCACGAAAGCCTTATCGGTAAGCTTCCTTCATTTGGTCTGCCCAGTGGTCTGTGTGATTGGATTGCAGACTTTCTGAGAGATCGGTCCATTCGAGTAGTTATCGATTGCTGCTCTTCGGACCAATTGGATATTAATGCCGGGGTCCCTCAGGGGTCGGTACTCTCAGCAACATTGTTCTTGTTGCACATTAACGATCTGCTAAAACCCGGCACCTTTGGGTATGCAGACGACAGCACTGTTGCTGAGAGATACTTGTCCAACGCACGGGCTACCGGGCCGCTGATCCGGTCTCTCCGTGAGGCCATGGTGGAGCATTTGAACTTGTCAATCACCCCATTCGGAGACTGCTTGCAAGCAGTCTCCGAATGGGGCGATGCCAATCTGGTCATGTTTAATGCTGCTAAAACCCAGGCGTGTCTTTTTTCCGCTAAAAAGAGCCAATTTCACCCGGCACCAACTTTCCGTGATGTAACCGTGCCAATAACGGACCATCTTGAGCTTCTTGGCGTTACGTTGACATCAACTCTCAATTTTGGACCATACATTGAGGCAAAGGCTCGGCTGGCAGCCAAAAAGTTGGGGATCCTCGCGATGGTAGCAAGGTACTTCACGCCGGAACAGCTGCTCAACTTGTATCAAGCGCAAGTTCGATCGTGCATGGAGTACTGTTCTCATCTCTGGGACGGATCTGCCAAATACCAGCTAGATGCACTAGAGTCGATCGAAAAGCGGGCCAGGAAGCTCATCGGCAATGAGGCACTGGTCAAATCAAAGCTCCAGAGCCTTGTACATCGACGCCGAGTTGCCAGCTTGTCGGTTTTTTATCGGTAACATTTCGGGGAGTGTGCGATGGAATTGCATGATTTAATTCCGCCCAGCCCGTTCCATCATCGGACTACCAGACCTACGGCGATGCGTCATCGGTACATGGTGGACATCCCACCCATACGCACAGAACGTTTTGGGGACACTTTTATTATGCGTACAGCTAAGGAGTGGAATTCCCTGCCGGAGTCTGTTTCCCGATAGCTACAATCTAGGGGTCTTTAAGTCAAGAGTGAATGGGTTTTTTCTAGGCAAGCGTGCTTCACCGTCGACCACATCATCGCTTACCATCATGTGAGATAGTGGTCAAGCGCAAGCCTATAGACAATAAAAATAAACTAGCATACAGATGCCTCATCCAATTCACACGGCCACAGATAATATAATACTAGCACACGGCATAGCATCGTCGGCACGGTCGGTCGTCGGTAACTAGCGTCTGATTAAGATGATTATTTTTATAAGTACTTCGATCGTGTTCGGTTCTGTTTCACGGCTATAGATGTTGTTAGCAGCCACTTGTAAGTAAAAGGGTTTTCTCGGTTCGAGACTATTTTTTTCTTTAAATACAGTGACGATTTGTTTTATGATGTTTTTTGCAAGTTTTCACAGTTCCATTGTACCAAAATGTCTTACAATACAAATTTAAACAAATCGAGTGGCATGCCTCAGAAATTTAAAACCGCGCCATCTATTGGAATCAATTTCAAAAGATCCGTTCAAATAATCTTTGAAGTGTGCAATTTTCCATAATGTTGTGCTTAGGAGACTCGATTAAAAAATAACATACAATTTTTATGATCAATTCTAGAAAATGTAAATTTTACACATAATTCAATAATAAATTCATGCATATCGCGCCATCTAGTGACATTTATTTGAACCAAATTTTCTTTGTTAGCGCTGGGACCATGTGGCAAAGGATTAAAAAATTCAAAACACGCGTGTAAATGTAACATGTGATATATTTCATTTCAACACTACAATATTTTCATTTAAGAACATAAAAATACATTTATTTACATCAATTATTATTGCATCTCTTAAAATAAAAAAATCACAACAAAAATTCTTAAACGTTTATCAATAAAATTCTAGTTAGATCTGTTTTGTAGAGTCATACTTGGTTACTTATTTTTGTGGATTTTTAAAATAAAATTTTGTTATTGCCAACACATGCAAGGAATGATTTTATTGCGAACATATTGACAGTTTTAGTCATACTTTTAAATTATTAAAATTTTACTTTATAAAGGATTTTGGTAATTAAGACCATGCACAGTTTTTTAGTCAGAAATATATGTAAAAATATTAATAATAATTTATATTCTTGATGGTACGTGAAATGAGCAATACATAAGCAAGCTTCGATAACAAATTTTACGTACACACACATACAACCGTCGAATAATTCCTGGCTAGCCAATGGGACACATAACACCGATCAAGGAATAAATACTTCACTCACATACATAATACAAAATACAATACATAAATATTCAATAATACATTATAATTTCTTTCTATCTAATGTTAAAGTTTGCGTTGTCAATTTATATCTATTTTTTATGGTATTAAGATTGTTTATTGTATCAAATTGTTAGTTTAAATTTTAGTAGAAATATTTTGGACTTTTGAAGAATTATTTTAGTTTCAACTTTAACCTAGTTTGTTTAAGGACTACATTATTTTAATCAACGCAAACTCAATCACAGATAGTTTCATACAAATAGCAGTTTGTCTGCTACCGTTAGTGTGAAACCTCTTTTATTTATTATTTCTATTTTCCCTCCATACACTACATGGACGTAACAAGAGATCCGGTTATTTTTTAGAAAAATAACAATTACTATGAAATCTTCTATAATTTTATATTTTCGTGTTGTTTTGTCAATTATCTAGTTAAATGCTACGTGTTTATATACTGCCACTGAACCTGAACTACCCTTAAGTTACATTTATTTTAATTATTTAATTTAAATGAAACTTATAAATTGATTATTTTAATTTTTAAACGTTATAGTTTCAGCTTTGACAGTATTTAAACACGGTAATGGAAGTTTCGTTACGAAAACTAATCTAGAACAATAATGTTATCGTACCCTAAAAATAGTATTGAAATGATTAAGAAGGACCTAACAAAATAATTATTGTTTTTTTTTTATATGGTAACTGAAATAATACTTACATGAGTGTTGGTGGCAGGCAAAACTGTACAAGGAGAGTTTTTCAAGTGGGCGTGGATGGCCAAATACAAAACTATGAGGCGTAGCGAAAAACACCCAAAGGAGTCTCGGGCTCGATTTTTATGAACACTAAAACTGCATCATTGTAATTTTGAAATATCAATATATCTAGCCAAGAATCGAAGCCGTAGATTTTGAAACAAAAACATCCTGTACACCATCCGATAGTTTCGTCAATAAGGATCAAATTCTGGGCAGTAATCACCACACGCACTTGGAAAACTCAACCTGTATATTTAACCGCCTATGTGATACCTAAGGCTAAAGATATATTTGCATCCAGTGTGGTTCCAAATAATTCTTCTATGAAGTTAAGAAAATCTTAGATTTTCACGAAATATGATATGATGCCATTTCTCTCAGCTTTTTAGCTGCCATTCACTGTGAAATCCTTAACAATTTGCGCTTTACTCATGGACGAACATCGAAAGAATTATGATCAATGATATTTTTATTACTAGCTTTTTAAAATCACGTTTAGAGGTTTTAAATGTTTTAGACAATCCTTAATCTAACACATCGGAGTTATTGTCAACTAGAGCATGTCCATGAAAAGTAACTAATTAACACCTATTTATACAACACTCCACAGGATTGTCAGTTGCATAAGTAAACAAACATCTAATAAACTACATTAAAAATGTTATATATAGCCTTCAAATCCATACCGTAATTCGTCAAATTTTAAACATAACATAACATAACAGTTAGTAAAAAGTAAATAGGTAAAAACCAAATCTCACATCACATCACTAATAAAACGGTAAAAACGTAAGCAATGACATCAAGATTTACTTACAGTACAACTATTTTCTTTGTGTCCCTCGACAAACTTCGTGTTTCGTCAGTCGTCGGATTACTATCAGTTGCCCTTTGCACTTGGTGCAGACCGGACGCTCTCAATCAACTTGAAACTTTAAAGAGTTGTTAATACTCTTTTAACTTAATGTAGTTTATTAAAAAAATTGGAGGATAACAGCTAAAGCTGCTATTTTTACAGCTCTATATATTTCACACGGAAATCAAAACAAAACAACATTCAAACACTTAGTAGTTCTGAATTCAAATTATTATACATAGATAAATCTAATAATTGATGGACATGGAAATTGTCATTCGTTTGTATTCGGAAATGCGATGATTGGCGAGGGACATTAACAAAATAGTTGTACTGTATTTAATTTAGGGCGAAGGGACCAAAAAGAGATCATTGGCCTAGAACTAAATTTTTGTAGTACGAAAACACCCGTCTTTGAGCCTCTTAATAATTCATCCCACTACCCTTTTTCAACTTCAAACTATATTTTTTTAAAGTGTTCTTAATATAAAAAGGTTTCAAAGGTCTTTGTCCATAGCGTCACAATCATATGACACATTTCTTATCACATCTTGCTTGCAACATCGCACAATTCCTTAAAATCGTTCAATTCGATCATTTTTGTTACTGACAAAGAGTATAAGTGCATTTACCGTGCTATTCTCCCAAAGGTACTATGTGCCAGCTAATATCATATGGTCTCTACGAGCCCCTTGATGCGTTTCGGTCGTGAAGGCTCGCTCGATATGAACGATGTTTCTTCTGAGGAGTGGCTCGGCTTAAGGAGAGCGGACGATGTGCTTGGCTGACTCTGAAAAGGATAATGGCGGATTTGTAGAGCTGCTGAAACATGGACGTAGCCAGAATACTAGTAAACATCAACAAGCTAAATGGAATGATTTTTGATTCATAGAAAAGAGAGAAAAAAAATGTTTGTGCCCCGCCATTGCTTTTTTCGGGTTTAATATAAAAATGGATGATTCATTGTTACTGGGTAAACCGAGTTGATTCGAGTGACTAAACATGTATTTGTTTTCACAATATACCTAAACAATTATACTACAGAAGCCATTTAAAAAGAGATGACCAGACCCGCCCTCAAAAATTAAAAAGTATTATAGGTCTACCGTTTTACTGAGACAGTGGCTGAGGTAGTTGCGCGGAGCGTGAGGGGTGTTACTGAATAGGGATTGTACCGGGTACGAGAAATCAAATTATATTATCTAAGTCAGTCAGATATATTATAAAAAAATATTTACTTTATCAAATCAAAAAAAAATACATAGATTAGACGTTACAAGCTTACAGGCCTGAACTGTAATTCAGGCCAATTTTATGACGTCACTTCTAAGTAAAATGTGTACCAAGGTGTGACTACACGCGAAATTTCAACGAACTGCATCGATATATTTTCTTGTTTACTTGGCAAAAGAAAAAATACGTTCTAATTTTTTTTTATTAATCTATCTGACGGACAAAACCCAATATTTTAATTTTAATTATAATCCTAATTCTGTGACACTTTGCAGTTAAACGGTAGGCCTGAGTTCCTTAAATTGGTGCCACTAATAAATAATTTAACGTCCCTTCGCTGCGTTACCTTGAACCTTGGCTACGTCCATGTTTAAATAATAATAATTATTTTAAGATAACAATGACTACTGTTAATACATACATTACACAGTATGGATGTTCAACTGTTCATCTAAACTCATCTGCTCGTCTGCATCGTTTGATAAGTTCTTGTTTCGATGTGAGTTGTTCGGAATCAAAAAGAAGATCTGGGTCAGTGGTCATGTTTTGAGAATATTATGTGGGTAGTAAGGATTTCTAACTAGCCTATTATAGATGTCCACTGCTGGATATTTACTTGGTTTAAAAAATATATTACAGTTTGTGAAGGCGTTTCCAAAACTATGGGAGTCTTGATGGACCAAGATCCCAATGCCTCCGACGTTACCAAGTTCTTTCTACACATAAACTGTGGGATTGAGGTTCGTATGTACTTTGAACGTACGCATACTTGCTAGCTTGGGTCGACGGCCAATTTAGAAGTACTAGGTGGACAGGCAGCCTAAGGGTACGCAAAAAGGGAAGGATTTATTTTCCAGTGTGACACATACTGTTGTGATTTCCGTTGTGCGATTACGTCAAAAATTTGGACCTGACCCATTTTCTATTTTCCAATTTTAATGCAGTCAGTGACTCACAAGGTTAAGATGAAACGATTGAAGTAAGAATCATCAAAATCGACCAACGCATTAGGTCTCTACAACGCCACATAGGAACAAACATACACACAGACTGATAAACACATTACCCTCCTTCGGCAGTCGGGTAATAAAATAAAGAACTGAGTAACGTCAGGGGCGTCTGGGATCAAACAACACAACAACAAAATTACACACACGCATCATAAAACATTATATAATGGTTCGGGAATTGAAATACACGTCCAGCAATGGAGAGCTATCGGCTAACATCACTTGAATTCATAATCTCAGATAATTAACATTCCATCGCCACTTACATCGACATGGTTGTTTGTACATAGAATATATTGCTCCAAAACTCGATAATTATGTGAGATTCTGTATTCAAGTTAAAGCAAGACAAACACAAGGACAAGACAATATAATAATATAAGTGGTTAGGTACATACCTGTGGTACGACTGGCGGGGCCGCTAGACTGGAGACTACGGCGTTCCTCTTGATGTCCTCCATAGGTATTTCTTCAGAACGTGACCGTGGAGAACCATCCCGTGATCCGTGGGCGCTACTGCTTCGTGATACACTACTGTAATAAAGAAGTATTAGGTCTAGTTAGAAAGTTTTTATTTTAATTGGAATATAAAAATGTTTACGAAAAATGTTCGCTCAGATTAACTTGTGGCAGATTAACTTTTATGACTTACAAAGTTTGAAAAATTATTAGTCATTTTTGTGGGTCTACTCAGGTCATTTAGTATCATATCACATACATATCATTTACAGGATCTGTGGTCAGGTCAGGCTATAGTATAATCCCCGGCACGTAAGTTGGCAAGAATCGTTAGATGCGCAAAAGTCGTTTTTTAGGTATCTTTGATAGCGAAGCGGGGCGCGGGGAACGTTTATGACCGTTCCGAGCGCGCGATTGGTTGATCAGTTGACACAAGGATCGACTGGCCAATCGTGTCGCGTCCATGTTCAATTCGCTCCATATAGTGGTTGTTCAGTTCGCGGAATATGCGCGAACTTACCCCTACTATGTCAAAACCTTGCCAACTTACGAGCCGGGCACTATATCAATAATTTCATCCATGAGACAGAAAGATACCTATCAGACTAGTCAAGAGAAAAAAAACTACAAGCAATTAAAATTTAATTACAGTGTATTTACGAATGAAGGTGACCAATTTTTAGAAACGAAAGGACAAAAAAAACTCTCACACAAAACCACCAAAAATACAAATAAGCCTCGTACTCGAGTCGGGGAACCACCAACTTTTATAGCAGTTTATCTTATTTACTAAGCGGTTCCCCGACGCGAGTACGACGCTTATTTAATTGCTTTTTAAAGGTTTTTGAGTCGGGATTTTTTAAAATATTTATTGAATTTTATTTCATGCTGTTTAAACGACATATAATATACAATCGACAATCTATCGAAACACGTAATGATGATACAATTTCTTGCAGAAAAACCCAGATTCAAAAAGTAAAATGCGTTTGAACTGCTGAACCGGTTTTAATCAAACATAGCTAAGAACACTCTCGACTAACCCTCAGTTTCCCACCTTAAAATTATCGCAGAATTAATGTGACAAATTGTCAAGCACGCTTTATCTGCTGTGATTGGTTGAATGAATTTTCGACAGCCAATCACAGAAGGTAACGCGTGCTTGACAATTTGTCACCTTAATTCTGCGATAATTTTAAGGTGGGAAACTGAGGGTAAGTCATGTATCAAATAAAAAAAACATAATCGGTTTATCCGTTTAGGAGCTATGATGCCACAGACAAATACACAGCAACACACGTTACTCTTTAACACCACTCTTTTTCCGTCGGAGTTTAATGAAACATAATAATAATAACGTGATTAATACAATGCCCATTGCAAAACTTACCTCTCTCTGCTAGTAGTACGTTCTCTGTAGACCACGATACCATCCTTGAGCATGTGTCCGCTAGGCCTGCGCAGCCGTCGGTCTGTATCATCTTCTCCACCTACCGACACAACTGTATAGAGTGTGATATTGATTCCGTACACGGGATCGTTGTTAGAATTGGTTAGACACAAATGTATTGATTCCTTACAGGGGTTCGTTGTTAGGATTGGTTTGACACAACTTAATAAAGATTGATATTGATTCCGTATAAGGGTTCGTTGTTAGGATTCGTTTGACACAACTGTATAGTGTGTGATTTTGATTCCATACAGAGGTTCCTTGTTAGGTTTGGTTTGACACATCTGTATAGTGTAATATTGATTGCGTACAGGGTTTCTCTGTTAGGATTGGTTTGACACAACTGTATAAAGAGTGATATTGATTCCGTACAAGGGTTCGTTGTTAGGATTGGTTTGACACAATTGTATAGGGTGTGATATTGATTCAGTACACGGGTTCTTTGTTAGGATTGGTTAGACACAAACGTATAGGGTGTTATATTGATTCCATACAGGGTTTCGTTGTTAGGATTGGTTTGACACAACTGTATAGTGTGTAGATTCCTTACAGGGATTCGCTGTTAGGATTGGTTTGACACAACTGTATAGAGTGTGATATTGATTCCGTACAGGGGTTCGTAGTTAGGTTTGGTTTGACACAACTGTATAGGGTGTGATATTGATTCAGTACACGGGTTCTTTGTTAGGATTGGTTAGACACAAACGTATAGGGTGTTATATTGATTCCATACAGGGTTTCGTTGTTAGGATTGGTTTGACACAACTGAATAAAGATTGATATTGATTCCGTATAAGGGTTCATTGTTAGGATTCGTTTGACACAACTGTATAGTGTGTGATTTTGATTCCATACAGGGGTTCCTTGTTAGGTTCGGTTTGACACATCTGTATAGTGTAATATTGATTGCGTACAGGGGTTCGTAATTAGGTTTGGTTTGACACAACTGTAAACGGTGTGATATTGATTCAGTACAGGGGTCCGTTGTTAGGATTGGTTTGACACAACTGTATAAAGAGTGATATTGATTCCGTACACGGGTTCGTTGTTAGGATTGGTTTGACACTACTGTTTAGTGTGTGATTTTGATTTCATACAGGGGTTCGTTGTTAGGATTGTGATGACATAACTTTATAGAGAGTGATATTGATTCCGTACACGGGTTCGTTGTTAGGATTGGTTTGACACTACTGTTTAGTGTGTGATTTTGATTTCATACAGGGGTTCGTTGTTAGGATTGTGATGACATAACTTTATAGAGAGTGATATTGATTCCGTACACGGGTTCGTTGTTAGGATTGGTTTGACACAATTGTATAGAGTGATATTGAATCCGTACACGGGATCGTTGTTAGGGTTGGTTTGACACAACTGTATAGAGTGATATTGATTCCGTACACGGGTTCGTTGTTAGAATTGGTTTGACACAACTGAATTAGGAATAAAATCAAAACAATCTAGATAGGGCAGCCTCCTCATTAAAAAAGAAAAAAATACCTATTTTACCTGTAGATCTTCGAACAGTGGCGAGTGCTGGTCTGGCAAACAATGGTCGGTGTCTTGGAGCCATTGTAGGTGCACACATGCCTGACACTTCTAGTAGTCGGCCGATTTGCTGCATCTTTTTCTGACGGGACTTCGTGCGACCCTGTTAACAAAATGTTTAAGAGGGAATGGTTTATTTAAGCTGTTTCTTTTATTAACTCGCTGCGGAGTAGATCAAAAATACGTAGACATTGTCTTATAAAAAATTTCACGCTTTCTTTTGAACACTTTTTTTGAACTACTAAAGTTTTATGGCAGCAGTCCCAGTAATGCAGCCCATTAGTGGAGACATTAAAAGGCTAATGGTGATGATGAAGAATGTACCATGTTAGATGTTAAATTTTTCAAAATATAATATTCAATAAAAAAATGTAGAATTGCTTAAGTTAAATAGGGTTTTAATACCCTGTGCCTTCGCTAGCAAGTAGTAATATCTGTATTGGCACAGATAATAAATACTAGCATATAGATAACTCAACCCATACAAAGAAACCGTACCGACTTAACTCGCATTTTTCGTCAGATTAAACCATTTTTTTTTTTACATCTATCTATCGCATTCGGTTCCGTTCCATGGCGAAAAATAGATGGTGTTACCAGCGACTTGCAAGAAACAGGGTTTACTCGGTTCGTAAATACTTTTTTCCTTAAATAGTTAAATACATTGACGATTTGTTTTATAGTATTTTCTGCACGTTTTTACAGTTTCATTGCACCAAAATCTGTTACTATACTAATTTAAACAATCGAGTGGAATGCCTCAGAAATTTAAAAACGCGCCATCTATCGGCATCAATTTTAAATGAGCCGTTCAAATAATTTTTGAATTGTGAATTTCAACATAGAAATAGATGCATATCGCGCCATCTAGTGATATTTATTTAAACCAAATTTTCTTTGTTAGCGCTGGGACCCCGTGATATTGGTTATAAATTCTTACCTTAGTAAGTCGTTGCTTAGCGGCCATACTACGAATATGATCATCAAACTTGAACTTGGCTCGTAACAGCACGGTGCGTGGAAGTGCGCCCGACGCACCTACTCGCGGCTTGTGTATCGTGAGATGTAAGCAGCGGGGATCTTCTTTATCTCCTTGTATCTGGTTAGGAAACAACAACGAAATATATTTTAGATAAGCAAATATTGTATTTACTTAAGGTCTGGCAATCTTAGTATAAAATATTTTAAAGGGTGATAAGATAGTCAGAACCCAGCTTCAGCCCTCTCTTTTTGATTAAAGTAACTGATTATACTAACTTAAGGTTGCCATAGTCGACGGCACGAACTCGCCAACACGTGCGAAAGAGATAGATGCTGTGATGACCAGTAAGAAGCTAGTTCGCGTACGAATTAGCACTTTTGCAAGTTTGTAGCGAAATGGATAATGATTTAGGACGTAAACGAGCGCGCGAAATTTTATAAACAGACCTTTGGGAATATGGATATCATGAAAAAACTACTAAATGTATCTGTTCAAAATAAAATTATTTGCATTGCTGAACTATTAAGCTATCCCCGTAAGGTGACTGTTTTGCAATTTTCTTTCTTCTTATGGTATTTATTTCCGCACAAACATGCGTTAAAATTAGTGTTGAAATATGGTCTTATATTTATTTTTTGTTCCCATACAGGGCAAGATAATGATGAGAAAAATTGTTCTTTTTTTTGGACGTACGCCGTCAAACAGTGGAGTAATCGCCATACTACGTTTGTATGGAAGAATGATCGTCTAGGGCAACCTTAAAAAAGGAACCGTCTGATATATTAAAAAAACAGCTATTTCATACTAACATGCCATATTTACACATTCAAAATGGATATGGAAAATCTTTTTCAGAAGAGGTCCTATGTTCAAGTAGTTCATATGATGTTCATGAATACTGTCACACCTTAAAAACATTCTATACTATTACTGTAAGACTTTTGATTATGCACTATGTAAGCGTACATATGTATATTGAAATTAATTCTATGAAGCTTCAAGAAGTATCGAAGCTTGCGAAAATAATAAGCAAAAAAATATTGAACAAGATCTTGAAGTATTATTTTTTTATTTTGACTAATAAAAGTGCTAGATACAAAATCAAAGGAGGCGTAAATAATTATTGATATAAAAATCTATGGTAAAAAATAATATGTACTAGGTAAACTAAAATTACATTGAATAGGTACCTGATTTATCTAGATGCAAAAAAAAAACAATGGAAACGATTATTTTTTGAAAAATCAACTTAAACAAGATATAGGACTGAATGAATGTTACTTTTATTTAATAATAAAATAATAAACTTACTTCTAAGTCTTGAAGACTTCCAACAAGTTTGGCGACTCCCCATCCAAGCCTCTGTTTGTCTGGTTCAACTAAAATTATTTGAATATTGTCTACTGCGAGAAACCTATGCTGCCACGTGCCGTCCTTTTGTATAATATCACAAGATATGAGATCAGAATCATCTGTAAAAAGGAAAAACGTAATTGAAAATAAAATCCCGCCATTTTCAAAACTTACTATTCAATATAGTATTTTTCGTCGACTATGGTATTCCAACATACAGCCGCCACACCGATTCAGCCTGATTCCAATTTTAAAGAAATTATACTGACCGATTTTAATCGAGAATATACCGACAATTTATTTGCAAAAGAGGTTTACTTCAAAATTTGAATAATGCAGGCAGCTTTTCCTCAAAAATACTTTCTGATGCCACTTAGTTTTTACTCTTAATTTTTCTTAGTTTTTTTAATGGCGGTTTCCTATTTATTGGATTTAAATGGCCGGGACTCATACGGAATGAGGTTTTGTATACAAGTAAACCCTTTTTTAGTTACTTAGCCGATTTGCTTTTGAAGGCGTTTATTGCTTTTTATTTTATTTAATTGTATGTGTGAAATATTAATTTTTTGGACATAAATAAATAGAAAACTACGAAATTTATTTTAGAAGAAGTTTACTTCAAAAATTAAACAATGAAGGCAGCATTTCGCCAAAAAAACTTTGAGACTCCATTTAATTTCTACTCTTATTTTTTCTTCTTCGTTTCTTTAATGGCGGTTTCTAATTTTTTCGATGGCCAGGAGTAATGAATACCAAATGAGGTTTTGTATCGAAGCAAAACTTTTTTCAGTTACTTAGCTGATTTGTTCTTGAAGGTGTATATTGGTACGTTTTTTTATTAAATTGTATGTGTGAAGTATCTTTTTTCGGAAATTAAGTAATAGAAAAATACACAATTAATTTTTAGAAGAGGCCTGCTTTGTTTAATTTTTACATCAAAATTTAAACAATGCAGGCGGCGTTTCGTCAAAAACCTTTCAGATGCCATTTCGTTTTTATTCTTATTTTTCTTTTTAGTATCTTTAATGGCGATTTCCTATTTTTTCGATTTAAATGGCCAGGCCAATACCGAATGAGGTTGTAAAAACTTTTTTTAGTCACATTGCTTTTGATGGAATACATATTCTTTTAACTGTTTTGTGAAGTATGTTTTTCGGTTATAAATAAATAAAAAAATACTTACTAAGGTCCAAAACGTCCCCAGCTTGAACGAACGGCACTGGGTTAGTTAGAGGCAGCTGTGTTTCAGGTTTCCCTGTCAGCTTCAAATATAAGTCCCGGATCAAAAAGAAGGTGCGTATTGCTCGCCTTGCTCTTTCCATCTGTTACAAATATAATAGAAAACTGTAGATTTTTGGTAGCAAACTTAGACACAAAATGGGATGGTTTCCAAAATAATAAGTAGCAATATCTATTAGCGTTTGACATAGAGGCCGAAAAAACATTGAAAGCCAAATCTCATACGTAAAAGTGTTAATACTCAAGTCCCAATCCTATTTCGGCGACAATTAGTGTCAAATTTTTCAAAGATTTAGGTTTTTTTTTGAGATGTGTTTAAAATGCAGATTTTTTTATTCAAAAATACCGGAATAATCGTTTAGGGTTCACTAGGCATTTTCGATCTAATATTCATTTAAAATTCGCATGTTACGCAATAAAAAGAGTTATGAATTGAATTGTGGATGGATGGATGGAGAGGGAGAGGAAGTGTGAAGACTGTGTGAGGAGTCAATATGCCTAGCCTTTTCCCAACTATTTTGGGGTCGGCTTCCAGTCTAATCGGATTCAGCTGAGTACCAGTGTTTTACATGGCGCGACTGCCTATCTGACCTCCACAACCCAGTAACTGGGTAACACGGTACCTCTTGGCAAGACTGGTGTCAGATCTCAAGCTTTTGACTACTCGTAACGACTGTCAAAGACCTTCAAATGACAGCCAGGACCAGCGGGTTAACGTGCTTTCCGAGGCACGAAGGAAACTCGGTATGTTGAAATGGTCACCCATCCACGGGCCGATCTCTTCAAGCGTTGCTTAACCTTTTAGATCGACCCGTACGGTTGTTATTATTTAGCCACGAGCTCCTGTATGAGGAGTGATATGAAAGAAAAGGGAGTCAGTGATAGCGTGACAGGGGACAGGAAGGTATGGAAGAAGAAAACGTGTTGCGCCGACTCCAAGTAACATGGAACAAGGGCAGGATGATGATGATTCATGTAATTTTTAAGCTATTGCATAGCTTCTATCGCGGGCCTTGAGCGTAGAGACCGAATCCAGAAATTCCGTAACGAAAAATTCCGTAATAAAACGTGACAATGGTGATCAATGTGGACCTTATGCTAATGAGAATAAGGGTCACTTTTGCTTGTCAAAGAAAAGCGACCTTATTTCAATGTGTATAAGGGTCACTTTAAATTTTTGTTTTGTTTTTTAGAGTTTTATTCATCGGAAATAAATGGGGCTTTGGCTCGCTACGTTTTCGAGTTTTTAACGTTTTTAATTTAAAGGCTCAAATTCGCTTGGCAATGACAAGTTAAAATAAGAATTTTTATTATGACGGATGTAGGAAATATTTTTATGTTCTATTGAAGTTGCGGTTCTTTACTTGTATCCTATTTTAAATTACACCGCGTTCAATGTAGAATTTATGTATGGGGAATAAGGGTCACTTTGAAAAAGCGACCTTATTGACGTATAAATAGGGGTCACTATTTAAATTTATTATTTGGGGAAAAGGTAAAAAATATGATAATAAGGGGGTTGTTAGAGGGTGGCGTTAAGGGTTTATTATTGTGGGTGGCCCGTGATCTGCATTTAATATTTGGGAAAAGGAAGTAGATTTTAAGAACAATAGGTGAAAGAAAATGACTTAAATTCTCAAAAATTAAATGCTATGCAATAGCTTTACCGCGGCAGTCCCCGAGTGCCACACGTCTTTTTTTTATGTTAACATCATGCTTGACTTACCTCTCCACTCGGCAGTCTCTTGGCGAAGGCGATGCCAGACATCGGCGTCCTGGTAGGCGGTAACAATATGGCCGCGTCCATACACAGCCATTCCACGTTCAGCGGTCGTTTGCTCGTCTCGCAGTACCTGTACAAATGAATAACATTATTCGTCGGCAAGTCGGCAATCATCCTAAGGGAACTTCTGGGATAAAAAGTATCATGTCCTTCTCCAAGGTCCAAGCTATTTCAATACCTACCAAAAATCATCAAATTTTGTCCAGCCTAAACTGCTGCGTTAATCATCATCATCTTCTTATCAGCCGAAAGACGTTCACTGCTGGGCATAAGCCTCTCCCAAGCATCGCCACATTGACCGGTCCCGTGCGTCCCGCATCCAGCGGATTCCCACAACCTTTACAAGGTCATCGGTCCACCTGGTGGGAGGCCTTCCAACGCAACGTCTTCCGGTTCGTGGTTGCCAATCCAGAACTTCGATGTTGATGAAAATGTGCCCACTGCCGCTTAAGTTTGGAAATTCTTCGGGCTATGTCGGTAACTTGCACAACAGACGGCTACCAAATTAGAGGAGCTTCAATTGGAATGTCTAAGACATCCACCGTACTCCCCGGACCTTGCTCCAACAGATTACCATTTTTTTTTTTGAAATTTGGATAACTTCTTGCAAGGGAAAAAATTCAACTCCGATGGGGCAGTCCAAAGCGCGTTCAAAGATTTTAGTTATTCCCGTCCGAATGGTTTTTGTTAGTAAATGGAACAATGAACTACCTATGAGATGGCAAAAGTACTATGGGCCAAAGCTATATCTGACCATTTTGAAAACAAAATCCCGTGCACAAGATGACCACAGCTGCGTCCGCCCTTTTTGCGTCGACCGTAAACAAATGACTTGTTTGTTTTTTTTGCAGTCTTTTTTTATTACAAAAACAAGGGTCTGAAGATACTAGAGAAACAGTCACCCGATGCTGCGATGCTATTGGTTGATGAGTATAAGTCGGCGTTAATTTAGCGGGCGAGCCTTACGGTGGTCAGATGTAGCTTTGGCCGATTGTACATAGATAGCAATGATACATTATTATATTGTAAAAAAAACGACTTTATGTTCCTCCCTTACAAAACCCCAATTTCATATGTAATGACCTAATATGATCTGTGCTACAGCCAAGACCTAATTTGACATGATATTTTATTTGTAAAATGTTCCGCGATCAGTTTCATAATTAAGAGATATCATAACAATAACATTACCCAATACCTAACAGTGTGTATGGCCTAATTGATAATGTCAATCGATATTTTTATTTATTGTGTGTGATAAAGATATTTTATCGGATAATATGACATGTGAATGCCATTTTTATTATGAACTACCCACGTAAAGTTATTGTGTTTGACATTTAGTGCTCTTGTATGTTTTGTGTTGACTATAAAAATGGTTGAAATTAAGCCTGAGTTATTAAGGAATACCAAACAGTTTCTATATTTTCTCTACTTAATTCACAAAAAAACCGACCAAGTACGAGTAGGACTCGCGCACGAAGGGTTCCGTACCATTATCGCAAAAAACAGCACAAAAATCACGTTTGTTGTATGGGAGCCCCACTTAATTATTTATTTTATTAGGTTTTTAGTATTTGTTGTTATAGCGGCAACAGAAATACATCATCTGTGAAAATTTCAACTGTCTAGTTATCACGGTTCATGAGATACAGCCTGGTGATAGGCAGACAGACAGACGGACCGCGGGGTCTTAGTAATAGGGTCCTGTTTTTACCCTTTGGGTACGGAACCCTAAAAATTGATAAAAGTAAGCCTTAAGGCTTAAGGAATACAAAACAATTTTTAAATTGTCTCATATTAATTTACAAAAATAAAATAACAGGGGCTAACTCGGTGGATTTTCTAAAAAACAGCTAATTTGTTCGGGCCGTTCTTTAGTGATGACCTGTTAGATATTCAACGGTAAATTTTATAGATACTGACTTGTTGATACTCACAGATATAAATCGTAACTAAATGACGCGATTGTATGTAATTCGCGTGCCAAAAAACGGAGTAAAGATACGATCAATAATTGTAATCTGAGCTTTTAATTTAGCATTATCGGCACCGGAAATCCACCGAAATCTAGAAAACGAAAAAAAAAAACTTATGTCATATTGAGCTGTAATGACTGTAGAGAAAAAGTTGGCCGAGGAATTGACGTTTTCTTTCATTGGTAAGTAAAATTGTTTTTAAATTGTGTGTGAAAAAGTGGCACGCTTCGTTTTCATACAGATGGAGGGACTTGCGTTATCTAGTGAGATTTATGTCTGTGTTCACTAGAACAGTAGAACTTATAAAATGCAAAACGAATCAGAGCTTGATAGTAGCACTACTTCTAAAGGGAAGGTTACAAACACTTGTTCAAATTCCCTACATTTTACGTTACTTCCCTATTCTACCATATTCAACAAGGCCCGTTTCGCACTAGGTATAAAAAACCGGCCAAGTGCGAGTCGGACTCGCCCACGAAGGGATCTGTACCATTATCGCAAAAAACAGCAAAAAAAAACAAGTTTGTTGTATGGGAGCCCCACTTAAATATTTATTTTATTCTGTTTTTAATATTTTTGTTATAGCGGCAACAGCAATACATCATCTGTGAAAATTTTAACTGTCTAGCTATCACGGTTCATGAGTCCGACTCGCACTTGGCCGGTTTTTATAGATACTGACTTGTTGATACTTGACTAGAGCAGCAGAACTTACGAGTGCTAACCGAATCAAAGAGCTTTGCTTCTAAATAAACACATGCTCAAATGCCGTACACTTTACGTTACTGTCCTATCCTGCCATATGCATCAAGGCCCGTTCCGCACTAAGTATAAAAACGATGCTAATAAATCACTTACTCATCCTCAAACATATCAAGGAAGATATCGTCGCACTTGTAGAAGTTTCTAGCGAGTGCAGCGGCGCGTGCGCGTAATGCGTCAGCGGCGGGGGCGTGGCGCGCACTGGCCCCGCCCCCCGCACCACACATGGCCACTCGCATCAGAGTCACACTCAGTTCTAGAGTTACTAGACGTACTTTTGATGCTGGAAACAAAAAATAAATGGTTATTTATTTGTTAGGACACATTACTGAGCGAGGAGCTCGTTGCTTAATAATAACAGCCGCACTGGTCAAGATTGAGCAACACTTGACGAGGTCGGTCCGTGGATGGGTGACCATTTCAACATACCGAGTTTCCTCCGTGCCTCGGAAAGCACGTTAAGCCGTTGGCCCCGGCTGTCATTTGAAGATCTTTGACAGTCGTTACGGGTAGTCAGAACCTTGAGATCTGACACCTGTCTTGCCAAGGGGTACTGTGTTACCCAGTTACTGGGTTGTGGAGGTCAGATAGGCAGCCGCTCCATTTAAAACACCGGTGCTCAGCTGAATCCGGTTAGACTGGAAGCCGACCCCAACTTAGTTGGGAAAAAGGCTAGGCAGATTGATTGAGATATTATTGAGCGGTTCAGATATTATTGAGCGGGTCAGATATTATTGAGCAGTTCAGAAATAAGACTGTGGCATTATAAGTCGGAGTCATTAGCTATTACACACATTTTAGGATCTTACTTAATCTGCTTACCTAACCTACGACCAGCCGATTTTTAAAGCGCATTTTCTTTGTTTGAGAGTATCCTCGGCAGCTTAAACAAAGCCTGCGACATACTTTTGATTAATGTGATTTATGCATGCAGAGAAAACCTGCATGAACTCTATAGCGATATTTTAGGAAGAAATCTCAACTGTATGTCAACGTTGTTGCAATTTATTTCCTTATCTCAATCGGCATAAACTGTTGTTGCAAAAGAAGATGCACCACAAATACTTACACAAGGAATTCTACTTATTAAACAGAAATGCTCGGATGGTGAATATTTGTTTTCCACAGCCAACTGCCTTAAATAAAAACAATCTCAATTTGACTAACCAGGCTTACAGCTCAAATTAGCGATGGCCATCAGCTTCGAGATCAGCAGCGCATTGAAGCTCTGCAGCGGGTGTTGTTTAGGCGGAGGCGACATTGTATCGCCTGAGGGCGCTGCACTTGCCACTCCACTGGACTCGTGTGCACCAGACGTTATCTCGTCCTCGGGACATAGGAGCGTGTCCAGTAGTTCTGTGTTCACTCCTAGAATAGAGAAATGAATGGAGTTATTATGTGCTAACATGATACCTAAGCTGCGATGTAAAAAATATTAATAAAAATATCTCTTTCTTTAATCGGAAGGTATTACGTTTATTTATTATTAAGTATTAGAATTAGAACCTCGTCAGTGAAACACAGACATAAATATCACTAGATGACGCGATTGTATGTACTTCGCGTGTCCTAAAACGGAGTAAAATTACGATCAATGATCGTACTTTGAGCTTTTCATTTAGCATTATCGGCACCGGAAATCCAGCAAAATCTATAAAAATAACTAATTATGCCATATTGAGCTGTAAAGACTGTATAGAAAAAGATGGCCGAGGCATTGGAAATGAATTCTTTCATTGGTTAGTAAATTTGTTTTTAAATTGTGTGTGAAAAAGTGGCATTCATACGGATAGAGGGACTTGCGTTATCTAGTTAGATTTATGTCTGTGTGTTCAACCTTAACCAAAGGAGAATGCCCATGGACAGTACTAAAAAAAAGTTTATTGTGTCACAATCATTTCTGGACAATAAATAAAACAAAAATATTTTAAGTATTTTAACTTATTTTCAAAAAGATTCCTAGTGGGGTTCATTTTCTTGAATTAATAAGTATTTTTACTTCCTTTTCACAGCTCAAACATATTCCGCCATTTATGTTAGGGTTGAGGCATGTTGACATGATCTGACATCGATTAAAGAAGAAGATCGAAGAATCGTTTGTTTTATAATTTACCTGAAACACTGAATCAATCCATCCGGATTCACCTCTTTAATGTAAAGAACAAACTTATTTTGAAATTGATGTGGTTTACTAGTTTAATGCAAACCAAGATAACAAATGAATCATGTTTTTAGAAATCGATTATATTACCGATTTGGTAACATGCCTATAATTGTCAGTCATTTCATTTGACAGTGACAGTAGTCGTCTTTTCATTTGTTTTGTTTGTGTTTTGTTGCGTCAAGTTGAGTTTTACGTTCCGCCGTAACTAAATACTTATCACTACAACACCGCCATGTGTTTGTGAAAATAGTGCTTAATAAGACAGGACTTTATATTTGTGATTTCCGACATGGCTACTGTTCGAAGTCATGAGACACCAGTCTCAATTGTTCTTTGATGTTGGCGCCAAATATGCGCAGACATAACATTTTGTCGAAGATTCTTGATAATATATTGTACCATATTACGGGCTTGGATCTACACCGGTAAGTAAGAATAACATTATATATCTTAACAGCACTTGAACAAATGTCTAACGAATACAAATCTTAAATATGTTGGCATAGAGTCCATATTGCTGTGAATCTACTGTAACCTAAAAAGGAATATATTTCGTTCAATATCTCTTAACTCCCGCAATGAAAATTGACTGAAGTTGGTACGTGTAATTAATTAAGGTAACATAATCAAATAAAGGTGTTTTAACAGGACACTAAAATGTTTCGGTCAGTACATTTCTCGATACAAAATGGGCATTCTCCTTTCGTGACACACTTAACTAACGGAAATAATCGCGTGCTAAGCCGCTCTAAAGGATAATAGTCTATATGTTTCGTTGACAATGTGAAAAATAAGAAAAAAATGGAATATGAGTGAAACTAACTTACCCACTATATTATAATCCGAAGGAAGCAAAGACAGAGAAAATAATTAAATTAGTATAAAGTACAGGCATTTTTAACGTTTTAGGATTCTACATCCATCCTACAATGTAAATGTAAGAACATATGTGAAACATAAAAAATAATAAATTAAACACGTGATATCTAATTCTAAACCCAAAATAAAATAAAAAAAAGTATTCGCATCGAGCATTGCACCGTGCAACAATCTTACTCGAACAGGCATCAAGGTTTGGAAGTTGCAGTCATTCCAAAAAAATACCTTGTAAGTCCAGCTGACTTTATAACTCTATAATATCTACACTTCTACAGCATTCAAGTATTAGTTTGACCTCAATTCAAACAAAAGGAAAACTAAAAATAAAATCTAATGTAAGGTGAATGGCATCATAAAGGTCGGACCATATGACAGTATTATCTACAAACCGGCCACATGATAAAGTCTTGACTCACCTTTATTGTTGATCAAAGCGAACAGCAAGCACAGAGCGAATAACGCTTTGTAATCATTTTCGCTGCAGTCCAAAGAGTCCAATATCGTCTTCAAAAATGGCCTCTTCTCAATTTCCTTACTTTCTTTCTCTATTATACTGTCTAAGGCTGCTGATCTTTCAGCAGATGTACTCGGAGCTACACCAAGCAGCTTCTGTTTCTCTTCATCAGTAATATTGTTGTATTCGTTCGCTTTCGACGAACTCGATTCGACACCTGAATCGGGCAAAGGCGAGTCGGGCATGTTCGCTTTAAGAGTCCCCGAGCTGGAAGTTTTTGCTGGATCTATTTGAGTAACTAGATCTTCGGTGGAATCGTGATCGATGCTCGAAGACTCGCTTATATGTGAAGTGGACGGAAGGGAATTCGATACTAATTCGGGATCGAGATCGCAACTGGAATGATCGGTATCGTATCCGAATACTTTAGGACCACCGTATTCTGGCGTAGTATAGTCCCTCTCACTTGAGGTGTTCTCCAAAGCCTTCTCTAGACTGAGTTGCGGTTTAGAGAACTCCAGTTTGACATTGGACTTTGCATGGCTAATGTACATTTCTAGTATCTTGGTCGCGCCGTCCTCGAAAACTGATAAGTCCGATTGTAATATAATCCAGGCCAGCGCGTGGACAATCGGCCCGTGCGTTATTATAAGGAACACTTGCGATAACAGAAACAGGGACACTACGCACGACACCGAGGGTTTTGTTTCGTCCTCTGAGTCCATTCTATGTCTGGTGAAAGTCATTCGTGATGGAGATTCAGCGTTCTTCCCTTTCAGTATAGCTTCTAAGTTCCTTGTAATCGCTTCTATGCTTTGAATATGATCTCTGTTGTACGGTGAGGAGGATTGTAACCGTCTCACACTTTCGGACGTGAGTGAGTAAATGTATAGAGGCACTAGCAGTTTGTGCAATAGATGCTCCGTCAGTACATCGTTTAGGTCAGGAATGTTTAGACATAAGATATCATTGATATAATGGAGATGGTCAAGGTGTTCAGCTACTAGATCGTCCAGTTTCTGCTGAGATTGGTGGCTGGAAAAGGAATTTCTGAAATTTGAGTCGTAAATATTGTCTGTATTCGGATAGATTGAAAATTTGATTTTGAATTTGGTACATTTAGTATGTAACCGGTTGATTTGAAACGTCAAACAAAAAAAAACAACTTAAAATTTATCTACAGATCTACAGTGAAAAAAAGGTAAAACCGAACATAACAAAACAGACCAAAACAAAATCAGAAGTAACATAATAGGCTGACTTACTCAGCATCAGTTCTGACGCACGCGTCCAATTCCAGAATGTGTTTGCCGATAAACCAAACGAGATTACTGAAGTATGGGGCAGCCGTCCTGCGGGACAGTAAATTTAGTTACCATAATGATATCCAGTAATTAAATGGCCCAGATATCTACATAATTAAATATGCATAGGTTTTGAAGGTAGGCTATATTTATTCACAAACAACGTACGAAAAGCTAGACCGCAAAACTTTATCGTCCATATCTTTGAGCCTCATTTTGTATGATCGCTTTTTGTTTCACACAACACACTTTTCACCAATCACAGCTTGCTTAGCCTTACGAGGCATTGAAGGGTGGACTTAGATTTCTACAACATTGGGATTGTAAGTCAGTTGAAAGTAGTAAAAACTTCAGGTATGTACTAGATACTCTTAAAAACGTTCAAGAGAGGCTTCCACAGTCACCTAATAGCCCTGTTCGACGGCAACTGAAACCATGAAACCATTCTGTTTACTCCTAACCGCGCGACATCGCGACATCACGTCAAAATCGAAGCTAGACCACATCGTAAATTGTAGCTTGTAGACGTTTCAAGTTCAATGACAATAGAGGTTTGACACGCATCTAGATTAAACAAAATATACCGTTCACCAGCCCCCACGACAAAGTCACTTCGTACAACCTGAATTTAGCTGGCTTATCTTGTCCCGAAAAGTGTAGAGTAAGAATTAGAATCAAATAGAAATCGATGTAAATGGCTGTTAATTCATAAATAATAATACATATTTGAAACGAATTTATTGATTCGATATTCGAGTGTAATACGATTCTAATTATTAATCAATAAATTCAGAAGTTTTAATTTTATCACTTTTCAATCTAGGTCATCTATGTAGAAACAACCGACCTTGTGACCTTGTATTTGGGGGCATTGACTTGGAATAAATTAAGTGAAAATACGTACCTATCCCTAATAAACCTGAGCATGCTGGCATCCTGTACTCGGTACACGTTGAGGGTTAGAGTACGCACGGCAATGCGCACCATAGACTCTGAATGGTTGAAGAACTTGATCGCCTCCGTATACAGCGGGAAATCCTTCGTGTGCTGTCAATGATATTATGTTATTTTAAGGCTCAGGCATTTCTAAAACTAATAATATAAAACCGGCTAAGTGCGAGTCGGACTCGCGCATGAAGGGTTCCGTACCATTATCGCAAAGAACGGCAAAAAAAATCATCTTTGTTGTATGGGAGGCCCGACTTTAATATTTATTTTATACTGTTTTTAGTATTTGTTGTTATAGCGGCAACAGAATTCATCATCTGTGAAAATTTCAACTGTGACAGACAGAAAGACAGACGGACAATAAAGTCTTAGAAAAGGGTAACTTTGTTTGTTAGTTTATATATTTCTAAAAGGTAATCTCTGGAAGTAAGTAGGTAGGTATCCGATCACTAAAATCCTTTGACTGACTTATGATAGACAGAATGCATAGGGTAATTTATACCCGAAAAATCCACGGTTAGGCGACGGGGGCAAAGCCGAGGGAAAATCATCGATATAATTGGGTACGAGCCCAACCAAGACAGACCATTATTTTAGTAAGGGTGATTACCACTAAACATACGTCTTTGGTTTACTAACATTTTAAACCCAAACTAAACATCTCGTGTAAATGTGATACAACGGATATTTTGCGCTGAAGCTTACAAATGAACACGCTATAGTTCGTGACTTGAAATTGGCACCACGTGAATACGGAACCTTGAATTCCGTCCATAATTTATAATGTAGCGTATGACGGTAAATGGCCTTTATTTGAAAATTCACCGTCCGGTCGTTGACATTCAGACATCCGAATGAATTTCCTAAGTAAAAAGTCATAATTTGAGGTTTGGCTCTCGCCTATTTCCTCCTCCAATATTGGACCAATTTAATAGATATTTCATAAACTGAAAAAGAAAGATATATACTGTGCCCCTATGTTCTCTTTTTAGGGTTCCGTACCCAAAGGGTAAAGACGGGACCCTATTACTAAGACTCCGCGGTCCGTCTGTCTGTCTGTCACCAGGCTGGAAGTCATGAACCGTGATAGCTAGACAGTTGAAATTTTCACAGATTATTGTATTTCTGTTGCCGCTATAACAACAAATACTAAAAACAGAATAAAATAAATATTTAAGTGGGGCTCCCATACAAAAAACGTGATTTTTTGCCGTTTTTTGCGATAGTGGTACGGAACCCTTCGTGCGCGAGTCCGACTCGCACTTGGCCGGTTTTTTCATGATACATTATCTTTAGAAGCACTAGAACTCTCAAAAGATGCTCAAAATTACGCTGTCAACAGAGGCCTAGTGTACAAATAACAATGGCGAAATCATAGCTGAATTAAATTTGAGCGTCAGAAAGTGAGTTATAGCGGCAACAGAATCACGGTTCATAAAATACAGCCTGGTGACAGACGGACAGTCGAGTATTAGTAATAGGGTCCCATTTTTAACCTTCGGGTACGGAACCCTAAAAACGGATTCATCCAAACAAATAATCGTAAATAAGAATGGAATACGAGTGACTACACAAACGCCTAACGCGGCAAATTGACATTTGCACATCCGCATTCGACACACAATCACCCAGTACCTATGCAGCTGTTAGTGCTATTATCACAGTAACATAATTGCTAGTTGATAAGACAAATTGTAACATATAGTTGAACTAGACATGAGGTCTTATCTATAAATTCTTTTTAGCAATCTGTAAGAGCATATTTTTGTGCACTGCACTGGCAATACCAAAACTGCCAAAAATGGGGCGGACCCGGGCCAATTGACAATCGAAAAGCAGAAATGAAAGATCTGACTGATGGTTATTTCCTTGATTTTTCTCTAAGAAACTTCAATAAGTTTATACAACACTAGTTTTATTGCGATTATCTTTGAAGTTTTTCTCACGACTTCGCTACCGTAGCAACGGCAAAGGATCTCAGCTCAGCAATAGTGTAGTAAAAAACTAATCGTAGCAAGATTAGGTATTCCACCTCCTTACTAATGAACAAACAATTTATACCTCCTACACAATATTGTCTAGATCAGGGGTCACCAATTACCTACTTTCATTTGGGGTCCATTACTTAAAAATAATTTATGAACGTCGCGGTCCGTAAGGTTTAAAGCTAACTGTCCCCCCCCCTCCTCCTCCACAAATTATAGATTTTTGCCTTGAACTATCCGTCCAAATGGTCCCGATACTCCCGCCCTTGCCCTAACCAGACAGTAAAGATAAAGCGCGGTTTAATTGATTTAATTACGAAAACACACAATTTACCCAAGTAAATTATATCACAAATAGGATCTGGATCCGGATCGCCGACCTATTTGGTCTAGAATAGTCTAGATAATACTTTTAAAAGCCTGAAACAATCCAGACTTATACTAAAGATTACCTAATTGATCTAAGCAAAACCTTGACCATTAATTAATCTTAGCTGAGAAGACAAATTTATCAGACATAATAGTCTTGTGGTCATTCAAATATATTATTACTACGCCGTTTTATGAAGATAATATTGATGAATTAAAAAAAAAACAGTGTAGTCAAAGGCTGTTTTGATCATTTCCATTTTCTGTAAATATACCACACCTATTGTAGAATTACAAGCGTTCATAATGCACACATCATGTGCAGGATTTTATTTACTAATCGTTTAGTGTTATTCCTGATTATGAATGCATGATATCAATAATATTTTTATTCAAAATACCATTTGATTAGACACATGTACCTAACAGAAATGTCAAAATTATAAATAAGAAAATCAAGCTTGTATTTGAAAATATTGAACAAGGAGAGTATGAATTTAGTGTAGTACCTAGTTATCATATTACCCTTGAGTGCCCGAAACATGGACCCACGCGAGACACAACCAGTTAAAACCATCAATTAACTAGTTTTGCTCTGGTTTCGCTTCCATGGCCTATACAGCAGGATCCATGCATTTTACTGGTAAAAAAGTGGTGTATGCCACTCAGCAATAAGTGTATAGCTTTGTCTCAGTCAAATGAAATCAGTATTTCCAGAAACAAACTTTTACAAACAAATAATATATACAAACGACGATTTTGCCTCTTTATAATATCAGTTTTGCGTATTTTCCTGGTAACAACATCATCTCATTAAAGAACATGATTTATCAAAATAACAACAATAAAATATTATAGACCAAGGATGTTTTTCCTTTGAACTCTTACCTCATTATAAAAGAAATGTATGGTGTGATTGTTGAGCTTCAAACTGAGCGTCTTGAGGAAAGATATGTAGTATGCCATCACCTCCTCGTCAGAGAAGTCAAATTTGTGCACTATTATTGAGTTCACGTGGTTATTACTCAGCAAATAATCTGTAACAAGTATGAGGCTCTTATAACATTAACATCACTTCACATCTATATTCCATGAAGGGTTAGGCAGATGTGCACCGGGAATTCCCCTCTTGGCATAAATATTTTACGTCATAATATTGTTTGGCTTAGCGTTTTCGCATAACTTTTATTATAGTCCCCGGCATGTAAGTTGGCAAGGTTTTGGCGTAGTTGGGATAAGTTTGCGCATATTGCGCGATCTGATCAACCACAACATAGAGCGAACGAAACGTGGGCGCGACGCGATTGGCCAGTCGATCCTTGTGTCAACTCACCAACCAATCGCGTGCTCGAAACTTCCGACGCGCCCCGCTTCACTACCAAAGAGACCTAAAAAACGACTTCTGCACATCTAACGAATTTTGCCAACTTACGTGCCGGGGATTAATATTATAGCATAATAATACTTTGGCATAATGCAAAGGTTAGCATAAAGGTTATTTGGTCTAATTTGGTTTGGCATAATTTGGAGTTGAATACATTTTTAAGGCATTTTAGTTTACGGCGCGGCGGGCGTGTGGTCCTTGGGTAAAAATACAAAAGCCTACAATATTTTAATTCAACCAGACCGTATATAGTTAGGTACTTTTGAATTGTCGAACAAAAGATGAATGTTGTTGCACATTAGCAAGCGTCAGTAGGTCTATATGTAGAAGAATGTGCAAGTAAATGCACAGACACTGTTTTCCATCAGTTTTAATTACAAGTATTAAATACTTTTTTTTACACACATACGTTTGTTTTTATTAATAGAACATTATGTGCAAATATCATTATACGTTTATAACATTATGCTTTTAATAATTATGTCATTATTATTATGCCAACAGTATGTATAGCAATAAACATTATGTGCAAATATCATTATACGTTTATAACATTATGCTTTTAATAATTATGTCATTATTATTATGCCAACAGTATGTATAGCAATAAACATTATGTGCAAATATCATTATACGTTTATAACATTATGCTTTTAAAAATTATGTCATTATTATTATGCCAACAGTATGTATAGCAATAAACATTATGTGACAGAACATTTACGCCTAATAAAGTTGTCAAAAAATGAAAGGCCCGTTTTGACAGCTATAATACATAATAATAATTAAACTTGATGCTTGCGAATGATACTCGTTGTTATAGTGTATGGGTAACATAGTTATTAATTAGGATTATGAATTTGATTGTTCAATTTCTTACGTAGAAAGTTATTGCGGCATGTAAAATGAGAAACGTCAACGTCAGCGGACTTCTTAGATTGTGACGACTTTAATAATATGCGTAGTGATCATTATGCTGAATTTCGTTATGCCAATGTAAATTATTACAATAATTGTATGCTTATTATTAGTAAAACATGTGCACCCATAGCACACCCGCCACACACACACACACATGTGCACATTTCACCAGTTGTTTAAGTTCCACATAATAGGGAGCGGGTTTTATTGCCATCAAATAAATGTTCAGATTCCAGGCTGCTACTGAGAGATGCCAGATGAAAAAACCGGCCAAGTGCGAGTGGACTCGCGCACGAAGGGTTCCATACCCAGGGGGGTGTCAACTATGCATGTATGTACACCCTTTAATTTCCAACTTTTTTTTTTCTAATTTTCCTTTATTTGTGCTGTAACCTTACTTTTTGCCAAATTTCGAGATTCTAGCTCGACGGGAACTACCATATAGGTTATCGACCCAAAACCTATAGGATACTTCCGGTTGACCTATAATTGTCAATTTTGGTTTAAAGCAAGGTCTTACAGCACAAGTAAAGGGAAAAAAAAACGGATAATATAAAAAAGTTGAACATTAAGATATGTTTTGGTACATACAAGTTTTCGCGAAAATCTAAATTTGCACATATATTTTGATCGTGTTGACTCAGGACCTTGATTTTTATACACCTAATAGGGACTATAGACCTAAGTTTCTGGCATAAATTTCAACTTGCTAGGTCCACTCTTTCCTGAGAAAATCGGTTAGTGACACACGGACAGACGGACAAGAGAGTGATCTCATAAGGGTTACTTTTTTTACTTCATTTGAGGTACGGAACTCTAAAAACCCAATAATAATTTGCCGAACCTGGGCATCGAACCCAGGAACTTATGCTTAGCGGTAGCACTTGCGACCACTAGACCAAGGAGACAGTGTAATATAATAATAGCAAAGCAAAGTGCCTCTTAATATATAATGCCTGATTTAGATTACCTGCGAACAATACGCCGAATAATTTGTGCACGAATACGACCACGCTTTACCCGTTTATATATTCGTCTATATTCAGTGATTCTTTTCGTTACTTTATCAATATATATTTATATAGGTATGTATTATAATATGTATAAAATATATATATGTAACATACGTATATTAAGCAGCTTATTATTATTAGTTTTTTTTGTTGTTGTTTGCATTCCATAGTTTAAACAATGCACCTGCCATGTTATCTCTTCACCATCCTTGGTTGACTGGTAGAGAATGCCTAAGGTATTAAGTCCGCCTTTGTACCGTTGTGCATGTAGTTTAAATAAACATAGAAACACATGGATAACGTGCGACTGGCTGCTACGGATTTCTTTTTTTTAATGTTTATCGAGTTATTATTACTAAACACCGCCATCAGCGAATAATTTTTTTCTTTAATTTTGCGATGGGTACGTTCAAAATTGTCATTATACGGATCCAAGCATCATTAATGGCTTTTTTATATTTGTGCAACCGATGTTTAAGATCCCATTTCACAGATTGTCCGCTAAATTTCTATAAACTTTAAAATATTCTCGTTCGTCCAACCCATCGCAAAAAATAAACCGCTTGAAACAACCGCTCGTGACAAAGTTCAGAGCTAGTATAATTAAAATATCAGTATTATTTAGTATGTGTTCATGAGTCAATTGAACAATGACGAATATGTAAACACCGCGCACGAATACATACGAATAATCTTTTGATACGCGTCAAAAAACCGACACGGCACAAAGAACAGACGAGTATTCGTGGCGATTACCGAATACACACGAATATGGTGGTTACATACTCGTTTTCGCACCTATTCGTCTGTACTCAGCGAGTATCTAAATAAGGCATAAAAATAGGATATTCCATCATTGTTTTGATGATTATTTTGGTTTCCGTTGATTTTTCCTTCACTCACTAGCAACATTTTTAGACTACATTCTTTAGTAATGTTAATGCCATTATATATTGATGACCCATTACTAGTAGTACATACTAAACACCTTGTTTTTTTTTACTAATTGATTTTTCTTCCAGTTTCTCAATATTGGTTTTGTATGTATGCTGTTATCTTAGTATACATTTATATATATTATTTTTATATTTTTTTTCTCTATTTTTCCTTTCATTTAGTTGCACTTGCCTAATTTATCTCTGCACCACCCAAAGGTCTACTGGTAGAAAATGCCTAAGGCATTAAGTCCGTCTTGGTACTTGTGCACAAAGTTTAGTTAAACGTAAGTTTAGTTAAACAACTTGACCTTTACCTGTTTTTTTTAATAAGAAGCCTGATGTTGAAATCAATCATTCAACATCTAGGTAGGTAGTTCAATTGACTGTTACTTACAAATATGGCAAAAATAAATTTCCAAAGCAAAACAATTAAATTAATACCAAAACAATGTTTAACAAAATGTTGTGTTTATATGTTCAATACACATTATAAACCCAAAACATTGTGGTCAAGAAAAAATATACCTACAAATTATTATTAAATAACTTACACAGGGATGTTTCATTTCTGATATTCTCGAACAGTATATTAAGTGTTTGTAACAGCTGCACACAAACATACGACGATCCTCCACACTTCTGTCTCATGATCTTCAAGAAGTATGACAGCATATTCTTCTCCAAAAAGAAACTGAAAAGTGAAGAGTAATTTATTATTATTATTATTATTATATACTTTATTGTACACCACAAAAATACAAACATACAGAACAATCATTTTTAAAAACAAAGTGTACAATGGGCGGTCTTATCGCACAGGGCAATCTCTTACAGACAACCTTTGGATGGACTAAAACGATAGGAGAAGAATTTAGGGCTGTCAGTGTACAATGATCATAAATAATATTACTTACTTATACATAATAACATAAAATACATAAATACCCAATATAAAAAATATCTAATATACTAATAAATATCGAATATATGACAGAGAAAGGAAAAGACTAAAAATTATAGTGAAAGGTAATGCTCCTTTACCATTTTCTTAAACGTTGGCAGTGTTTGAGCACGTCTTATTTCTATAGGTAATACATTCCACAACCGAACTGCTTGAATCGTAAAAGATTTGTCGAAGAAGGAAGTGGAATGCATACGAACACTCAATTTTAAATTCTCCGATGATCTCAAGGACTTAGAATGGGTGTCACAGAGGAACTGAAAACGTTCTTTAAGATAAAAAGGGGTAAAAGGATTAAAAAGCACATTATAAAGCAAAGAGAGTATGTGTGTATTCCGGCGAAGGCGAATAGGAAGCCATTTGAGCTTAGTACGAAATTCAGAAACGTGATCATATTTGCGCAAGCCAAATATAAACCTAATACAGAGATTTTGAAGTCGCTCAAGCTTATCCAATTGGTCTTGGGTGAGATCAAGATAGCTGGCATCAGCATAGTCCAGGATAGGGAGAAGAAGAGATTGTGCTATCGCAATTTTAGTGGTGATGGGAAGAAAATTACGAAGACGCCTCAGGGAGCCCGCAGAAGCAAACAGTTTACGACTAACTTCCTGCAGTTGTTTGGTCCAGGCAAGAGTGCTGTCGATATAAATCCCCAAGTTCTTCACAGTGTTAGCTATAGGAATAATGGTGTTGTTGAAAGAAACCTGGGGAAGCGTCGACCAATCAATTTTAGGAACAGTCCGGGAACTACCAACAACCGTCACCTGAGTCTTCGCGGGATTAATCTTCAGTCCAAACTGAGCACTCCAGTCACCTATTCGAGCCAGGTCTATATTAATCGTCTCAATGGCATCTCCTAACTCTCTAAGAGGGGCTTGGGTATAAATCTGGAGATCATCAGCATATAGGTGGTAGAAAGAAGAAAGTCGTTGAGAGATAGCATTAATAAAGAGTGCGAAAAGAAGAGGAGATAAAACGCCACCTTGCGGCACACCGGCAGAGGTGTGACACCAAGAAGAGAAATATTCGTCAGTGCAAATACGCTGCCGGCGGCCAAACAGGTAACTACGAAACCAGTCAATTACCGGAGGAGATATGTTAAAAGAGCTTAAGACGCCAAGCAAAATGTCGAAGTCAACGGTATTGAAGGCATTGCTAAAATCAAGCAGAGCAAGTACCGTTAACTTTCCCACTTCCATGCCCGACCTGATATCGTCCGTAATGTGTACAAGTGCTGAGGTAGTGCTGTGTCCGCGTCGAAAACCAGACTGGAAAGGATTTAGCAGATTTTGTTTGATAAGGAACGTGCTAAGTTGATCGTGGACAAGTTTTTCAAGGACTTTGGATAGGAAAGGAAGAATAGAAATGGGACGATAGTCAGAAAAAGATTCAGGATGAGATTTTTTGGGTAAAGGAATAATTTGGGCATCTTTCCAGGATTGTGGGAAGACACCACTGGAAATAGAGAAATTGAGGATATAAAGGAAGACAGGGGTAATGTTATCAAGGATGGGGATGATCATATTACGGCTGACACAGTCACTACCAACAGCGTTGGATGTAATCGATACAATACTCTTTTTAACATCACAGGCAGTCAATTGACTAAAGACAAAAGGAGAATAATCAGGTATCGGAAGATTTGAAAGATAACTAAGCGTAGTTGCTTTGGTGGCCCTATCCAATACGGGCGAAGTAGAAAAATGACTGTTAAGTAAGTTGAAGTCCAAGTCTTTAGGAACCGTGTCATGAGTCTTTTTTCCGATACCTAATGATTTGAGAAATTTCCAGACTTTGGCTGGATCACCGCCTTGAACAGAATTATGGATATGTTGGCGTTGTGCGTTCCTACACACCTTGCTGCATTGGTTCCTTATTGAGACGTATTTTTCCCTGTTGACGTCGTTGGGCCGAATTTTAAGCTTAAACTTCGCAGCTGCCTTTTTGGCTAGTAAAACTTTAATTTCACTAGTCAACCATGGCGCTGGAAGATGTTTAACCCTTACAGCTCGAATAGGTGCATGTGCGTCGTAAAGCTGAATGAGGGTAGACGTCAAGATATCAACTTGTTCGTCGACGGACGAGGATGTGACCAGCGGAGTCCAGTCAATGTTACTGGCGTCCTTTCGCAGACGATCAACGTCCATGGCATCAAAATTGCGAAGCAGAAGAGTTTTGAACTTATGCTTAGGAGGTCGAATTTTATAGGAAGTGTAAATTAGATCATGATAGGAAAATGCGTCGGCAGAACATTGACCATGTTTAGCGACGTTATCGAAGGATGAGACAATAATAAGATCAAGAAGCGAGGGGACAGAGTTAGGAAAATGGTGAGTGGCACCAAGATCAAGAATAGAAAGATTGGTAGATTCGACAATATGACGAAGAGAAGAAGAGCGGGAATCTTGTTTAAGGAGGCATGTATTAAAGTCGCCCATTATGATACTGTGACTGTAAGAGGGGATAAAATGTTCTAAAATACGTTCGAAAGAAGAGAAGAAATTAATTCTAAGAGAGGGACAGTAGTAAACCCCTAGGAGAATCTTAGTATGATGTAATTCAACTTCCAAGAAAAGATGTTCACCAGCGTTCGGCGGGGGCGGCTGTGTGGACATGTTAATTATGGAAAAAGGAATATAATTACGAAGATATATGGCCACCCCGCCACCACCACCGACCACGCGATCATTCCTGATAAGTTGAAATCCAGGTAGGGAGTAGGAGGAAGAGGGAAGACAGGGTTTTAACCATGATTCGGAAACAAGAATCGCATGAATATTCTTACAGTCAAAGCTTGCCAGCATATCGGGGAAGTGGGCCGGAATACTCTGGGCATTTATGTGGACTGCATTAAAGTTCCTGGAGACACCGGAAAAAAGAGAAACTAGAGTGTCGGCTAAGAAAGGAGCATCACTATCCAACGAATTAAACGAATCAGTGTCACTGCTAGGACTGAGCATAAATATAAAATATAAAAATAAATATTAATACCAAAAAAATAAATAAAAACTACGCGATTAATAATTTTCCGTCCACCTGCCGGTTGTACTTAACACGAGAGAAAAATAACATAACACATAATTTAATACTGTAGTCCAGGCAATCCAGGTATATAATATAACAGGTTTAATATCAAGGCAAATTAAAATAAATGAAAAATTACTACCGTGTAACAGAACAAAATAAAAATGTTGAGGAATGACAATTGTCATTGCAGTGGAAAGGAACGCAAACATTAATTGACAGTTTGTGACATTGACAATTTGACATGACATGTCACATGACATTGACGAAATGAAAACAAATAATAAAAAAACTTATGGACGGTATAAAAACAAACGAGAAATTATATAAGAATTGCGAGTTATAGGAAAATATAGTTAATTGTAGAAATACCTACTGGAAAACATAATACATAATTGATACCTGGACCACTAAAAGAATCATATTTGTAGACCAACAAAATAATCTATTATAAGATTGCTATTGAATATATGTAGCTCTATATTAATTAAATAAATGACTTACAAAAACAAAGTGACAAAATATGACTATGGGCACCGGCAGGCCTATTTTCTGGTGGGTGCTGATCACCCCACCTCTCCCCGGATCTCTATTGCCCGTTTGTACAGAGATAGAACTATGTCGAATTATGGTATTAGTTAGAAGTATTCGTTATCTTCAAAATTTTGAGAAATGAAGAAGGAGAATTGAAGAGCGCTCTTAAAAATTTTAGTACATCACCAAAGATTTTTAAATGTTATTTAGGATATGATTGGATAGGCATTTGGTCCGTTGTGCATGCAGGCTTCCTCTCTGTGAGAGGCAATGGGTCATAAGCCATGTAGTGTGGTGGATGTCACATGTCTTCGAATTTTTGGTTCTAAGACATGCCGGTTTCTAGACGATGTTTTCCTTTACCGTTTTGAGAGAAGTGGTGATGAAATAGCAGCTGCATGGATTCGAACCCACGTCCTACAACTTGTAAGTCGTGGCCGTTGCCACTGGGCCACCACTGTTCTTCCTAATTGTTGTTTATATTATGATGGTAGCCAGAGGGGTGCAAGTGCACTCCCTGGCACCACTCCCTGTGCGCCTTAATACAGCAACAAGTATTAAGAAGGAGAACAAAACAGGTAGTAACATACATAATGGGCTACAAATCACAAAACCTGTATTGCAACTTGTGCAATAGATTCTTATTTCAAAATAGTCATTTGATAATGATAATGGTACTTATGCACTTTGTTCTAGCTATTGTCAATTTAACCAGGGATGTAATAGAGTCAAAAGCATGTAGGACAGAATACTTGGAATACATACAAGCATGTAGGACAGAATGGAATACAGTATGTATTCCAAGTATTCTGTCCTACATGCTTTTCACTTTGTATGACTGAGCACTTGATCAAAAATGTGGCACCTAATTATATGTATAACATAAGGATGATTGAATAGGCCATCAAAAGTATTAAGATCATTTTAAGAGTATATTTAGAAAACCTTGAATTAGTTGTTTATATCATAAAGTATTAACTTAACACTCACATTTTTGCATTAATGTGTTGTCCAATTAATCATGCATTGTTTACAAATAATGAATACCAAATTAACACAAATGTATACTTACTCAAAAACGGAGCTGTCATTCTGGTCACCCCATATCAATATCTCTGCTATACACCTGAGCGACTCCACCAAGGTGCCCCGATTACTTTCGGATACTGTTGTGTTTTTACAAAGAATATTATGTAAATACTTCAATCTTTCTAAGGAATGAGGGTTTTTGGGACGCCCCCACGAGGCGCCGAACCAACTCCTGCTACGAAACATGACGGCACTAGTATCCTTTACACTTGATCAACGAAAACAACACACTTTTTCATTTTTTTTTAGTTCATTCAAGCACGTCGTCACACTAAACCATTAGCACCATGTTCTCTTTTTAATTTGATTTATTATATTGATCACTTTACTATGACATTGCGTTACACGCGTTAACTTCGGACTGTATTGTATTGAAAAATGTGCAATATACTGATTAATTGTATTAATTTTGTAATTTATTACTCGAACGAACCTACGATTTACTTGGCGAACGTAAATAAGTGACAGTTTCTGGTTGTGCTGGAATTGACAAATAGAGTTTCGTTTAGTTTCACCGCAGTCTGTCTCTAAAAAAAATTTATAAAACTTTTTGAAAAACATGGACTGTTTTTCTAGACATGCTTTTATTATTGGATAATAAAAAAAAAGTTAACCTTTATAATACGTTAATGAACTACCTTCGCCTATGTTAAAATCATCTTGATTGATTGTCTTTGTAAGAACCTCCTTAATTGTCTATGATTTATACCTGTCTCTGTCTTTCAACAGCGCGCGTCCTCTTCTAACCGTGGAAGATGCAGGCGGAACCATACTTAAGTGGCGTGGCGTGTCGTGGCGCGGGATCCACCAATCAAACGTCGACGGTGATCCTTTGTCACCTTTGTTGTTTAACATTGTTACTATGAATATATGTAAAAACACTAAAAACATTACAAATGTCAATATATCCCAATATGCCGATGATTTTGTTTTATATAAGTCTATAGAGGCTAGGAATTCTGGGGATGTTATACGATGTTTTAGAGAGTCCTTACAGATCGTGATAGGATTGCTTGGGCAGGTGAAACAAAAAAAAAAAGAATCTAAGTGTTGGAACCTTTTGATCGTGGTGGAGAGGAGTTTAGGTAAATGAAAGTCTGACGTTCAAGGTGACTGTCTATTATTGATTACCAGGAAATATTGTATACAGTGCACTCCTTATACTAAGTTATACAGACGCGAGTTAATGCCACGGCGTGGGGAGGACGACTGACTGGCCGCTAAACTATATGCGCGGGGAACATTCTGTTTTGCCTTGTTAGCATTTCTGTTACCTGTAGTTCCTACATACCTCCCCCCTTTACAAAATAAAAAAAATATATTATTTTTTTTATTTTATAACATAATCGCTGCCATTACAATGAAATGAAATGTAATCATCTACTCATAGTTGGCTGGCGTTTGTCTTGCCCACGTGTGCATACATACATTGTTATAGTTATATTTTATTACGTTACCGAGAATTGTTATCGGTAGTCTTACATGTAATACAATATATTGTTTATACATACCATGGTTTTTTATTTTAACTTTCGATACATTGTTAGCGTTAATATTATTTTATTTTCTAAGCACACTACAATTTTTATAGACAGATTTTTACCACTAAGGTATTGGGTATTGACAATAATACCTTACTTACTTTTAATATTCTATGTTACTGTTACACTAAGTCACTAATTATTCACTGATGGATTCACTGTGCCTTTTTTTCATTATTAATACTAAAGTTACACTGTAATCACGCATATGAAGCTTGCGGTATGGTGGACTGCGGGGCTGTTGCGCCTGCAGGCAACACAGTTGTCAATTCCTTCCTTATCCATTTCTTTGCACGGGAACAACATTGTTTGCCACATAGACAAATACACAATATCAGTAGGGCGATACCGATCACCATTATGACTATGCCGAACGTTTCTAGCTGCCTCTCCATGTCTCCGACATGTTTTGCATTATTTGCTCCTTGTTGAGCAATTATGACTTGATCATTTTTAGTGTTATAATTTCCCATTGTGAAGACTATTGAAATATGTTTTTTCCACAACTGGATGTTAGTTATTTATTGACTTATCAACACACAAAAATTGGCACAATGATTTCTACATCAATTAGCCTATGGCAACAAAAATCGCACTGGTAGCTTTACACGTCGACCACTGCGCGTGGTATGTCCCATAAGCGGAAGCGATTTATCTTCTGACACGTTCGTATTGTCGTTTTCTATACATTTTTGCAAACAGTCATCCTCAATATTTTGATCGTTATCTTGTAACATGTATGCTGGTTTTAGTCTGTCTATTGATAAATCGCTTTCTCTATTAGGTAACTTAACTCTAAAAACCTTATCATTTCTACTTAAAACTTTATATGGGCCATCATAGGTAGGACAAAGTGATTTTTTTATCATCTCGTTTCTTACAAAAACGTGTGTACATGTCTTTAAGTCTTTACTAACAAATATATTTCGTGAATCGCTTTTCGCTCTTGACGGAGGCCGCAACTTGTTTATTGCTTGCCGAAGCTGTCCTACATAAGTGCTCGGTTCGTTAACCTGTTGGTCGTGCACGTGGAAAAAATCCCCTGGCAACCTGACGGTTTCACCATATACCATCTCTGCCGCACTAAAACCCGAGTCACTTCGGCAGGCCGCGCGAAGTCCCAACATAACCGTTTGCAGTTCGTCTACCCAATCTAAACTACCTGTCAAACGTGCGGTTAATGCGTTTTTCAACGAGCGATGCCACCTTTCTACTAACCCGTTACTCTGAGGGTGGTATGGGGTTGTCCTAACTCGTTGTATGCCTAATAATCTCATAAGACTGTTAAAAAGGTCGCTTTCAAATTGCCTACCCTGGTCTGTCGTTATTCTATGTGGGCAACCAAATCTGCATATCCAATGCTCGTAAATAACCCTAGAGACCGTATCAGCCGAAATGTCTGAAACTGGTATTGCTTCAGGCCAACGCGTGAAACGATCTATCATGGTTATACAATAACGATGTCCATGCTGTGACGTGGGCAAAGGGCCTACGATATCTGCGTGAAGATGTTCAAACCTGCTACATGGCGGAAAACTACCTAAATCCGAAATTGTGTGCCTCGTTACTTTCGCTTTTTGACACCGAATACATGCTCTCGTCCATTCGTTAATATCTTTATTCATTCCTGGCCAAAAGTACCTCTGTGCAATCATCTTCCGCGTTGTGCGAACGCCAGGATGACTAATGTTATGAATGTTTTCATACGCCACTTTCCTAAATTTCCCTGTAAGGTAAGGTCTGGCATTACCTGTTGATACTTCGCAATATATCTGTTGATTACTTTCCGGCATAACTATGTGTCTAAATGCCAATCTACTGCTGACGTCTCGTTTTACTGTAACGCGATCGCGCACCTGCGCATGAGCTAATTCGCTGTAATCGAGCACCGTTGGACAAACAATAGACTCGACGCGTGATAAGGCGTCCGCAACGGTATTTTCTGGGCCTTTTACATACTGTATGTCGCTTGTAAACTCGCTAATATACAATAATTGTCTGGCTCTCCTTGGAATTTCCTTATCGTTTCCTACCTTAGTAAACGCGTACATTAGGGGTTTATGATCTGTGTAAATGGTAACTTGTCGCCCCTCTATCAAGTTACGGAAATGAACCATGGCCATGTAAATTGCAGATAACTCTTTGTCATAGGTACTATACTTCTTTTGTGCCTCTGACAGTTGCTTCGAGAAGTAGCCTACTGGTCTCCATTGCCCGCTTATCTTTTGTTGTAGTACTGCACCTACGCATGTGTCTGACGCGTCCGTCATGATTGACAAAGGCGCGTCCACGCTTGGGTGAAACAATGTTGTTGCTTTTTGTAAGGCTATTTTACATTGTTCGAAAGCTTCTATACTTTGGTTATTCCATGCTATTTTTGTCTTATCCTTTTTCTTTGCATTGTGTAAATACTTATTAAGTTCTGCTTGATACTCTACAGCGTGTGGTAAATGAGACCTATAAAAATTGACCATACCTAAGAAACGACGGAGTTGTTCTACTGTATCCGGCCTTGGGTAGTCTGTAATCGCCTTAACTTTATCTGGCAATGGTTTAATTCCGTCCTGTGTTACCTCGAATCCCAGAAATTCTACTCTAGATTGTCCAAAATTGCTTTTGCTTAGATTTATAGTTATACCAACCTCGCTGAAGCGTTTAAACAGTTTATGAAGATGCTCCTTATGAATATCTTCGTTGTCCGACGCCACGATGACATCATCTATGTAACAAAAAAGTGCTGACTTACCATTTTCGTTCTTTATGCGTTCTATACCTCTGAGTACATGTTGATCCATGAACCTCTGAAAGGTTTGCGCTGCATTCCTCAAACCGAACGTCATGCGCGGGAACTCCCAGAGTCCGAAAGGTGTTGCTATGGCAGTTTTTTCTATATCTTCTGGTGCAACGGCTATATTATGATAGGCTCTATTTAAATCTAGTCGCGAGAACCAAGTCTTACCTGATAATATATACGTGAAGTCACTAACTCTAGGTATAGGATAACGGTCCGGCTTTGTTATGGCATTTAATGCTCTATAATCTCCGCACGGGCGCAGTTGCCCATCTTTTTTAGGGACAACGTGTAGTGGACTAGCCCACTCTCCCTGTGAAGGCCTACATATGCCTAATTCGTTCATTAATTGGAATTCTTCTTTTACTTTATTATAACGGTCCGGCGGTAGCGGCCTTGGACGCGCGTGTACCGGGGGACCATTTGTTATGATGTGATGCACTACCGCGTGTGCTGGTGGTTCTTTAAACGACATTGGTTTGGTAATGTCTGCGTATTGTTCCAGCAATTCACGGTAGGGATTATCATCTTGTATACTTTTGACTGACGCTTCATCATACCGTATGATTGACCCATTTGACCTTAAATTCGTTACACTATCTATTAGCCTTTTATTATGTAAATCTACAATTAATTTGTGCGACTCAATAAAGTCTGCACCTAAGATTGCTTGCTTGACGTCACTAACAATAAATGTCCATCTAAAAACTCTGCGCAAGCCTAAATTTAGCTCTAGGGATTTTACACCGTATGTTTTAATTTCTGTATTATTTGCAGCGTACAGCCTATAACCGCTTTCAGAACGCACACAATTTTTAACACTACTCACCGGTAAAACGGAGACATTTGCACCTGTGTCCACAAGGAAATTGATTCTTGACTGCCGGTCTTTTACGCACAAACGATGGTTCCCTGTTGGGGTAACGCAATCTCCCACCGAACAAGATTGCACCGCCTTCAGTTTCCCGAAGTCGAGTTCTCCTTCCAGTTGCATGGTTTCGTACATTTCTTTGCCGCTCTTCCGTACTCATAATGGTAGCTACATAGCCAGTCTGGACTCTCTGGAGTGCGGCGTGGTCCTCTTGACCTTGCCTGTGATCTGCGCCAGTTTCCACGCTGTACGCGTCCCCTACTACGCCCGCGTATCTCATCCACTTCTCTCCGTAGTTCCTTTAATTCAGTAGTCAATCCGCTCATTAGAGTCGCTATGTCGGGCGTTGCTGACGACGATGTCGAAGAAATGGTGGCTACTTCTCCGCTTTTCAGATTCTCCATGACCTTGTCTGCCATTTCAGCTAGTTTGTCTATTTTTTGGTCCTGACATACCGACAAAACTGCCTTTAAGGATCCAGGCAATCGTGAAATCCACAAACGCTGTAAGGTCTCTGCTGATATCTCTGTATTTTGCGCCAGCTCGGACATACGTCGTAGCAGATGGGAAGGGCGTTGAGACCCTAAGTCCATTTCACTAACCAACTTTTGAAATTGTCTTTCAGCACTCTCCTCATAGGCCGCCAACAGCCTGTTCTTCAACGTACCATACTTGTTATCGGTCGGGGGTTTAAAAATCAAATCGCTAACCTGTTGTAAAGCGTCTCTGGTCAGTTTTGATATCACCAAATGAAATTTTGCTGCATCCCCTTGCTTCTGTGGTTCCATGGCGGACTCGAACTGTGCGAACCACATCCGTGGCATATCGGTCCAAAACGTCGGCATCCTGTCCGCGACATTGATGCTATCCAGTCGGCCTGACGGTGATGGTGCTGGCTGGCTCATCTTGTGGAACCCTTAAAATGCCCGCCGATAGGTCCCGAGTCGACGGGGAGTCGTCTTCCGCGCGTGCGCACTTTATCACTTTACTGCTTACCGTTCGTTCACTTTTACACCCTGTCCGTTTTTATTTTCTCACAACCACGTCTCTTAGATCACGTCGGGGTCACCAATGTTGGAACCTTTTGATCGTGGTGGAGAGGAGTTTAGGTAAATGAAAGTCTGACGTTCAAGGTGACTGTCTATTATTGATTACCAGGAAATATTGTATACAGTGCACTCCTTATACTAAGTTATACAGACGCGAGTTAATGCCACGGCGTGGGGAGGACGACTGACTGGCCGCTAAACTATATGCGCGGGGAACATTCTGTTTTGCCTTGTTAGCATTTCTGTTACCTGTAGTTCCTACACTAAGCAAAAGTTGTGTATGTTTTATAAAACAAGAAAGAAATACAATATTTATATACATGTAAATACAATACAAATTAAGTTTTACAATAACATTAAATATCTAGGCCTGTGGTTGGATAGCAAGCTGCGGTGGGGGGCGTATATTAATGAGACTTGTGAAAAAGCATACAAGTTTTTAAATATTTTGAAAACCTTAGCGGGAAAGTCGTGGGGAGTACATCCAAAGCATTTGCGCAGACTTTATATCTCATTAATTAGAAGTAGATTAGATTACGGTGGATTTCTATAAGGCAATAGTGTCAAAAGTCATTAAGGAAAAACTGAGGGTGTTACAGAATAGAGCTCTTAGGATATGATATATAGATTATCTATGCCTGTGTCTACCGATCTTATAGTGGTGATCTGGAGACAACCAGGATCACACAGTACCTGAGTGAGGTGGCAACGGTACACTTCCGCCCAATTAGTGTTACTGGGGGCCCACCATCAGGAGCGGGTCGCCCTGCACTACCACTACTGCTGAGACCCGACGGGTCACTGGCCCACTCCGCTGAGAACAAGGCAAACTTGTTTGCCACCCTTTTTTGCGGAATCTTCGCGTCTGAACTCTGATGGCGCGCGGCCCCCTCCGTCTCCTGTTAGATGTGGGACGATTAAGTCGGATATTCGCATCCATCAGAGAGAGGTCTGTAGGTTGTTGCATAAACTTGACTTGAACAAAACTAGTGGCCCCGACGGGATACCGGCGATCGTACTAAAAACTTGTGCGCCTGAATTGTCTCCGATCCTGACACGCCTATATCGCGATTCGATAGTGACTGGAAAGGCGCCGAAGGCTTGGAAGCAAGCTAATGTTCAGCCCGTGCCCAAAAAGGGTAGTAGGGCTGATCCGGCCAACTACAGAACTATCTCGGTAACGTCCATTCTCTGTAAGAATATGGAACGTGTGCTGAACATTAAGCTCCTGGCATACCTAGAAGACAACGTGACATCCTCAGTGACCGCCAATACGGCTTCCGCCGGAATAGGTCAACTGGGGATCTTCTAGCGTATGCCATTCACGTCTGGAGTGAGGCCATCGAGAGGCACGGGGAAGCGCTTGCTGTCTCCCTCGACATCTCGAACGCTTTCGACAGGGTCTGGCATGAGAGCCTTATTGGTAAGCTTCCTTCCTTCGGTCTGCCTAGTGGTCTGTGTGACTAGATTGCTGACTTCCTGAGAGATCGGTCCATTCGAGTGGTTATCGATGGCTGCTCGTCCGGTCAGTTAGGTATTAACGCCGGAGTCTCTCAGGGGTCGGTGCTCGGCTACACTGTTTTTGCTGCACATTAATGACCTGCTAAAACCCTGAACCTTTGGGTACGCAGAGGACAGCACGGTTGCTGAGAGATTCGTGTACGGCGCACGGGCTACTGGGCCTGAGATCCGCAGCCGAATTGCGTAAGTGAATTCGGTAAAATAAACAGTTTGGAACCTTCACAAACTCGACTTTTCGTACCTATTGCATATTAAACTCTGAAAAGGAAAGGAGATGAATCTTTCCATGACCAATATTTTGACGTAGAATTGATTGTAAAGAATAGTTTTTTTTTCAGTTTTAAGGAACCATTATACATTTTTAATTATAAGCATAAGAAGACCATTAGTTGTTAGTAAAACAAAACTAAATTATGTCCTAATTATTTGGAAATAAATCAGCAGGAGGATGATCGTACTCTTTCCAAATTAGTTTCGCAATACCGAAAAAGTTGAAAGAAATGATTTGAGACAAGTCTTTGAAGGTTCCAAACTATTTCCTTTGCCGAATTCACTTACGCAATTCAGCTTCCGGTCTCTCTGTGAGGCCATGGTTGAGCGCTTGAACCTGTCTTTGGAGGCAGTCACCGAATGGGGCGATGCCAATCTAGTCAGTTTCAATGCTGCTAAGAATGCGGGAACACGCCTGGGCGTGTCCATTTCCCGCAAAAAATAGCCTATTCCACCCGGCTCCATCTTTCCGTGGTGTAACCGTGCCGAAAACGGACCATCTCGAGTTCAAGTTCGGACATGCATGGAGTACTGCTCTCACCTCTGGGACGGATCTGCCAAATATCAACTTAATGCACTTGAGTCGATTGACGGAAGGGCCAAGAGGCTTATCGGCAACGATTCACTGATCGCCTCAAAGCTCCAGTGCCTTGAACATCGACCCCAAGTGGCCAGTCTGTCGGTTTTTATTTCGGGGAGTGTGCAATGGAACTGCACAATTTGATTCCGCCTAGCCCTTTCCATCACCGGACAAAAAGACGTACGGCAATGCGCCACCGGTACATGGTGGACATCCCACCCATACGTACAAAGCGTTTTGCGAATACTTTCATTGTACGCACAGCTAAGGAGTGGCATTCCCTACCGGAGTCTTTGTTTCCTGATAGCTACAACCTTGGGGTCTTTAAGTCAAGAGTTAATAGGTTACTTCTAGGCAAGCGTGCTTCACCGTCGATCACTTTCCATCAGGCGTGATAGTGGTCAAACGAGAGCAAATCGAAAAAAAAAAAAAAAAAAGTGTCGTTATAGTAGGGAGTGGTCCGTCTGTAAACTGTCTACTTTGTGGTAATGTTCTGTTAAGATGGAATGGTAGAAAAAAAACTCAGACGCTTTATAAAAATATTTTTATTGTTTTAATTTTCGTAATTCTATATTGCTTTAATGATTTTGTTTACATCTATATCAACTAATGAGTAAGTTCCTTCACTTTTAGGTAAAATGTTGGGCAAACCCATAATTCTACACATATGGACGGAAAAGTCGATGTGATCATTTACTTAGACAAAATTGTGACATTTTGTATTATAAACCAGTTGGATAGTCCATAAACATCAGAAGATTTTGGAATAATTTAATTAAAATAAGGATAGTTCATGATACATACAACTAAATCCTATATTCCAAGTAATTTCATCTTCTCCACTCAACCTCCGCTTACCCTCAGTTTCCCACCTTAAAATTATCGCAGAATTAATGTGACAAATTGTCAAGCACGCGTTAGCTGCTGTGATTGGCTGTCGAAAATTCATTCATCCAGCAGCTAACGCGTGCTTGAAAATTTGTCACATTAATTCTGCGATAATTTTAAGGTGGAAAACTGAGGGTTAGCCTTCCTCAATCAAATTGAGACTTGCTTCATAATTATTGAAATTAATCGAGGTATTTTTTCTGTCGTCATTGAGTATAATGGAAGAAGTTTCGAAGAACTGAGAATATAGATGTTAGCGAAAATTTGATTACCTATGTACTTATGTGTTAAAATAGATAAGCTACGTAATAAAGTATTACGTGCCTATTTACAAAATTCAAATAAATAATACAGGCATCGACTATCGTAACTTAACACAAAATGAGTTTTTAAAATATTTACTAACTAGTGTTCGTATTTTAAAATTACCCTTCAAGGTAATGTGGAACAAATACAATACTAGCAATAAAATATATAACTATATGGTGATTTTTATCTACTTTCCTCGATCAACAATTAATTGATATCGAAGATTACAATAACACCAAAGTTAATCTAAAACACCTAAAAGAAATGTCACACATTCTGTTGTATTTTACTTGTCACGTTTACGAAGTAAGCTTCTATTAAAAATATTATTTTTTATTTATTTAAAACTATTTTCATGGACGGTCTATTTTTTATTATTTGTACCTAATGAAGAAATCTTATAACTAATTAAATAATTTAAAGAATAAATACAAGCTCAATAAATTATTTTTTTATTAAATCTAACGCTGACTCAAATAATGTAATTTATTGCTCTTCATAATCGCCTATGTTTGAGGCTCGACAATCTACTTTCTACAGGATATCTTTAGGCTCATTGGAGGAGAGATGGAAAAATTAAATAAAAACACATGAAGGGATTATGTGTTTGGTAGTATCAAATTTAATTGGTACCTAAATGTTTACCTAGCTCTCCACTGCTAGACTTTTACCCGCTCCAATGGGCAGACCGCCTCATCATCAGTGTATTTGTACGGCAAGGCATAGTTTGAACCGGCTTCACTTTGTTGTTTGCAACGTTCCATCTTGACTTTTTATTTGATCTGAACTAATACCACAGATAGTTTATGATACCACACACGGCACCCACGGTAATAGCAATTTTACAACCGTTTTTTGAATTCCAGTGGCATTTTCAAAATGTTAATTATTTTATTGTTGTTATTGGTCTTAAAAAGTAGTTGCTGCCTGAGCCATAAGACATACAAATAGAATTCATAATTTTGTATCAAAGAAAGCATTAAGTACCTACTTACGAATAAATACTAGGTATTTTGAATTCCATAGCTACTTACTTTAATATCACTATGATCAGCATCACAATTATATTAAAATAAATATTTAAAAGGTTTAATAAGTAGTTTATAATTTATGTTCTACAGCTAAGTACTACATCAGAAAAGCAAGGAAGATTTCATAACATATTAAAACACTACCTTGCATTTGGTAAACTAATTTTAAATATAAAAAAAAATTAAAATCAGAATCTGGCAAAATGTAAGACACCATGATATTTATAGTGTCTGCAAAAGTTGTACCTACATAGGTTTAGGCAAGTACTTAGTTAGAAAGTATGTTCTAAGTTATAAGTACTTATTACAATGATATAATACACAAAAATAGCTTTCAGATAATTTTAAATTCGTGTTCTTAATAAGTTCAATAAGTAGCAGATCTCACTCATAATTCTTTGAGCCTACTTTGGCTCAGCTTGTTCTTGGCAAGTAATTGCAACAATTGGCAGCTTGTAGTTATTGGTCCCTCACGTTTCTTAAGCATATAATTGTTTTTAAGATTTCATTAAACATCGTTATGTTTCATGTGGGGGATAATTAACTTTCCTTCTCATAATTACTGATCATTGACTTGTTGTAAACTTTCCCTTTGCTTATTTTCGTCCGTACATTGGTCCCTCGAAATTCGTTAATTACAGCAGCTCGATACGAGCCAGACACAATCCTATCCTACATATCTCAGGCTTTAAGGGTAGAAGTTCTGTAGGGCATCCGAATATATGGAATTGTATGTGTCTCTTAGGACGTACACGTTGTCTCCTGGTTTCCCGTTGAACATGTACTGGCCCTTTAGATTCGATATCTTCGAGTTTGACGGAGCTGGTTTGGGTTTGGGCGGGGAGTATGAAGGTACGTTGTACGTCGGCCGTGCTGGCATCATGGGCTGGCCTCCATATCCGAAGGGATCCGCTTGGGGCATTTGAGGGTATGCTGGCGCACCGCTCCATTGATACACTCCAGTTGGTTTACCATTAGACACGAAGTCAATAGGCAGGTTTATGAAAGGATCAGCGACTTGAGGAGGCATCTGAGGCATCATTGGTGCCATGGGGGGTCCTAGGCTCGGGGGCTGCGACACGTACCCTAGGCCAGGAACAAACATGTACGGAGTGGGGGGAAGCCTGATGTAGAAGATGGGGGAGTTCTCGTACTGTAGCGAATTGATATTATCGTTTTGGTACTGTCCGTTACCGTTTTTCTTCTTGTTCTGTTGTCGGCGTCTTGTGGGGATGGTTCGCGAGAGTTCCTCTTCCTCGAAGTTTTCGTCATTGACGGTGAAGTTGATGTCCTCGTCGTCTTCGTTGTAGTCGATGCCGGAGGATAGGAAGGAGGGGTAGAAGCCGAAGAGGTTGAGGGCTTTGTTCCTCCTACTGGTGATGGGGGCTTCTGTGGTTGTGGTGGTCTCTTTGAACTCGTCCTGGAGCTTGTTTTCTCGGACCGTGGTGGGTTCTTCGGTCTGAAGGGCGGCTGCGCGTGACCTCCTCGTCGGCGCGCCGTGACTGTGGCTCAGCAGCGCCAGCAGAACCACGGCTAGCAGCATGTCTCTTGAGTAACCCATTTTCAGTCTGGAAATAAGAGAAGATCGAGATGAATAAAATGTTGGCACTCTGGATTGTCGTGGACCTAACAGTTGAAGATGTAAACATCAACTTTTATTACCGACTACATAAAATATCCAATACCAAGATGAAGTTATTCGCCGAGCCAAATCGTTAAAAAATATAATTATTGATGCACTCCATGAATGAAAAGGCGTGGCAAAAATAAATCTCTCTTTAATTTCATTGCGTGTACAAACTGTGAAAGAAAACAGAGGTATATTTATAATAATACATTTTCATTTTTAAATTACGCAGAGGTTCGAGCGAATCTCTCATTCACACATTATACTGTGTATTTAACATCAATCAAGTTTGTAGGGCGTTCATTAAAAAACAATAAATATCAATGCATTGGGACGGATGATTAAGTATCTCGAACGTATCATTATTATTACTTCTGCATCATTAACAGAGGACCAGAAAAACAACAAAGTCGATGAAAGAAACAGGCTGTTTATTCCGCCAGTGGAAACAGTTTCCAAAGAAAATAATACGCTACAAATATATTATAATCTTTTGCTAAGGGCCTACATACCCTTTAGTGCCGTAAAACGGTAACATTCTAAATACTCCTTAGTAACGGCTAAGTTAAAAGATTTGAAAAATATATATATTTATTATTGATTCATGTACATAATTTTGAACACAAGGTTTTTCCGTGTAACTAATAGTTTTGCTTTAAAAAAATAACTAACAACACGACATTTTTTCGCAACTTTTGAAAACGACTTGGATGTTTAAAAATATTTTTACACAGAAAAATATATGGCTGGAATTTCTTCTTATCTAACATAGCATATGAAAATCAAATAATATTAATTAAATATATAATATTAATTGTTATTATTAATTAAATAATGCAAAGAAAACTGTTTAAAAGGAGGTTCAATATTGATATTTTGGCATCGGGCATATGGCCAGTACTGCGTTAACATTGGGGCGAATATAGCGCCTTAAATAATTCTAAAGTGCCTGATAAGAAATCTTAGAGCGAACTAGAACCTCTTTCACATATTTGCTTTCAATGTTTCTAGTGTAGAAAAAAGAAAATCATTAGAATCTAAAATAATGCATCAATTTCAGATATTTATGATCGTATTTATATCTAAGAAATACACGCAAAACGTTTAAGTAAAATTACTAAAACATTAAAATCTGCCCACGCGCATTCGCCTGGAATTAAAACCGCGGCAATGAACAGGCTAAACACAAATTGCTTCCTGAATTGAAACAAACTAGGAATACATAAAATCTATTTTAAGATCATTGCATAGATACTTTGTTAGGACGTTATTTTTTTTTTACAACGATCCAGGCAGTTGTAAGGCCGTCCGTCAGTAGGATTCCTAGCAAACAGGATACATGTCTTGTCTAAAAAAAAAATGCATACACTCGTGTAGCCCGGGCAGTTCTCAAGGTCGGTTATTACCCCATACCACTTATACCCAGTAATCTATTCATTCTTAACGTTTACTTAGTACAGGCGTAAATTAAATGGCTTTTTTGGATCAAATAAGAACTGGATGGCAACTGCGGTGAGTGAAGTTTATGATCTTGAGACTTTAAGTACTGGTTTTAGATAGGAGCTGATACATACTAGTAAAATGTAAAAATATGAAAAACCCCTGACACATTTTATTTCATGCTACATAATTTATCTAGTAGTAGATACGCTTCTTACTTCAATCTATTGAATACGTAATTTTGTACGATTTCTTGCGAAAACAACCCAGTAAAACGCTCATAACTATAGAACGACTGAACTGATTTTCATCAAACATAGCTCAGAACACTCTCGATAAAGTCACTTTAAAACAAAAAAAAAATGAAATTAAAAGCGGTACATCCATTTAGGAGCTATGATGCACAGCTAATAATTTAGTTTTAAATGCTTAAAAGACTAAGTGTGTAAAATTTGCCTTGCCGAATGTCAAAAGTACTAATTCTGACTTTATATTAAACAGGGAGAAGCTAGAATTCGTCGATAAAACGGTTTTCCTGAGGATCACGCTAGACTCAAGCTTACAATGGGGTCCTCATTTAATATCACTTGCAGGGCGGCTAAGTTCGGCAGCTTATGCTGTTAGTTTTTTTTTTACTTTAGCATAAATATAAAAGTAGATTGGCTATCTATTCACACTAGTTGAGTTATAACTTAATTAAATAACCAATCTTTTCATGCATACATATTAAAAACCTATCAGACCTATTAGAATTCTGGAAAAACTGCACATCAAACCTTGCAAAGCTGCTGGAGAGCCTGTTGGAGAAAAATATATGAGGCTCAGGCGCAGGCTTGTTACGCAAGAAACAGCAATCAGCAATCATCGCGCGATCAATCGCTTTATGTCATAAAAGTTGCAATTACCTACAGTATAGGTATTGTCCTGCATAATCGTTTTTATTTTCGCTCGCTTTTTGTCAAATGCATTTATTTCTAAAAAAAAAACCGGCCAAGTGCGAGTCGGACTCGCGCACCGAGGGACCCGTACAAACCTCAGCTTAAAGTTATTATAGACCTGAGTATTTGATATGAATTTTAATTTAATACCTCTACGCGTTCATGAGGAAAGGGGTAGTAAGTTTAATTTTTTTTTTTTTTTTTTTTTTATATGATGTAACTAATAATTTTCGATTTTCGCAATTTTTCCTTTATCTGTGCTATAAGACGTTGCTTCGTACCAAATTTCAAGATTCTGAGTTCACGGGAAGTACCCTGTAGATTTTGATTGCCTTGCGAGTGTCGAAAATTTGCGGCGTAAACGGTTGTATGTTTTCATTGCGTTCTATGTTGTGCTTAGAAGTTTGATTTTATCACAGATTTAAGGGACAGTAGATTTGAGTATTTGATATAAATTTCAGCTTGATACCTCCACGCGTTCCTGAGAAAAATGGTCTTGACAGACAGACAGACGGACGGACAACAAAGTGATCCTATAAGGGTTTCATTTTTTCCTTTCGAGGTACGGAACCCTAAAAACCGCCAAAACCTCTAAAACTTCTGTATTGAAGAGCACTTATTGCAAAAAAATCGCTATAGTTTTGCTCTTGCAAGATACGTAATAAGGCTACTGGATAAATAAATCACATTTTAACCGAAACACATATAATATCCAGATATTTACAGCTCGGATTTGCAGCAGACACTTGATCGATAACAAGCTATATAGAAAGTTTATTGCAACTTCTGCGTGTACGCATCCACGCATTTTGTTAAGGACTTATGCCACTTGGCTAAATGGAGAGATAGATAAATAAATCATCGCCCAGAGTCTGGCAATAAATTATCGACGCGTCGCAAATCAAATGTAAGTCTAGTGATATGATTTGCTGTTGATAAATTATTTTAATCACTCACAGCCACAGCATCTGACACACGTTTGAAAATTTTCACATTAATTTTGCAATTAGTTTCGTTATTATGTTTTATTTTATTGTGATTTTTTATTGGTGTGATTTTATTTAAATGACTTTTTTTATCTAACTTAATTTATTTTTAATATATCATATTTTAATTGTTTTGTATTTTATGTGAGTTTAATTAATGTGACTGCGTGCGCCGCTATTATTGTTATAATGTTATGAGTCTGTGTTGCTTGAAATTAATAAATTGAATTGAATTATAATTACTAAAAACTGACAAGTGTAATGCCATATAGCATGTTAGCCTCCTAAGAGAAGAAGAATTAATGCGATACGCCGTCCCTTTCGCTCTTAAACACGACGAATTAAGAAACTGAGTCAACCCTCTATTCCAAGATTCTCCAAGTTACGTCTTCTAAATCAACTAGTTGACTTCACCGCGAATCATCAAATTGATAATTATAGTTTATTATTTAGTAGCTGTCCCACGCGGCTTCGCTCCCGTCAACTGGCTACCTACCTACCCTACCCTACCTACCCTACATACATGAATGTTGCAAAACTTCCGCTTACGCAGCGCACGCAACGGAAGCTCCCAAAAAGGAATAATTTTGCCCGTTTTTGCAACATTTTTCATTTATGCTCTGTTCCTATTGGTCGTAGCGTGATGTTATTTAGCCTTTAACCCTCCTCGATAAATGGACTACCCAACATATTCGTATAGATTATTTATTGACATTCATCGACGTCTTTTTCCGTTATCATGGTGATAATTCGAGTGGAATTCCTTCAAACTTGACTTGCAATATTAGCCTCAGTGTAGTGTGATCAGAAGCTTACTGAATTTCCCATCACTGCCTGTAGTTACTAAATTCAGACGTCTGAATTCACCCAAGTGCAAGTGCAATTAGCCCTTTTGGACGTGAGTTTTCATAAACTACCCGCTCATAGCACAATAATAAAAGTTTACTTGGATATGGTTTTATTGACCCATTTTATGCGTGTTATGCGTACAGGATGCATATATCAATACCAATAGGGACCTGCCCCCAACTCTGCTAATTAGTATTGTTAAGTTTTTGCGTCGGTTTTAATTGGATTATATACCGGCTAATGGTTTTGTTTAAAACAGTAAAAAAAAACAAAAAGATATATATTAAAACTAGAACTATACAAAAGCTTGCCGAGGTCGAAGCCGGGGAGCTCCTGGCTTAATAATAACAGCCACGTGGGTGTGTCTTCAAGGTTAAGCAACGCTTGCCGAGGTAGGTCCGTGGTTGGGTGACCAATTTTACATAGCGTGTTTCCTCCGTGCCTCGGCAAGCACTTTAAGTTCGTTGGTCTCAACTGTCAATGGAAGATCTTTGTCAGTCGTTACGGTTAGTCAGAAGCTTGAGATCTGACACCAGTCTTGCCAAGGGGTACCGTGTTACCCAGTTACTAGGCTGTGGAGGTCATATAGGCAGTCACTCCATGTAAAACACTTTTACTCAGCTGAATCCGGTAAGACTGAAAGCCGATCACAATATAGTTGGGAAAAGGCTAGGCAGATTGAAAATTAATATTTGTTTCGGGATATTTAACATGTATATTTTGGTTGAGAGCTCGATATTTCGGCACCGTTACAAGCGCTTTGATCACGAGAAATAAAGTCTTTGCGGGTGGGTGTTGTTTACGAGCTGACATATATCTGTCTACTCTCTTCCTCACTCGTCACTCACGCACGCATGCCACTACTACCAGAACTCGTCTTACTAGTTACTCGACATTGTTCACGACAGACGATGCTCACTGTATTCGACACCAGTCTGGACAAGGGGTATCGTGCTACTGGGTTATGGAGGATAGGCAGTCACTCCATGTAAAATACTGGTACTCATCTGAATTTGGTTAAACTAAAAGCCAACCGAAAAGACTAGGCAGATTGATTGGACTAAGCTTACAAAATCCTGTTAAGTGAATCCTAGTTTATGAATTTTTCTTCAAAAAATCATCAATAATTTCGGTGAAAACCAGTTCGGATAGATAGGTGGATGGTGTATTCTAATAAAACAAAAAAAAGAGGCCTTCCTTGTGGAGGCCCACGGTTAGAAACCAGGCCCGGTTTCAGGAAAGGGTAACAGAGTTGTCACCCTATCCTAAATCCGGCCCTGGTTTTACTTCTGTCTGGTTTAGTTACAATGTGTCTTGTGTCCCTCAAGGCATACGGTTATTTATTTTCTCGTGTTTACCCTGTGACGTTTGCATGCCAGTAATGTGTTAATGCAGATTGTCTGCTGGTCTTGCTAACACAAATACCTATATTTTTATTTATTAAAACATACTATGTAGAGTGTTTTAAAAACGAACTAGGTCTGGAGTCCAGACTTACGTCTGGTTTTGTTACAGTGTTGCAGAAACTGTTCTTGTATCACTTAGGGCGATGGTTATTCTGCGTCTTTGAACTGTTATAACTATAGATTATTATAGGTCCTGTACCTTCTTTTCAACACTGACATGTGGCACACCTTTTTTTATTTATTTTTTTATCGTGGAGAAATGCTCATGCATACTGCGTCACCACGGGGAGGAAGCGCAGTTATTTGGGACTTCAATCCACTAAAACTCCACGGTGTCCTCCTGTGCCGCTTAAGGCGGGAACACGGACGCGCGTTAGCACTCACCGCGAACCTAAGTTTGCATTATTGAGTTTTAACTTCATAAAATATTAAGCTTTAAGGCATTTTCTAAATCTTAGACTTATTTTATTTGTATGGCCTACAGATAGTTTGTCCAGATCTGCTGGTTTTTCTTAATTCTTAATTAATTATTGTATACAAAAATGACATACAACATTGAGTGATTATAAAGTTGATCTACAAAGGCGAGCTTAACTCAAAGAAGAGTTTTCTACCAGCAATCTCTAGAGTGATAGAGTTTACAAAAGGAAGAAGAGAAGTAGTCCCGTGTACAATTTTAGAATAATATAAAATACATACATACATAAGTACAAGTTGAAGTGTTTTTAAAAGCACCCACGATACAGGATTTTATCCTAACGTTTTTTATACAGAGACCAAAAACCTTAGGTAACAAAAATATCTCCAAGTGTAATGCTTTTCATGAACACTTGGATAAATCTAAATTAATGCGCACTGTTCGATTCTCAGCGCCGAGAGTGGAAGACCCACCAGTACGAAGGTTGTCTGTAAGAGATTGCCCTGTGCGATAAGACCGCCCATTGTACACTTGTTTTTTTGAATGTTTTCCTATACATATTTTGTGGTGTACAATAAAGTATATAATACATAATAAATAAATAATACGATCATATTTGGGAATTAATTTAGGCGCTTCACAGTGTTAATGAAAACAGCCACCAACATCGATTTCATAAACATTTTGCATTTTGTAGAAGTCTCATACTTAATATGAGATTTTTTTCAACGAAATCATCCCGGCCTGTGGCGCGTTTATGTCTTTATTATGAAGTACATGAAAACGAAAAGGTCGGGCTTGGGAAAACATTTTACAATCACTGTCAAACACAAAAAGTATTAGTAGTATAAGTAATTTAGGTGTATCCGATGATACGTCTCAATGAAATTTATTCATTTTAAGTCGTAATAAAATATTTTATATCCTAGAAATGTGAAAATACAAAATTGTCTTTATAATCGCATGATTTAGCCATAAAACGAAAGTGCGCACATTAAAATACAATTTAGGTAATCTACGATAACAATGTGAGAAATGAAAGCGCTATTTTGTACTAATATGTTTTTATGCTGGTATGCAATGGACAATTCGTCTTTAATTTGTTTTTTATTGAACTATCATATATGTCTGTCTCTCATATTGGCAAACCCCATGTTTTTAGGGTTCCGTACCTCGATAGGAAAAAAACGGAAACCTTATAGGGTCACTTTGTTGTCCGCCCGTCTGTCAGTCAAGACCCTTTTTCTCAGGAACGCGTGGAGGTATCAAGCTGAAATTTATATCAAATACTCAGGTTTACTGTCTCTTCAAGCTGTGCAAAATCAAATTTCTAAATTCAAATTTCAACGTAATCAAAAGACAGCCGTTTATGCCGCAAATTTCCGCAAATTTTCGACACTCGCAAGGAAATCAAAACCTAAGGGTACTTTCCGTGAACTCAGAATCTTGAAATTTGGTACGAAGCAACGTCTTATAGCACAGATAAAGGAATAGTTGCGAAAACCGTAATTTTTTAGTTACATCATATAATAAAAAATATTTTTAATAATTTTAAACTTACTTCCCCTTACCTCATGAACGCGTAGAGGTGTAAAAATGAAATTCATATCATACTCAGGTCAATAATAACTTAAGGCTGAGGTTTGTACGGAACCCTCGGTGCGCGAGACCGACTCGCACTTGGCCGGTTTATTTTTCTTAGCCTGGATTGTCCCACTTCTAGACAAAGGCCATTGCGATTGGTGGTAAGCTTCTCTCACCATTTCTCGATAAAGTCCTTATTCTTTGTAGTGCAATTTATCCATTAAATTGTTTTCAAAACAACTCTACAGCTACTTTTTACATCAAATTTATTTCCCAACATTCTATTACTTTCGGTTTCCTCAACCATGTTCGTACTCATGAAAATTACACGCGAGGCCATAATTAGGTGCCATTTGAAGGTATTTTATTTTAAGTTAACCCGTGGCCCGTTCCTGATCGTATTATCATTAACGTTGCTTCTAACACTTGAGGATAGTTACACCAATTTGTCCAACAAGTTTAAACCAGCAATAAAATTATAATACACTGTTATTCTTGTTAAATTAAGTAACGTTATGTCAGTATCATTAGAGCAGGCTTTACGGTCGTTGCACACTACCCAATATCTTTACGAGTTGATTTACATAACTCTGCTCTGATGGATACATGATAACATGCACAAAACAATTATTTACTGTAAAAATAATTCATTAATTACACCTTCTTCCTTTCTTAAAAGATCGAAAACTGCTAGGCTGCGTGGTAGTAGCGGACGCAATCAACACCTAAGACATAAAAACGAACTTGATAGATTTACTGTCCGTCAATCTTTTCACATGCCACAACTTCCGTGTGCCGAGCTGTTTGTATAAAACGTTTGAGACGCTGAGGAACTCCTTCTTAAAAACAATCTGTAGTAAGAAAATCCCATACCACAAAAGGATTTTACTTCTACCCTAAGTCCGCATATAAATATTGAAACGAATAATCGAATATATCCCAGTGAACTGGGTGCTTTATTCTGCCCGACAGTTTACCTTTTTTAAAGTGACCACTTATCGAGTCGGTAAAGGAGACGATATTAAATTAAAGTAGAGTGTACTGCAAAAAATAATGACCACTCTGTGATCGTATACCATTTTATTAGGTGTCGTTAAATTCCAATATAACATTAACTGGTTAAGTTTTTGTTGTTGTTATGATCAATTGGTGAACTGTTATTTTTTTATTGATTGAGATCTGAATATTTCTTGATCGAGTGTCTTCTTATTGATGCAGTTGCTAAGCTACGGATAAGTGCGAATTGTGAAGAGGTGTTTTTGGCAAACATTGAGAAAAAAATCTCAAAATATAAAACACGGCAACATAATTGGGGCTTGTGAACCTTTTTCTAACTAGCAACACAATTTATTGAAGTTTATTTTCTAATGACTAATGTTTGCTTAAAATATATAATTTTTATTCGGTTACAGCCGAACAAGTGTTAGTTTAGCCACTAATAAGAAAACTTTATTAAAGTAATAATTTTGTTGCTAGTAAGAAAAACTTCGTAAGTTCTTCTTACTAGCAATTTTTTTTCAGTTTAACCTACTGCAAATCAATCAGTCAATCGATGGTGATGACTTAGTTCAATTAGAAGCCATCGTACAAGTATGAGTATCCCAGTCTATGAGCACAGCTCGCAGGTGTTAACGCGACTAACACTTAAGTACCTATTTTGCTTTTATGGAAAATACTAATGTTTAATTTTTTTTTTTTGTTAGATAGGTGATTTTATCGAGAGTGTTCTCAGCTATGTTTGATGAAAATCGGTTCAGCCATTATAAAGTTATGAGCGTTTTTCTGTTTCAATCGGGGTGTTTTCACAAGATGCGTGTTCTACTACTAGATAAATTATGTAGTATTAAATAAAAATGTGTCGGGGGCTTTTTAAATTTTACTTGTATTAATCGTTTTTTTCGTTTACACATTTATAATCGAGCTAATTTATATAAGTAAAGGACAATAACATCATGGCTGCAAGTTTTTGCTACCTTCCATATCTCTGATGGATGAGAGAATGTCAATGTTGTAATCAATTTCATTCATAACTTGAGTGATATGTTTATCTATAAACCACGAACAAAAACACTTACTGAGCTGTTTTTCTGCAGCCTTTGAACAAAAAACTTCACGCTAAGTAATTAATTAAGTAAATAGATAGGGATCAACATAGTTTTTTATGTTTGTTTTTACTTTGTTGGTGTGTCAACGTTGGGAAAAACTTTATCATCTATCAGACTGCATCGGAAATCTACCTACTCGTTATTTTTAGAGTTCGCTGTAATTTATTTTATTTTAAGTTTAAAATAATGTTTCTTAGTAATATCGTATGACAATTATGAGTAGTGGAGGACTCTGCAATTATAATCATTCTAATACTATAAAGGCGACAGTTTTTGTGCGTGTGGTGTGTGTATGTTTGTTACTTCTTCACGCTCAAACGGCTGGACGAATCTGGATGAAATTTGGCACAGAGATAGGTTATAGTCAGAAATAGCACATAGGATACTTTTTATCCCGGGCATATGTTCCCCTGGAATAATTTTCGACATAAACGCGGGCGAAGCCGCTGGCAGAAGCTAGTACTATTATATGTGTAACCTGTATCCGGTTAGACTGAGAACTAACCCTTAATATAACAAGCAGATTGATTGATTTTTACCAAGGTTTGGTTTACTAAGAGACAAGCCTCAGTTTATTGATTCGTGGTTAACTCAACTAATGGTGAAATATGCTAACCAATGGTTTAAAAATTCGTTGTTTGAAAAACGCGTTTTACCGAAATTTTAAACCGTTATTTAAACATTGGTTGACTACGGATCAAAAAACGGAGCCTTAACAAGCAAGCAGCTTGGAGATTCAATAAAAAAACCACACGAGACGTGAATCTCCTCACTTACGTGCCATTATTGTTTCTAAGTCACACCTGCAAAATGAGCACTGTCAATAAATATTATATCACCATCCAGCAGTTTTCCCTGGAGCCCATAAATCTTCCAGATTGATCACTCGGTGGTCTCGTCTGCGCCTGTCAGTTGACAACGCATTACCCTGTAATGTGGGCAATTTGCAACGTCCCGAACCCGGAGAAAGTTGTGCAAGTACCTATGGTACCATCTGTATAAAGAGAACATGCCGCAATGCAAATTGACCGGTTCATCACGATAATAATTTGTTTTACAGACGCTGGAAACGGAGAAATGAATGTTAACGATATGATCTCATCATTACCACCCGATCATATCGTTAATATTCATTTAATATTATTGTTTTCAGGGAATCTGATGCGTTATCTTCGTTATTAAATATAATACAACTTCCTCATTTTGCGTTATGGACCACCAATGCAATCCACGAAAAATACAAGCCATGCAGTATGCATCGCTATTTTCTTCCTTTTATTTGGTCTCTATTGAAGTTATTCATGTTTCTCCTACTTTGTATCAATTTTTATATTTCTATATACATTATTAAGTTACCAATATAGCCCGAAGAATTGCGAAACTTAAGTGGCAGTAGGCAGGCACATTGCTCGCAGAACGGATGGCCGATGGGGCCGAAAAGTTCGGGAATGGCGACTGCGAACCGGAAGACGGTGCGTTAAAAGGCCTTCCACTAGGTTGACCGATGACCTGGGGAATCCGCTAGATGTGAGACTCACGGGATCGGTCAATGTGGCGACGCCTGGAGGAGGCCTATGTCGAGCAGTGGGCGTCTATCGGCTGAAATGGTGATGATTGTGTACATTATTCTCCTAACAACAATTTAGATAGCTTTTTATTTCCCTGTAACCCGTGCATCGAATATCTACATTATTCAAATACCGTTCGCAGTACCCCTGCATATTTGTGCAGTGTCGATGAAATCGCAATTTTGAGATAAGCATAAACGCTCACACTACTTGCTCTCTCCTATTAAATATTTAGAAGATCTTGTCTTTAAACATTTACAGGTAATAAACCGAAGATTTTACGCTACAGCCTCATCATAATACTATGTCATCTAAGCAAACATAAAGTGACAATGTTTCATTTACTTCCCTATAATTTACACAGTTGAGTATAGTTTTCTTAGAATGCTCACTCTTCAATGTAACTAGCTGTTCAAGCGTGTAAATATTAATGTGTCACCAACAGTTAAACAGAAATTCTAAAATAGACTTTTGTTGACAATCACCGTGCAAATTCAGGTAAACGTGGTAAACTTTACTTTTCAGAAGAGAGACCACAGATATAAATCTAACTAGATAACGCAGGGACATAACGCAAGTCCCTCCATCTGTATGAAAATAAAGCGTGCCACTTTTTCACAAATAATCTAAAAATAAATTTAGTTACCAGAGAGAGCCATAGGAGCCTTTTTGGTCTCGCACGGGGTTATTTATTTTAATTTTTTATTATTGTTTGTGTTTTGCTCATCTCGTGTCTCCTGTGCGGGTCACAAATAAATATTTTTCTTTCTTTCTTTTCTTTTACCAATGAAAAAAAACATTTCCAATGCCTCGTCCAACTTTTTCTATACAGTTTTTACAGCTCAATATGGCATAAAAAGGCATTTTTCTAGATTTCGGTGGAATCCCGGTGCGGAATGCTAAATGAAAAGCTCAAATTAAATCATGATCGTATTTTTTCTCCGTTTATTGACACGCGAAGTACATACAATTGCGTTATCTAGTTAGATTTATGTCTATGATAGAGACCTAAAACCTCGTAACTAGATGTGACCAAATAGAGTTGCTAACATTGTTTGTGATTGTGACAAACAGTTTTTGTCGGCGCCTTATCTCTCGACTAATTTGACACATGACAAGTTAGCGGCACATAACATTAAGTAACTACATAGAAGAGATCACTGACTTATGATTGGCAGCTCAGGAGATAATAAGTAATGGTTAGTCGTCATTTCAAATTCAAATTCAAATTCAAAATTTTTATTTACTAAAGAACAGTATTATATAGATTTTTACATTGGCCCCAAACTAGGCAAGCCTGTATCTTGGGAACCAATTTTGAGAGTAAACATTTAAAAGATTTTTGACACATGTTCGGTTTCAGAGGAAAGTAAATTAATATCAAACAAAATAAAACAATTAAATTATAGTAAACAATTAAAAATGCCTGATATAATAACATTTTATACTTCATAAATTTCAACGCTATTTTGTTAATATGAGTTTGAGTATGAATATGAGCAAAAATATGTGAATGCAAATGTGAGTGTAAATGTGAGTGTGACTGTGAATATGAATGTGGGTGTGAATGTGAGTATGATTTGTTTTAACTTTATTTTGCCACGGTAATTATTTTTTCAGCTTCGTCATATGATAGGCTCAGAAGCCAGGAAGTTATTTTATTTTTTGCCTGTTTTAGAGTGAGATTTTTTATGTTGCACTTGTTAATAACTTCATTGTATACATAATAATGCAGAAAAAGTGGAAGTCTTTGTGCGTATGCGGATTTAGCTGCCGGTGTAGGTATCCTGAACTTGCGTTTGGTCTGCAAAATACTTAGGTCACTTCTCCTAAGAGTTTTGCTGTGGGTCTTTGTTGTTACCTTTAGTATGTACATTTTCCTTACGCTTAGAATCAAGGCATCCGAATATAATATTTCTGTTGGGAAACGGTAAGGCTTATGTAACAGGGTTTTGAGAACTGCGCGTTGTGCTCTTTCGAGGGTTATCAGGTGAGATTTTACAGCTCCTCCCCAAATTACTATGCAATATTGTATTAGCGACTGACACAGAGCCACATAGACAAGTTTTTTTACATCGTCGCGAGCACAGTCTCGTATCATTCTCATAATATATATTTGCTTCCGTACGCGTTTAACAAGTTCTATAATTTGTGGTTTGAATGAAAGGTGCTGGTCGATGATAACTCCCAAATATCTCATAACGTCCACTCTGTCAATGTTATTGCATGAGCATTGGGTGACGGTGTCAAATGTGCTATGACAACTTTCTTTGTGGATTTTTAGATTCCATAACGGTATTTTGGTAGCCAGTGTTTTCCTAAAAACTATGAACTTCGTTTTTTTTATATTCAGTGTAAGTAAATTCCTGTTAAGCCAGTTTGCGATCATGACCACTGCTGCTTCTGCTTTGCCATAGACGTCCTCCCAGTCGGTTCCGTGGATTAGTATCACCGTGTCGTCTGCGTAACAGATTACGTCAGCATTTGGTATGGTAAGATTGAGTATATCATTCATATATATAGTAAAAAGTGTTGGGCCAAGTATGCTGCCCTGCGGGACTCCGAAGCTTATTTCCTGTTCTTCGCTGACTATATCTTCAACTCTGGTGCACTGCCGTCTCCCACCCAAATAACCACGTAGCCAGTCAAGTGCTGTTCCTCTTATTCCGAACCTTTCAAGCTTTCTAAGGAGTATTGGAATAGAGACGGTATCGAACGCCTTAGCAAGGTCCAAAAATATACCAAGGCAACGTTCACCACCATCTATATGTTTGGATATAATGTTCGTCAACAGTTCGACCGCGTCAGTTGTCGATTTTCCTTTTCTAAACCCAAATTGCCTTTCTGAGAGAAATGAGTATTTTTCTAGATAATTAACTATGCGAGTATTCATTATTTTTTCCAAAACTTTTGAATAGATGAAATTTAATGAACTAAACATGTAATCGTATCGGATTTGCGAAGATGAGTGACAAAAACTTGTTGAACCACTCACGCCCACCGCTTGGCACTCATTAGCGATATAGCTTAATGCTGTACCAAAAATAACGCAAAAAACTATATATATTAAATTAAATATAGTACTGTGTCGTACTTATTTTTTAGTGTGGCGACTGTAATTATGGCAATAATGTTGTTGTTGACCGCAAATTAAGGAAATCAATGTACGTTCTACGTAGGTGCTTAAAATAAGAAGAATTCTCGATAAATTCAGTTATTTACAAGCTTAATTAGACGGTCTCGGGTCGCTTTCCGAGTTTTTGGCCAATTATACTGAGGTCCGTTGAGGTTTAAGTGGGTGACGACTTCGTGCCCCCGTTCTTTGTTCGCTTGCATGTATGGATACATCGGCAGAATGCAAATTACAGGTTACTGAAACATTACGATAACTGCCGAAACGTTTCTTTTTAATGTCTAAATGCAAAAAACGTCATAAGGCTGAGGTCAGATGAGCTCAATGAAGTGCGATATTTTCCTCTTCGAATCAAATCAAATCAATTTTTTTTTTCATTTTACATAGGCCCATGACATAAGTGCCCATGTACACTTATGTCGACAAAAGGTGCACGGTTCGGGTTGGTAGTTTCCTATGGAGAAGAACCGGCATGAAACTCCACGGTTACTCTTTTAAAAAATTGTTTGGTTTTACTATAGTTTCATGTTACAGCATTAGTTGTTAGATGTGGGGACAACGTAGGCCCGACAATAACTCGTAAGAAACTAAAAAAAAAGATTATATATTATATAAACAAAAACGAGATAAAATGTTGACAAGCATCTAGAAATCTAGAAGGCCTACAATGTACACACATTTACTAAACAATCGGTAAAAGGATCAATACAAAGTATAACAAGACTAAATTTAACAAGTGGCACAAATGTTGTTATCAGTGCTGTAACTATTCAATGTAATATTAAAAAGTACAGGGACATTATTTTAACTAACACAATATTAAATATGTAAGAGTAGATAAATAAATAGTAAAATACACACAAGTTACCCTTCCACAAATAACAAACATGAACTTTCAACCGTTATAACAAGCAGTAAGGAATCCTGAACCACTAAACGAATCAATCTCGGCCAGGTAACCAGTCGGACCGTAAATCGTAACATATTACATCGTAAACAGACAATGGTTCACGCCTGGCGTTGCCAGGATATATGAGCCAACATATTGTGTGAATCAAAGGCTAAGCCCGACCGTTTGGCTTAACGATGTAGAGTTTTGTCAGGGACGACATGCGATTTGTGATCTTAACAGAACAAGTGCAAAAAGAGAAGGTTTTCGTGATTGAGTGCCGTAAATTGTTAAAGACTGTATTGAATTAAGTTCTTAAAAGTATAAATTATTTTATAAGTAAATATTCAGTGATTAGAATTAATATTTGTTTCGGAGGAGCTCGTGGCTAAATAATAACAGCCGCACTGGTCTATCATCAAGGTTAAGCAACGCTTGACGAGGCCGGTTCGTGGATGGGTGACCATTTCAAAATACCGAGTTTCCTCCGTGCCTCGAAAAGCACGCTAAGCCGTTGATGGCGGCTGTCATTTGAAGATCTTTGACAGTCGTTACGGGTAGTCAGAAGCTTGAGATCTGACACCAGTCTTGCCAAAGGGTACCGTGTTACCCAGTTACTGGGTTGTGGAGGTCAGATAGGCAGTCGCTCCATGTAAAACACTGGTACCCAGCTGAATCCGGTAAGACTGGAAGCCGACCCCAATATAGTTGGGAAAGGCTAGGCAGATTGAGAATTAATATATGTTTCGGGATATTTACCATGTGTATTTAGATTTTATATTTGTATATTAGCGATATGATCACGAGAACTAAAATCTTTGCGGGTGGGTGTTGTTTACGAGCTGACATATCTGTCTACCCTCTTCCTCACTCGTTTTTCACGCACGATGCCACTGGGGGGTGACCACAAGCTCTTAGAGTAAGGTTATTTTGAGATCGAGTAACGGATAGATGTATATGACGTGTATACATCTGTCAATTACTCATCACTCATCATATCACTCTAAGAGCTTGTGGTCACCCCCGAACTCGTCTTACTAGTTACTCGACATTGTTCACGACAGACGATGCTCACTGTATCCACTTTTGACACTTGGTCAGTAGTTTCAACCATGAAAATGAAATCCAGGAGTCCAGTGGTTCAACTATGTAAAGGTCGTAAAACTTTTTTTTTTTTTTTTTTACAAACTACAAGAAACTACATTTTGGATAAAAACAAACAAAACTATATTTTGGATGGTAAGTTTTGGATAAAATCTAAGGCGAATAGAGATTTTTTTGGTGATGGTTTGTGGTTTGGCATTCACCAGCCCGCATTGGGATGACGGTCCACTCCCTGTGTCTCCTCTGTGTCCCAGCAGTGTTTATAGGCTGATTATACTATGGTGTTTTGAAAATAAAACCTCCTATAGTCAAATCGATGTCAAGTGAACAAATCTTCGAACAATACAAGACTTGGTATCGATAAAAACTTTTCAACGACTTAACTTGACTATTGTCAATATTACACTGATATTGATATCCAATTGCCGATAGTCATTGTCACAGGTCATCGATACATCCAGTTACCGCTAAAAACCAACCAACAATAGCACAATAAACCCGTTTTAATTTACAAACAGTATCGAAACCAGAGCATTGAAAGCGCGGAAAGTAAATTGATCCTTAATAAATTAGCTTAGACAATGGTTGTTTTAAACCTATCGTTAAACTGGACACAACGCATTACTGGACATGTAAATAATGTAGGTGTTCCTGCTACTAAGTGTAATTATGCAAATAGGCCAGTTTAACTGCATGTATTTGTACCCGTCTAATTAGCAAATAATTACGTTAGTGGCATTTATTTGCGTTTGACAGAGAGGTTTAACATTCACCGTTAGGGTGCTGATGGACTAGAGTGTAACGTGATTTGGATTCATTGGGATTGCTAAAATTGTAATGATTTTTACTCGTTATCCAATTTTCAGGTTAGGTGGAGCGAGGATCTTCATAGGGTGGCTGGTAGAAGCTGCATGAGAGTTGCGGAGAATTTGGATAACTACATAGTTGAAGAATACTGCAGGCTGATGATCCATTATCTCTTTTTATAGAATTTTTCTATAAGGATTAATTATACATATTATACCAAGAAAAAAAGCAAAAGTGTCTACTGTAAATTGACTGCAATAAAATACAGATACCTAGGTACATGTACCAAGTGCTGGTGTCAGTCCCAATCGCAGTGCAGAAACTTGTTGAAAAACTATACTGTCATAAAGCATGCTATAACGTTTATTCTTGCCAGCGCATGCATTTAACCAGTTCCTTTCAAACAAAACGAACTTAAGCAATCAACTAACATACAAGGAAAATCCCGTATGTTCGTAACAAAACACTAATCGGTTGCACGCTACCCTTTATTGGGTAAATCCAGTGTTAAGAAATTACCATACTACACAATCGTTAACTATGATGGATGAATGCTACAGTCGATAACCACCTTTTTTTTCTTAATATTTATTTGATCAAAACAGTGGAATGTCGATAATTTAGAGGTTATTTAGTGACATTGCATAGTCGCGTGCGCTTACCGAGTACTCTCGTGCTGTAGAAAATGTTATGGTACAATTAAGATGCTTTACATTCCTTTCTTGTAAAGGTATTCGAATATGAATGTTTAGTCAAAAGTATTTTTCAACAGTTTCTTTAGAAATTATCGATTTCAGCTGACGGTCAAAGTTATGCTGTTTCGGCAGTTGAGCAAACAGTTTTACAGCTGTTTCCTTTGCGATAAATAATCTTGGGAAGGCTGACACCTATGTTCAAGTTATGTCCTTTAACTCGACTCCAACTCGAATCATGCAATTAACTATTATAATTTGTTAATTATTAACTTTAATCGAGGTTATTTTCTTCCTTGCTATGATGACTGGTCTACAGTTTCCTCAAAACCGGGGAAGTGGAAAAAAGAATGTGAGGCCTTCGCCCTGCAGTGGGAGAACACAGGTTGTAAATAATAATTAATAATATGGTGACCGAGTCGAGTGAAGGTCCCTCAAACTGACTTGAAATATGGGCCTCAGGCCCATATTTCAAGTCAGATATTCGTATCTAAACAAGACAAAGAATATTTCTAAACTAATGACTAATAACAAATCAAACTTTGTATATAACAAAGGGGAGAGGGTAAAGGGCTCATTGCGCATCAAAAACAATCGTGTCAATGGGGAACTTGCCCAGAATGCTGGCAGCATTGCCATGTTGAATGGCAATGCTGATTCTCTGGCTGAAGAAAAGGCCAGCCCTCTGGTCACGCGAAGAGTAAGGACAATTATGTAATCTTTAGCTTATCCTGTTCAGTTGCAATGCTAAATTACCGCCTTTGAAGCTACACAGAACATTGTCATGTCCTTTACTAGTAAGATATTCATAACCAACCCATATTCATAACACGAGACCAATTTACTTGTTATCATCAGAAAGCCTAAAAGAGAAACTATTCTGCACAAACTGCTCGATTTCATATCTCGTTTATCAATATTATGAATGCGATACCACAAATAGAACTGTTTATTGGATATTGATAAATGTTATTAAACCCCATAGAGGGCGAGCCTGCATAAATCGGGTGAATATAATAAACGGTTGCAAGGTGCATGGAAACAGCGACTGACGCCAGATCCCTACATTGAAGCTGGTATTATTTAAATGAGATATTCATTACATGGACATAGAGTAGTATAAGTATTTGTCAGTCAACACTTTTTTTTTTCATATCACTAAACATTTTAAATAAGAAGAATAAAAAGTAATAAAAAGAATATTCGACTTCTACTGTGATTTCGTGGTATCCCTAGGGATTTCAATCCATACATACTTTTTTTACATAAGACATACTGATACTGCACAGCAAATTAACCAGACCATACATCGTTATACTGACACAAACAAACTAAGTCCAGGAGCGAGCGAAGTGAGCTCGGGAAAATAGGAGCCTCGCAATTGTTGCCAAAATAATAACATTTTGAGATAACTATTTTGCCGTGCAATCAGTATTTTTGATCGGAATTCGCCTTATTTTTGGATACAAAAAGTCATTTCTTTGATTCGCGTTCAAATACTACCCATAATTAAATGAGATATTCATAATATGGTCACAGAGAAGTAAGGTTATTAAAATGCTTATGCGAGAGAAAATTTCCTTTCGATCGGACTCATAGCTGGAACTGGACTCTTAACTTGAAAAACCTGCCTGAAACAGGTGCTCAGAAGCGGTTTCAACAAGATGTATGAATATTGAGAGCGCATAGATCTCCATTTCCTCAATACTCTGTGAATACGACATCTGGATGATACAATTCTTGATCGTCGCCGCCTTTATCGCGACATCTTGTTGCAAGTACTCATAAGTAATTTATGTTATGATTCAGATAATGGGCAACCATTTTACAGGTATTTATTTTTTAACAGGTAAGTAGATTAATTAATTAATGCTACCAGAGCGCAATCCTTAATCGAATTAATAGATATTAATTAAGAGAAAACGTGAAAAGTTCACAAAAGAAGTATGCAAGGATCGTAGCAGGTGGCGTTCTGAGTGTCTGACTACCCTCATTGAAAAAAGGCGTGGGTTTTTAATGTTCACATTTCATGTACAGGTAATTAGAAACTCAATAAGGTTTATAGGTATTCGTGCTTGTTTACGAATAATTACGAGTTCAGTGCAGGTGATTTATTCCCGCAGTTATAAATGCGGGGAAAACCTGAATTATAGGACTACTGTTACTATAAAATATGTTTTACTTGCCATATTCTGGTTTATTATGCCTGAACTCCGTGTTTACATGACTTACGGACCAAATTGAGCTCTTCATCTCAATTGCCGCGTCATAATTAAAGTTTGATATATAGATGTTCGTTTGTCTTAATGGCCTTGCGTGTGTCAAGAATTTATTCCGCAAAGTGGTTTTAAATACTTCTGCAGTAGAAGGAAAAGTTGGAAACTAGCCAGTTTTCCTCCCACGTAGTTCTTAGGAAGTAATTAGTCCATTATTTTGATTGACTAACAGCACCAAAAGCTATGATCATCCTTGAAGAATTTGAAAACTGTCTGGTATTGGCTAACATATTTTCTTTGTAAAATTAATTGCCTGCCTTTAAAGAATTACTTCCATACATTTTCTTCATATACATAACGTGGTCACGGATAAGTAAGGTAATAAAACGCTTATGCGAGGGAAAATGTCTTCCCACCAGAGAACCAAAGTTACCGACTTAGCCCGAACAATGCGAAACTTAAGTAGTAGTTGGCAGGGCACATTGCTCGCAGAACGGATGGCCAATGGAGCCGAAAAGTTCTGGTGTGGCGATCGCGAACCGGAAGACGATGCGTTGGAAGGCCTCCCACTTGGTGGGCTGATGACCTGGTTAAGGTTGCAGGAAGGCGCTGGATGCCAGACGCACGGGATCGGTCTATGTGGCGACGTCTGGGGGAGGCCTATGTCCAGTAGTGGACGTCTGACCACCTTTATATGATTTCAAGAACTATATTTTTTAGGGCACAAGAAGAATAAAGCTGTATTCTCACTTCAGTACATCTCATCAAATCCTGGAGCAGTTTAAAAGTAAGCTGCGAACATCGAAGATAATTAATTACCCAACTATTTTTATTAACGTTTGGTTTCTGTTCAATGTCATTAGCTAAGTAAGTAAATAATACGAGAATACAAGATGGTACAGGAAATGCATTCCTGCGACCATCTGAACGGGGCACATAGCAAAAACACTTTCTATTGGACATGAGGTGACAGATCCCAGTTATTGTAATAACGAAGTATGTGTTAATACATTAATTAGTGTAACGTGTTAAATAAATGCATTTTTGTAAACCCCCGACGGAAAAAGACGGGTGTTATAAGTTTGACGTGTGTTGCTGTGTATCTGTGTGTCTGTCTATGGCACCATAGCGTCTAAACGGATGAACCGATTTTGATTTAGTTTTTTTTGTTTGAAAGGTGATTTTGTCGAAGGTGTTCTTAGCTATGTTTGAATAAAATCGGTTCAGCTGTTCAAAAGTTATGGGCGTTTTACTGTTTGAATCGGGGTGTTTTCGCAAGATATCGTGTCATAATTACGTGTTCAATAGATTGCCGATCGAAGCGTATCTACTATGTACTAGATAAATTATGAAGCATGAAATAAAAATGTGACGGGGGTTTTTTAAATTTTTAAATCTTACTAAGGACATTGTTTATTGGTTTGTGGAGGTTTCAGCGACTTTATATAGAGTTAATTAAAGGGTGATTCTTCCTTTGTGCAATGAGTGGAATTCCCTGCCGGAGTCTGTTTTCCGATAGCTACAATTGAGGGGTCTTTAAGTCAAGACTGAATAGCTTATTTCTAGGCAAGCGTGTTTTACCGTCGACCACACCTTCGCTTATCATCAGGTGAGATAGCGGTCAAGCGCGAGACGAAATAAATAAAATGAATTAGGCAAGTTTTTAAATTACTTTTAGAGTGCCGAAAGATAATTGTCGACTAAATAAAAACTTTCTGCAGTTTAAACTATTGCTATTTAAACTTGTTACTAATAGAAAGTCTGAGTGTCATAAGCTTTTCGTTGAAAAATTTACGATTCCTGTGGGGTAGGCTGCGGCAGCGAAGTCGCGAAAAAAGCCAGTACCTGCCTATATAATAAGATTCTTCACTCACACTTCAACCTGAAAGTTGCTCGAAGAGCAACGCTCGGGAGAGACCTATATTCGGCAGTGGGCTGCGATAGAATGAGTTCAATGCTGATGAGGAGACAGCTACTAGACACTTACAGAGACGTTATATTTGTTTTTTGCTTCTGCGTAAAAATACAAGAATCCCAACAAAAACACGTTAAATGTCAGCAAAATGCATCTATTTACATGAACCGTTACGTCTACATAAAATAACATCGATAAAAGTCGCACCACCTTACAATTTGCTCGGCATCTAATTCGAAAACGCTTAAATATACAAGACGTAATGCTCACGATAATATTATCGGACGTGGAGCAATAATAACAGCTCCCGGTCATGCGATCGTGGCGCAGGCGCAGGCGCATCTCTAGAGATCGAGTATAGAGGTGTGCTGACAACTAGCCGAAGGAAATAATCATCTCGCCTCTGTAATGCGGCGGACACCCCTACTAGGTACATGTTTTTAGCAAAATTGCTAGTAGTAATACATAAGTACCCTTGTACCTTTTATTGATGCATTTTACAGACTACTAAGTGGGTACCATGGGTGGTCTTTGCCATTATTTGGCTATTTGACAGATTTCAGAATTGTATTGTTAAAACAATTAAATTTTATTTTATACCTCTTACAAATATATTTTTCTTAAAAAAAAAACGTTATTAAAAAAGAAAAAAAAACATTATAATTTGAATGGCGCGCGAAAACAGTCGGTCACGTGACATTTCGGGCTATGACGTCATATCGTAATAAACAGACGCGAACTACGACGAACAACTCTTTGTTTGTTTTTAAAATGTGACGTCACACGATGCATCAATCATGGCCGCACCCGTTTTTAATAATTTATTCCATAGATAAAAATGGCAAATTTGTTTTACAAAAAAAATATTTTTGTAAAACAAATTTGCCATTTTTAATTAACAATTATATTGACGAAAAAAAATGTAGGTACATTTATTATTTACCTACAGGCTAACATTTCCAACACATTCCATATTTTATTGCAATATCTATCAAATAGCCAATTACAGTCAGAAGCTCGAAAATCTTACAACTAGTCTAGCCATGGTATATCGTGTTGACCAGTAACTGGGTTTTGGAGATCGGATAATTGGGATAGAATGTAAAATGACCTCTAAAAAGTTGGTACCTGACTAAAGGTATCTGGGTAGGTATATCTTTAGAAAGTAATTCTTATTCCATTGGTAAGGAAACTAAATGACACAATCTCAGCTTGCTGGGGTCAGGATCCCGTATTGAAGGATCCCGTATTGAATGACCGCATCGCATATTTTTGTACGGCCTATAACAATACTGTTTATGTGTCCGTTTGTCTGAAATATGTTATCAGACCACCTACTACGGATTTGCAAAAAATGCAGTCATACAGTTCTTCTTGCATATTCATAATTTACGGTACTGTGATATTTATTTTCATTACATTACAACATTATTATCCAGCAATGATGACTACTACTAATCTACTATTGTATCTATCATATTTCTCAATAACACACGCTCCAAAACTTAATTATTTCTTCTTACTAAAACTATAAAAGTACAATGATATTAGTTACAGTATAAACAAATCACAGATGAGTTCCAGACAAAACCGCAATATATTATTACATCATCCAATAAGAATTCTTTAAAATAACGCAATTAAGATTCACCACACTTCTATAACAGAGCTATTTGAATTTATTTTATTACGTTTTATACATAAATAAAGGAGAGAAACAAAATATATTACGTCTTAGTGTGAATGACCGTTGTGACAATAATATTGGGTAACTTATACGAGTAAATTCATACAAGTTACTTAACTTTACGGATAATGTTTCTAATTAAAGCGCGACAGTATTTTGTGATCATATATGAACACTACCGGTATATAATTAGGAAAAACATTTAAAATATAGAAAATAGAGGCCCACCGGTATCGGGAACATGGTCCGAGCTATAGCGATAGCGATTTTTGGGTAATACAGTGAAAACTGGTTAAGTGAGACATCAAGGGACCTGCAATGTTGTTTCACTTATAGAGGTATTCCACTTACCCAGTGTCTCAGATATCCAGGTATAAATAAATATCTGTCTCATTTACAGAGGGTTCCATTTATAGAGTTCAGAATACAGTATACAGGTTATTTCAGTTATAGAGGTGCGATTATTAGAACATTGTGGTTGAATTTTATGTTCATTCTGAATTATTCTACAAAGAGTAGATTTTGGCACATTAAATTCGACACAAACTTCATCGCGTGTCTTCCCACTTTCATAAACGGATATTAACTTCAGATTTTCACGTACTGATAAAGAGCTTTCGTTTTGACATTTTTCAAATAAACATCCGTATGAAAAGCGAAACTAAAACTGGATGTAATTGAGGCTTAAAATTAGTTACGTAGTTAAGTGCGGCATTTGCGGGTAGAATAAGTAAGTAAACAAACAAAACGATGTTATCTCAGTTACAGAGGTTTATGCATATAAAATTCACTCGCTGTCTCTGTTTTAGAGGTAACTATGATGATAAATCGAAAGAACGAATCCCAGATTTGCTTCGTCCCACTAACAGGGGTAATTCAGTGCCAAAGTGTTGGGACCTCAGCATGAGTTCCAGTTATGGGGGTTTCTCACTTATCCAGGTCCCACTTAACCAAGTTTCACTGTAATTGATCTTCAATACAAAACAATTAAGAGTTGTTGGCGGTTTTTTTTTAAATAAGTGCATTTGACAAACAGCGAGCGATTACAAACGATTGTGTAGGACCTACCATACCTACACTGCAGGTAATTCAGACTTTTATGACATAAAGCGTTTGATCGCTATCGTTTTGCTCTTGCAAAAGATACGTAATAAGCCTGCCGGGCTCCTAACAATACGAGCCGTGTCCAACAGAGCTGCTTTCTGGATCAGGCCCTTGATCCAGCTGTCTAACGAGATCCTCCTAAGGTGTTCGTCGAGGCTTGTGGCTATTAAGCGATTGGCTGACACGACTATCGGTACAATGATCGCCGTTTCCACAATAATAATATCTATTATATATGATGTTACTAGCTTTTGCCCGCGACTTCGTTCGCGTGGAATAGTGACTTCTGATGCCGACTCTTGACCAATAGATGGCGCTGTATGTCCGGAATAAATTTTATTTTATTTTTGTAATAAAAACTATCCTATGTCCATTCTCAAGTTCCAAACTATGTCTGTACCAAATTTCACACAAATCGGTTCAGTAGTTTAGGCGTATAGCAAAGACAGACAGACAGACAGACAGACGGACAGAAAGTCAGAGTTACTTTCGCAATTATAATATTAGTAGGGATTATGAGAAGTGTGCGACAAGTGTCAACATAAGATAGATAACTTGTTGCTTATTAAGATTAGCTTCTCGGCTTCTTGGGATCCCCATCAAACTATTCTGATAGTCAAGAAAGAGAACATGTGAAATGATGGCGTGTTTTATGTACGTAGCAAGAAGATGAACCCTCGAGTTACAGAAGTTTGATGAAGGCAATCCAAAATCATATACAGTTTTAACCGTAGCTAACACCAAAATTGCAAACACCACTTAGTAGATACTTCTGTAAATAGAAATAAACGAGCAAAACAGAAAAACCTGTTCCAATAAACTGTAAACCAGGCAGCAAACATTAATAGACAAAGATCTAGTGACTCTAGTCTATTGTCACATTGTATTGTTAAGTTAAACCTACGAGCACCCGCATGCGTGGTAGGGCCTTGTACTGGCCCACAGACCTCGGACGCGACTAGATAAACGATTCCTAATATTGTTTCGTGCGATGCCAGGTCCGCTGGGCAAAATACCTAGTCAGTATTACCGAGAGCTGTAAACTTCTATCTATGATTATGTAAACGGTGATACGCACAGACATAAATCTAACTAGATGAATCGATTGTATGTATTTCGCGCGTTTAAAAACGGAGTAAAATTTCGATCAATTATCGTAATTTGAGCTTTTCATTTAGCATTATCGGCACTGGAAAGCCAGCGAAATCTGGAAAAATGCCTTTCTATGCCATATTGAGCTGTAAAGACTGTATAGAAAAATGGCAGAGGCATTGGAAATGTTTTCTTTCATTGGTAACTAAATTTGTTTTAAATTGTGTTTGAAAAAGAGGCACGCTTGGTTTTCATACAGATGGAGGGACTTGCGTTATCTAAGTAGTTAGATTTATATCTGTGGTGATATGTAATTTGCTTGATTTCACAGAACTCGGATGCCTTGGGAACCGCTGCTACTGGAATCGCCAACATTTTTCTGACAGTGAGTGTTACCGTTTACCTACAAAAACTATCACCCATGACAATTGTAACCTTTGCCTTTAGCCTTTGACAGCTGAATAGCCTAAAAGTGCTACTGATGCCGCGGTTTACAAGGTTCTTATTTTTTTTTTTGGTAAATTTGATTTGATTTGTATCCAGAGTATCCCAAATCATTTAATTAAACAAACAATGTATAGGCGTTTACCATCAGCCGGATAAGAATAAGTTGGCTTCTTCTAACTAATAATAAGCGCGATAAGACCGTCTGTTGCATGTTTGTTTTTGTTTTAATATGTCTTTTTGTATTATTTTTATCTTGGTGTACAATAAAGTATACCGGGAAGACAGTGTAATTGTCAGGAAAAGCCATTATTGCATGGAATCTTCTCGGGCTAGATGTTAACTTCTTTGCTTGAAGTAGGGTCACAATGTAACTGATCACGTTATGTATTGGCGAATAACGTATACAACATTCAACCAAACATGTAGTTTGATCTACACGAACAACCGGTCACTCTCACTGTATTTCTTAATAAGTCCAGTTTTATTACAAATTAACAACTGAACCTAAAACGCCATTCGTCTGCCTCGATCTTCTGTATAATCTCCTCTTGTTCGCGCCAATAACTAGTGCTTGGTGTTATGTCAAGTTGAAATCTGTCAGTGCCATTCGAAACCATAGCTCTCTTCAGAACGAAATCTTTTAGAAGAGCCGACAAGTATATATATAAATAAATAAATAATAATATTCATACTCGTAAAAAAATCTAAGCAGGTTACGACCAGCATAGAATCATAGCATATGTGGCTGCATAGAAATGTTATAAATTCACAGCGATTCTATGCAAGATTTTTATGATTAGGTGGTTTTTTTTTTACTGCCATATCTAGCGCAGCAGTGCTCTGTGGACTGGTAGCTCAGTTTCAGAAACAGTTGGTAGCTATGAAGTGGTTTAGGAGGAATGCAGCCACTAGCACACTACGATAACCTTGAGGTAAGGTAGCGGGCTAGCATGAGTAGAGCGACTTTAAATGATTAAACGTAGCAAAAGAAGTGTAAGTCAAAAATGAGATAACTGAAAATTAACTTGCTTGATAATAAATTTTATAAGGTGCTTATAGTAAAAGACAAAATTAAAAATTACTGCTTTCAGACAAGTAAACGGACTCTTTCACGGTAGTAAAATACCTAGTTTACACGAGTGTTTTAATAAATACCTACTTTATTACTGATTTCCTACCAATAAACTGCCACAATAAATAATAATGACGAATATATTATTATTAATTTTATAACTGGTACATTTCTTATTAGCTTTCCTTTTCTAGCTCATAAAATTTAATTTATAATTTATGTTGTCCCACTATATAAGCGTATTTATAATAAAATATCGCACACTCAGACAAAATAAAATACTTTTCACTTTTGCTTTTACAAAAGCAGTGGTATCTAAAATATTATTGAAATAATTCGATGTATATTAATTCATTAATGCATTGGCTTTATTAATTTCACCAATAGAATAACAAGAGCGGTAGTCAGTAAGTTAATAACAGTATACCTCAAAAATCCAAACAAAAATATTTGGTAAACCGCTGCTCCCTCTACTAAGCAACCACCCAAAGAACCACAATATACCGGCAGACCGACCGTTGCAGAATAATATCAAGTGGATAAATCTAACGCTACAAACCCACAGGTAAATCAGGCAAGTTTGCTAACCACTGGTAGCTGATGAGTCTCGTTACTACAGGTAGCAGCGATACGGTACTTCAGTTAGTTTGTCATGTTCTCGCCACATGATCGCTATCTTAGGAACGAGCGGTTTTCACCTAATGTGGTCGAGGAAACGCGGGTCAAGGCCCTGCAATGGAGATTATCAGATTCTGCAGTTGGATTCTAGACTAGAATAAATTAACTATACCGAGACAATTTTGTGAAGATTTGCAACATTATATCTAATCTATCTAATACCTTTAAACGAGAAATTATTGTATATATGTATATTATATGATCTGAATCTCGACAACAATAAATCTAAAGGGTGTCTCAGTAAGAGTGCACTTTTTAAAATTGGAATATTTTTTTTATGTAAATGTCTGTTTATTCCGATTATTAAAAAATGCAGCGCTTTTCGTAAGAACAACGCGTTATAATTGTGAAAACTCATTACAAATTTATGACATCATAAAATTACAAAAATATGACTCATTACAGGAATATGATAACGGACTTCTTGTGGCCTCAACTGGACGGCGTGAATCTAGACAACATGTGGTTTCAGCAGGACAGCGCAAACTGCCACACCGCGCATGAAACAATCGACTTATTGTAGCAACGATTTCCAGAACACATTATCTCACGAAATTCTGATGTCAACTGGCCACCAAGATCGTGCGATTTAACGCCGTGCGATTTTTTTCTTTGGGGCTTTGTGAAATCTAGGGTTTATGCAAATAAACCCGAAACAATTCCTGAGCTCAAATCGGAAATCCAACGCGTCATCGATGAGATACAGCCACATCTATGTGCAAAAGTCATGGAAAATTTCATGTAAAGAGTAATGGCCTGTCATCGGAGCCGTGGGGGTCATTTGCCGGATATTTTATTCCATACTTAATCGGAACATGTCTTCTTTACAATACAATAAAAATATCACAACTCTGTCATAAAATACTTGTTTTAATTTTAAAATGAAAAAGTGCACTCTTATTGAGACACCCTTTATCTACCTAGGTTTCATTTTTAGAAAACAGTCGTTTTCTCTATTTTCACCTGAGCTAGCTCGGTCGCCCAGGTACTGATACTCATACTTACTAAAATAATCTGAAACTGAAGCCATTTCAAGTCAGGTTGAAAGAGCTCCAACCGACTCAGTCGCCATGTCAAAGTAAAAAAGACTTGCTATTGCAATTGCGAAAAATGTGCTATAACCGAACAGCGAAATGACCACTTTTACAGTTCCAATTTTCCCTACTTGAGAAAGGTAGTATAGTTAGCAAATCAGTATTATATTATCTGTGACATAGGTAAATACCTAATGTAAGGTTAAAAGTAGAAGACAAGTATAATTTTCTTTTTAAAAATCGTTGCCCCACACTAGGAATTACTTCCTGTATCGTGGGTGCGTTTAGAAATATTTAAACTCAAATTCACAAGACACACAGATCCGGAACAACTATCTATATGCCTTACAAATATTTGTGCCATGCTGGAATCTCTCAACCACTACGCCAACCATGACGTCTTCGAAGTTAACTATTCTTCTGGTTGGTACATATAACCATAGATGTACATATAAGGTGATTAGATAATAGTCAATCAAGTTTTAAGTTATGTAAATATAAAATGGAGTAGAAATCTACGCGTGCGGCTTCTGCCTTTCTCGAACGAATTCCAATTTACGTTAAACCGCGATTAATCATCAAATTATAATATTAAAATTATTCTACAAGTGATTCTATTAAAATTTCGTCGGTATTAATTTAGAAAAGTGTAAAATTACAATCGTAAAAACAATAAATTAGGTAACCGTTACTGTATCGATAAGACTTTACGAATTGATACAAAATTGTAGCAATCTATCAAATTTAGATAAGGTAAAAGTTAATTTGAAGAAAGTAGAAATTATTACTTTAAAAATTTTAGGGACAGTCGAAATAAATGACATCGACATTCTAGTCTATGTACCGATATTTGAAGTTTTAATTTTGCAAAACATCAAATAATTGAATTTGTTGCTGCCTCCTTCTAGAAAGTGTAATGCCCTGATTTTTTATAAGTTTTCATGTTTAAATAGTATTGAAACGTCACAGAATCAAACTTAATTGAAAGTATCATTTTGTGATTATAATGGGTACAAAATTATTAAAGTCGTTGATCGTCAATAGTCAATGAACTATTTGATAAAAAAAAACGATGTATGCGAGAGATGTTATTATTTTAATAGTTCAATACTTTGCTACGTTCGGCAATTTGATACAAACATCATTAATTTTATTTAACTACGCTATTTATAAAACCAATGATCAGATGTTATCTACAAACTTACGTGCAAGAAGTATTTATATTTAATTTTGTTTATTGGCATTGCTAAAATAGTTATTTAAAATTAATTGTAGCGCATTTAATATTAATTGTAGCGCATTTAATATTAATTGTCAATTTATTTATCATTAGTCGTCGTTATCTGCAATTTATTGACCGTTTTTTTGTGCAAACTTAAGTATTTAATGAATATTAAGATAGAGCTTTTTTTTATTTTTTTTTTTTTTTTTTTTTATTTTTTTTTTTTTTTTTTTAAAGTTGCCCCACACTAGAAATTTCTTCCTGTATCGTGGGTGCGTTTACAAACATATAAACTCACATACACAACACCCAGAGCCGGAACAACTATCTGTAGGTCATACAAATATTTGTTCCGTGCGGGAATCGAACCCGCGACACGCAGCGCAGCAGTCAATCGCTCAACCACTGCGCCAACCGTGCACCCAACTTTACAGCTTTACAATTTAATTTTAGTTTTTTACGACTTATTGTCGGGCCTACGTTGTCCGTCCTTAACTAAGTACTAATGCTGTAACATGGAAATATTGTAAAACCAAACCATTTTATAAAAGGGTAACCGTGGAGTTTCTTGTCTATTCTTCTCCATAGGAAACGACCAACCCGAACCGTGCACCTTTTGTCGACGTTTTATATGTGACAATGTAGGTAAAAAAATGTTCTTTTTTAAATTTAAAAACAATATATTTAAATTGAGGAGACTTCTGCTATGGTTTACATAAGATTGACAAAAATACTTCACCCAAAAAGTTATTGGCTATTGATGCACCTACTGAAGTCCCCAACCTGTCTTACAGTGGACTGATAGAAACAGTCTCAAACTAATCACGAACAAGAAAACTATGAAACAAATAAACCTAATTTGGTCCAGTCTAATTAGAACCCCTAATCGAACTCTAGTCAACCATAAATCTAGATCCATTCTAGCACCCAAGTTGCGAATGTTCGCGGGAACCTGATAGATCTCCAGGCGACCGCGACTCACTAGTGTTGTACCAAACAAGCTATCGGGTCGCATTGTAAGACGGAGGCGCAATCTGGCGCCCGTAATGGCTGGTATGCACATTAGCGCTGATTAACTACGGCGCCCATTGCTGCTAGGGTTACCTGCGCCTTCTTGAAGAATGACATTGAAATGTGATAACTGGGAATGACGGGGATTCGGTGTCGTTGAGTTTTGTTTGGCTGTTAAAGTAATTCTTGGTGTTTTTAGCTGTGTTGGGTCAATATTTTTTGACCGAGTTCATTTTTACAAGCTTTTATTTAACTTGCAGTGTATGTATGTATGTAAGTGTATTCGGGTCAAATCTTGCAACTCAATTTTAAAGCAGTTATCCGTCACCAATTAAGATGAAATTTTGCACACACGTTTAGTTTGGATGATTGTCATCCAAACTAAACGTGTGTTACATGCATGTTTAGCTAAGTGCCGCTATTCTAAATCCAATATGGCGGACGGCCCAAGATGGCGGACTAGTTATTTTTTCTGCACTGCCATGATATGGGTATCAAATGAAAGGGTTTGCTGAGCAGAATACGAAAAAAACTTGTTTTAAAAAACGATTTTTTAATGTATTATTTTATTAGCTCTAAACTTTTCAAAGCATGTTGTAACTTGTATCATATTTTTGTTCAAATTCATACTAAATGTTCTAGTCTAATGTTTAAAGAAACCTTCAAAATGGTAAGACAAATGGAGATTTATAAAAAAAATACTTTTTCAGTTTTCATCTACATTAATAACTTTTCCAGCTACGTAACCTTTCAAACGTTGGCAGCCCTACCGGTTGCGAGTACGCAAGAGCACCATGATCGCTTCGATGCGCGAGCGCAGAGATTAATAATGACGAATAGTTAGAGATAATAGCTAGTTAACTCCGTTAATCTGTTTCATTTCAATCTTGTAACTTGTTGCTAACACTCGATGGGAATGCAATCTTTTGCCTTTAGTTTAACTATTGTACTTAATGACTGTGGGAATAATTACAGAATTAGCGCTGACACGAACCTTTCCGTGTTTTAGAAAAGGTTTATTATCCTTTATCAGATTTCTAGCGGCTTTAACTGCGTCGGTGCGGTTCAAAGCTGCAGTAAATGTTGGGTTGAAGATCACGACAATTATTATGCTAAGATGGGACAGTGTGCCAACCTGTCGCCTGGGAATGGCAGAGTTTTATAGCAGTCGTAAAAGGTTCGCTATACGCCTAATAAATAACAACTTAAAGCACAAACATAAAAAATGTTGCGACTTTCAAAGTTCAGAGTCAAGCCTTGAGATATGTGGCAGACATGCAATTTAAAGTTGATTAAAAAGTGTTTTTAAAGTTGATTAAAAGTGTTTTTAAAGTTGATTTTAAAGTTGATTAAAAGTGTTTTAAAGTTGATTAAAAGTGTTTTAAAGTTGATTAAAAGTGTTTTTAAAGTTGATTAAAAGTGTTTTTAAAGTTGATTAAAAAGTGCTTAAATGGCAGATTATAACATGGTTCTAAGACCTTTGCGAAATAATAAACAATATTACGTTACCGTAATATGTGTACCTAACAAATCTTCATCAGACTGGTAGCAGTTTTGATAGGCCGCAGAACAAAACGAAAACGGAAAATTTAAAACTATAAACTCTACTTTAAGCAAAGGATCCATGCAAAATGTAGTGTATACCAAGTTTATCTTCTTGAAAAGAAGATCTGTCAAAAGAATATGACAGCTGAAGTGTGCATAACAACTACCCTCTCCAAATCTCATCCACACAAAACCAGTTACTATTCCTATTCCTTCACTGTCCATGCTGTAAGATTGTGGAACTTACTTCCGCCTAGCATCAGAGATTTAAATACGATCTCACTATTCAAAAACGTTTAAAAGAGCACTATCTATCCTCTCAAGTCTGATCTTTATTTATGTATGTATATATATATATAATACATAAGTATCTATATATTATACAATTATGTATTTATATTTGTAATTATCCACCATTACACTAATTGTGTAGGTGTGCTAATTTTATAACTTGGTTTAAGTCTTTCACTTTTCTTATTTTCCAGTTCTCACACACTATTGTCTACATTTCTTTTTCATTTTTCCTTTTCGCGGGTCTGCTGGCAGAAATTTCTTAAGAAATAAGCAGTGCCCTTGTACTCTATTGTCTTGATGTGTTGTCTTTATGTATTATACTGTGTGTGTACATTAATTATTAAATAAATAAAATAAATAAATACCCTCGTCTGCCTCCAGTTTATCTTTTACCAATCAACAAGAACCACTGAATTAAATAAAGTAAAACACTGTCATTAAGTACATGTTATTTTATTCAATATCTCAACACCAAGCTCAAAATTACTAAGAACCTCTAAATTGAAGATAATGATGTAAATTACATAAAAAAGAATCTTCTCTGCCTACCTTGTTAGGATAACACCGTAAAAAGCGAGAGTTTGAACGAGTTTCGCAAAAAAATATTAAAATAATTGGCGAAAATAATGGCAACAGTAAATAGTAGTGCGTGAAATTATAAACGAAATTATGGATAATGGCAACTGAAGTGGAAACTTTTTAAATTTTTAAGTAGGTTAGCTTTTTAAATCTATTAGTCTGTGTACAAATGGTAGACTTTCTTTTAAGTAGTCTAAGCCTGTGGAGGCTGTTATTTGTAAGTTTTTTTTTTAATTTTTTGCCTGTTAAAGCATTTTCCCATCTATAACAATGTCTAGTTTGGTAATGGCTAAGCAAGCAGCATTTGTATTTCTTTTAACAATAAATCAAATGTCTACTAGCAAAATAACCAATTAGCTCGGTAGCTAATATCATTTTTTTTCTATGTAATAGAGGTCCCTAAAATCATTGGTTAGTATTTTTTTTATAAAAAGAACAGACCACGGCTTAAAAGTTTTTTTTTCATTATTAAAATTTTAAAAATCGTCGTCCATCCCAAACGCGTATACAAAATTCCAGCTCAATCGGTTGGGAATAACTGTTTTGAAATTCATTTAAATTTGGACCCACACTTACTAAGTAACAAGACAAGTTAAAATAATTGTAATAAGGAAAGTACTTCCACAACTTTAACGGTGAGAGGAAATCGTAACACTCAAGAAATTCTAAAGCCCCTGAATAGCCATAACGTACAAGATTTTAAGATTGCATGTCCTTAAGTAATGATTGCCTAACCCATCGAGCGCAATCACGACACTACACGATTAACCTCAGTTAACTGTAATAACTTCCGACGCCTGATTAACAACCCGCTTAAACTAAGTTTAAATAGTTCTCCAGCCATTCCCAAGTCAGCGTGAAAATAAAAATTAGTTATGAAAGGAGTAAAGTTACTTTGGAATAACGATTATGTCCGTTTTAAGCTTTATCTCTAGTATCGTTTGCGGATGGTGAAACGAGTGTTTAACACGCTGCTGAGCTAAGATTAACAATATTTTTTATAACTGATACTGCGTTCCGTGCTAAAATGAGTTCGCTTTAAATATTAAAATGAAACCTTACCTTTTTACAAAAAAATACAACCGACTTCCAAATAAACACTACAAAGTGAAAAATAACTTTATTTTTGGAGTCGATGTCTTTGGTAGGTACCAATTTCACACCGACCAAATTAAAATGGTACCAATTTGGGAACATATTCTTTAAAAAAAAAGAATTTTCTAAATCGGTCCACAATTGACGGAGAAAAGAGGGAAAATAAAAATAAATAAACAAACATAAAGTCGAAAATAAAATCCCCTCCTTTTTGGAAAGTGGATAAAAAATGTAACCGACTTCCAAAGCAAAACCCTAAAAAGAGCAAAAATAACTTTCGTTTCGGGAGTCGGTGTCATTGGTAGCTATTTTTCTTGTCGTTTTGCGACACCGATTTCCGAAACGACTTTTTTTTGAAGTCGATAATAATGGATTATATCCTTTAAGTGCTCTAATATAGGACTCGTATCTATTACAAGATTTTACTCTTAAGATCACTTTTATCGCTGAGCAAACACATATATGGGTAGCATTAAAAGTTATAAAGCTTCACTTAAAAATAGTGCAGTTCAGAAAAATATCTTAGAATAAATGCCTGCTTATTTATATTTTACTACGAGTAGAGTAGACTAAGTTAGCCAGAGTTAAACAAACAAACACGACTAGGTTACATTGTTTTAAAACGGAGTTCCAGTGCCTACTCTCTGCCTTCATCGCCAGATCAGTTCGATGGCACCATTTTCATCAGTACCATTTATTTATATGTATTTGCTTCATCTAATCGCATAACAATTCGAGATATCTTACACCCGTGACATACTTGTTAAGGAATCCCTGATGAAGAAGGCCACAGGTGGTGGCCTTCTTCATAATTTCCACTACACCAAATGATACTTTCTGAATGCAAATTCTTGCCATATTCGTGAAAATACTAAAATCGCTACATGTCTGCCTATTATATTTGAGGAGATCCCTAGATTTCCTTGGGGTCCCATCATCAGATTCTGACTTGGCGACAATGGGCCAGTTCAAGAGTACCTATACCCTTTAAAACAAAAAAAAAATTTGCAAATCGTCATTGTCTAAACATGACGGAGTTATGGACAAAATTTTTTTTTTATCTATACCTTCGAAAACATTTTGACTTTTTGTCAATCGATATCATTGATACAATATTGACCTTAGTTGACTGATAGAGAATGCCTATGGTAGTCCGCCTATGTAAGACATAAACTTCTTGTAACATATAGGTATGTTACAAGAAGTTTTAATAAATAAATATACTTTTTGTAAATCCAAAATTCAGTCAATTAAATAATCTTCAAATGCCGACTATCATGAATTCAAATCTACGCTACATAAATCTCTAACTATATCACTCTTATTTAATTATCGTGTGAATTGAATACACAAAGGGCCGTACAATAAAACAAACAATTAATCAAAGCACGCTTTCTTTGTTTTCCAATTTGACTTAATTTAAAATTTCCGCTTATTAGAAACAAACCAGACGGCGAACACATGCACATACAGAACTAGAAAGCGTGTAGAACAATTAATTCGGCATGTTATTGTTCATGACATTGTGATATCTGATTTTAGTATTGTAACGTGCTCTCTAAGTCTTTAGTGTGACTATCTGATCATCAGAACTGAGTAATCTTGGTTTAATTCCATATAAAACTACTCAAATGTTAGAAAATTTTATTGGTAAGTTGGCTGGTCCCCGCGACTTATTAGGCTTAGCACGCACTGCGATTTTTATTCGCGCGATTTTTTTTCCGCGCTTTCTGTGAACTATGGAGTTATATGAAGCTGCACGCATTGCGGAAAAAAAAATCGCGCTCAAATAGTACTAAAAAATTCGCGAATTTTTTAGTACTATTTGGGCGCGATTTTTTTCATTTCCATAGGTCAAAGAATGCGCGGAAAAAAATTCGCGCGAAGAAAAATCGCAGTGCGTTCTATGCCTTAAACCTTACTGAGTGGAATAATTTATTTCGAGTAGGCTGTTTTCCTCTCCAATGTTCAATCTATCTCTACCACAGATATAAATCTAGAACTAGATGACGTGTATGTATTTCGCGTGTCAAAAAACGGAGTAAACTCACGTCGTAATTTGAGCTTTTCATTTAACATTTTCGGCACCGGAAATCCATCGAAATCTAGAAAAATGTCTTTTTATGCCGCATTGAGCTGTAAAGACTGTATAGAAATAGTCGGCCGAGGCATTGGAAATTATTTCTTTCTAATTAAATTTATTTGTGAAAAAGTGAAACGCTTGGTTTTCATACAGATGGAGGGACTTGCGTTATCTAGTTAGATTTTTGTCTGTGATCTCTACTCTAAAAATCGTCAAAATTAGATCAGCGGTTCAGGTGTAACGTGACAATCAGACAAACACAATTTATTCTAAAAAAATACTGCGTTATTTAACTTTAGGGTTTTGTAACTAGTTAGATACATTTAATGTGTCCATATGATAACTAAAAGCCGGATTGTAATTAGAAGTTGTATAAAGATAAATCTAATTCTATTAATAATCAATTAACAGCATGGTCGCGTAGCGAAGAAACGGGCAGCACTAAGTTAGTAATTATTTGATATCTATACTAATATTATAAAGCTGAAGAGTTTGTTTGTTTGTTTGAACGCGCTAATCTCAGGAACTACTGAATGGAATTGAAACATAATTTTTGTGTTGCATAGTCCATTTGTCTAGGAGGGTTATAGGCTATATATAAAATCACGCTACGACCAATAGAAGCGGAGCACAAATGAAAAATGTTGCAAAAACGGTAAAAAATATTCCTTTTTGAGAGCTTCCGTTACGTGCGCTGCGTAAACGGTTTAAGTTACGCAACAATCATGTACGAGTATGTAGGGTAGGTAGGGTAGGGAAGGTAGCCAGTTGACGGGAGTGAAGCCGCGTGGGACAGTTAGTTTAATTATAACTACAAAAATATATAAATACGTAACTGCCGTTATTAACCACTGTCCCTTATTAGCACTTAATTTTAATAAACCTTAACTAAATACTTTGTTTTTAATTATAATTGAAATTAATAACAACACTGTCTCAAATAATAATTCATCTTCAAAGTAGCAGCTACTAAGCAGCGTGAGAATAAATAATTATGCCAAAGTTTAATTATCAATCAATAAACCATAGACTAGCTATTAATATGAGAAACTTGACGTGACCCGCTGTAATTACACAGGGCTTTGCTTGTATGTGGATAGTACATTCTTGTTTTAATCTGTTATTAATTAATAGCTCATTAATTATTAAGTAATCGTTTTAACAGTTAATTCTCCGCTATTAATTAGGTACTAATAAAGGCGGTTTGTGTTTGGATAGATCTATTTTGACCTTGTGTTTTTTTTCAATCAATCTGCATAGCATTTGCTACTTCGCGGTCAGCTTCCAATAATAATAATAATAAAATCGTTTATTTAGGAAAACTACATTTACAGGATCAAAAAATAAATACATACATTTTTAAAAGTAAACACTAAAGAAGTGAATCGTTGGTACCTGTACTAATGAATATCATTGTATCACAGGCACCAACAACAATAAGAAACAAATTCAACATTTACTGTAACGTTTTCTTTTGTTTTTATAAAATAAAAGTAATTTGTTAATCAATCTAACTGGATAGAGCTGCTAAATATCTGTATTTTAAACTAGCTGACCCTCGGGGCTTCTCTCTCGTCAAATGGCTACCTACCTGCCTACCCTGCCTACCCTGGCTACCATGCCTACCCTGGCTACCCTACCTACCCTGGCTACCCTGCCTACCATGGCTACCCTGGCTACCCTGGCTACCCTGGCTACCCTGGCTACCATGGCTAGCCGGCTACTTTGCCTACCCTGCATTCCCTGGCCACCCTGCCTACCCTGGCTAACCTGCCTACCCTGCCTTCCCTGCCTAACCTGCCTACCTACCTACTAATTTTTATCTATCATCAATAGTTTTCTCAGCGCACGCCAAATAATGTATTTTACAGGCAACATTTTGCTGTGTCTGCCCTGCCTAGCCTGCCTACCCTGCCTTCCCTGCCTTCCCTGCCTATCCTGCCTACCCTGCCTATCCTGCTAACCCTGCCTACCATGCCTACCCTGCCTGCCCTGCCAACCCTGCCTACCCTGCCTGCCCTGCCTATCCTGCTAACCCTGCCTACCCTGCCTTCCCTGCCTACCTTGCCTACCCTGCCTATCCTGCCAACCCTGTCTAACCTGCCTATCATGCTTACCGTGCCTACCCTGCCTACCCTGCCTACCCTGCCTTCCCTGCCTACCCTGCCTGCCGCGCCTACCCTGCCTATCCTGCCTACCCTGCCTACCCTGCCTATCCTGCCTAATCTGCCTACCCTGCCTACCCTGCCAACCCTGCCTACTCTGCCTACTCTGCCTACTCTGCCTACCCTGCCAACCATGCCTATCCTGCCTACCCGGCCAACCCCGCCTACCATGCCTACCCTGCCTACCCTGCTTACCCTGCTTACCCTGCCTATCCAGCCTAGCCTGCCTACCCTACCTACCCTGCCTACCCTGCCTGCTTTGCCTACCCTGCCTACCCTACTTACCTACTATTTTTATCTATCATCAATGTTTTTCTTAGCGCACGCCAAAGAATGAATTTTATAGGCAACATTTTCCTACCTTGGGTTACATTATTGAAATTTTCATAAGGATCTCATTTTTTTTTTAAATTTATTATAGCCTATGACACTCAGGAATAATGTAGCTTTCTACTGGTGAAAGAATTTTCAAAATCGGTTCAGTAGATCCACAGATTACCTCTTACAACGTCACAAACTCACAAACTTTACCTCTTTATAATATTAGTATAGATGAAGCAACAGTCAATCTGACCATCACAACCCCGTTACTGGGTAACACGATATCCATGGCAATACCGGTTGACAGATTCTCCGGCTTCTGACTCCCAGTAAATAGGGATCTTTCCTGGGTAGACAAAATATTATTCTATTTAGTCGGTCAGTGAGATTATCAAACCCGTAATTTTTGCTTTATCATATAAATAAAAATTGACAAAGTTAAAGCGCATCAAAGTTCAGGAGTTGGTGGACTTGTGACGTCACTTTGTCAGTCAGACACTTTATGTGTGCGTACGAGCACACCGTGACGTTACATGATGTTTCAACGCACTGTATCGTCGCAATTTTTTTGTTCAAGTGGCAAAAGAAAAAAATAAGTATCCAATATTTAACCGACTTCCCAAAAAGGAGGAGGTTGTATGTTCGACTTCATGTTTGTTTTTTCTCTTTGTTCACCGATTACTCCGTCAATTGTGGACCGATTTTGAAAATTCTTTTTTTGTTTGAAAAAGTATGTTCCGAAATTGGTCCCATTTTAATTTGGTGATGATCTGATGAAGAACTTCGGAGATATACAACAGAACTCTTCAATAAATAACGGCAAATCTCTCGGGATTGCTGCAATCGCATGTCTGTTTGTTGTTTATAACATTTCATAGCATAACATCACGCCAGTTCGCTCTTAAGGGGAAAGCAGATCTCTCATTTCACCGGTTATGTTAAAGTTTCATGAAATCTATTCTGGCGAAATAGTTCCCTTACTAACTTGCCTATTAGGTACGTAAAACTAAAAAGTGAAAAATAAAATAACTTTTTGAAAAAAAAAATACTACCGACTTCCAAATACAAAACTACAAAGTGAAAAATAACTTATTTTTTGAAGTCGGTGTCCATAACGCAAAGAAATGGTACCTACGAAAGACACCGACTTCAAAAAATTAAGTTTTTTTTAACTTTGTAGTTTTGTATTTGGAAGTCGGTAGTATTTTTTTTCAAAAAGTTATTTTATTTTTGTCAACTAACCTATTATTTGAAGATAAACAAATGACGACTGAGACCAACTGCTCTACTTGCTCTCCACTCCATAAAAAAAGTTCCGTTGAAGAATATATGAGCTACGTCCAAAAAATAATAACATAATTTTGGTTCATGACTGTAGTTACAGACAAATGAAAGGAAATGAGCCCATCACACGCACGAGGAAAAGGCCATGAATTTTACCATGAAGACATTACGGATGAAGGGGAAAGCGTTTGAAATGCTCTTCCGTATTATTTCACCTGAGCATGTTAAGTACTGTGTAAGTTGTGATACTGTAATAGGTAGGATCACGCTCTTTTTTTTACATAATAAATATAACTTACAGCTTCTTCATAATGTTTAAGCTTAAGGCACAGATACCCCGCAGTAGCTGATTTTCAAATGAGAATCACGTCTAAACGGCTTGCCATATTTTTTTGGTAAAAATATATGTTACATTAAACCATTTTAATAATAATTTGATCTAAGAATATTTTGATTTTTGTTCGTATAACAGAGTGTAATTAATTTGTAAACTTATTTCTAACACGGACAAAAACACGCTAAAACCGCCGGGCGTGTTTTAATGAAATTGACACTCTCAAATACAATTGAATTATCTAGATAAGGCCGCCTGTTGTATGTTTGTTGTTATTTTAAGGTTTCCGTGTGTTATGTTTTTATCTTGGTGTACAATAAAGTATATAATAAATAATAATAATAAATAAATAAATTTTGATTTGATGCTTTTTTTTTAAGTCGTTTTTTACTACTAAATTTTGGGTCGCGCGGGTGTGAAACTAGTGCGCGTTTTGTATTTTCAAGGTCATTGGCGACTGTCGTCGTCTTAATAAAAGTCTTGTTCTCAGGAGCACTCGCTAATATAAGCGTGGTGTATCATTATTATATTGCTCTTATTCCATCAAATTTTGTCTACAAAATAAATTTGATGAATTTTGGTAAAGAGCTATAGATTGAACCTTGGAGAGTGCCTAGGTAGAATACCTTTTTATCCTGGGAACTATGTTGCCTTGGTACAATTTCCGACTTTAACGCGGGCGAAGCCACTTAGAGAAGCTGGTAGATTATACAATTCTGTTACCTAGGACCTTATTAACCCGTTTTTGCAACACTGTGATATTATCTATACAAATATTATAAAGCTGAAGAGTTTGTTTGTTTGAACGCGCTAATCTCAGGAACTACTGGTTGGAATTGAAAAATTATTTTTGTGTCGGATAGTCCATTTATCGAGGAAGGTTATAGACTATCTAACATCACGCTACGACCAATAGAAACGGAGCATAAATGAAAATTATTGCAAAAACGGGCAAAATTATTTATTTTTGAGAGCTTCCGTTGCGTGCGCTGCGTAAGGCTTAGCACGCACTGCGATTTTTATTCGCGCGAATTTTTTTCCGCGCGTTCTGTGGCCTATGGAGTTGTATGAAGCTGCACGCACTGCGGAAAAAAAATCGCGCTCAAATAGTACTAAAAAAATCGCGCGGAAAATAATTCGCGCGAATAAAAATCGCAGTGCGTGCTAAGCCTAAACGGTTTAAGTTACGCAACATTCATATATGTAGGGTTGGTAGGGTAGATAGGTAGGTAGGTAGCCAGTTGACGGGAGCGAAGCCGCGTGGGACAGCTAGTTTAATAATAATTGCCGATGGACCGTTAAGTCTATCGAAGTATCGGTATTATTTTACAGCTTACTGCTATCATATGCCCACGTAAACAAGTGTATCTGCACTAGTGCACGGACATAAAGATAATTCTGTCATACATTCCATTGTATCACAATGTTTTTACAAGCATTTGCGTATGTTCTTACAAGAAAAACTATTTTAAAATGCACTTTGAGTTTTACTAATCAATAAAAAAACAGTAAAAGTTATGGGTTTACGAGTTTTAAGGCTACTAAGACGGTCTCTTGTAGCAGTGTTAAAAGTGTAGTATAATGGCGTGGGTAAAATGCGCTAACTGGCAAAATGAGGTTATAATAAATGGCGCCAGATGCATAGCAGTTATGATATTTTACGTCGAAGTTATTTAACTCAAAACGAACGATTATTATTCACAATTATGTTGTTTCCAAACCCGCGTAGCAATTATTTTAATTAATTTAAATGTATTTTCAGCAGCCCATTTCAACTCTTGACTTGTGTTTATTTCGTATCGTGTCGATAATTTTTTTTTCAGATCTTGCAATGCAATAGTCATTTTCTTTGAGGAGATTCTGAATTGGATTTTCAGCTTACACAAAATAATCTTAATAAATGAGTCTGAAACTTAGGTACCTTATTTGAAATTTCTTATGTATCTGTAATTTCTTAGTGTTCGGTCTGGCAGTTGTCTTCGGTACACCTGAAAAGACAAACATTTCCGTATTAGTTTATATTTATCAGTTCTTTTAATGGACCTTTTCCGGTGCTTACAAAAGTTATAGGCTAATATATCAAAATCAGTACCTTAGTAGGAAATTCAAATAGATTTCCGCGAGCCAACAGTACCGTAAGCCCCGTATGGCCTATAAAATGATAGGTACCGTTAAAGCCGACCATGTGCAGATTATCAGAATAATCTGAGGATTACCAGGATAATCTGGAGATTAACTGAACGGAACCGCTGAAGTGCGCTGTAATAGGCCGTATCATTTCTCATATCTACACCAAATCATCCTTTGAAAAGAATTTACGATATAGAAGGCAATAGTTGTACGAATAAGAATTATACGAATCTTTATGGCGAAGGCATATGGACCATATTTAAAAGTACACAAGACACGCAGACCCGGCACAACTATCTGTAGACCATACAAATATTTATTCCGTGCGGGAACCGAACCCGCGACACGCAGAGCAGCAGCCGATAACAGAAAAACTTTTTTTTTTGGTTTTTGCATATCCTCCACCCTGCGTTAGTCAGACTCTTACTGACTAAACACCACCCCGGTATTCCATCTCACAACTCCGCCGGGGATCGCGTGAACAAAGATACTTCCGCAACCCACATCCCACATCTGCGGGCCTCGACCTCGGGTTGGGGGGCGTGAGGTATTTGACTCCCCCCCGCGATGTCTAAGAGGGGCACTCGTGGAACACTACGCGCCACCACCTCGGGTCCTGATGTTTGGGGGCCACGGACGTCCCCGAGTCCATCGCCCCTGGACCCATTTCTCCACCCAGCGACAGGTGGTGACACTGCCTACTGCCTCAGAGATGAGGGCACGGTGTGGCTCCTCCAAAGCAGCACACTCTGCTAGCGTATGCCACGCCGTGTCCTCCCGGCAGTCGATGCAATGGTGTTTTAAAACTGTTAATTACTGATACGTAATCATAGGTTATAACTACTAATTAAAGAAAGATTAAAGAGTATATTAAATAAATAATAATTGCTGGTAAGTTTAGGTAGGCAGTGGGTCCAGTCGACCTATTCAAAATTTGATTGGGTTGAATGATCCCGCGGGATCATTTCGTGTAGGTCCGGTTGACCAGAAATAAAAACACAAGTTTTAAGAGTTTGGTTTTTACGATATAGTACTTCTAAATTCTAATATGACTCATGAGACCGAAGACCGTATAAAATTAACATACATAAAACCTTTCTTTCTCTCATAATAGAATACGTGCACATATATAATAATCCATTTTATAATTATAACATAATGATTACGATGGCGTTTGTCGTAACATGACAAGCTTTTATGGTGATCAAACATATTATTACAGACAATTTGCTTCGTGTATGCTCTTGTAATTTCTCTTTATGCTTGGCTTCCGTTTTACGCTCGTTACGGCGAGGAAGCGGCGAATTTCGTACTCTCATATAATATCTTAGTAATAATAATTTATAATCGAGTTTATAGCTTTTATTTGTTGGTCTAAATTTTATACGTTGATAGTGCTATTAAAATGGAGTATGAGTGGATCAGGTGCATTTTATAACCAGCTTCAGGCACTAGCATAGCATCTGTTGAAAAATAAAATGGCGACTTTAATGAGAGTGCGTTATCTGTAGCAACCCCCTTGTGTGTCTCGCAACATTTCAGCAAAAGGACCCCGTATTCACTAAACTTGAATAGATTTTTTGCCTAGATTTTGCCTTAAATATTGTCTTGATTTTCATTGCTGGGACGCAGGCCTCCTCTATGTAAGAGGGAATGGGCCATAGTACACTACGCGGGCCCAGTGTGGTTTGGTAGATCAGATGCGTCAGACACTAGTTGTTTGGCATTAATGCTGAATTTATTGGACTTATTTGGCGCAACCGTGTGGAAGACTTTCTTTCATATTTTTTTTACAGAACAATATGGATGTTTTCTGGGTAGACAAATGATAATTATATTTAGTCCGTCAGTGAGATTATCAAATAATATTGGACACGTATTTTTTGCTTTATCAAATAAATAAAAATTGACAAAGATAAAGCGCATCAAAGTTCAGGAGTGGGAGCTTGTGACGTCAATTTGTCAGTATAAAGTGTAGCACACCGTGACGTCACACGATATTTCAACGCACTGTATCGTCGTAATTTTTTGTTCATGCGGCAAAAGAAAAAAAAACGTTTCCAATATTTTTAGGTTATCTAACTGACGGACTAAATAGACTGTTTTTGTCAACTACCCTATTTTTATTTTACCAGAGATATTGTTGTCTTTGAGTTTGTGCCAAATAAACGTATTATACCTCTTTCATTAATTCTTTTTAAAGAGCCCCCATCTTAAAAAGATCACCTTAACTAGTTATTAGTATTTACAAACAAACAAACACAGCCCTTCGATAACTAACTAAAATTCACTAGCAATAATAGATTTACTGCAAATAGGAACATTCGCACTCAAGAATCAGATAAATAAAACAATACATTCCTCCAACGAACTGTTAAATTAACCTTTACCGATACCAGTTAAACTCAATTTGCTAACATGTAACTTTAAATATTCAATCAGTTAAACCGGAATATACTAAATAGGAAATAGTTAACAATGTTGGTTATGGTCCTAGAGTTAGACGCAAATCAGACGCGTTGTATATCCTATTACTAATATATATCTGTGGCCAATCTATCCAGATAAGATAGGAATAAATCTTATTCCAGCTTGGTACCCATTAGTGGTTACTATTGGATACCGGTATGGGTACAATGGACATCGTCGGGAATTGGTATTGGCAGGCCAACGGTACGTCCACCAGGTCTTATATAGCTCAGTGGAATTTTCAATTTCGAGATCTATGCGGACGTTGCGAAAAATTTACTAGTTTTGTCGTTAGGTTTATTTACCTTTTATCTTGTTTCTCTATTAATGCTGGTAGTATTTGACTTTATGAGACATTTTTTTCAAGTAAGTCCTCCTCGCCCTCGCGTCGTGTTCCTCATTACTGAGGGTCGTGATTCCCTCGAGATTAAATTTTATTTTACAATATTCTTCCACCTGTGTCTGTCCATCGTGGAGTTCATCGTGCAAATTGGTGTTGAGCGTTGAACGAATTTGGTCAGACCATCTGATAGGGCTGCGACCCCGCGACCTCTTGCTATCAACATTGTCAGTTATCATCAACTGCTCTAGGTTATGGCCTTCCAGAAAAGAATTCCACGACTCTACGCAGGCTAGTGGTGGAAAGTCTGGTCTTGATGTTCATTTGACGAAGGATAGACTCGTTTGTGCGGAATGCACTCCACGGGGATTGAAGCATTCTTCGCGAAAGCGTCGATGCGATCACGGTTCTAGTAAGTATAATCAGCATAATTATATATTTGTATGCCTAAATCTAAATTGAAACGTACGTTTTGAGTATCATATTCAGCGTGTCGACGCCCAGTGGTAGTAACAGGAGTTATGATATTGTTTATGGGTTTTTCTCTATTTTACATGTCCCCAAGCAATGCCATTTCAGTAGATAAAGATATATTAATCTATGTCTTTATAGTATTTAATGTCGAGCTGTTCAATATTAGTAATATTTTTTTAACAATCGGTTTTTTTCTTTTTATAATAATTTGTTTTTTTATTTCACGTAATAATATATAAAAACTTCTACCTTCTTTGCCACCCTGTTAATGATGATTTACGGGATAATAACTATCCTATGTCCTTCCCAGGGTCTCAAACTATCTCGATGCCAAATTTCATCTAAATCTGTTCAGCGGTTTAAGCGTGGAAAGGACAGAGATACTTTCGTATTTATAGTAGATAATATTAGTATGACTGTTACGGTTATCCATCCAGTTTATTTGAAATGATTTTCTTAAGCTATCGTAAAATAAATAGATGGACACAAACCTATTATTATTTGACATTAATTATTTATTTACGTTCAATTTTACAAAACTTTGATTAGGATTTTAACTGTGATACCCCTTTAGTGGTTTCAAACAAAGCATCGGTTTTTTTAAGTAATTATTTAATATATTGGAGTACCTATTAAGATGTTGAAAACATTTTTTTTATAACGTGAAAATTCTCTTCAAAGTTTTGTTCCCATTCACCACCCCTGAGGTTCTATTCACCCCGTTTTACTGTACGTACTATCTATTGTTGAATATTAAGTGTAGTAAATAAATACAGCAATAAAAACTACTTCAGTCACCTACGGTGGAAAACATAAAACGTGATTTCGCTTATTCGTTGTGCCTACACGTTTTTGCTATTAACTTTACAATTATTTTGTAATTTATGTGAGAAAATTGTCATTCTGATTTTAATTGGTTTCAAAAATACCTTCGTCTCATGCATGCTTATGATACCTTCACGTCACCATAAAAAAACTTGCATAGATTAATTACCACAAAACAGTGCAGTTTTAAGTATAGTGTAAGTAGATTTTGAATGTAATTCCTGTGCAACCAGTGACTGCCGGTACTATTTACTTATTGCACGTAGATATTATCTGTCCCCTCTGAACTAAATCCTGGTTGCAAGTATCTACCAATCTTAATTCAAAAGCCCAGCACTAAGTCAACACTAAAGAGGTACAGTCAGATCATTGCGATCGCACCTAACGGTCCACCACGGTCCCACCTTGGTCCCACTAGGAGCAAGCGTGTAAGGACGCCCTAATTGCAATATTTACATTTAAATCGAGAGACTTCGTTGTTCAGTCTGTTGGTCACCAAGCGATGTTAACATGGGCACTGCACGCGACGGTACCGGCCACGATTTATCGGTACAGTCGACGACGGTGCCCTGACACACAAATATTTACAAACTAGATCTTAAAAGTATGTCTACGTAGCCTTTACTAGCGGATTCGCCCGTTGCTCAAAACATATCCAAAGGCTCCGTATGTTCTTATCCAGGTGATGGTCTACCCGAATGCCAAGTATCTATACAATCCAAATACCTTCAGCCTTAAGACGTGATTAAGAAGTATTTAAACCAACATAGTAACATTAGTGAACACCTAGTTATATTTAATATAATAATAAAGCCATTTATTGGCGAACTTTGGGTAGAAATGCACATTGTTTGCTAATAAGAAGTGTTTAGAGTAATTAATTATAGGATGTCCCGCAGTTTATCGTGCCTGTTGGCATAGGCCTCCTTCAACTCCCTCCATTGTGCTCTGTCTTCTGCAACTCTAGTCCAACAATGCCCCAAAGATATGCGGATGTCGTATTCCCATCTTGTTTTTGGACGTCCCTGTTTTCTAGTTCTGTCTCTTGGGTACCATTGTGGCACTTATTTGCTCCATTTATTTATATTACATCGAAGCATGTTTCCTGTCCAGCCCCATCGATGCGAGTTAATTTATCCGTGACTTTAGTTTTCCTTCTTATGTCTGAACATCGAATATAACCTTAATTAAATATTTAATATAACTTGCTTCTGCTTTTGTGAAATTATCTTAAAGCAAAATACTCCCGGGATAAGAAGTATCCTGTCTTTCTCCAAAGGCCAATGGTCCTCTACAGGGCGTAACGGAAAGGTGAAATCATATTTATCTACAAATACTAAAATTCATCAAAATTGGTTCAGAGATTTAGGCATAAAAACGTAACAAGCAAACGAACAGACCGACAGAGTTATTTTAGTTTTGATAATATTCGTTTTGAAGTAGGACATAGTTTTTGTCTGGAAGCTGTTTGTATGGGGAGTGTCATGATAAATCTGAAGTTGACACTGAACATGTTATTTTAGGTTGTAACTTCAGGTTTCGGAATCATGATTTAAATAATATTTAGATTTAGGTGTTGTCGCGATCTATAATCTCGAATATTTCAAGTGAAAAGTGGATCAAAGCAAGTACCACGGTGTCACACATTTTCGTTTCAGTCAGCTATGATATTTTTTTACGATAATCTATTGTTAATGTCCGAATATCTACAACTCAAACTCAAAACCATTATTTTATATCAATGAAATCATTTAAAAGGTACTTTTAAATTGTCAAGCAAAAGATGAAGATCATTCGCAAGCGTCAGTAGGTCTCTATGGAGAAGAGCGTCCAAGACACTCCACGACTCAACCGAACTATAAATTAAAATTAACAAATCACATTCCATGTATAATTTAGTACACATGATAACTAACAAGCAATGGGAAGTGTTAAGATAATTTATCTACAGTGCTTATTTTCGCGAGAAAATGCCCAGATAAATTCAAAACGTCTACAAAACCGTCAGCACTTGTTAAAGGAGCCATTAGCCATTTAGCCACGGCATCCGGCAAAATAAATGGTGTTCCTTCACTGTTCAATTTTTCATCGTTCCACGCCAGAGTCCGACATTTACACACACTGAACGACAAGACTACAAATCGTTAGTTGTAATGCGACAAGTCGACAAATCGCTGGCTGACGGTATCGCTCAATCGCAGTTTTATATTAGCGCTCAGCACCATAAATTAACAAGCTACATGGAAGGGTATTTTAAAAATGAATTGCACGATTTGTTTTGTAGACGTATGAGTACAATATGGACACGATGCGAGATTTATCATTATACGGTCGGTTCGGCCCGAAGAATTGCCAAGCTTAAGTGGCAGTGGGCAGGGCACATTGCTCGCAGAATGGATGGCCGATGGAGCCGAAAAATTCTGGAATGGCGAATGCGAACCGGAAGACGATACGTTGGAAGGCCTCCCACTAGGTGGACTGATGACCTGGTTAAGGTTGCAGGAAGGCGCTGGATGCGAGACGCACGGCATCGGTCAATGTGGCGATGCCTAGGGGAGGCCTATGTCCAGCAGTGGACGTATTTCGGCTGAAATGGTGATATTATACGATATCGAAGATTAAAGACAAAATCTGAGTCTTGCAACAAGTTTTCTTACAGGAAAGAATGATAAAATCGTAAGTTAATTTGAGATTTGTTCGACGATTGATTGATTTTAAGAGAACAAAGATCTATATTTCAGCAACCGTAAAATCCACGCCTATTGCTAAAACTCTGAAAATCATACACATTTTCCTTATGCAACAAAAAACTGCATAACCGGTTCAAAAAATGTTCTATCTAAAGATATGTAACTTTTGAAGCCGAGCAGTTCATAAGTGCGCAGTATCGCACTATACGAGTACCATGTAATAGATTGGCTGGTCAGCACGGATCGTGCGCCCCCCGTAGAGTACGACCAACGGGAGCAACAGATAAGATTTATATCTTCTACATTGTACAAATACTCGGAGTAGAGTGCCAATGGAGTGAGAATGGACAAATTATCGGCATTATCGTCAAGTATAGGTATATACTCCGATACACTAAGAGTCTATTGGCAATGTGAGATTTTGCCAGAGATTGTTGAATAGTCAACAATGTATACTCGTAGGATTGACTTGAGCTATCGAATTTCACTTGCTCAATCCCGTAAATTTTGACTTTTTGATTATGGCTGGCGGCAATAGAATGTTACTTTGCCTTGAGCCCCAGATAAATCGTGTATATCATCATCATCATCAGCTTTTTAAAGTTCCCACTGCTGCACACAAGCATCCTCTCTGTGAGAGGGAGTGGGCCGTAATACACCACGGGGCCCATTTCGGATTGGTGCGGATGTCACATGTCTTCGAATGTTTGGTTCTATGACATGCCGGTTTACTCACGATGTTTTCCTTCACCGTTTTAAGAGCAGTGGTGAAGACATAATTTACACAAAGTGAAGCGCCTGCCTGGGTTCGATCTTACGACCTACGACACGTAAGTCGAGGCCATTACCACTGGGCCACCACTGCTCTAGCTTGATTAAGCTAGACCACTGGACCACCACTGCTCTAGCTTGATTAAGCTAGATTTTTAGGATTCCATACCCGAAAGGTCCAAACGGAGCCCTATTGCTATCACTCAAGTGTCCATCTAACCGTCTAACTGTCTATTGTTGTCACAAAATTTTGTTCCGAAGAATGTTTAACTTCTCACTGACCTATGAACTTGAAACTTGATGATGATGTTTATTATTACGTATATTTTACAAAAAATAATAATAATATAATTCTACATTTGGTACGGAACCCTAAATGTACGACACGCACTTGGCCGGTTTTAAAAAAAAGTTGTTTTGGAGCTATGCCCTGGAAATTTTGCTTATCTTTATTATCAAGTAAGACACGTCATGTAAGACAAGATTGGCATAACAGTAATTGACTGCCCCATTTTTAACCAACTTCCCAAAAAGGAGGAGGTTCTATGTTCGACTTCATGTTATTTTTTCTTTTTTTTTCTTTTTTTTTGTATGTTCACCGATTACTCCGTCAATTGTGGACCGATTTTGAAAATTCTTTTCTTGTTTGAAAAAGTATGTTCCGAAATTGGTCCCATTTTAATTTGATGAAGATCTGATGAAGAACTTCGGAGATATACAACAGAACTCTTCAATAAATAACGGCAAATCTCTCGGGATTGCTGCAATCGCATGTCTGTTTGTTGTTTATAACATTTCATAACATAACATCACGCCAGTTCGCTCTTAAGGGGTAAGCAGATCTCTCATTTCACCGGTTATGTTCACTAACTTGCCTATTAGGTACGTACAACTAAAAAGTGAAAAATAAAAAAAACATTTTGCAAAAAAATACTAACGACTTCCAAATACAAAACTACAAAGTAAAAAATAACTTAATTTTTGAAGTCGGTGTCCATAACGCAAAAAAAATGGTACCTACGAAAGACTTATTACTTATTTTTTACTTTGTAGTTTTGCATTTGGAAGTCGGTAGTATTTTTTTGCAAAAAGTTTTTTACTTTTTAACAAGACTGATCACAGACTAAAGCAGAATTTGGCATTCGACATTTGACTGCTACGATAAGCCATTCCAAACGTAATAAATGCAAGTTCTTTTCGGTAATTTTTAACGGTTTGCCGCATCTACTAACGACATTATCAATCTAAGGCCGTCATAGGTACTCTAGATTGATATCTAAGTTGCACTGAGACTTAATACGTCGACATTCCGCCGACAATCTACCGCGGTTCCCCGTCAGGCAGCCGCTTCGTCGGCGCAAACTAGACACCTTTCAGTCACTTACCAGTAAACTCTGCTTTATTTAAAATGAGTTCTGGCTGGAAAGCTGTCAGTTAGCAAATAGCAGTGTTAAAGGAATGAAGAAACAATTTGGCACTTAGGCCATTTTTGCTCAAGGTAATAGCTTAGTATAACTACGTCTTTCCGTTCTAATGCCTGTAAGAAAAAAACTTCATCGCTTAGAGGAGCTGTTAGAAGAAAGTGCCTAATCATATGTGTATGCGTAATATCTGCACGATCTTCACCTTACCATTTCCCGATGTTAACTATTAAGTAACAAAAAAATTGCAGTATTGGTTTGCATGTTATAATACTTCCTACACATAAATATTACTTATTAACATATTTCTAAATGTGGTTGAATATTTTTCAGTAAATAAAGCTTCAATAGCTGAGCGATTTGGATAAAGAGGGCACACAGGTAGACTATGAACAGAACCTGTTTATGTAGGTAAATGATACGTTCTTGAGGGAAAATTTTCGACATTAACGTAGGCAAGGCCGTTGGCAAAAGTTAATTGGGCATAGGTTAAAAAACTTTTTTGCAAAAATATACTACCGACTTCCAAATAAAAACACTACAAAGTGAAAATTTTATTTGTTTTTGGAAGTCGGTGTCTTTGGTAGGTAAATTTTTTTTTCGTTATGGACACCGACTTCCAAAAAAGAAATATTTTTCACTTTGTAGTGTTTTTATTTGGAAGTCGGTAGTATTTTAACCCAATAGCTTTTTTAATTTTTAGTTGTATCTAATAGGCAAGTTCTTTAGTAAGTTACCTATAATGCCAGAATAGATTACCCGAATACCATGAAATTTAAACATAACCGGTGAAATGAGAGTGTACCAAGGTGAACTGAACACATCTGCGTACCCCTTTAGAGGTACCGGCGTGATGTTATATTATGAAATGGTATAAACAATAAATAGACATGCGATTGCAGAAATCCCGAGAGATCTGCCGTCATTTATTGAAGAGTTCTGTTGTACATCTCCGAAGTTCTTCATCAGATCTTCACCAAATTAAAATAGGACCAATTTGGGCACATACTCTATCAAACAAAAAATAATTTTCAAAATCGGTTAACAATTGACGGAGATATCGGTGAACATACATAAAAAAAAACATACATAGTGTCGAACATAGAACCTCCTCCTTTTTGGTAAGTCGGTTAATAAATTAAAGATCAAACTTCGATTAAATCTTACTACCGGAGAAAATGACTAAAATCCGCTACCTGAAAATCAGACTCGGACCTCACACTTAGCAAACGAAGCACGGAGTCTACGAGACGATAAGATTTATTATCAATGCTACGCTGGACGTAATGCGTCCACATTCCACCGCCTATCTTTGATACTATGGTACTTGAGCAGAGCCAAGTGCTAACTCGACACTCGTCCATCACTTAATGACATTAAATAACTTACAATTAAGGCTCGTCTCTTAACGTTTCAAATGTAGATATATGGTTGTGTTTTGCGGGCAATATTTGTTCCGCATGCGGGGATAAAAATTATAATCCTCTTGATCGTTTTTTTGCCATCGGTGTAGAGAAAACACAGGTGCATACTTTATTCCGTCTGTACTCTGTTAGTCCGATACGACAGTAATCCGACCGAAGAGCGATCACGCGCTAGACCAGAGGAAATATGGGCAGAGAGCGCCGACTGAATTTCGTTAGTAAAAAGTCATAATTCGGGTTTTGGCTCTCGCCTGTTTCCTCCTCCAATATTGGATCAATTTAAAAGAAATTCCATAAACTGGAAAATGAACATATATACTAAGACCCTATGTTTTTCTTTTTTCATTTATAGTTGTCAAATTTGTACACTAGGCCTCTGTTGACAGCGCAATTTTGAGCATTTTTGAAGGTTCTAGTGCTTCTAAAGATAATGTATCATCAAAAAGAAAACATAGGGTCATAGTATATATCTTTCTTTTTCAGTTTATGGAATATCTCTTAAATTGGTCCAATATTGGAGGAGGAAATAGGCGAGAGCCAAACCTCGAATTTTGATATTCTATATTTTTACTTAGGATATTCAGTCGGATGTCTACGACCGCATTTAGGGGGCCAAAAACATGCGGGGTTCACTATTATAACAGAAAATAAACAGAAACAACCATAAACAGGAGGGTAACAACTTATTTAGGTAGCACAGTGATCGCAAAAATGTTTTTTACCTGCATGCGGCAAGAAGATTTCGACAAGTGAAAATGTGCCTTTAAATCTTTAAGTCAGATATTTATATATCTTCATAAAATAATGCTTGAATGTGTATAAATAATAAACTGATGTGTTTAGTGAAAATGTGCCTTTAAATCTTTGAGTCAGATATTTATATATCTTCATAAAATAATGCTTGAATGTGTATAAATAATAAACTGATGTTTTTAATTAATATTTTATTACATTTCATTGTGTTTATTATATGAATTATAGATCGAGTGCTAATTTTACGCTGAACTATAAATTACAATTTATGATTTATTTTATTGAACAGAAGATCTTTTCATAATAGGAGCGTCCGGTATGGTGGTATCTAGACTAGAAATACATTTATGCTTAGTGAATAAATAATAGTGATAACGCTGTGCTATACATTTAACACATGAACATAATGTTTTTATAAATTATATCAGACTCTAAGAAAGTGCTACGGGCTTGTTTAAAAGTGCAAATGGACACTATTCTTAGTCTTAACATAATCTAAAACGTAACATATTAAGTTAGAGTTGAATTGCTTTTAGGCTATATCGTAAATAATTATTCAGAATTTTGTTATTTCTAATAATGTTAAAAATAATAAAAAAATATGCTTTATCGGTGCTGTCCAATCCTGAATAAAGGTAAAAACTATTTGGATACTGACCCACCCAAGGCCGCAGCAAACGCAATCTGGCAAAATGGGGTTTTATAGACTAGTCTGTTACCCATTGTGAGTGCGGTTATCCTGTGCAGAATATGCACATCGATCAATTTAAAAATGGTTACTCATTCGTCAGCGTAGAGCGCTGCGGGCCTTGACTACCCTGTTAATATTGATAAACCCACTTCTACTTCTTATCTTACTTCTTACGTTCTGCCCACATTAAAAGTCTTCTTTCCACCAATAATCGGCTTCTACAATGTCCCTCGCACCGTTCTGGGTTTATCCATTCGTCCTTCTTTGTCCAGGCGATTTCTCTTTGGAATACGCTCCCTCAGAATAGCAACCAGTCGGTTCTCTTTCAAATTTAAAGCACGTGAGCACAAACGCAAGAAATTTTTATTTTTTCCTACTACTCCGTTATTATTTTCTGATTAATTTCGTTGCAGGATCCAAGACAGTTAAATTCATTCTCCGGGACTTCGTCGAGCTTCATTGTCTCGGCGCTTTTCTGGTGGTCGCCACTGATGATTCTGGCTTTCAGGAGTTACAGTGGTTTGGGAATAGTGCGGTGGGTTTGTCCCAAAAAATATGTACGCAAGATGTTTGCAAGAATTTTACAGAATTGATTTATTGGTTTCGGTTCCACAATAACATTGTTTATATGTATGTATGTATCTATTTATATATGATATTATTTTTATATATTTTTTTCTAAATTCATCCTTTCATTTAGTTGCACCTGCTTCGTTTTATCTCTGCACCACCCTAGGGTCGACTGGTAGAAAATGCCTAGACTTTAAATCCGCCTTTGCACTTGTGCATAAAATTTTTGTAAATAAATATGACACAATTGCTGTAGTGCTCGAAGTGTCCATACATCTGCACTTTAGAAGATCTAGTGAACGCCACTGACGCTGCAATTAACGTAACCCAAATTAAATGAAGGGATTTCCGTCGACACGAAAAGAAGAAAAACCAGCCTAGTTCGCCAAGAAATAATTGCAAAAGTCATGTACATACAGGATACAAGTGACACTAATAGCTTGACCATAATAAGTACAACTATTAACCTAATATACAGCAAATAACTAAAATTATAAATTGTCGTTATTAAGAGACGACAAATTGCTAACTCATCGGCAATTTTCTCGTCATAACTTACCTAAGTTATGACAAGACATGACTTATTGTAGTTCGGTACTTACACGGCATAATGTACAGTCACTAGCAATTATACTTGACTACCAATATTACCGTCTATCGGTACACAAAACATTATGGCTGTAATTATTATTATTATTTCGCCAGTTATATTTAAGTCCCATGTAAAAGGGGACCGGCACTTTGCCACAAACCGGGAACAAGTCCAGACTTGTCCCCGGCTGCTACTGAGAAGTTTCTGGTTGATAAACCCAATTACACTTACATTCACTTACTGATAATAGGGTAGTTTACAGAAAATTAGTTTTTTGTCCGTCAGGTACATTAATAAAAATATTGGACACGTGTTTTTTTTCTTTTGACACGTAAACATAAAGTGACGACGATACAATGCGTTGAAATATCATGAAACTTCACGCCGATAGTACAATTTATACGTCACAAGCCCTCACTCCTGAACTTTGACGCGCTTTGACTTTGTAAATTTTAATGATTTGGTAAAGCAAAAAATACGTGTCCAATATTATTTGATAATCTCACTGATGGATTTAATTGAATTATTATTTTTAGGGTTCCCTACCCAAAGTGTAAAAACGGGACCTTATTACTAAGACGCCGCGGTCCGTCTGTCTGTATGTCTGTCACCAGGCTGTATCTCACGAACCGTAATAGTTAGGCAGTTGAAATTTTCACAGATGATATATTTCTGTTGCCGCTATAACAACAAATACTAAAAACAGAATAAAATAAATATTTAAGTGGGGCTCCCATACAACAAACGTGATTTTTTTGCCGTTTTATGCGAAAATGGTACGGAACCCTTTGTGCGCGAGTCCAATTCGCACTTGGCCGGTTTTTTTCTACCCCGTCAATGCCAATTACACTTACATTCACTAACTGATAATTATGACAGAAATCTCGAGTGACTTATGGACAGTTGAAACATTATTGGTATGATAAATAGTCAATAATTCAAATATCATCATCCCGGACATTAGTTATTAAAACAATTACGCCGATACCTTTCTCCATGATGTAATGAAACTATTACAATTTCGGTGTATATCAATCGCTTGGTAGCACGAAGCAATCAGCGGCCCTAATCAATCAGTTACATGTGTATCAAGTGCCTCATTCAATTAATCGTCTCAAAAGCCCGGGTCACCAGGTGAAACCCACACAATTTCTAATGTAAATCACTTCTATCGCTAATGGGTTTGCTTACAGCAAAATCAAAGCACAAGACTTATTTACCTAAGTGTAAGAAACGTATCTAAGTGTTATTAGAAAGGTCAATTCAAACTTAATGACGGCTGTGCAGTTCGCTTTTCGCTGCGCAATAGCCCACCCTTTACCCCAGGGCCCCGCTGCGCTGTTACATGAAGTGGCTACACGCAGCGACTTGCGGAGTGTTTCAAGCCACCGTTAAGTTTGATTTTACCAGTACCTAGATATTATGTTGTTTTCTAATTAATTTTGCAGTCGAAAGCTCGCTAATGTTTGATAGATAAGGTAATGGCCCCATTGAAGGCAATTCCAAACTGTCTTTATAGCTCAGAATTTCTTTAGATGTGGCATATTTTTCGAGATAAAGCTTGTCCTCTCTTTCCTCTTGCCTTGTCAGCTTTATCGTATAGAAAATGAATAGAAACGTAGAGAAATAACATGAATAATTCTACAACTCATGAAAACCTGGTCATAACAATTCTTTATTATGATATTTCTTGTAAAATGTTTGTATTTATTTAAAGAATATTTGCCGTTTGAGATAATAATTTACAGTACTTAAAAAATAAATAGGTGCCACATAATATGCTTGCGGCCATCTCTTAAGACACTTACAGCGATTTATAAGTAAAATTATTAGATTATTTTCCGAATAGCCCTGAAGGTCTGTTATATAAAATTATATATTTCAGGCTTAACTTCAACGGCATAGAGTTTAAAATTCCACCACCCAAAAAGTATCATTTATATTTATCGAAAAGCAAATTGAATTATTCATTGGAATTTCGAAGTCTGAAAAGGAGCCAATATTTACGAACTTGCGCAGACAGGTGATTACAAAAATATTTATTGATTTTCTGTCGTGATGTACAGTCGGCGCCGTAATTCCGTAAGCAAGTAAGTGCGCCACCGAAATCAATGCAATCAATTTTAGAAAATTGATCGTTATATAATTTGTAGAGGTCGCAGAGATCGCGGGGTACGAGTATAATACGTTTCAAAAACCGCAAGGTTGTAATAGAAATTGCAGAACTGATAGCAGACCGCAGTCCTATTGTTTTGCCTTGTTAGTATTGTTGCGATTGCATTATAAATAAAATGACGTGGCAATTATCCGCAAACTGAATAGGATAATACAAAAATCAAGTTGGAGACGTGATTTCTTTTTCCTTAAAAGGAATGAAAATAAAATAAAAAGAATTAACGAAGTCACAAAGTGTTTGATAGCTACTAAAATCGTAGCGTGTAGGAACGTAAAGGATTTACCGCCGCTACAAAGATAAAACTCAGTAAAAAAAGGGTAAAAGAAAACCCAGATGTATTACTTTCTTTTTCCCTTCTAACTATTTCTGCTTAAAATTCTATTGCCTGCCCTTAAGGGTCCTTATATAGGGTGTGTAAAAATAACCTCAATGCTGAGACCACGATGTTTACATCCGTCGGTTCGTCACCACGTAATTAGTGGCCATATTAGCTAGTGCGGCGAATAAGAATTAATAGTGAGGGGACAAAAACTTGCCAGCGGTCCCATCTCTTAAATGTCGTGTCGATAAAATTATGCGTTCGATCGATGCTCTGTTCTTATGATGTGTGAAAGCTATGGTTTCGATTGTTATTTCATTAAACTTTGATGGCAAAATTGCTAATAAAAACTGCCTTTATTTATGACAATTTTTTTTTTATTAATTGGCGTGAAACGCGTGGAAGTCGGAAATTATCCCGAGCCAACATATTCCCGGGTAACCTATGCAATATTCCTAACAATAATCTATCTGTGTGCCAAATTTCATCCAGATCCGTCCAGCCGTTTGAGCGTGAAGAAGTAACAAACACACTCACAATCTTTCGGCTTTGTAATATGAGTGTGATTATGTAATGGGTTACAAATAAAAGCTGAATTTAATTTCTCCTAAATCCAAGCAATAAATGAATAAAATTGACTTTGCAAATAAAGCTGCTTGAGTTAAGTCTACAAAGCCATAATTATTAAACGCTTTAAAGCGCTTTTAGCCTCATTAAAAAGCAGAGCCACGCACGAGACGCTAAACACATCTCATTTCTATCTAATGTGAAATGAATTGCTGTTTTTTGTCCATATTACATCAGACATATTACATTTCGCCGTTCATTCATTCATTGTCGTTCAAGAGAGTGAGAGTTTTAATAGAATTGAATCAAATTGGTATAGGTAATGGTTTCAGAGCATGTGACCGGATGATATAGGGTTTCGTTCTTTTTTTAAATTCAAGTTCCATTAATTTTAAAAATGTGATTAGTTTGGGAACCGAATACAGCTTTTACGAGCAATTTGGATTTAATATTAAGTTATAATAACACTAGCTTCTGCCAACGGTTTCGCCCGCTTGAAAAGTGTTTTCTTATCCCAAGGTGGCATTATTATTATTCGAATTTGTATTATACCGGGATAAAAAGTAGCCTATGTGCTATACCAGACTATAATCTACCTCTGTGCCAAATTTCATCCAGATCCGTTCAGCCGTTCTGGCGTGATTGAGTAACAGACATACATCCGTCCATCAAAACTTTCGCATTTATTAAATTAGCAAGGTAGTAAGATAAGATTGCATATTTAAGAACGACAGTTACAGTCATAGAAATAAACGGTTATGCAGCTGAAGGATACATTTCAACTAAGCAGCACCATATTTTAACTAAGAAAATAGTTGTACTGTACATTTATTATATTAAATATAATGTATACATATATGAATATATATATTGTATAAATTTATGAAGTAACAGAAAAGAAGAAAGTAAGATTTGTGTTGAAACAACTGCTAATTTGTGTTCAAAATAAATCCGCAATTTCCGCTTAAATGCGTACCGACTGGTGGCCGTCCTGATCTCGGGAGGAAGCGCATTCCAAAAAAGAATATTATAATATAATATCTTTCCTGCTAGATCTCGACTCTTCCACTTAAAGCCTGACTTAGGACTTGTGTAGTTGCTGAGGCTTACACAATATATTATTCCTTATATCCGAGATACGTTACGTCGCGATAAATTTGATTTGTAGCGTTTCCTGTATCCCTGACAAAAATACAGTTACAAGCCCACGGTGTGTGCGGCATGCCACAGAACAATCTATTAGATAATCTAAATCTCTACAATTACTATGGCCCTTTCCGGATCCCGAATCAATAATGCCACCCTTCAGTAATAAATTTAACAAAGTATAGTTATAACACGTTATTGTACACAAATCTGTGTTATTATTTCCTGTGCTATCATTAGAGTTGCGCAATGCGATCGATTTCGAAATCCACTCGGTGGTGCACAATTGTTATTCAATGCTTGCCATAATATTATTATTGTACAACAATCAAATCATTTTCTGAGCTATTAGAATGAATCGAGTGATTCTAAAGCATCGATAACAGCACTTACCGAGTCGATGTGCCGTCTGGTGCCGTTCTAATTTCACCCACAAAGAAAATCGTATTTTCACCACAGACAATTTTAAAGAGTGTAATTATTTTTTTAAGAAAATGAGTGTGAAATTATGGTGTAGATTCCATTGTCTTTTAAATTTTTGATTGTTAATGAGCCCTTTATTGTATTGTGTGGGGTCACGCTGTTCTCAATGTTTTGTTTATACTCAATTTATTTATAACAATACGAAAAGATTAATTAATACCAACAGTCTTTGTGGGAAGCTGTTATTGTATTTCAAATGACGGCTTAATTGCATCGTTTAAACGTCAGACTACAATTCAATGTTGCTTACTTTTGAGTTAAAACTTGAATTCTTGCAACAATGTGTTGCACTAAAGTTCTTCAGTATTTTTTCTTAGGTCTTTAATATTCCCATCGTAGATAGCAATTAAGAGGTTTTATTATCCATTATTATCGTGTGCAGTTTATTTGCACGTTTTCAATGGTTGCAAAAAAATCCAGCTTTATAACATAATAACGATTTTGTACTGTATCTTCATATTGATCAGCAAGAAGTGCAGTTTGACAGGGCAAGTCGCACGCGCTAGTTAGCGCAAGACATACGATTATTAATTGTAAGATGGTAATTACCATTCGAGTGGTATACTTGGGCCACGGCCCAAATAAAAAGGTAATTGCATATCGAGGTAACTGATAAGGTTTGGACAGAACGAGTTAATTATAAAAAGTTCTCTTTTTCATTATGCTGCTGTAGTACATTCGTGAGTAAAATTGTTTGCTGTTCTAAGACCTTTTTATTGTATTCCTATTAATCGACCAATTACTTACTACCTTGTTTTTTTTTTCAATTGCGTATAAAGGTAGTCTCTATAATTTACCCTTCAATATTAATCCAAAATATTTCGTGTTTTATTCTTACTTAACTTATAAGATACTAGCGGACGCCTCGCGGTTTCACCCGCATAGTTCCCGTTCCCGTGAGAATATAGGGATAAAAAGTAGCCTATGTCACCCGGGAATAGTGTAGCTTCCCAATGGCGAAAGAATTTTTGAAATCGGTCCAGTAGTTTTGAAGTTTATTCGTTACATACAACAAAACGAATATTTTCTCTTTATAATATTAGTATAGACATAGATTAGTATAGATAATTAACTAGTGAGACACAATTAAAAAAAAATTGCCTTTAATTTCACAGCAAGATGACATATTTACTGTTGAGTATGACTGTACATCGATAGCGAAGGTAAATGTCAGTTAGCGAACTAATTAAATTACGATTAATTGTTCTCTATATGCCACACAAATACATTGAGATTGGAGCTATTAATTATAGGTAGGGCTTCATTAGGAGTTGTTTATGTTTCTTTGTTTTAGTGCTTTACTTTTCCCATCATTAACATTTTTATGCAGGTGCACTATTACGACAATATTTTTTTGTTAATATTTCTTATCTATGTTAGATGATTATATGCAGGAATGTGTTTATAACACCCCCATTCTTAAAGCAACCTGCAATAGAAATCGCCTAGTATCAAATAAAACAAGTAAGTAAGTACCCCGTAATCCTGCTGACCTAAGTTGCTTGTTGTAGCTAATCTCACCAAAAATAATTTATTAGGGTTACTGTGCCTACCTAACTAATAAATACGCACACATATCCCATGCTAGCAATAGGTAATGCTGTACATTGTTAACGGACCGGCTGCAATCGTACCTCCAGCGACAAATACCATCTGAGCAGGCTGGTTTTGTCAAGGGTCGAGGCACAAGAGAGCAAATTGTGAACATTGGGAAATGATGTAGAAGAGTCACGAGTAGGAGGATGAACAAAGTGGTGTCAGAACCATTTGAGCCAAAAAAAGGAGTTCGCCAAGGATGTATTCTGACCCCTTTTCTTTTTAACATCTATGGCGAACACATTATGGGAAGAGCCTTAGAAAAGAGGGAGGGCGGTATCGCGGTAGGTGGCAATAAAAGCAGCAATCTTCGATATGCAAATATCACCACATTGTTTGTTTTCAGAGCACAAACTTGCTGAGCTCTTTGGGAGGATAGAGCGTGAGAGCGAGAGAGCAAACACCAAAGTTATGATCATCATGATTGAGATCAGCTGGACTAACCGTACTCACGGGAGAGCTTGCTGATCTGGAATTCGTATCTGAGCTCCATGTGTCTGGGCTCCATGATCAGCAATCAGGGAGGATGCAATAGGGAAATTCGGAGGCGTACACAGATGGCCAAAGCTACCATGAGCAAGATGTCGAGAATATGGCAAGATAGAAAGATCTGAGAACTTTGGTATGCTCGATATTTCTGTACAGCTCCGAATCCTGGGCAATTCGCACTGTGGTTCGAGAAAGATTGAGGCCTTTGAGGTGTGGTGCTGGAGAAGAATGTTACGCAAACCATGCGCGCACTAATAAGTCCATTCTCGATCAGCTGAACATCAAATTCGACAGTCCTGAGTCACTTTGGTCATATCAACCTCGAAAAAGTGTTTGTAGTGGGAAAGGTGGATGGTAAAATACGCGAACGTTCACCTTCTAGCTGGTCTGACCGGATTCGATTTTAGGACTCACGGTCACCATTGCCCTGAGAAGAGCAGAAGACAATGAGGCGGAAGCAGCTCGTCAGTGACTCCGTCAAAGCGTTCCAAGACTGGCACGACTTTCAGAAATGAAGACAACGAATTAAAAGACTAATATATATAAACCTATTCGCTGCTAAGGACCGCTTGAGGTCCTGCAGTTAATACTTTTATAATTATCCCTTACCTTCTACTGAAATTAAAATGTACCAGCCTCATAGTAAATTCAAGCAACTTAATGCATTATAGGCATATCGAATTGATCGGGTCCTTATATCTTTAAAAGGATAAAAAAGAGTAAATTAATATAATGAGCGATGAGTAACCATCTGTGAGAATCGGCAGCGTGAGGCGCCAACTGTGAGGCTTATCAATCTACCTATCAGTGCACCTGTTCTACAGAACAGAACACAGAACAGAACAGAGGCTAGTGTGAAATTAAAATCGTTATTCTTAAGTAAAAGTTATATTTACCTAAATCTATATCTAATCTATACTAATATTATAAAGATTTGTATTTTTGTATGTTACGAATAAACTTAAAAATTACTGGACCGATTTCAAAAATTCTTTTATCGTTGGGAAGCTTCACTACCCCCGGGTGGCATAGGCTACTTTTTATCTCCGTATTCCCACGGGAACGGGAACTACGCGTGTGAAACCGCGAGGCGTCCGCTAGTATTCTATAGCTTTAAAAAAATTAGGTAGACGAAAACGTAACTTCATAATAAAGTCAAAAATTTTACAAACAGTAAAATTAATTTCCTAGTTAATTATTATTATTATTATTATTTATTTATTTCAGATAAGAAATCCATAGTTTCGTTAGTACGTACAAATTCTTATATACTATGTTAGTCACATAAAATTAATGTCACACACAAAAAAATATCACTTAATCAATTAATGAGTGTCGTTCTGAACTTCGACAGTTAATTATTTCGACAGTCTCAATTTCGAAAAGCAATAGTTCGACAACTCATTGCTTCGACAGAACATATATTCGACTAGCATTAGTTCGACAGATTATACTTCGGCAACACACATCTTCGACAAACACTACTTCGACAGAACACTTCTTCGACATGCACTTGTTCGGCGGATCTCTATTTCGACGGAACATACCTTCGACATTACGTGTCGGAGTTTCGGACTAAATTGAAGTGGATTCTGATTCGGCGTCATCGAGATTCCATGTCAATAAAATAAAACAAAATGCCTTGTAAAATCCAAAAAAATAAAAATAAACAATTAAAATAAATTAAGAGTAATTTTAAATTAAATAAAGTTCAGCAAAATAAGTAGCTAGGTTGATCTTAATTTCATAGTTTCTTTGGCGCCGCCTTAAAATGCTAGACTAAAAGATAGAGATTTTTTTTTTTTGTTAATAAAGTTTATTTTTCGCTTTTTAGTTAACCTGATGAAAGAATCGGTTCAATTTAACAATAAATCCTTTTTTCTTGCTTTAGGAGGGGATTTTGTTTTACAAATTTAATTCTCACCAGGAGACAGCCAGATAAAATCGAAAAAGTGATGGGCAAGGTGGATGGTAAAACACCGCGCGGACTAGGTCACCACCTTGAGAAGAGCAGAAGACAAACTAGCGGAAGCAGCTCGTCAGTGATTCTGTCAAAGCCAATCTGTCAAGTTTCAAATTTAAATGGGACCAACTTTGAGATATCTTTCCAGTGAGAATTTTTGAAATACCTAGGGCCACTCTACAAAAAGTTATGCATGGTCATACGTAAAAAAGTACATACGCATGTCGAATTGAGATCCGCCTCCATTTTTTTTCGTCGGTTAAAAATATAATATACTTGAGAGAACAACTTTTTAGCGGCATAGGATTCGTGCCCATAAGGTATTCCATAGGAACGGTCCATTTTTATTTCCAGTATAAAAAGTAGCACTAATAAACACGTAATAAAAGTAGCTTCAACGCTAGGAAAACATCGTGAAGAACCCGGCATGTCTTAAAACCAAACATTCGTAGGCATGTGACATCCAGCAACCTGCACTGAGCTCGCGTGGTGGATTACGGCCCATTCCCTCTCACAGAGAGCAGGCCTGTCCCAGCAGAGGGATGATTAAAAGGCTTGTGATGTGAGTAGATTAGATTTTGTATGGGAAAATGAAACCTTTCGTTTTCATTATAACTTAAATGCAAAAGAAAGTTCGCAATAAACGATAAAGTCTTTTATCCAAGAGCTAGTTACCATTTTTCAAATGGTATTTAAAGAAAGCTATTTAAACTATTCAAGATTCAATTTAGATCTGTTTAACAATAATAGAGAATACTTATTTTCTTATAATCGTTTTTGTAATCAGCATTTTTATAAGACAATAAAATTGGAAAGAATGGACGTGGACGTATTTAAATGGCTATTATTTGATTGCAGATTAGATTATTTGCATGAAAGTATTAGGAACATAATGCATCAAATTTACATTTAATGACTAAACTAATTTGTGCCTTCCTTAAAAGGTAGTCCGTAATTATCGACACACACCTATCCCTAAACTTAAACACCGTTTGAGGAAAAAGAGTGCGACAGTTTCAAAGTTGCGGGTTTTGTTTGGCAACGCCACTGAAATGTCCGGCAGGCTTATTACGTATCTTTTGCAAGAGCAAAACGGTAGCGATCAAATGCTTTATGACATAAAAGTCGGAATTACCTGCAGAGTAGGTATGGTAGGTCCTACACAATCATTTGCTAATCGTTCGCTGTTTGTCAAATGAACTTATTTAAAAAAAACCGCCAGCAATTCTAAATCTTCTGTATGGGAGAGCAATTATTTATTTATTTAATACTTCATGCACACAAATGTACAGAGGCGGACTTAATGCCTTAGGCATTTTCTACCAGTCGACCTTTGGGTGATGCAGAGACAATTAGTGGTAGGTGCAATATTTAAAGTAAATCACGATACCTAATATTCAAATACATACATACTATACATACATACTATAAATACATATATAAATATATACATACTATAAATACATACAATAGTTACTCAAATTTATAAACTAAATACACTAATACTTAAACAGTTAGTGGTAGCAGTTATCTGGAATACATTATCGCTATCGTTTTGCTCTTGCAAAAGATACGTAATAAGCCTGCGGTACGATGACTTTTTGACATGTACCGTATTACAAACTTAAAATGACAAGTATGTAATGAGTAAGTATGAAAACTGCAGAGAGCTTTTGGAAAGCGAAACCATTTGCACTGTAATATAACCTAATTGTGTGTGTCAATCTTACAAAGGAGCCTTAATAGGCCTCTACCAATTTTATAGTTTTCCTGACGATGACAGCTTTATAATTTTTAGCTTAAGCTTGCCGCTGTTTCATGCTTCCCAAACGAAACCATCTTTTGCAGTAAACACTTAGATCGTGTTTTGTTTTTACGTGTTTGTGGTTACACGACACTTCGTCATGTTCTAACTTTGACCGCAAACACAAACTTAAAATATTTGTATGTTGCCATGGCCACATTTGACGCTTCTTCTCATTACTACGCTAAGTCCAGAGCCGGCCTCGCAGCCGGTGTGGTGGCCGGTATTAGGCCGGGCCGCGGTCGCAGGGACGTAAATAGCGCGGTCGTCGACCGGCCTCCGCGCGGCCTTCACTTACCGCACGCTCGCACACTCGCACGCAGCCGGCACGCCCATCATCGCCCATGAGACATCCTTACGATAGGGCTGCTCAATTTGTGCGTAGGCTTGCATGTTGTAAAATTGAAAGCATTTTTTTTTGTTTTGTGTTTGCAAGATTTTTTTGATATTTTTTTATTTGAATAGATCGAAAAGGCTAATTATAATGTTTTTGGTCTTGAAGTTATGAATACTGAAAAGTTGACGTTGCGTTTGTTTTGTCAGCATCATTGCCTGCCTTTAAGAAAAGAAAATTATAATTATCCAAAAAACCGTTCTTGTAGTTAAGCAAATAAAATGAAAAGATATTTCTTCTTTGGGATTATGTTAATATGAAGAGGTGGTCATCCCTAATCCTGGCGCCAGAGCTATTGTTTTGACCTATGCTAAAAAGAGAGCCTCAAAATAGCCGCAAAAGGATATGTGTATCTCTTTTTGACTCGAAGAAACCATGCAATTTATAAAAAAACATTACAGCAGCGGTTGGAGAAATCGACGCATATTTCTTTAACAAATGAACTTTAGTGGCATTTCATGTAAATATTATTGTAGCTACCATATTTAGATTGTGAGAAATGTTTTACTTTGTATGGAATTGATATTATGATAGCTTTTGTTGATTTCTAAAAGATCTCTGCTGAAAATAGGACGCTTCGCAGCGTCCTATTTTCAGCAGAGTTGAGAGAGATTTGTGGTATATTGAATTAACTGAATAGCGCTGTTATTCAGTTAATTCAATATACCACAAATCTATTATCAATTTAAACAAGAAGAAAAACTAAAAATATACCACTCATAATCACGTTTTCTAAGAAAACTTTGCAGATCAACGGATGCTTGAAAAAATAAAATGTCGCCCCCCAGCAACGCCAACTACATTGTAAATAGTTGTAATCTAATTTAATCTCTCTTTAAGTCGTTAACTAGCGCTTGAATAATTGTATTGATACCGAGAAAGGCTCGGATAAGCCTTAGGACACAGAATAAATAGTTAGCACAGAAGCACAACTCTATATAAGAAGCGCATACAGACGCACGCACACCGAGTCAGGTGAAGACTCTAGATAACAATGCACATTAAATTGAAACTTCACCTAGGTTAAACTAACTATCACGCATACAGAAATTCAACCAACCAAAGGGCTTGGGCCCATCAATAAGGCCAAAAAGTAGCGGCAGGCGACAGTGACACTATATCGGATGGTAACTTGAAACAATGAAAGAAAATGTATAGGAACCACTGGAATCGCATGTCACTGTCTCCTCTCGCTGCAGATTGTTGCTGGTGGAAAAAAACTCCAACCGTAGGTACGTGGAATAACTAGTCGCAAGTGCACTTGCACTGGCTGCACAAAAAGCTTGTCGATACAGTGCGTGCATTTAAACTCGTTGTATGGATCTGTTATTCTGTAACCTGTCTATACTCTGTGTCTTAGGGTATTTGCACCCACTTTTATTTTCACAACCCGTTTATATGCTAATTGAATCGCAGGCGCATGTAAACACTGTAGAAATTAAAAACTGACATCGTAAATCTGCTAGTCGCTTATATACGAGCAGTTCAAGTAAAAATATCAATTTGAATAATACTTTCAACACCTTTGCTATATAAAATAAGGTGCTAACAGACTATCCAGAGAAATAAAGAAAAATTTGTCTGTTGAAGTGTGATTCAATTAAGTTTCTACTAAAAGTCAAAAAAGGTTTGATAAACAAGTGCAGCGATAAACTCAAAGTTAAAATGTGTTTGCTTTGATCCCACTTGCGTGAAAAACTTAACTCAGAGTTAGTTACTAACACGAGGTTAAATTGACAATATCGTATGACAAACTGTCAATTAAATTTCGTGTTAGCAACTAACTCTGAGTTAATCTTTTCATGCAAGAAGGTGTGCATCACAAAAATGTGTTTTCCTTGAGTGATTTTATTTACTGAAAAATAAACTGAAAGTCACGTAAAATTGAAATAAAGCTGTGATTTTTTTACTCATGTTGTCGACAACTGAAAATTTTAATTTCTGTTATATTTGAAATAGAGAAGATAAAGGGCAGGTAGTAAAATTGTGGTGGTGATGGCTTAAACGTCTCGAGGAAATTGCCAATAAGTTTTAGACTTGATGAATCATTAAAATAATTAGAATAGTAATTGCTGTTGTTACATTGGTACAGTTTGAAAAGCAAATGAACGCAAAATAACATCTACAATTATATCACTAATTTGTCGAGCAAGAGACGTCCAGTACTGGACATAGGCCTCTGTCAAGTGTCACCACATTGACCGGTCCTGTGTGTCTCGCATCTAACATATTTCCGACATCTCAAACAGGTCATCGTTCGCTGCTGTGATTAGTTGAGTGAATTTTTAAACAGCCAATCGTATCCCTTGACAATTTTTATCAAGAAATTGGGTATTGGTCTAGCTAGACTCCACCACAGACAACAAAGTATAATCTAGGTACATTATTACCTGGAGTCGCGACCACGAACCGGAAGACTTTGCGTTGGAAGACCTGAGGAAGGTTGGTTGAATCCGCTGGTTGCGGGATGCACGGGACCGGTCAATGTGGCGACACTTGGGGGAGGCCTATGTCCAGCAGTGGACGTCTTTCGGCTGATATGATGATGCTGATGACATTATTACATCTTTAGGTGCTTGAACTGCCCAAGTTCACAACACATCATGAATCGACTGCTATTGTGAGGTACAATGACCACATCCATAAAGTCACAGCTTGTAATAGATCCTCAGAAAACACTTGACTATCGCTCTAAGGCCATATTTACTCCATTACACTTCTCTTAGCTTCATACGATAATACGGACGAATAAAAAATTACCTATCCCATATATAAATCCCAGTTTAAGGCCGTACCCTGACCAAAAAATCAGCGTGAGATATGAGCGTTCCTATTGGCCTAGCGGCACTGGTGGCGCATGAATTACAGTAGTGAATACGTCCAGATTTTAGAATAAAATCTTTATAAAATCGAATATTGGTCTTTTGAAAAAAAAAAAACTACCAAAATGTTCGTTATCAAATTGTCTATCCATTAGTGTTAGTACAAAAAAATATTAATGAACACTTTACGAGGAGATGCATGCTATCAATCATTATTTCTCATTTTTATGGTTTTGTTGGAAGGAGATTAGTGAAAAATATACTACATTTAAAAAAAAAAGAAATCTACAATTTTGGAATAAATAATATGTAGAAATTTAATGTATTTTTATTAGTTGATATTTCATTTTAAATAACGAGTAGATAGCTCCTAAAAACTTTACGAAAAACGGCTAGCGCGGCGTTTTGCTCGGGGTACCGCCTTAACTTACTACTTCCCAATTCAGACGTGTAAAAGATAAGATCGCAAGTTTTTGCACACCTCGTGACGGGAAAGTAATGTCTACTGTTTATTTACGAGAATATTAGACTGCCAAAGCTGAAGTCGAAGACAAAGGCTGAATAACCCTATGAAATTCAGTTCAAGATTGGCACTAGTTTTTATTTTGTTTTTGTGTGGCTATTTTCTGGCCATGGTGACTGGCTGGTGCAACGGAGTATAAGCCTGGTGCCTCTTTCATCGCGCTCTCGAGCATTCGTAATAGTTCGTTCAATTTCGGCCCTTGCTAGAGACCTTCGGCCAAAACTACGGTCTATTTACCCAAAGCGGCAGGTATGGCCGAAAGTGGTATTTTTTGCCGAAGACAACCGAAGCCAAAGAGAAGGTTCGTTTAACATTATATTAAACTATAAATTGTGTAAAGCTATTTATAAATATAGTAATTGATGGCTAGTTCTGTGAGAATAGGAGATTATGTAGATATAGATGCACTCGACTAGCGCTGAGTGTTGAACAAACAAATAAAATTAGATCAGTTTCTTGAGTGTGCTCTAAAAAAAAATATTTGTTTGTAATAATTTTTTATAGTTGCTTTTGGATCACGCCTTTAAAACTTCATCATCTTGTTAGTAATAAAAACTGGCCTATTATTACCTACATTTATAAATAAACGTGAAAAACATAGGGCAACAATCTTTAAACAACTCAGTTTTCCAAGACTTAAAACAATAAATGTTTAATTTAAGATACCAAAACTCACTTCAAACAAAATTTGAGATTGTAGAAACTGCATAATTATGTTCAATTAAATTAGGTATTATATTTATTTTGCAGAAAGCTTACAAACTTATGAAATTTTAAAACTAGTAACAAACTTAAAATCATTCAAAATCAGCAAAGGAAAAACATCTACGAAGTCTGCTACGCCGTAGCAAGCCGCTACACTTACGCCTACGCTCAAAACACAAAATATAAATTAATAATAATCTCAGTTACAACAATAGCCCCGTCATTTAGTTATGGCTCCTAATTTCCCGTTATTAAATGGTGTATCTCCTTGTAACCGAGTTCCAAGTACCACTCACAGATTATACATATTCTATTGCCCTGCGGCCCAGTAATTGTACAAATACGATTTATGGCGCCCATACCTCAAGTTGGTCTTATGTAATGTTCGTAGTGCCGACTAATTAACAATGATATGCAATCGTCATAACAGTTTTAATGATATACACGCCACGAGTGCAAGACACAGAAGTTGTGGTGTTGGTCGACTATAAAACGTTGGGATGAGAAAAAGTTAATCGTTTTATCGTGTTGATATCATTACTACAAGGATGGATCTAGTAGGCCCTAGGATGTATGTTGGCAACGCGTTCCGTGTTTAGATATTAATTCTGATATGATTTTGACCTCCTAACTCCTGGCGTCATAAACATAGTACATCAAAAAGTCAAAATGCCTGCACAACAGTAACCCATTTTGCCGAAACTTTCCTGTGGAAATGTGTTGTTTTTTATAGTTTTGCAGATTTCACTTGTGGTTGCAGTAAATGATAATATCTACAACGTATTTTAGGTTTGCCATGAATATTTTTTTCACTACAAGGACAAACCTTAGATGTTCTATACTCAGTATATTATATGAATTAAGTGTTTTTTTTAAATTATTTGTTAAAAAAAAAATATATACAATATTTGGACGATTCTGAGCTTGATTTGCACGAATGCAGCCAAAGTGATCTAGTTGCAATGCCACCGACGAAGCCGTGGCAAAGATTTGGGCCAAACAAATTTGATTGAATGTCGTGCGAACGACACTAATTTTCTTTTGATAATAGAATTTGACATTTCTAAAAACATAATTAGCCTCTGTTTATTCTTAATACCTTATGTCCCTGCAAATTCTTTGGCATGTACTGAAAGGAATTAAAAAAAAAACTTAAAATTTTAATATTTTACTTATAATACTTTCGTCCCAACACCAAGTACGGGTCTACCTAGTTCAGTTCTCACTTGATTAACAAATCTCAAAAGTAAAAAATAATACAACAAACAGAGTTTTCCTAAACTAGAAGAAACTAACATATAAGTCAGTAGTAAAGTCCGCAGCACTTACCCGCTATCCCTCGTTAGCCGTGTGATGAGTGCTTCCTTTACAAGAATACTCGTTATCTTGGAAATACGTATCTATATACGTATATAAATTGCATCATAACCTGTTCATGTTATCATGGGATCGGCGGAGATCAAATTAAGAGCTTGATTTATCGCAACAGCGCGTATAATAACTTAGACAGCGCGTTTTGCGTCATGTCATGTACCCGCCACGCCATGATCTGCCATTCATCATCTAAACTTAAAGATTTATGCTTCTTCTTCCCGCACTTTTTGATCTTTGATCTAGGTCTTGTCTATGTCGATAAATGCTAGGTCTAAGTGCGTCTCACGCATCTTTATTCTATACTAGCTGTCCCACGTGGCTTCGCACCCGTCAACTGGCTCTACCCATCTACCCTACCTACCCAACCCTACCTACCCTACATACATAATTGTTGCGTAACTTAAACCGTTTACGCAGCGTACGCAACGGAAGCTCTCAAAAAGGAATAATTTTGCCCTTTTTTGCAACATTTTTCATTAATGCTCCGCACCTATTGGTCGTAGCGTGATGTTATATAGCCTATAAACCTTCCTCGATAAATGGACTATCCAACACAAAACGATTTTTCAATTCCAAACAGTATTGCCTGAGATTAGCGCGTTCAAACAAACAAACTCTTAAGCTTTATAATCTATACCAATATTATAAAGAGGAAAGATTTTTTTGTTTTGTTTGTTTGTTTGTACCGAATAGGCTCCAAAACTACTGGACCGATTTCAAAAATTCTTTCACACCGTTGGGAAGCTATTCTATCCCCGGGTGACATAGGCTACTTTTTATCCCTGTATTCCCACGGGAACGGGAACTACGCGGGTGAAACCGCGTGGCGTCCTCTAGTATTAAATATAGATACTGTCTTCAACTCATTTTCAAATGTGGTGCCTTTATGAACGCAAATCTGTTGTTGCTTTTATGAATACTTCGAACTATAATAAAACGCGAGGAAAGCGATGCAGGGAACATAATAATACCTGTTTTTATCTTCGGTAAGTGTCAATTTGCAGAGTATGGTTATTCCCAGGCGCATACTCGGGAACATTTCGAGCAGATATCTATACCGGAAACCATCAGGTCGGTCGGAAAATCGTAATACTGTAAGCTCATAGCATAATAGCAAACTTTACACTACGCCTACATTCCCACAAAGATAATTAATACAGGAAAACCGGCCAAGTGCGAGACAAACTCGAAGGTTTCCGTACCATTATCGCAAAAAAACGGCAAAGAATGACGTTTGTTGTATGGTCGCCCCACTTAAATATTTATTTTATTCTGTTTTTAACCCCCGCCGGAAAAAGAGGGGTGTTATAAGTTTGACGTGTGTTGCTGTGTATCTGAGTGTCTGTCTGTGGCATCATAGCGCCTAAACGGATGAACCGATTTTAATCTGTTTTTTTTTTTGTTTGAAAGGTGATTTTGTCGAGAGTGTTCTTAGCTATATTTTAATAAAATCGGTTCAGCCGTTCAAAAGTTATGGGCCTTTTACTGTTTGAATCGGGATGTTTTCGCAAGATAAATGTGTCGGGGGTTTTTGAAATTTTACTTGTTAGTATTAGTTTTAATAGCGGCAACAGAAATACATCATCTGTGAAAATTTCAATTGCCTAGCTATCACGGTTCATGAGTTACAGCCTGGTGAAGGACGGACAGATAGACAGACAGACAGACATACAGACAAACAGACAGACAGATGGATCGCGGAGTCTTAGTTAAATGGTCCCGTTTTTACCCTTTGGGTACGGAACCCTAAAAAGGATACGCAATGCAAGAGAGGTATAGTTCACAATAAAGTTCTATACTTTGGTTTGTATATTTTTTTAACATAATTACATACTTGTGAATACCAACTCAAAATCTATGACTAGACAGTTTCTTAGGTGCATTACAAGCACTATCACTTGAACTGAAATTACAGATGGTATAGGTACTAGAAAAAGACTCAAAGAATGGTGGAATATCTCTGTGGAGTGTATTGGAAGATCTCCGTGATTACTGTGACGCGAATCGTCGACGTAACCGCAGATTATTTTAATCGTACGTTGAGTATCCTCGGTTTAACCGAGTTATACTGAGGGCTATTAACTCGTTGCTGTTTGAATTCTGTACTTTGAGAAATGTGTCGTAGTCAGGAGCAGTGGTAGAGTGCTCGTGAGTAAAGCTAGCATTTTAATTAATAGAATTTTTATTATGCTCTTAGGAATTTGGTATGTAATTAAAGTTTTTAATGTAATTCGACCATTTTCAACCCCCGCCGGAAAAAGAGGGATGTTATGTTATAAGTTTGAAGTGTGTTGCTGTGTATCCGTGTGTCTGTCTGTGGCATCATAGCTCCTAAACGGATGAACCGAATTTGATTTGTTTTTATTGTTTGAAAGGTGATTTTGTCGAGAGTGTTCTTATTTATGTTTGAATAAAATCGGTTCAGCCGTTCAAAAGTTATGTTTGAATCGGGGTGTTTTCGCAAGATAAATGTGTCGGGGGATTTTTTTTGTTAGGGTAGTAGAGCCATACTAAGACGTGGGTTGCATATTAATTGAAGCGCTAGCAAAATATTCTGTTTTAGATATTTTTTTAAAGTTCGTGAAAAATTACACAATTATCCTTGAATATTACTTATAATTATGTATTTTATTAATACCGGCTCTGGGTGATAGAACCTATCATTTATGCAGTGAGAAAGGTATTCAAGTTTCCCTACGCTATATCCCAAGTCCCTTTCTTATAGACGAGATGTTCAACTTTTATGGTGTACAATAAAGTATATTCTATTCTATTCTATTCTGCATTGCAGTTGACATGAGAAGGTAGGAAGTGGTTTAGGCGAAGGAGAAAAGCTCTAGAGCAAAAAACGATCACAAAGAATGTAACATAATGAGACATTTCGAAAACAACATTTTAGTTCGGCACAAATCGTAAACCTACCGACCTACTTACGCAGGTTTTTCCTCCAAAATATTTATTGCACTGTAGAGCAAAACCATCAATTAACGCCACGCTAATTAATTTTTATTTTTGCACTAATAGACACGCTCATAAAGACTAATTAGGTAGGAATTTTATTTAAAAATGAAAGTTTTCATTCATTAATGCGCGATAAGACTTGACGTAAATTGGCTAATTTGTTTGAAAAATATTTGAAAGTTTGTCTAACTTGACAGGGCTATATTTATTATTTTCTTTGTACGTCTACTCAGGTTACATTACAAATAAACCGGCCAAGTGCGAGTCGGACTCGCGCAACGAGGGTTCCGTACAAACCTCAGCTTAACATAATTAAAGACCTGAGTATTTGATATGAATTTAATACCTCAACGCGTTCATGAGGAAAGGGGTAGTAAGTTTAAATTTATTAAAAAAGAAAAATATATGATGTAACAAAAAAATTACGGTTTTCGCAATTTTTCCTTTATCTGTGCTATAAGACGTTGCTTCGTACCAAATTTGAAGATTCTGAGTTCACGGGAAGTACCCTCTAGGTTTGGATTCCCTTGCGAGTGTCGAAAATTTGCGTAATTTTGCAGCATAAACGATATTTATGATGATTTTTCACAGATTTAAGGGACAGTAGAGTTGAGTATTTGATATAAATTTCAGCTTGATACCTCCACGCATTCCTCAGAAAAAGGGACTTGACAGACAGACGGACGGACGTACAGCATAGTGATCCTATAGGGTTCCGTTTTTTCCTTTCGAGGTACGGAACCTTAAAAATGTATTCATTTTCTATTCATCTTCCTATACATGATGTAAGTATATTGTCATAGTCTTCTTCTTCATTTTCTTCTTCAGTTCATAGTAATAATTAGTCTATATGGTTCCGCTGTTGGGACACATACTTCTCTGTGAGAGGAAGTGAGCCGTAATCCACTACGTGGGCCCATTGCGGATGGATGTCGAATATTTGGTTCTGTATCATGCTGGCTCCTTCACGATGTATTCCTTGACCATTTTGAAAGCATTGGAAATAATAGAATTACATATCACTTGCCTAACTGAAATTTGTTACTATCGAGTTAATTGTAAGTGATTGAAGTTACCGCAGCTGAACCATTTCCCACGACAATCTTTACGTAACTCCACATATTCGTAAGAAACAATAAAACTTCACTACCAACCTATGATTACCCATCAAAATAATTAACACTATCATTTAATCGACAAGTCATTGACCCTCTTGAGTGCAAGTGCCACATTGCACAATGGGCGGGCATTGCAGGCAAGGTTGCTCTGGACCTCGTGATTGCAATGACAGGGATGAGTCAGCTAACCCGTCTCTAATAACCCACTTAGACCCGCTGAGATTGAAGGTTATGTAACTAATTCAATGATGGAAACGGATCATGGGAGAATGGGACTGAGGAATGTTTGATATCAGATTCATAAAAGATTAATTATGGAAGGTAAAATTAGTTGGGAAACGCTGGCGTTTATGACTGATTGGTTGGAAGAGACAACATAACAGGAACACTGGTATACTACGGGGGATATCTTTGCACAGCAGTGGGACAAAATAATTGAATTAAAAAAAGGAAGTTAGACGATAGAAGAATTAAAAAACCGGCCAAGTGCGAGTCGGACTCGCGCACGAAGGTACTGTATACTGTACTTGTATTTAGTAAATTGCGGTTTACGATTTATGACGTATTAAAAAAAAATTACTTACTAGATCTCGTTCAAACCAATTTTTGGTGAAAGAAGAATGAACATGGTAATTTACATCATATATTTTTTTTAGTTTTATCATTCTCTTATTTTAGAAGTTACATGGGTGGACACACATTTTACCACTTTGGAAGTGTCTTCCGCGCAAACTATTCAGTTAAGAAAAAGAAATATTGGAAACCTCAAAATCATTTTTGAAGACCTATCCATAAATACCCCACACGTATGGGATTGATGAAAAAAATTGTATTTCAGTTTCTAAGTATGGGGAACCCCCAAAAATTATTGTTATTTTTTTTATATATTTGTGTGAAAATCTTAATGCAGTTCACAGAATACAGCTACTTACCAAGTTTCAACAGCATAGTTCTTATAATTTCGGATAAAAGTGGCTGTGACATACGAACGGACAGACAGACATGACGAATCCATAAAGGTTCCGTTGAATGGTAAAACCATTTGGCTACGGAACCCTAATAAGCCAATTCAAGATTGTAGAACTACTTCTAAACATTGCCTACTTAACCAGGAAACGTCAATTGAAACTGGAGCTTACAGCTTTCATACAAAAAGTCAAAAACACAACTAAATATACATTAATTCGTACCACCGCAACCGCAAATCAAATTGCAATTTGTTTAATCAATACAATGAACAGTAATACACATTCTAGTGAAAGCGAAACCGAAATTCTCGTAAAAGGAGCAAGAGACCAATTTGGTAAAAAACGAGTGTTACAATGGTAGCATAATCGGTGGCGCGGGCGGCGACGGGCGGCGCGCGACGTCTCGCCGACAGCCGTGACAATTAAGTTAGGTTTTTTAATGACTTTTTTACAGGTCCAATAAATTGTGCACTTTTTACTTCGAAGAAAGTGCTTGAAAAACGTTCATTATGTTAGCGAGCTTTTGTGGGAGCCGTTACGCTTGTTGGCACATAATGACTGCCGGCGTCCGGTTCGTTACCGGCTCTGTGCATATTTAATCAACTTTGTCGCTTTAATTTACAGGACAATCGGATTTCGGGTTAGCGGTGATTAAATACATCGTTAACCATCTCTTAAGGTTACACGTACTAGTCGAAAATTCTTCCATACAAACATAGTCTGGAGATTACTCCACTGTTTGACGGTATACGTTCAAAATAAAAAATGATACCAATTTGTCTCATAATTATCTAGCCCTGTATGGACACAGAAAAGTAAAAAAATACAATATTTGAAAGTTATGAGCGTCGAAAGTTCCATATTTCAACACAAATTTTAACGCATCTTTGGGCGGAAATAAATACCATAAGAAGAAGAAAAATTGCAAAAGCACCTCCATACAGGGATAGATTAGTAATTCAAAAATGCAAATAATTTTATTTTGAAAATATATATTCAGTAGTTTTTTCATGATATCATACTCCCAAAACCTGTTTATAAAATTTCTCGCGCTTGTTTTCGTCCTAAATCATAATCCATTTCGCTACAAATTTGAAAAAGTGTTAATTCGTACGAGAACTAGCTTCTTACTGCTCATCACAGCATCTATCTCTTTCGCTCGTGTTGTCGCATGAGACAGCACGCATTTTAACTCCACGCACAAAATAGTTCGTGCCGTCGACTAGGGGAACCTTAATAAGAGCAAAAGTTTGGAGAAGCGTCTGTATGCAGTGTTCAAAGTGGCACGAAGAAGGTTCATGTTGTTGGGCACGTCATCGTGATTGGTCTTCAACTTTCATTTCATTTTCTGTCTCAACATTTTTATGCCTTATTTTTTAACTAAACAAGCAAATTATGACGTCACTCAAAGTTACTCATCGTGAAAATTGGTTCACAGCACTATGAGTCAGCAAAAGTAGTCCAAACCGCATTAGCAGCCTTCTGTAAGAGTTAGCTGACTTATTACATCCGACTGGTATGCTCTTTTAGCCGCGATCAGCAAGAAAGTTTGCACATACATCACTAGTGTCAAAACAAGCCACCCAGAGAGAAATTGCGGATAAAAGCTAGGTGGAACAGGCTATACATCATTGGACAGCCTTGTCGCGGACGTAATAACACCTTGGCGGCTACAAGCAAACAGCATGAACGTCAGAACAGTCCTTACACTATACCGGTGTACATTGTCTTTACTCTCGCATAGATTAAAACCATGCAACCCCGCCTCTCGGTGTAACGGGCTACAGGGCGTGTTGGGACATCTCTAGCACGCCATTGTTACGTCACATTTTGATTTATACCCCAAGGTTCTGAACGCCTGACAACTCTATGCTGTGAGCACACTCGTAAATATTTTCAGTAATACAAATAAAATAAAACTGAAAAAGGTAGTGATGCTACAAAATATTACATCGCATTTCAATTGATATTATGTTGCTCTGCGTACAATTCTATGCGTGTTTTATAACAGAATTAAACAGACGACCGCAACTGTTGTCAGCCTCATGAACGATGAAACATCGCAGCAAACGAACCAGACTCAACGTTTTCATTCCGAGATTACTTTGTAGTTTGTACTAACATCAATGAATATTCAATTAAATAAACCAATCCATAAATCAGGAGCCGAACCAGGCAACCAATTAGCTCTATGCATTTATCTAGGAGATAGATTTTCAATTAGAACTGACCATTTAAAACAACTCACACGTGCAGTAATTTATAACATCAAACAATAATAAGTCACAGTTTTCAAATAGATTTCACCGTTAGCTCCTTATACGGTCATTGTTAGGGTCGGCACCTATTAGCTTGGCTTCATAAATGCGTTTACTGCTTGCTGGCACGAATTGGTTGTTAAAGCAGCTTAAATTCTAATTAAGCGACAAATTGTCTTTTTGTTATATTTCACGATTTCACTTTATAACTACTAAACCTATAAAGAAAACCTTGTAAACTACTAAAACTTTAAAAAAAAGACATTATGTTGGGAAAAGTTTTAATTAAGCGACAAGTTGTCTTTTTATTCATGATTTTACTTTATAACTATAAACCTTTACAGAAAACCTTATAAGTAACTTTAAATAAAAACCTTTTTACAAAAATATACTACCGACTTCCAAATAAAAACATTACAAAGTGAAAAATAACTTTATTTTTGGAAGTCGGCGTCTTTCGTTGGTACCAATTTTCTATGTTATGGACACCGACTTAATTAAAGAAGTAATTTTTCACTTTGCAGTGTTTTTATTTGGAAGTCGGTAGTATTTTTGTGTAAAAAGGTTTTTTATTTTTAATTTTTTAGTTGTACCTAATAGGCAAGTTGTTTAGTAGGTTACCTATAAAACCAGAATAGATCACCCGAATATCATGAAACTTGAACATAACCGGTGAAATGAGAGATCTGCGTACCCCTTAAGAGCGTACTGGCGTGATGTTATATTATGAAATGGTATAAACAATAAACAAACATGCGATTTCAGCAATCCCGAGTTGCCGTAATTTTTTGAAGAATTCTGTTGTATATCTTCGAAGTTCTTCATCGGATCTTCACCAAATTAAAATGGGACTAATTTCGAAACATAATTTTTATAACAAAAAAGAATTTTCAAATTCGGTCCAAAATTGACGGCGATATGCGTGAACATACAAACAAACAAACAAATATAATGTCGAACATAGAACCTCTTCCTTTTTGGTAAGTCGATTAAAAGAGAGATAATATCCTTTCAACTGGAAAAAATCAAAAAGGTATCGATAACCGAAACCAAAAGGTACATCACTATACCCCACATAACTCCACCAACGCTCTACTTAAATGATAGATGTCTTATTTCCTGCACAGTCCTTTAAAATCAAACAAGGCAATCTAAGATTAAATAGCTGGTACATAATTAATTAAGATCCCATTTATTTAATCTTAGCTAGATTAAGTGCCATCAATTCTAAGTTTTCATTCAATTGATGCCCGCAGGGCAAGCAGAGGTAAACATTAAACACTGAATGCTATCAGACATCAGTTAGAAAATTGATTGTGCCTAGTTTCTATTACGACCTCTGTCCATGATGGAAACGATATGTTATTGAAGATATTGATACACAATTTGAATAATTGCGGCTTTAATTGCTAACTATTGTAATTTTTGCTAAGCTTGAGTGAGAGAGTGAGAGTGCTAGTGTAGTACTTTTTGTAAGTAGTTAATGATATGTATAATAAAGTTTTTTTTTTTCCTGTAGGGTCTCTGGTGTCCTGAAATACAGGTGACGGCTTAGCTCAGGCACCAGTCTCCCACAAATAACTATGTGGCATATTGTTATTATTATTTTTCCGTTCAGTTTTTAGTTGATAAGTGTTATTTGCGGAAGAAAAATGAACATGGATTGATTTTTTGATTTTGAAAATTTGCAATACTATCAGACATTGAGGAACATATATTATGTTACGTAAAAACGAAGAACAAAGAAAAAACTATTGAAAAAGCATTACATATTTATTCACCTAATATTGCTGGCCTATTCTTTAAGAATCTTACCTTGAACTCTCTTGTGAAGTAAGCTGTCATTCAAACTGAAGTGTGGTGGGATTTACAGAACACGTTTTCACGAGTTTTTTATCGAATAGGCCGTCAATTGGTGCAAATTCTTGACACTGACCTATTCTACACCGGGAGCCGTGCCACAAATAACTACCGGTATCGATTCTCGAATAATAAATAATTTACCAGCTCAACAAAACAATGAACGACTAATTTCATTGATGCTCATTTATTTAATTCGAATGCCAATGGGAAGCAAGCAAGCACAATGGGCATTGATCTTTATAATCGAATTGTATCCGTATCATTTGAGACCATAAAGTCTACCTCTTGGTTGAGACCACAGGCAGTGCTCTGGCTGGAAATAACCGACACTTGCGCAGTGGTTATTATTACGCAGGCAGTTTAGTGAAAAGGACAACCACTATTAATAATTGCCACAGTGCAATTTGCATGCTCTTAGAAAATCTCGTAAGAAACATTGAATATTTAATTGTATGCTATTTTTAGTGTTAAAGGATTTATGCTAGCCAAAGTCAGGACTACTTGATTTTTCAGATGTAAAATCAACGTTCTGTTTTCTATATTATTTATCTACAACATAAAATAATTTAATCCTTTTTACAAACGGCAAATTATGATCAGTAATCGTAAATAAATAAACACAATTCATTCAACAAAATAATAATTCTCCATATCTTACGTGGGAATCATAAGATTATTAAGTTGTGACCTCGAAAATTACACTTCACTTTATGACACCGCAGACATTATTATGATAAATGTATTAATAATGAATATCTTGGTAAATAAATCGTTTTATCTCCGACGTAATCTAATACACAGCAGCTTCGAAATTGCTAAATGGACTTTAACGAATGACGTGTCGCAGAAATTATAATAAAATCATTAATATCTATAAATTCGTGGCTAGAGTAGGAAGGTTTGTCATCCTACGTGAGTCGCAGAGTTCACATCTGGTCAATGTATTCGTGGATTATAACTGTTTTGACAGTGACATAAAAACTTAATCTGTATAAATTGATAAAGCACGAATTGTCATGGACCTGTTTTGGCGAAATATTGTTTGGTCTTACATTACCTACCTGACCTGAGGCTCTAGAGTAGATATAGTGACATTTATCAGCAGTAATCGTCGAAACGTCAAAATATAAGGTATTGACCTCTTGACACTTTAGTAGCGTATGTCAATTGTTTGTGAATTTTGGATTTGCTGGTAGAATGTCGCTTTGTCAAGACCCTCGGGATTTAGTTAGTTATAGGCTATAGTATCGCTAACGAGCATTGCAATTAAGTAAAGTTCATGTAGTACTTAAGCTTAATGATCTTACAATTGTGATTTAATTAAAGGGGTCCAAGTTTATGCCGCGATGTTTTTGTCACTCGTGATTTAAGAACGTATTGGCATCGATTACGAATCTCAAGTGACAGAAAGTTTTATTGTCACTTTCTTAAATGGTTTTTATTGAACGTTCCTGACTTGAAATGAATGAATATCACTTGTCACACCTCCTTGTAGAAAGTTAAAACTTGGACCATCATCATATTGATTAAAACGTTTCTTCTGTAACAACTCAACTTGGACCATCATCATATTGATTAAAACGCTTCGTTTCAACTACTCATTTAATAGCAGGATGTTTATAATGTTCTTATCCTCAAATTATTCTGTCTTTATTTCCTGTCAATCAGCACTTATGTCAAAATAATTAGAAACCACAATCTCATCAATCGATTTGAAGCTCCTCACTTTTATAAGTTTGTTTTGACTGTCAAACAAAAACTGGTTACTAAACCCAAAGCTTAAAAGTAATATATCAAAATTAAAAGTGGTAACACGCCTCCTTGCATGAGTCCGACATTATATCTATTACCGTTAATATTTCGTAATGGTGTTAAAAACTAGATGCATTGGCAAGCAGCCGGCGGTGTGGGTATGCGCTTATGGCATTTTAATGTGTTTTGTGGTTGATGTACTGTGCGAAAATAGGGGGGAAAGATATTGCACAACTAAAAATGCAACGCTATCTATTACTTTCTTCCTACTGATATTTTAAATGTGAAAATTGGTATCATGGATCTTTAAATGGTTGTTGATCAAAGGTTCGATGAAACGGATTTGTATGCAATCTGGTATATATATGCCCGTGTAATATTTCAAACACTTCCACGTGGGCGAAACCGTTTGCTAAAGAAGGTAATAATTAAAAGGTGCCCAGATATAGCTTGTTTGGTACGTATAACTAGTCGCATTCATTTGTTTCTCTGCTAATCAAAGATCTTCTCTTACTTATCTTTCTTTTACTTAAGTAATTTACAACTTACTTCAATGTTCAATGCCGTAGATTAAAAGCTTAGTATTCGTCTTTAATCCAAGACATGTTCTAGTTATCTTAGACATTACATCTACTAATGTTCTTCTTAAGTAAAATAAAGAAACAGTCGTAATAAAAATTAGCATTAATGTGTTTACAACCACATGTACGTTGAATCCATTGCGAACACATTCCGAAACTTTATCACTGTGAATAATGCATCTAGTCAAAGTAGTGAACTGGCTCTCACCTCTGCGTCGTTATCTCGTGATCTGAAACAGAAAACAACAAAGTTTAACAATAGCTTATTAGTAGGGAACCGAATAAATCGGCTAATCAGATGGAAATGAGAGAAATTAGCATGCAATTAAATGTGTGTGAACTTCAAAGATATATCTAAAACAGTAATACATTTCAGTGGAATGGTAATTAGGACATTTGCATTTGTGCGGTAGTTAAACTTTTTGCACAGCGGTCACAGTAACGCTCCCCGCTTTTTGCGTACGCGCAAGCGCAGTTATAATGAGTTTGAACGAAAACATTGTGGTCGTTAATCCGGTAGTGACTCGCTAATTCGCATTTTATGCGGTCAATTAATTTTCAAGGCCACACAACGTCAGGATAACTTCGGCAGGTGAACTTAAACAGAGCGGATTATAAACCGCTTATCGTGTATTCAAAAGTAAATGCTCGCGTGCGTGTAATAATTACAGCTTGATTACAATTATCTGCTAAATATCATGTCTGCGGCATCGTAATTTTAATCGATCGATTTGAGACCTGTTGTCTCTTCATAGCAGATTTAATTAAGCAGTAGCGGTTTGAAGACGTCGATGGTATCCATTTCATAATTACGTGCACACTCCACACGAACATTTCTATATTGAGCACGAATAACATTGTACCTATTTTCTCATCTTGACACAATTTGCGCCATTCTAGGTCACACACAGAAAATTCACGGCCAATAAAATTCAATGTAATTGTTCGTGCGAACGTGTGAGCTTGAACTATGTCACGCATTATCGATTCCGCACATGTGCTGCGCCAGACACTTCACACTCGTAATATCGCTCACAAAAACCTTCACATTAATATTGATGGAAAGTAATTTCCCCTTCGTGACTTTTCTATGATTTACACCGTAATATTTCACAATATAAGTGACATATTAATTGGGCTCACTTGTTTGTTCCGTGGCCCGGTCGATACAGTAGGCGGGGACATTCGCACCGACCCTCAACACTCAGCCATGCTGATTTATCGAGTTTTATCGAGAAGACTAACGGACCTTCGAAATGCTGCCTCCGAGGGCTCCATAAATTACTATAATAACATAATTCGGATATTTATCTCACAACCCAGCTCCCGGCCTATTAAATATTCATCTTTGACACTTCATAAAAAATGTAGCGCTATTTATATCGTTTGTATTAAGTAATAGTGGCATGTCGTGAGAAATTAGATGCATCAAAATGTAATTTAAAACTGTAAGAGCAGTTAATTTTGATCTTGTTACAGAACCACTCTTATGATTTATGAACAGCAGATTATGTCAGTTGAAAAGAACATTTATTAAACAGTACTGTTTTAGCTTCCAACTTGATGATCATGATCATAACATATACGAGGAAATAGCATGTTTCTCTGGCGCTCTTCTATCGGTACCGGTAATACATCTCTCGAAAAAAAGCGCTAGCAGCAATGTATCACGTACCTTACACACAACCTGACCAAGTCAAGCTGATCAGGCTGCAGAAAAACTTCGCTAAATTATGTCTATCAGTTCATCTGCCGACGTTAGTGATCGCGTGTGCAATCTGATACCGATGAGCAATGAAAACAGATCAATTAAATCCTTGATTAATATTTATCAACAGTTTTTTGCACGAGAATACGTAACGTAACCAGTCAAAAGTAGTACGGAAAGACGATTCATCATTTTAGAAAAAAAGTGAGATGATTTTCGCGGATTATGCGTTCGCTTTCGCTCAGAGCTATTATAAGACATATAATCATAATTTACATGTATATAAGAGCTCTTTTTGAACAATGAAAACTCTTTCTACAGGAAGTGCGCGATGTGAAGCAATTACAAACTATCATTAATCATCTGTCAGCTATTTATACACTCTAATGTGGTGAAGCCGATCCCATCCGAAGTTCGTGATTCGGACATTATCGTGATCAATAAGCTTTTATTGTGAATCAGATAATGACTCGTGCCAATCAATGACCGCCTATTTGATTGATTATACGCTGGAATAATAGACTGATCAGTCGTTTTTTGGCGCCACCTTGCTAATAAGTTATATAAAAACTGTTGCATGCTACAAAAGCAAAGGAAAAACATTATAATTAACGTCAAACACTCTTTAAATTATTTTCTCTTTTTTTCGGCTTTACAATAATAAAAAGAAACACGAATACACGTAATACGAGTATGAGTGACAGTTTGACTGAACATATCCGGTGAAGCCTTTGTCATTAACGTTTTGTGTTCAGAAATCATTCACATGCATGTTTTACAATAGTTATCCGTCAGAGTTTGAAGGCTAAATTGATGGTAAGTGCAGTGCCAAATTAGGCGGTACAAATGCGTACCGTCGCAAGCTTGAATATAAGTAAAATTGAAATGAAATACATGTTAAACACCCACTTACGGAGCCAGTTATACTCTTCAAAAGGAATATTTAATATGCATGTGTCATACTTCCAATCCCTTGAAAACTTGCCACAAAATATGCGGCTCATCGTCTCGTTCTGTTTTTTCAAAGGATAATAATTATCTATTAATACTATAACATAGATTTTTCACTGCATAGCTGTTCTGAACCAAACGTTTCGTTCACTATTTGATATTTAATTGCAACACCATGTCAGTTAGCTGTCAGCGATTTGACAGCTTTTGATTGACAGCTGACACTTGACAAGAGTCAAAAAAGAAAATTTGTAACGGAAACACGGTGTATTCGGGTTCTTGTGGAAACATATCTAATCGAGATGTGTTTCGGCCATTGTAATTGGTAATCGCGCCCGCCGTTCGCAATCGGTTTGTGGGGCGCCCGCGAAGTCGGTTTTGAATATATTTAACGCACATCGAAGTGCTTTTGCGGGAAACGTGTTCTGCCTGGTGGACGCCGGAGCCTTCGGTCCTGACAGCCGTCAGTCTATCCCTTATTGTTCTAATATTATATATATTCTCCTATCCCTAATCTCACGGCACGATATTGATCGACCCACAGGAGCCTACCGCAGGAATCCCAGGTAAGGGTTTATAATATTACCGGCCAACTCATGTGACACCTTACACCCGTAGTAGGAACGAGTATATCTCTCAATAAGGAACGAACCCCCTAGCTTTCCACTGCTGCGTTACGGCAGTTTCGTGGGGTACAGGTTCAAACAGGGTCCAGGTGTCCCAACGCTGCTATGGGCCCCAGTGTTTAGCTCCTGGCTTGGGACCCGAAGACCTGTATTTAACATAGCAAACGCCTTCCTACTCTCCTACTTTTCTCTATCTAAGACCTGTTTGGGCTCTTCCTGTTTGAGACCAGTTTTTTTCGTCCTTGGATAAAAGAACGGTCTCAAAAGTCCAGGAACATAAAGCTACTTCGATACTACTGAATTTATTACTACTGAATGTAATTCATACAACCCAAATCGCGTTCTACATTTAAAAACCGTAAGTTTCATTCACAAAAGTCGGTGGAGATTCTTTGAAATATTTTAATAACCCTATCGAGATCGAGCTGTATGCTTTTGTTTCAGGCTTACTGTTATGATTGATTGTCTGCGCTGAATTCACTTAGTTTCAGGTGGCATTGTCTAGCCGGCTTATTAGCTTCGGTGGAACTGGTCACGATTATATACTCCGTTATTGTCAAGGTGCAAATAGGTAGGATCTGTAGTAGCGTCTAGTGTCGGTTGGAACTTGGAGTTGCAGGTTTTTAGTTAGTATTTTTTAATGTTTTTATTGAGTTTGGGGAAAAAGACACGTGTTGCACTGACCCCAAGTAATATGGGGCCAGGGGTAAAGCTCTACAGATCTACTTAAACAACATCGAAATCTGAGCAGTTTCTACTACAGAATCTGTTAGCATCTGAAAAATTTACGGACTGTAAGCAAAGAAACGAAGACGAACGAAGGTTTCCGACGTCGGAAAACTAATTTAGGAACTGAAATGGAGATGGACAGGACACCTGGCAAGGCGTGGTGATGATAGGTGGAGTAAGGTAGTGACTGAATGGCGTCCACGGACTGGAAGAAGAAGTATTGATCGTCCAGCGGCGAGATGGGCAGATGACTTTTTGCCATTGCGGGTAGAACCTGGATGAGGTTGGCACTGGAACGTGGTGATTGGTACAAGAAGAGAGAGGCCTGTGCTCTGCAGTGGGCGAAGTCAGGCTATGGATGATGAAGCAAAGAAAGATCCTTCATAGCAACCTATAGTTCCATTTTTTTATAAAAATGAAAAGTAAAGTAAATGTCAATGGCCCTTTTTAATTGTGTCACAATGACAATATTTTTTGTACGGTACAGAACAAACCTTTCTGGACAAATGCAGATTTTCCAAATGATATTAAAGACATTTATTTATTAGGTACAATAGAAACAACAATTGCTTACGCACACATGATGTGAGCGCGACGTTTCAGAGGTGATAATAAATACCTATTATTTATTCCGATCCCTGTAACTTCATAATAATTAATTAAATATATTGGGATCGGTCTATCACCACTGACAGGACTATTGTTGCCAATAAGCCTGACATAGTGGTGATTGACCGACTAGAGCGTCGCGCAATGATTGTTGATATAGCGGTCCCCATGACGAGAATCTCGTAAAGGCTGAGAGAAATAAGAAAAACAAGTATCTTGATCTGGCTCGCAAGGTTGTCGACATGTGGGATGTGAATACAGCAGTCATTGTGCCGATAGTCGTGACGGCCAATGGCATAATAGCCAAGAGCCTCGACGAACATCTGAGGAAGCTCTCGTTGAGCTTGTTAGGCTGGATCAAGGGCTTGATCCAGAAAGCGGTACTCCTGGACACGGCGCATATAGGTAGTCAGGAGGTTCCTCTCTCAGGAGCCCTGACCACTGGTAGCTTGGACCTTGTGCCCGATACCGGTGGGCTACTATTGTTGTATTTTGATGTGTTTTTTTATTTAATTTTATAGAATAATATTTTACAAGGCAGACGTGAATGGAAACGCCGGGAGGGGACGCCCTATAAAGACATACATAGACCTTGTAGGAGATGTTCTTCAAAAAGGCCAGGTGCGCAGTACTCATAACCGGCGTGTGTATATGACTAGATGTGTGAAGCAAAAGAAGTATGTAAGGATCGTAGCAGGTGGCGTTCTGTAGTTTCTGCCTACCCCCATGGGAAAAAGGCGATGTATGTATGTAGAATAATATTTAAAAATGTAAAACTATGTGAATTAAATGAATAAATGGAATTGAATATTATGTTTTTTACAAGACCCTTCTCGGTGACTTGTACTTGAATGCGAACTACCGTCACTGTTTTCTCTACTATGATTGAAAGTCACACAAGCGTGCATCATAAACGGAAATTGTTTATGATGCACGCTTGTCACAATTTTTTTCCAAGTCCGTGAAATAAAGACATAACTACATGTATCTCGTTCCGTGTAAGAGAAAATAAATGCGATAAGTATGGAAGCAATCTGCCGAATATTTTACACCAAAATGACTTTATGATTGATGTTAACAGTGAAATAATCTCTAGTGTGAAATCATTATTTTTTCTATTCCTACTATTTATATGTTTATGTAATAAAAAAAGAATGTCTTTATAATGAATGCATATGTTACCAGAAATATGTTTGATAAGATGGTGTAGAGTATTATATCATAAGAGGCTCGTGGCTAAATATTAACAGCCTCACTGGTCAATCATCAAGGTTAAGCAACGCTTGACGAGGTCGGTACGTGGATGGGTGACCATTTCAACATACCGAGTTTCCTCCGTGCCTCGGACAGCACGTTAAGACGTTGGTCCCGGCTGTCATTTGAAGATCTTTGACAGTCGTTACGGGTAGTCAGAAGCTTGAGATCTGACACCAGTCTTGCCAAGTACCGTGTTACCCAGTTACTGGGTTGTGGAGGTCAGAGAGGCAGTCGCTCCATGTAAAATACTAGTACTCAGCTAAATCCGGTAAGACTGGAAGCCGACCCCACAATATACTTAGGAAAAGGCTAGGCAGATTGATTGTGTAGAGTATTATAAGTTTTATTGTACTTAGATAAAGATTAATTTTGTTTAAAAGATATTAAATGTAATATTTTTTGCAATTATTCGAATCACTGGCGTGTAAACGTAAACTCAGATATCTGTGGATTAGTTAACATCTTAATTCAGTTTGTATTTGAGCCCAGATTACTTTCTGCACTGTTTCCTAAGCGCAATTAAAAACAGATTTGGGAACTTAATTCAACGTAAAATTTTACAGTTAAAAAAAATATTAAAAACCTTTAAAATAAATAGTCTTTCTACATAATTATTGCTATCTTTATTTGCTTAGTGCACAAGTGTTGTAAAAAGATCTTAATCATTAATATTAAAAAGTAATGGTGGGAATTAATGAGGGAGGATGTTGTATTTTTCTCATTTATATGAAAGATCCCAAAGATTCTTCATTTATATGAAAGATCCAAAATTTCTTGTCCTAAAATAATACTATTTGTTTAAAGGCTGATTTATTGACAGTCATATAATTAAAATATATAATTACTATAATATCAAACAGTCATAATTATATTTATCCCTACGAAAAAAAGCTATCTGCATATTGAAAAATAATCCCTAAAGTAATGTTATCTTGAGCTGAGTGGTGCCGATCCATGTGTCATGTTCGTGAACGGGCGCCATCAGTTGGGATTGGTCATATCTTAGCTGCCTCCGCCTGTTTTTAATTACCTATTTATTGTATTTTTAATTGTTTGTTTTTCTCTAGACGCTTTTAAGTGCGGTTTTTTTTTACATCGTTCTCACATATATGTATGTATTTTTCCAACAAAGTTTTTTAACCAAATATCTGTAAAACACATTTTTTTTTTAAAAGAGTAAGTGTGGAATTTCTTGTCCGTTCTTCTCCATAACAAGCTACATTTCCGAATAAATGAATGAATGAATTATTGGACGGTAGAAGTTTTTTTTTTTTTGACTTTGGGAAGTGCCGCTCAATGGCCTAATTGAATAAATAAATTTCGATTTTGTTTTTTTGTTTTGATTTTATCTAAAACTTAGTTTCTTAACTGGTGTCATATACAAGAAGAAAATGCTCGAAGTAAAATGCAATCTATAATTAAGGGCTACCTAACAGCTTAGTTAGCTTGAAACCAAGTCGCCGTCAATATTTTATGAATAAATTAATAATATCGTTAGCTTTGTAATTAGACTTTATGTTTGATGGCAGCGATAATTCCAGGGGTACCAACGATAAATGTTTATCGTATCGCGAACGTATCCGGCGAAGTGATTACGGCCGGAAATCATGTGATCACAACATTTTTTGACTAATTGTGTCCATTAATAAAGGGCTTAAAGAGACTGCGCGTGCGACTGTATTTGATACAGGTTTTGATGGAGCAATATCACAAATTAGCAGTAAGATTGCTAAGTTCATGTTTTGTTAATTCTCAGGTTCGGGTATTTTTTTACGTTGTCAGTTTGATATAGGTTCCCATAGACGAGAGAGAGAGAGAAGGAACAACTATGTGACTTTTTTATTACCCGAGTGCAAGGAATGGTTTATGTTTTTCGCTCGTATCTTAGTATGTTTGTATGTAATATTCTTTATTACCTCATATTTTACAAACAACTTTACGGATTTTTGTAATTAAGACATCGTTAGATACGTCTTGGCCGCCCAAGTGTTCTTAGATAGGTGAAGTTGAAAAAAATAAACATGGCGGATTTTGTGGGGGTATTTAAATGAAGGGTTTTAAGAGGTGATTACAAAAATATATACCACTTATATGTTTAAAAGAAATTCGAAAAAAAAATATAACTAAAAGTTGTAAATAAAAAAATATAATTTAGAATCAAAAACCCGACTGCTTAAGAAGCGAACTAAAAAGCTGTAAACAAGAAAAAAAACATGCTGTGCAGTTGGAGGATCAGGGGGTCAGCCAGCTTGCTAATATATATCCTCCGACTGCTCCCTTTCTTTTTTTTATATTAATTGTTCTTGGTACCTATATCCTATTATCAGTAGAATAATGTCTACGAAAACGGGATGCCGCAGTGCCATCTTTGTGGCTAATTTATCTGAAAACAATAAAAACTTATGAAGAGACACATAAGTATGAGCCGGTAGCATCAAAGTTTTCTTACCCGTTTCTTCTACAACAAGACTATCTTCAGATCATCAAACCAAATATTTCAACCGCCAATTATATCTGCCATCCGCGTCGCTGATGGCAAGCGTGTCTCACCTATGGCGTACGGAATGCGAACGGTAAATATCCCGCAGGATCAGCCGGGGCCCGCAAATAAGATGGGGCCCGCAAATAAGCCGGGGCCCGCAAATCGACCGGGATGCCTGCGGCGGCCCAACCGGCGCATGAGCATGCTTCTAACGACGATCGTAATCGCCTGTATTACTTTTATGAGCGATAAGATCGTTTGTTGGTTGAATTTTTTTACAGGTTTGTTGCGGTGTTTGTCGTGATTCGTGAAATATTTTGATTAGGTATTTGAAGCAATAATATCTTCATTGAAACACGATAAAAAAGGTAATGTTGGCGATCCTAATTTCAGTGTTTTATCATCATTTCATTGAAGAAATAAAACTGTAAAGATTCGGGTTCGTATCCGTTAATACCTTAAGGCTGCAGCACATGCAAAAACACGCAGATTTGTCAAAACAAGTTAATTGTATCCTACTTCAGAGCAGTAGCAGCTAAACACGTTTACCAAAAATGATTAATTTTGCAGCTTTTTATCAACAACACTATCTTTCATCGCCAACAGGACATCAAGTACCGATTAGCTAATAAAACACGACAGCTAACATTCCTGATAACATAACTTGTTACACACTTGGCAATTCATCTGATCACTATACATACTATATATACTGTAAACTTCACATGGCAAGGCACATCGAGGTGTGAATAGGTTTCAATGTGTCGTATTTACGTCACGGTAAATAAGTACTTTGCACATCGTTTCTAACAATCTAGGAAGTGGCGAAGGCCTATAGCTTGGAAGAAGGGTGCTGGTGCGTTTCATTTTGTATGTGCTGAAATCGCCAAATGGTTTTGCGCGGAGTAAAGTTACGCCAAGTATAAACCTCGAAAAATTCATGGATGGTGCTAGTTGTAATTTTACTCAGAGTTTATTATAAGGGGATTAAGACTCCGAAATTTTCCTCGTCAATTTATAGTTGGCCAAATTTTACATTACAATACTAACTAGAGACTTTTCTATACTATTCGGGACTCGGGACTATTGAGATCACGGCAATTAGAGATGCACAGAAGATATTAGATTGCACCGAACCTAAATAAATTGAGATTGGGGCATGAGGATGATGAACTGCAGGTATCTTGCGGGAGGAAACCTTCAAAACAATTCTGCACTATTGGGGGCAAGACAAGGGAGTGGAGGATTTTAACCTCACTAAAACCACACCGGTACCCAACACATGGAACGCTGTAAACTCTTAAACGATCACCCTGGAACTCTCTTTCAAAAAGAAGTCTTAAAAACATCCATTAGCAATCATTTATATTCTGCAAAAACACCAGTTTACTTGATCATTATGATGCTTTCAAAGGAGCGCTTAAAAAACTAGTCTACTCTAGTAATTAAGTCTGCAAATAAAACATATCCATCCAACATCCAGTAGCGCCATCAGCTAAACTCAGCACCTAACACGCTCAACAACCTATTCCATCAAATACACGGCTACATTCTCTGATCACCAACCAGGAGACTATAAACTGGAAGAGTTTCCTCGAGGCGTGAATAGATATCACAATATGTGTACTTTAGTCGCAGTAAATAAGTGAAGCAGAAGAATTTGGGGTTTTCAGAGAAGGACTTGCACCTCAATAACTAAGGGTAAAATAAAGATAAATCCTTGAAATGTCCAGTTAAAGAGGTTAGGTTTTTCATAACACATTTTACAGGACGGAAATTCTCTTGTTTCTGGATGTGGTAGGGTGTTCAATTATGACATTTGTAACATGCAAAAAGCTTTACTCGCCAACTTCCAGTAGCAAATATACAAAGCCTATAAAAAACATAGCACCTAACACGCTTAACAACATATTCCATCAAATAGACGGCTATACATCCTCTGATCACCTACCAGGGGCCCATAAACTGGAAGAGATTCCTCGAGGCGTGAATAGCTTTCAATGCGTGGTGTCTGGCCGTAATTTGTTTGTTCCATGCTCCCGCCGACCGTGTAATCCTACACGGACAAGTAACCGCCTGTCTGCACTTAATGTTACATGTTCATATCAGTTTTTCTTTTATTTTTGTTAGTGGTTTTATTTATTTGTTGTTTGTGATGAATAATTGCCGTAGAGTAGAAGTTTTTTTGTTTCTCTAACACTTTACGTGCGCACTATCGTTTGAAATATTAGCAACACGGGAAGAGCCATTAACTGTCACCTTTGTGGTTTTTTTATCATCCTATGTTACATGGGGTTGACGCATCAAGTTTTCTTCTTCCATTACGTACTATGTACCGTCACGCTATAATTGAATCCCTTTCTCTGTATCTATACTAGGTATATTATTAGAAATATCTCCACGTTGAACAACGCAAAGGCGTGTTGGATGTTATTCCTCTATTTTCTAAGTAAAACCACAACGTATGGGATGAGGTATCGTGGGGATCTCAAGCTTGGTTAGTGGTTGTGTAACTTGTTTTTTAATGCTAGCCCTGTGACAGGTGTGTAACCTACTCATGGGAATAATTGTAAGCAAGTCGTTCTAATTCTTGGTGTCTGACAAAAATGTGCTTGCTATCCTAATAATACGTGATGTATGTATGAGTTGAGGAGTTGTGGAGTTGTGGTGATGTCCCAGTGCACACGGACATCGCCGAGGGAGAAGGGAGCCCAGAGGCGGGTAAAGAAGAGGGAGCCCAGAAGTGGGCCACGCTGGATGGGTCGCGAATGTCATGGGTAGCAGTTCTCGCGGCCCACCTATCGGAGTATTTAGTGGGTGCAAGCCCCCCCATAACCACGTCGTCTCCCCGGACGGCGCGTTATACGGTAGGCATTTTCTTCGCTGAATAAAACAGGAGCGTGGGGATTGGCAGTCAAGCTGCGGAAGACGATGGAGGGATAGCAAATAAATAAATAAATGTAGTTAGAAGTCCTCTATTCTATTTGTTTGATAATTTCGTTAGCTACATCTATATGTATAATGTTTACCTATCCCGTATATACAATTTTATTCCACACGTGTTTCCTTCCATCAATCGCACAGAAAACATTTGATATAATTGCATCGATCACTGTTCGTCGCACGTGTGTACTCAACGCCCGCCATTTTTTACGCGCCTGCGCATCCACGACATTATTAGGGCTGTTAGTGATTTAAAAAAGTAATATCGACACTCCAAGCGAGTAATTTGCGAAATGGCCGCTAATGATGCCTCGAAGACGTTACTTTTTGAAAAATAACTAAGTGTAAAGATGCTATCAACTGTAGAAAAAACTAGTTCGTATAAAATCTATGAGACACAACACACACACATCACACACGCATCACACACACACATCACACACTCACCACATTATACACTTAGTTCGCAATAAACGATTTGATTTTGAATTTGAGATGAGAAAATAAAGCTAATGTTTCAATGATAGAAGCAATGTTATCACAGGGTAATTTATTTACTGAACCTAAATAATTATTCGCGCCAATACATTTTCTCGAAGCCTTTGCCGGTTTCGAACTTAATACTTCCATTCGATATCTGATCCAAGAAAGGACAGACGTGCATCTCTAATAAATTCAATTTTCCCGAGTTTTAATTGCAAACAAGTTTCGTGTTCGCGACAACTCTGCAAAGACGCGGAAGTGACTCCTAAGGTTTATCTCCATTAGCGAGAATCCAGGAGTTTATCGAATTCAATAAGAACGAGATTCACTTACTAATGTAGGCTATGTTGCAGCTAGAACAAATGTTTTCCTGAAACCTGTAGAAATGCTTGAGTAAGGAAGATCATAAACAGTGATGGGCATGAATTTAATTTGGATTCAATTATAGTTAATCTCAAATTTACAACATTTAGGTTAATAAAGGCAGGATTGACGGATGAAGAAGAATATCAGGCTACGGTAACAGCTTGTGCAGTACTATTGTAATATAATAATGTATGTTTTGTTTTAAAATAAAAACGTTGCCACACTTTTGGAATTTTCTTCCTGTATCGTAGGTGCGTTTACAAACATTTAAATTCACATACACAAGACACCCAGATCCGGCAAAACGATCTGTAGGCTATACAAAATATTAGTTCCGTGCAGGAATCCAACCTGTCACACGCAGCGCAGCGGCCGATCGCACAACCACTACGCCATACGTGTCGCCAAAGTGAAGGATAAAATCCATAGAAGAAACGGGTATGTATCAATCCACATGCTCTTTGCTTATTAAATTTAACCACCTTTGTTAATCTACTTATTCTATATATTCCTAAACAGATACACTGGTTGATGAATAAACTAGTTTTCTTTCTTTTCTTTCTTGATACACAATACAAAAGTCACATCAGAGTTTACCATGTCTAGTGCGAGTGCTCCTGTTCAGACTATATCCCATTACTGCAGTGCCCCAAATGTGCGTTTACCTACACTCCAACATTACCTTAACGACGCCTCCGACGCTGCAATAGACTTGGCCATCTACTAGCCCCAAATTGTATACTTTAAATGTACCGCGACATGAAAAGAAGGACTACGCTTAGTTATTAAGCAGTACATAATGCATATTATTACGATGCTACTGCTATTACGGAGCATATTAGTGGTAATATAAGTAAGTTCTTGTATTCCACAGAAACAAACCACATCGTGTCATTACTCAGGAATGATGATATTATTACTGGACCCGCCGCTTGATAAGTTTTTGTTCATCTTTTTGCTGGCAGATATCTCTGAGTTTCTCTGGGTGTGGCCACTGCAGCTGTTGGAATGGGTGTATGAATTGATAGATCATAGCAAAACCTTTAGCGGAATCACGGTTCCCATTCTTGGTATAGAAAATATTCTATTCTATTTTTCTTGATAGCAATTAGTGGCGATGAATTAAAATTCCGCGGGAGTGATATGATGAATCCGAATGACGCACGCTGTTTCGAAAAACTTTAGGAGTTTTAAAAAAAAAATCACTCGTGTAGAAATAAATTGCAAAGATTGGAATATTTTATTGTTAACAGTGTATTTCGATACCAAGACTTTCATACTAGCATACTAGTTAAACAGTTTTTCGAATCAGCGTGTTCGCGACAACGTCATTCAATGTAGCGCTTTTCGCCTCAATGTGTTTTCGAACTGGCGTACCACTCGTAAAGTTTTTCGAAATAGCGTGCGTCGCAATAACGTCATTCGAATCTTCATATCACGCCCCATTTCTGCCAATGTCTGATGGAAATGCGTGTGTCGAAAAAACATGTTGCTCAAAGTTCTTCTTTGGAATTAATAGTAAATAGGCTTCTCATTAATATCCGACCTCTTATTATTATTCTACCTTATTTACTTAATTATGAATGATATAACTTCATAAATTACGAGATTTCGAGACTTTTTGCTTGAGCTCCGCGCTAAATACCTACTTATCTTTTTATACTGAATTTCAAAAACGTTTTTTACAAAAGCAAAAAAATTAACATTCTAAACGTCACAAGAACAATGCCTTCCCATAATAATATGTTTACCTTTTCATACATCAGAAAACAATCCACACAGTTTCACTGATTTAATACTATATTATCTAAACACAGGAACAAAAGCTTCGACAAACGGCTGTAAGATTCCTGCGCACGCGTTGTGGATACCTGCGCGTGCGCACACATAACAACTTGATACAAATCACTGCTAATCAATCACTGGAAGTAACTGCTAGATCTGTATGGATTTATTCCACAGTTTTTATGATGCCTATATATATTTGCATGGAATATCATTTTATTTTGTTTTATGAGTAGTTAGGCTTGTCCGAGTTCTATTGTTTAGGCTGTATAGAGTTTTACTTATTTTTACATCCTCTAGCAGCCTAATTGTGTAAGTAAGTTCGGCAGGGCAAAGGGAAAAAAAGGGAATCCATGAAAGAGAAGGAGTAATACGCTTTCATTGGTGAGGATACTCTTTTCGAAAGGGTCCAATATTTTTTGGCAAAACCGCACAAATTTAATGGGAATTTATCATACTCCTCTTGTAAATCTATAAATCCTTTGCCCTGCCGAACTCACTTACGACACGGGGTCCCAGCGCTAAGAAAGAAAATTTGGTTCAAATAAATATCACTAGATGGCGCGATATGCACCGATTTTTTATTGAATTGTGTGTAAAATTAACATTTTTTGGAATTGAACATACAAATTGAATGTTCTTTTTTACTCAACTCTCTTAAGCACAAAGTTATGGAATATTGGGCTCTTAGTTCACATTTCAAACATTATTTGAACTGATCATTTAAAATTGATGCCAATAGATGGCGCGGTTTTAAATTTCTGAATCATTCCACTGCATTGTTTAAAGTATTGTAATATTTTGGTGCAATGAAACTGTAAACTGTGCAGAAAAATACTATAAAACAAATCGTCACTGTATTTATGGAAAAAATAATCACGAACCGAGTAAACCCTTTTACTTGCAAGTCACTGCTAACACCATCTATCTATCGCCGTGGGACGGAACCGAACGCGACCAATGTACAAAAAATAATCAGACTGATAACGAGAGTTACGACAGCATGGTTTCTTTGTATAGGATGAGGCATCTGTATGCAGTATTATATTATCTGTATTACGTAATTAGGCTGATGGCATACAGGCGTGATTTCATGTTTATTTGTGGTGTTGGTATAAAAAATTAAATGAAGGAACTGGCTGAATAATGACTTCACAATTTTTAAACAGCATTTCAGTTCTTGTTGCGACATTTAAGAAGAAAATACGGTGTTCCTATATTAATATATACTTTTATCTACTCTCATATCGTAATATTCGAATTATAAAATTCAAAACGAGTTTATATTGGCATACTTTATAAACACAATACCGAAATTTAAAAATGGAATCTTATTATAACACTATTTCTCTAACAAAATAATGCTATAAAACAATTTTTTTTCTATTACGATACAGGACAAATCCAAGAAGTTAATCACTAAGGAGTTTCCATCATTTTTTTTTTGTAATGTCATTTTATAGTACCTATTAAAAAAATATTTGATTCCAATTTTAAATTGTCTATGACAATGCCCGCTTTAGACTTAGCACGCACTGCGATTTTTATTCTCGCGAATTGTGTTTCCTTCTACCTGTTCATAGAGCTCAAAATATTCGGGCGAATAAAATTCGCGCCGTGGTGCGGTGGATTCTGTGGCAAAACACGGCTTTCTTGCGGTATTATTTCCGCACGATTTCTTTACCGCAATGCGAACAACTTCATATAATTCCATAGGTCGCAGAATGGGCGGAAAAAGTCGCGCGTATAAAGATCGCAGTGCGTAGTAAGCCTTAGCGCATGCGCGGTTAATGCGTTGATGTGTGTGCTGGGTTTTGGCGCCATTCATACGTTTTGCAAGTTTTGCTGTACTGAATTTCATGAGTTAATTAAATTATTGTTTAAAAATGTCTGATATCAGTGAATGTGAAGAAAATTTGGAAAGAAATTACTCTTAATTTATTACCAGCAAAGTCGAAAAAAGTGAGAAATGCTATCACGATTTTATGGCATGGAAAATGCAAAAAGAGGTATTTAGTAGGTTCAATCCCAATTTATGAGTTTAGATAAAGTAGTGTATGAAACTGCACATAACTAGGTATTAAAACATTCGTGTGAAAACTATTAAAAACCTCGCCTACGGCTCGGTTTTTAAACCCACACTCATGTTTTAATACCCCTCATTATGCAACAGTTTCATAAACTACTATTATCTACTCTCATATCGTAATATTCGAATTATAAAATTCAAAACGAGTTTATATTGGCATACTTTATAAACACAATACCGAAATTTAAAAATAGAATCTTATTATAACACTATTTCTCTAACAAAATAATGCTATAAAACAATTTTTTTTCTATTACGATACAGATCCAAGAAGTTAATCACTAAGGAGTTTCCATCAATATTTTTTTTGTAATGCCATTTTATAGTACCTATTATAAAAAGATTTGATTCCAATTTTAAATTGTCTATGACAATGCCTGCTTTAGACTTAGCACGCACTGGGATTTTTATTCGCGCGTATTTTATTTCCTTCTACCTGTTCATAGAGCTCAAAATATTCGGGTGAATAAAATTCGCGCCGTGGTGCGGTGGATTCTGTGGCAAAACACGGATTTCTTGCGGTATTATTTCCGCACGATTTCTTTACCGCAATGCGAACAACTTCATACAATTCCATGGGCAAAAAAAAATCGCGCGAATAAAGATCGCAGTGCGTGCTAAGCCTTAGCGCATGCGCGGTTAATGCGGTGATGTGCTGGGTTTTGGCGCCATTCATACGTTTTGCAAGTTTTGCTGAACTGAATTTTATGAGTTATTTAAATTATTGTTTAAAAATGTCTGATAATGTATGTGTGTATGTGAAGAAAATTTGACTCCGCCCGATATTTTAGATGTGGCGAAGGAATTTACTCGTAATTTATTACCACCAAAGTTGAGAAAAGTATAATTATGACAAATGCTATCACGATTTTATGGCATGGAAAATGCAAAAAGAGGTATTTAGTAGGTTCAATCCCAATTTATGAGTGTAGATAAAGTAGTGTATGAAACTGCACATAACTAGGTATTAAAACATTCGTGTGAAAGCTATTAAAAACCTCGCCTACGGCTCGGTTTTTAAACACACACTCATGTTTTAATACCCCTCATTATGCAACAGTTTCATAAACTACAATTTTTTTTTTCTTTAAAATAATAAAATATCTCGTTAAAAACAGCCAATAAACAATTATTGTGAAATGGTCATTGTTCATGATTTCATGGATTGTGCCATTTGCTCGGCTGTTAGTAGCGTGACATCGCGATTTGTCTCCTTCACGGATTTGTGAGATATTCTGTACCGTTTGAGCACTATTATTGTACTACTCTACTTTTTGAAATTGGCACAATTATTTTTATCATTCACGTGTTGCGATTGGTATTAATGACAATGGTCACTTGGGGCTTGTGGCTAAATAATAACAGCCGCACGGATCGATCTTCAAGGTTAAGCAACGCTTGACGAGGTCGGTCCGGGGATGGGTGACCATTTTAAAATACCGAGATTTCTCCGTGCCTCGAAGCCGTTGGTCCCGGCTGTCATTTGGAGATATTTGACAGTCGTTATGGTAGTCAGAAGCTTAAGATCTGACACCAGTCTGGACAAGGGGTATCGTGTTACCCAGTTACTGGGTTGTGGAGGTCAGATAGTCGATCCATGTAAAAAACTGGTACTTAGCTGAATCCGGTCCAATATAGTTAGGAAAAGGCTAGGCAGATTGATTGACCACTTGGGGCTCTAGAAAAAGCGAAATTCGCATGTTCACGTGAAATTTCTTTAGATGGGGTTCAGGAATGTCATTGGCTCCTGAAATTGTCACGGGGTCAATGCCAAACATCTTGCAGTTTTTGACAACCGTTATCGCTTGTCACTTTGTGTTAAAAACGACAGCGTCGCGATGCGATGGCGATTGGGAAAATATCAAAAAATTATAGGATTGTCATGCGTTATCGAAATATCACGTGATGACGTGACCAATGCCTTACATTTTGGTATTACGATCATCGCCATCGCTAAGAGCAATGGGCCACCATTGCTCTTAGCGATGGCGCATTTCCACCATTCTCAGTGGTAACGACCGCGACTTACAAGTTGTAGGTCGTAGTTTCGAACCCAGGCAGGCGCTTTACTTTGTCTAAATTATTGCATCACAATTTCTCTCAAAATGGTGAAGGAAAACATCGTGAGGAAACTGGCATGTCTTAGAACCAAAAATTCGAAGACATGTGACATTCACCAAACCGCACTGGGCCCGCGTGGTGGAATGCGGCCCATTCCCTCTCAGTTCTCACAGAGAGTAGGCCTGCACGCTTAACAGACCAAATTGGTATCTAAGTGCGGAAAAGATGGTTCATCTATCCTATCCTATCGCCATCACTGATGTCGAATGACAGATGTCTAGAGCCTCTGATGAACTTAGACTCCCCCAGCTCACAAAATCCTACAGGCAGCTGTTCTTGTACCATGATAAATACTTTTTTAGATAAAAATACAACCGTCTTCTAAATAAAAGCACTACAAAGTGAAAAATAACTTCAATTTCGGAAGTCGGTGTCCCTGTTTTTGTTTCTTTGATTTTTGACAACGCCTTCCGAAATTGAAGTTATTTTTCACTTTGTAGTGTTTTTATGTGGAAGTTGGTTGTATTTTTTTGTAGTTAAAATGTTTTTTTATTTTTCACTTTTTGGTGGTACATAATGGCCAATTTCTATAGTAATTGGGTACCTTATAATACCAGAATATATTACCCGAATAGCATGTAAATTGAACATAACCGGTGGGATGAGAATGTACCTGGGTGAACTGTACACATCTGCGTACCCGCTTAGAGCATACTGGCATGATGATATGCATATGAAGTAGTGTAAACAATAAACAGACATGCGATTGCAGTTCTTCATAAGATTTTTACGAAATTTAAATGGGACCATTTTGAAATAAACTTCTTTTGAACAAAAAGAAAATTTTTTGCAAGTCCTAATCCTTGAAACCTTTTGCTAATCCTTGAAATTTTATATAACGCAGTTATGCCCGAACATACATAATATAATTATATATATAAACATCCGAATTGAGAACCTTCTCGTTTTTGGGAAGTCAGTTAAAAACACCGCATCACTTTCGACCGTACTCACAAAAAGCAATTCTATACCAATATTATAAAGAGGAAAGATTTTTTTGTTTGTTTGTTTGTACCGAATAGGCTCCGAAACTACTGGACCGATTTCAAAAATTCTTTCACCGTTGGGAAGCTACTCTATCCTCGGGTGACTTAGGCTACTTTTTATCCCTGTATTCTCACAGGAACGGGAACTACGCGGGTGAAACCGCGAGGCGTCCTCTAGTCTTTAATAATTCACAATATTCATACATCTTTATCACGAGAAGTTCATCTGAGAATTTCCATGATCACATAAAAACATGTGCTCATACAACAATGTAGTTGTTTGATGTTTATTCATCGCAAGTTGAAAGAGTTAACGGTCGGCTCTGGTCGACGATGACACAATACTGTTTAAGGCTTACAAGCGGTACCACCATACCTAACTGAATATTAACTATTAGGTATTACACTTGGAAATGCATTGTCAGTTACTTAGATTTTGTGTTCAGCGGTTTGTGCCTAAAACACACTATGCAGTCTTTGACGAAATGCGGTAAAACATGAGGGCGCACACAAGATAAACTTCTAAGAAAATGTCAAGACTCATGTGTGTTTTCTCGAGTTTGCCTACTTCACTAATATATTAGACTGTCAATGAATATTAATAAAAACTTTTTCGCAATAAAATTAACCGACTTCAAAAACAAAACTCTAAAAAGTGCAAAATAACTTTCGTTTCGGCAGTCGGTGTCTTTCGTATCTCATGTTCCCATATCCTACTACTAGTTTCGGAGAAACGCCTGGAGATAGATACATACATACAAAAATACATAAACGTAACGGAACCATGCGAACGATGTGAAAGGGTATCCATTTGTTGTATAACATAACCTCCTCCAGAGTATAACAAATACTTTTCTGAACACCGCATCAAAATCAATTCAGCTAAACGTGAGAAAATTGTGAACAAACATACAGGTCAAACTGAGAACCTCCTTTTTTTTAAGTCGGTTAAAAATCACTGTATGTATATTAAAAAGTACTTAGAATGATGAAGAATATTTTTATATTATAAGAGCTCGATAACTTGTTTAAAAGTATTACCTATGTGTGTCAAATAAACACCTTTTCTCTCTTTCTTTATAATCGATAATAATCGAAGCTCTGTACAAATGATTCTGAAGGAAAATCTTCTGGTAATATACTGAAAGATGCACAATCACTGTTATTTATAGAACTATAATGCCATAAGAGATCTTATGCGGACATTATCCTCATTAAACTAAAATAATGGAAACTACATCTAGCTAGAAAGCTTTCCAATCTCGTCAATAGCCAATGAATTCAAATTGTAGTGTGCAGCTCGCCCAACCTTATATTTGTAACTGCACACACCAATTATGGGCATTATTACACGAATCGTTAAATCGAACACTTCTCTTTTATTTCGATTACATCACTCTAATACAATATGGCGACCCTTAGCCAGCAATTAAAATTTTGCAACTATCGTGAAAAGCAAAGACGTCTGTAGTTGAAGAAATCATGAAGATTATTACTGATAGAAGTTTTTGAAGACGAACAAATTAGAAGAAACAAAGCAAAGAAGATTTAAAAAATATATACATAGAAGAAACCGAATCCAAGAATTAGTGTGAGGAGGTGAAAACATTAAATAAGTAGACAGAAAAGAAACAAAACACACCACAAAACAAAATCAATTCCTATATATTTTTTTCACATACAAACATAAAACTTTCCTCAATATACAAACTGCTCACTTACAATAACATAGGCTTAAGAAACAGGGACACATACGGTATGAATTTATTCACTACAGCCGATTTTACTTTATAACAAAGTGGTGGTGAATATTTTGCAGTTGCGATTGTGACCATATCTGGCCCCTGTACTGTTACAAGAGACGTCTTGTTGATGAACAGAGAAGTGTGTGACTGTACGGTGCCGTATATTTATTGAATAACTGACTGAGGAATATTTTGTGAAATTATATTGGCTAGTACGACTTATTTCGGTCTTATATAGTATCTACAATAGTTGATTGTCTTGCAGCTGTATCGACATTTTACTATAGACGACGCTGATTTAGCTATTGCGGTTATGAACCGGGACCTGACATGTATCAGCTCATGGGCTAAGTCATTTGGTCTACAAATTAACCCAAGTAAATCACAGGCCATGGTCATAGGCAGCAAATTCGTTCGCAGTGCGGCTAACGTTGCTTCTTTGATGCCTCTATATCTCGACGGTGTTCGCATAGAATTTACCGAAACCGCAAAGGATCTAGGGGTTATCATTGACTCCAATCTTTCGTGGCATGCGCAGGTCAACGAAGTCAGTCGTAAGGTTCATTTTTCATTCCATTCGCTGAAGTGCCTTCAGAGTCTATTGCCCTTAAAGACGAAAATTTCCTTGGCGCAAACACTTATTCAGCCGATTATAGATTATGCCGACGCCTGCTACCTGGATGCCACAGAGGAGCTATTGAACAAGCTTGAGCGCCTGCAAAACTTATGCATTCGCTTTGTTTATGGTCTACGTAAGTATGATCATGTTTCTCACCTTCGCAAAGAACTCAAGTGGCTCCCAATCCGTCTTCGCAGGAACACTCGGATTTTATGTCTCCTCTTCAACATCTTACACAACCCGTCTTATCCTTCCTACCTGCGTGAGCGATTTTCTTACGCTCGCTCTAGAGACGCATCATGTAGGTCACATCTTAGATCCCTCCTTAAATCCCTCCCTCATAAAACTAGCTATTATTCCTATTCCTTCTCTGTCCATGCTGTAAGATTGTGGAACTCACTTCCGCCTAGCATAAGAGATCTAGATACTATCTCGCTTTTTAAAAAACGATTAAAAGAGCATTATCTTTCCTCTCAAATCTGATTTTTATAAGCATATGTATATATATTTAGTATCTATATATTTTAGTGTTATGTATTTATTTAAGTATGTATCACTTACACTATTATGTGTATGTTTATATTTCTTAGGTTAGTCGTTCACTTTTCTTCTCTTCCTGTTCTCACACACAATTTGTCTACATTTCTTCTTCATTTCTCCTTTTCGCGGGTCTGCTGGTAGAAATTTCTAAAGAAATAAGCAGTACCTTTGTACTCCTCTGTCATGATATGTTTTCTGTATATATTTTCTGTGTGTACATTAATTATAAAATAAATAAATAAATAAATTGTTTATCTAGGGAGCAAACAACTATTTTAAAGGACAGAGTTTTTTTTTAAATCCAAAGTGAACCAAAGGAATCTAAAGTAAAATCCTGTGCGCAGCGAGGGATTCAAAGTACGTCACTCGAGCTTAAAATAGTGTTGCTCCCGAGGTGGACACTACTTTTCTATCACCCTCTATGAGAAAATAAGGAAGTTCAACTAACTTATGAATAAAAAGGTTACATTTATTTATTAACATACAATTAGGAACAATACGACATAACATAGAAATAATTAGAAGCCAATGTTTATATTTAAACAATAATGGATGTGCAACGTAACAATTTTATTATTTATTTATTATATTCTTTATTGTACACCACAAAAATATATATACAAGACAAACAATCATAAAAGCAAGGGTACAATGGGTGGTCTTATCGCACAGGGAAATCTCTTACAGACAAATGTATTAGTACCATCCATTACAGTTGAACATTTTTTTTTTAATTTGGTTCCTGTTTACGAAGAATAAACTAGCTCTTTTTGAGCAGATATGATAAAAAATAATAAAAACTAAGATTCATAGGCACATCATCACGTTATAGTTTGACACATTGCTACATCAAACGAAAATTATATATTAAATACTTGAATCGGTTTCAAAGGCATTCAACTCAATTGCAAAAACATTGCTTGGTGTAGGTTAGTACCTATATAACACATACATAAAGCACAGTTCTGCATACAAAAAAACTGACGACGCAAATTTCGAAATGCTGATCAATTTCAAACCCAGCTTCCTTATAATGTGTGGCCTCAAAATAATGATTCATTTTAATATCATAATAGCATTTGCATAATCGGCGTAAAATTGAAAATTAAATATTTTTGCTACCAGCACCGCCTGATTATGAAATGGCTTTTGTATGTAAATATTTCTGGTTTCCCTTTTTTTACTGCTCCACCATTTTATATGATTTATGCAGCGTTTATGACCACGGAAGAAAACCGCATTAAGTTACTGCACTTACTGCGTTTTTATAGAAATTGATCTGCTAATAATATATCCATTAAAAAAACTATAGAAAAGGTAGTTGTTGTTGCTTAGATTTTATGTCTGGATTTTGATCTTGATTTTAATTTAATTCTCATCGTGAACTTAATTCTGATTGATATTTTATTTTTGATTTTAATTTTATTATTGAGTCGATTTTAAATTTGAGTTTGTTTAAATTTAGGATTTTAATGATGATTTTGATTTCAGTCTATTTAGTGAATACTTATTTGGATTGCATTGGTGTTTAATTAATTATAATTATGTAACATAGCGGAGGAGATCACTGGCCCCTGAAACACAGGTGCTGTTACCTGGCTCAGGAGTCAAGGTTTCACGATTTTTGTATATTTTGAAGCTAATAAATAATTTAATTATTATTATTTATTGGTTGTCACATCGCACCTATCTGAGCCTTTAGAAAAAGTAAATAAAATAATAACTGAAAATATAGGAAAGTAACAACTGAAAAAAATCATATTTCAGGTTCAATCTTCAATAAAACTTTCGCATTTTTTGCCACCATTGTTATTGCTAACGAATCTTATTGTGTCACGACTCCCACATTTTTCAACACCCATTCAATTTTAAACTACGAAACTGTTTGTAAAGCTTTAACCTAGTGCTTTCAACAACTTTTTATATGCGAGAAAATCAATTACTATTATTATAAGATACGGCATTCTAAAACTGTACCTAGACTAAAAAGCAAACAGATTGAAAGGGGCTGAATCGGAACAAGCACAGAATCGAACGATTGTCTGATCTCCGAGTCACTGACAAGCGACAAGCGATCGGCTCCCGATATTCTGACGAGGTTTAGTTTCCAACAAGATGCATTCAATTCTAAGTTCCGCTGATCCTATTTGCAGGGAATTTCGAAAGCAATATAAGATATTAGTTATGTATGAGATGTTTTCTTTACCCTTATTGTGTACCGTTTGCAGATAGCGGAAATAGATGGTATTATAAATTTATTACAAGATGACAGCTAGAATGTGAAATTGCTGTAAGAAGTCATATATAGGTAATATCCTGGTTTCCGATTCCCGAGATACATCTTTTTGAATATAACAATAGGTCAACCTTAGGTAAGCCTTTGTAGAAATGTTGCTAAACTGATAAAACGCTAAAAATACTCATCGATATATGAATCAATCAAACAGTAAATAAATCTTTCATACCGAAAAAGACAATAATTCAATAAAAATTAATCCATTCCAGAATACTAACATCCGTGACTAATAACATTAATAGTTTATTCGAATATCTCTATTAGCATGATCGATGCGTTTTTGCTGCGTTTTCGTGTCAAACAATTGTTCTTTACACGGCACCGCACTATTTGCATGTCAGTAATAATAATACATTTCGAATAATATCCGACACATCACTATTATTTAGCCACCAAAAGTTTGCTAAAGTGCAAACTATATTTGCAATGTTGTTGTGATTGCAACAGTAGATCGAATATATAAGATTTTACACTAAATAAAATTATACATGATAGTCATGGCATTGCTTTAGTTCGACTAAAAAATATAGAAGAAACGATAGCGGTAGTGACAAATCGAGCTTTAGCTAAAGATCTCCATGCAGAGGTAAGATACAGGTTTGATTTATACGAAAAACAAGTTCTCACTCAAGTTTAATGCTAAGCACCCAAGGATGTTGGTGCACTTAAATAGGAAAGCTGCAATGAAATAGCCAAACAAAACAATATTGTGTGTACAATCATTCAACTGTAAATTATGTGTCAATCGGATTCCAGCGCCGCGGGAGTCCGACACATTAAATCCAAACTACGGCTAATAATCCTCTAACATAGCCACTTAACAGCCACCGTCGACTCTAATACCGAAATGTGTCCGTTTACACAAACAATTACAGAAATAAACTGTTTTATACCGCACATTACGGTATACAGACAAAAACATTCGTAGTAAAACAGTATAAAAGCCGACATGGAATGAAGTGTAAGGCAAACACTTCCCACTATGTTTGCGTGTGTACAAACAATTATAAGTACTACATAAAAGATAGAGGACCACTTGAACCTCAAATTGTTTTTCAAGAGACTCGTGACAACTCAAATGAGACGATACCGTTAATGTAGCCAGTTGCAAAAAAGCTATATGCGAATATTAAAATGTACGGAGAATAATTATATTCGGATTTTAAAAATATGTAGGAATTCGTTGTCAATGTGCATTTACATTTGGAGAGTCTTATTTCGATTATCGATTCTTAATTAGCCCAATTTATTTGGTAATTATTTTAATTTATCAACTGCAGATTTAAAAGATAAGATTGCATATCGTTTCTTTGATCAATATTTATGAAAAAAGAAATCGCGAGTATTTCCTATACTACAACTTCTTGCATAACACTATTAGTCTTGTCTCACAGGATTGTAATTAAAATCAGTTCTTCTAGTAATTTGTTCTGAAAACTGGAAAGTATGAAAATAGCAACATTACAGCAATTAGCTATTTCATTTTATGATAATCGTGACTTAAACACGATTTTAATGACGAGATAACGATGACTATCACTCGGAGCTCGAGCTGGATAACTAGTTTTACTTTAATAGCTGCAGATCAAATTACTCTGTGTGATTCACAGCTAGGAAAGCCCATCTCGCACACACGAATAATTAGCTATATAATACAAATTATTATTAGAGTCCTTGCAGGAACTCGAAGCCTGAAACATAATAAAAACACGAAATGTGTAATAGTCTATTGCGTCTTCAAAAGAAATCAAATGTCAATGTTAGACACTTTTTTTAATCCAATTATCCGCCACCAAATCTCTCTGGGACGGATCTGCCAAATACCAGCTTGATGTACTAGAGTCGATCGAAAAGTCAAAGCTCCAGAGCCTTGAACATCGTCGCCGAGTCGCCAGCTTGTCGGTTTTAGATCGGTTACATTTCGGGGAGTGTGCGATGGAATTGCATGATTTTATTCCGCCCAGAACGTTCCATCATCGGTCTACCAGACGTACGGCGATGCGTCATCAGTACATGGTGGACATCCCACCCATACGCACAAAACGTTTTAGGGACACTTTTATTATGCGTACAGCTCAGGATTGGTATTCCCTGCCGGATTCTGTGTTTCCCGATAGCTACAATCTAAGGGTCTTTAAGTCAAGAGTGAATGGGTTTTTTCTAGGCAAGCGTACTTCACCGTCGACCACATCATCGCTTACCACCAGGTGAGATAGTGGTCAAGTGCAAGCCTAAAGACAATAAAAAAAAATCCTCAAGCAATTAAGTAAAGCAGGTTTCAGACACGTGAACCACCAATGTTGCCAGATCTCACAGAATAATATTACCAGCAAAACTCGACTAAGCACCCATAATTATATGCATCCAGATCATAGATTCTCTAGTCGAGCCTTCAGTGGTTACGTGCAAATCTTGACAATGAAAAAATTTGCATGAAGACGGAGTATTGGAAATTCTGACGAACTCTTTAATGCGATTAACTTGACTTTTTACTGGCTTATATGCAAAGTAGGCGCCTTGTTTGCACGATAGATTACCGCTTTGTTTATGTATTGATGGTATATATAATTAAGGAGTAAAAACTATGCTGTTGCGTTGTGTGCTGCATGTGTTTGTGTTCCTGTATTTTTGTTAGCATGAGCAGGTAAACAAAAAAAGCCTGACGGCAATGATTAATTTATAAACATCGTGTCACGAATATTATAGTTAATAGATTCACGATCGTATTATTTATGTTATGTGTATATGTATTTAGTTAATTTAATTTTGGTTTATTAGATTTGGTTAATTAATCCATACCTACATAAATCATACACATCTGTAGAAAAGTCGTCGTAGTTCATCAAAAATATTTCCCAAAAAAATATATAGCTAGTGTGTTAAATAATAATAAAGGATAACCAAAAGAACTTATTTCCTGCATTTTTGAATTTTTGCATCTTTGTTGGTTTGTCTGTTTATATGTTAAAATGTACGAAGCCAATATAGATAACTTTTATACATAAAAATTGTGCGTAACTTAATGTATGACTTAGTTTTTGTTTCATCGCAATCGGTTCACTCTATCAAGTTTGATGAATTTAAAGTGTTCAAGAAGTAAAATATCACAACACACGCAATTCAGAACTTCATATTCGATAGATGGCGTTGTGCATTTGAAGTCATTTTCTGAATGTTTGAACCCTTTTTTGTTGTTAACCAATTATTTATAAGTATGGTGAATCATTTAAACTATGTATGTGCCACAATGAGATATCGAAACCTACATAAACGAGTATAATGCTTAGACTAAGTCAAGTTCAAATAATTCATTACAGAACGGTATTCTACTTAAGAATACCGTTCCTAACCAGGACGCATTGAGGCTATTGAATTCAAAATCATTTGAGAGCAGAACTAAGCTCCTTCGAGGCTAGAAACGGGAACGATTAAGCTAACAAGTGAAGGTAGACTATACAAAACCTCAAATTGACGTTAATAGACGTCTAACATCTTAGTTTAACCCAAGATCTTATTCTAATCGCGATCAAGAACTCTGAAAGGACTTGAGAAGTAGTGAAAATTGAATAGGAAAATGGCGCTACTGGAAAAAAACAACTATAGCAAGTTTATTTTGAAAAGGAGTCAGCCTTTTTCTTATGGATTTCTAACTTGTTTGTCGACTCTTTGATTTTACGTCGTGTCATAAATAGTCATTTTTACATTAACCTACGCTGTCCGACTGCTGGGTAAAGGCACAGGGTCCCAGCGCTAATAAAGAAAATTTGGTTCAAATAAATGTCACGAGATGGCGCGATATGCATCGATTTGTTATTGAATTGTATGTAAAATTAACTTTTTCTAGAATTGATCATAAAAATGTATGTTTCAAAAAGTATGTTAAATCGTGTTTAATCAACTCTCCTAAGCACAAATGTATGGAATATTGGGCTCTTAATTCACATTTCAAACATTATTTGAACGGATCATTTAAAATTGATTCCAATAGATGGCGTGGTTTTAAATTTCTGAGGGCATGCCTCGATTTGCACTCGATTTTTTAAATTTGTAATGTAACACATTTTGGTACAATGAAACGATAATTTGTTTTATAGTACTTTTTTGCACGTTTTTACATGTGCAAAAAAGTACTATAAAACAAATTATCACTGTATTTAAAGAAAAAAAAATAGTCACGAACCGAGAAAACCCTTTTACTTTCAAGTTGCTGCTAACACCATCTATAGCCGTGGAACGGAACTGAACGCCATAGAAGTGCTTATCAGACGAAAAACGCTAGTAACGTCAGCACGGTTTCTTTGTACGGGATGAGCCATATTTATAATTGTATTACAATACCTGTGCCGTACGCAAAATACGCGCTTAGACGTGGAGTTGCGGACACCAGCCCGTCTTAACCTAACCTACAATACCTGTGGCAAAGGCCTCTCCTAAAACCTTCCAAGTATTCCTTTCAAGAGCCACCTCGAACCAGCCATAAGGTAAGACGAATTCTTATCATGAACAACTATTTAATAACCTCACCGGACAAACCGATAAATTTTCGACGGGGGAACACTGAATGAGTTGTCTATGTTTACCAACGCTACGCCGCTGGCGAATTGCCAGTCAGTGATATCCATTCATAAAATATCTACACTTGTGAATAGTTGTATAAAGCTTTGTATACAACCCAAAGATTATAACATGCCTACCGAATACTAGTTGATTTAATACATTACATACAAGTGTAAAAGGTTTAAGATAACTGTGATGTATGAAATTATTTGCGTGTTAATTTCAAACCCTAGGGCTGCTTCCGTGTTTCTTCGCACTGATTATATACGATCCCTATCATCTGTTACAGCATATGCTGTATTCACGGATTCATTTGTTTTGTAAACACTACGTCATTCCTCTGAAGGTTTTTATGATTATACTGATGAATGAGCTTAACGCGTAGTTGGGTTGAAGGCAGTCTGCTATATTGCGCCCTTAGTATCTTCAACATATTTTAGGTTTTATGGTTTACAGAACAAATTATCCCAGAAAAGACTTAACATGTTACTTTGCATTAATTGATAAGCAAAGCATACCGGGAGCTTATAAATTTTCTTTTAATATCGTTAAAATTGCTTACCTTCTGATCTAAATACTATTAAGTGATTGTAAAGGCCATAACGGCTTGGGGAATATCTCACCTAAGGCTTATAAGAATGCACGCTCTACATAAAGTAATATTTATTTAATATACTAGTGTGTCAAGTGATCTCTGACGTTTACTGAGATAAATGATACTTGAGGCTGCGCAAGCGCAATGAACATCGTTTAATTGTTATTGGAATCTGCTTCCTTATCGAGAGCTCTTTGGTTACACCTTGATATCCCTTGAAGCTCTCAACACACTGAAGGCGGCGCGAGAAAATACATTACAGTCATAAAATGGTGGAAGCACCTGATTTATACAAATGGTGCAAGTTCCTTATAGGGGTGAGCTAGAAAGATATATTCAGGATATGATCTGATATCACTTGAAGTAGAGCAGTTTGTAACCAAGTCGACGGTATTATACTAGTAATTAGTTGGTACTATAAATTGGATTTACATATTATATGTGTAGCCAGAGATTTAGAATTGTACATGCCATATAGGGGTGAACTGGAAAGATATATTCAGGATATGATCTGATATCACTTGAAGTAGAGCAGTTTGTAACCAAGTCGACGGTATTATACTAGTAATTAGTTGGTACTATAAATTGGATTTACATATTATATGTGTAGCCAGAGATTTAGAATTGTACATGCCACTATAGATATTCTCACTTATGCAGATTATTCGACTATATTTTTATCGTATGATATGTTCTGGCTTCGCGTTCAGTGTTTTTCTAAATTGCTAATTTCCACGTCAAGTTGTCAATTTTATTTCAGTTATGTACAGTCAGTGAAGTTAATTATTTGACACCTTAATAAATTCAATTTATTGAAATAAGTTTTGATGATACTTTCATATTCATTCAAAACGGTCAATTTGATATCCTCTACGATTCTTCTTATGTTATGTGATTAAATAGGGTAGTTGACTGAAAATTTGTTTTTTGTCCGTCAGTTAGATTAATAAAAAATATTGGACACGTATTTTTCTTTTGACACATAAACAAAAATCAAAATTTCCTTATCAGATTAGGCCATTAAGCGACACATTCAAACGTCAAAAAAATAAAAATAAATATTCTACCTTCTATTTGGCAATGTAGCTTGTTATGGAGAAGAACGGACAAGAAACTCCAAATATACTCATTTAAAAAAAAAAGTGTTTTACTAATATTTGGTTACAATTATCTTGTTGGATTAATATATATGTGAGAACGAGGTAAAAAAAAAACGCAATTAAAAGCGTCTAGAGTAAAACAAACAATTAAAAATACAATAAATAGGTGATTAAAAACATAAAGTGACGACGCTATAATGCGTTGAAATATCGTGAAACGTCACTCCGCTAGTACACTTTATACTGCCTTAATGACGTCACAAGGCCCCACTCATGAACTTTGATGCGCTTTAATTTTGTAAATTTTTATTGATTTGGTAAAGCAAAAATACGTGTCCAATATTATTTGATAATATCTCACTGACGGGCTAAATACACTTATCATTTTTCTCCCCAGTAAATATCCCTATTAATAGCAATAAATAATAATTTTATCCTAATTAACATTGTTTTACTTTTAACCTTTTTATTAATCACCATCAGAGGACATCATGGGCCTTACACGACAGATGCCGTAATTATTGCCTTCTAATTGGTAGGCAAAAATCAGGGCAAAATACAGCATATCATTTTGCTGAAAGATTTTGTAGCTATACTTACCGTTAACACATTTGTTGGCTTGTAACACTTCACATCATCACATCATCCCTGCTGGGTCACAGGACTCCTCTCATAGAGGGAGTGGGCTATAATCCACCACGCGGGCCCAGTGCGGATTGGTAGATGTCACATGATTTTGAATTTTTGGTTCTAGGACATGCCGGTTTCCTCACGATGTTTTCCTTCACCGTTTTGAGAGCAGTGGTGATGAAATAAATTACACAAAGTAAAGCGCCTGCTCGGGTTCGGACCCACGACCTACAACTTGTAAGTCGGGACCGTAAACACTGGGCCACCATTGCACCACTGCTTGTAACACTTATCGTATTTGAAACTTTTAGTTAAAGCTCGCTTTCTGTGTAAATTAGAGAAATAGATAAAGGGCCTGGGAACTGGAAAGGTCACATAAAAGATAGTCGCAACTCGCAGTTGAATTTTACTATCTATTGTGTGAAATAACGGTAACTAGATAGTAAAATTCAACTAAACATGTAAACCATTCGATTTTACGTAAGTCCTGTCAATATATTGTCTGTTAAAACTGTTAAACAGATAAAATCCTGTCAATGCTGTCTGCTTAGTTCGTAAAATTGATAATTGAAAATTCGCATCTATTTAGTGAGAAGGCAAGATTATTACTGATACAATGCCTTGGTATTAGTCGTGCCTAACAAACTTCATAATATTTAAATAAAATATGTATAATATATATGTAAAAGTAGATATGTATGTTTGTCAATTAGGCCTCAACGGCGGCAAGGATTTGGACGAAACATAGAACACGGGTAGACCATGGTCTGGATTGACATGGGATAATTTGTATGCCTCTCGTACGATCCCGTGGAATTATTTGCGCTGAAAAAGCGAGTGGTTACTGAGTTATACCAGTGTTGGTCATTATACAGGTGTTTTTTAGGGTTCCGTACCCAAAGGGTAAAAACGGGACCCTATTACTGAGACTCCGCGGTCCGTCCGTCCGTCTGTCTGTATGTCTGTCTGTCGGTCTGTCTGTCTGTCTGTCTGTCTGTCTGTCTGTCTGTCTGTCTGTCTGTCACCAGGCTGTATCTCATGAACCGTGATAGCTAGACCGTTGAAATTTTCATAGATGATGTATTACTATTGCCGTTATAACAACAAATACTAAAAACAGAATAAAATAAATATTTAAAGGGGCTCCCATACAATAAACGTGTTTTTTTTGCCGTTTTTTGCGATAATGGTACGAAACCCTTCGTGCGCGAGTCCGACTCGCACTTGGCCGATTTTTTTATATCCCATAACTCTAGGGTTATATTCTAATAATACAAAAAGTCCTAGAGTATGTGGTCCAAAAACGCATAGTTTCGAAGATATCATAAAACAAAATTCATTTATTTTTCAATGAAAAATTGCATCAATGTATGAAAAATGGATAAAAAATATGATTACACATAAATTATTCTTTGATATGGTCTCATTAATACCCTAGAGTTGTGGGATATCAAAAAAGACACCTAGTATAGATTATATCACTTTCAATATAGTAAAAGATCCATAAATAATCCATTAATAATATTCCAGATTGACATTTATCGAGCGGTTATTGAAACGCTATATTCAATTCGCTATAACAAATTTCAATATCGGAGAGAATATTATCCTACTTTAAACCCTTATTATGATAGATAATATGCTCGAACTAGTCCAAATAATACTGTCATTTAAATTGCAGACAAGCCTCAGAATTGTGAGCTTAACTTTCCTTTTACGGTTGGAAATGTATTTCATAGTTGAGAATATGTGACTTGATTCAGGGAGTTAAAGGGAATTGAGAAGAATGTGCCTGTAAATTAAATCATTATTATTATAAAGAAGCACCGTAAAAAAAAATTTCATAACTACGATACAGAATCAGAAACAGGTTTAAATAAAAAGCGCATATGCTCATAACATCAGAGCTCATTGCAATATTTCATTCTTAACTTAAGGGCCTTCCACTGCTTTAGTGCCGTAAAACGGTAACTTTCCTTAGTAACGGCTAGGTTAAAAGATTTGAAAAAAAAAAAAATCATAGGCATTATTTGTGAAACATGGTTATTTCGTGTAACTAATAGTTTTGCATTAAAAAAATGATTAACAAAACGATATTTTTTCGCTACTTTTGGATACTCCTCCAAAAAGAATTGGATGTTTAAAAATATGTTTTCATAATATTTTTAAACATCCAAAAAATTTACTACAGCGTAAAATTTACACAGAAAAATTGGTAGCTAGAATTACTTCTTATCTGAAATAGCATATGTAAATCAAAGAATATTTTGCGGTTCAGTAAGTAGGTTCAATATAGATATTCTGGCTCCGAGCGGGCGCACGGGGAATATATACGCCTTAAGTCACGATTGTTTGCACTGGTCAGCAACCAATTATCGTACTTTTTCATAGAATAAATCGCTTATTTTAATTTTATTTGAATTGACTTGTTAAGTTTAAGTACTCAAAGTTAATATTTTAAGTCGAATGTTTTTATAAAACAGGTTTATTATGGAACTCCAATAAAGTATGATAAGTTATTTGCACTTAAATAATTAAAATTATTATAAGTCTACTAGACTGTTTGCACTGGCCAGCAACCAATTATCGTACTTTTTCATAGAATAAATCACTTATTTTAATTTTATTTGAATTGACTTGTTAAGTTTAAGTACTCAAAGTTAATATTTTAAGTCGAATGTTTTTATAAAACAGGTTTATTATGGAACTCCAATAAAGTATGATAAGTTATTTGCACTTAAATAATTAAAATTATTATAAGTCTACTATGTTGGTGCAGATTTTATCTTGTAAGTTGCCCGTGCTTCGTATTTAAGGTACATCATAATTTTTAACCTTACCTACTCTGTATACCTTGTATAATAATTTCCTAATATAGCCTGTTGTTAGTTCGTTGTTAGGTATAATATCATCAATAAAGAAAAAAGGTTAAGCCCATCATGATCAGTGATTGCTAATAATTAAAGACAATCAAAATAACAATTTGTAGATTTTACAAGTCTTAAAAGGCCATTTAGGGGTTTTCTGATTGTAAATATTATGACTGATTAGTAAAACACCAAAAATAGTAATTTGTTAGTAACACTAATTACAAACACAATAGCTTAAGATGATTGAATCCTAAATATAGAAGTATGAAATTCGAATTGAACATAACTTGGCAATCGAATCGTCATCTTCGTTGCAAAAATAATAATAAAAAGGAATTTTTACATGGTCTTAAGAATCATAGGGAATCTTATCGTTCGGATGAACCATGGACGATTTTTATCGGTACCTTATAAGAGTACTTGGATGTGCAAAAACATTTATTTCGTGTCAATTATAAAATAGTTATCAAGATTGCTTTTTAAAAACATAATGTAGCTGAACTGGTAACAAACGCACTTGACATTTAGCTTGAAGTCGGGTAGCATCGTGGACCAATTCGTTTAAACTGAAAAAAATAATTGGCTGTCCTTACAAGGTGAAACATACCTATTTACTTCGAAAAATAAACATAATTTATTGTAATGGTACACAGTGTACAGCATCACACGTCGTGTTATAACCAGGGCCTTGAAACGTTACTCAAAATTGTAACAAAATTAATAATATATCGTAACTAGGTACTATTTATTATTCATATTTTTATTAAATAGTTATAGATTTCGTTACGTTTGCTAGTAACGTTATAGATTTTGTTACGATCCTGGTGGAACGGTTACACATTATCGTTACTTGAGTATCTATAACGCAATTTTGAGTAACATTTGAAGTCCCTGGTTATAACGCTATACACAATAACTTGTAGAAAGAAGATACGAATCAGAAGAAAAAAGAAACCAAATTCAACGCTGGACAGTTGATTGTTTTATTTACCTTACTTATCTTACATATGTAAAACAATCATGGGAACGCCGAGTGAAACCGATACACGTACTGAATCGAATAAAAATATCGGTAAAGAGGCGTCCCAAATGATACAAGTTGAACCCGATGAAAAACCTTGAGAAGAATGTCGGGCCACGACACCCGACGACATTGGGTCCGCGTATACGGGTCAACACTATCATCATTTATATGCATACTGGACTTTTCACACCTCACCTGCACCTAGATAACGGAAGATATCTTGCAGTCGATACTGCTGATTTTATTGATATTTGCCACCATTATGTAAATATTATTAGGTCTAGCTAATTCAGGTAGTTCTCCTATACGCATAGGATTTACAAAATACATTAGAACATTAAAATATTCATCAAATTCAATCGTGCAGTGTTTTTATTCATCGTGCACTTTTTTTACGATCTAGACAGTGTCCCAGATCTCATTGCTATGCACTGAACTGCATGATTGTTCCGCTCACTTCGGAGCCCGTCTATTTGGTGGACAGTTACTTGCTTAGCCAGTCGCCTCACGTGTGCTTTACGGATATTTTAATTTTCAGTTCACACGCCAACCATGGTCTTGTTTCAGACGGAGGCTGCATTAATATTAAAAGCGTGGAGTGGTGTATATTGCCCATATGGGTCTAACAGTAATGCCATGGTTTCTACAAGACGTCATTGTTGCATGCACCCATAACGAGATGGCGCGTATGAATTCCAAGTGGGTACGTACGTCGTACATACGTACTGCGACGCAATAGGACTTGATAAACCTCGGAAGTAGCAAGATAATCTCAATACATACATTTCAACGTCTGCTTTGATCTTCCAGTTGAATCAGTAAGCAGTTGTGGGAGTTATAGTGTCAGTTAACGATCGTAAGGATTGCTGATAATAATTGGATCTTCACATTCAGTATATGTTCTAGAAAATACACTCATTTCAAACTACAGATGCCGTAATAAGACAAATGAGATTCCGCATTTGCCTAAATTTTCAGGGGCTGCTACAATGAAGCCAACAATTAATTATACTGAAACTGATTACCAAACCTTGGACAACCAGGGGATATACTCATAAAAACTCATTAATTCGAAAAGGGCTTAAAAGCAGCATCCAGCAAACACTCAACTTTCACCACTCTCGTGTGAAGAAAGGGCGCAACGAATTGCCCGTTTAAGGTTCCCCTAGTCAACGGCACTAACTATTTTGTGCACGGGATTAAAATGCATGCTGTCTCATCCCACAACACGTTCGAAAGAGATTGATGCTGTGATGAGCAGTAGGTAGCTAGTTCTCGTACGAATTAGCACTTTTGCAAATTTGTAGCGAAATGAATGATGATTTAGGCCGAAAACGAGCGCGCGAAATTTTATGAACAGACCTTTGGGAGTCTAGATATCATGAAAAAACTACTAAATGTATATTTTCAAAATAAAATTATTTGCATTGTTGAATTACTAATCTATCCCTGTATGGAGGCCGTTTTGCAATTTTCCTTTATCTTATGGTATTTATTTCCGCCCAAAGATGCGTTAAAATTTGTGTTGAAATATGGAACTTTCGACGCTCATAACTTTCAAATATTGTATTTTTTTACTTTTCTGTTTCCATACAGGGCTAGATAATGATGAGACAAATTGATATCATTTTTTATTTTGAACATACACAGTCAAACAGTGGAGTTATCGCCAGAGTACGTTTGTATGGAAGAATTTTCGACTAGTGTAACCTTAAGACAATCTCCGTATCTCTTTAATCTTATTTCTAAACAGACGATCTCCAGCTAAATTATGATGGGTTACCATCACTACTGTTAGCGAGACGTGTCACGACACTAAACCAAAATAATTACTAGCATAACATAACGTAAACGGATGCACAATTACACACAACCTACATAAAAATAATCAGATTGTTGATCGTACAATTAATTCTAATCTCTCGGCAGCAAACACCTTTCGTGTAATTTACTATGAAAATAGCATACATAAAGTACAAATTGGACTTTCTATAGAACCATGAATGTGTGCATAAACTATTCAATTATGTTCATTAAAGGCATATTAAAGGCTTATATCAGTTTTTCTTGGCGCTTCTGTTGGTTAATGGCGCCACGGCACTGAGTGTTAGGTGTGTGCGTCACTATACGATACGCTATAACATATCGCGTAATTCGCGTAGTAAAATGAATTAGGTGAAATAAAAAAAAAACGTGTTCAATTACTTTTAAAGAAGTTGACTGTTCTGACATTATGAAATTAATTTCATGTTCATTATTTAAGCAGTAAACGGTGACATTATAGGCTAACTTTATTTGAAACGAAACTATCTCGTAAAAGACTAACTTCCAGTTTCCCAGCTCACAATTATCGGAGAATTAATGTGACAAATTGTCAAGCACGCGTTATCTGCTGTGATTGGTTGAATGAATTTTCAACAGCCAATCACAGCAGATAACGCGTGCTTGACAATTTGTCACATTAATTCTCCGATAATTTTGAGCTGGGTAACTGGGGGTATATAAGGTATGCAACATAAATTTAGACAATTTTAGCAGCTCTTATTAACTACATGAAAAAGAAATCAGCAAATTACCAGCTATGAAACAATAAAAGATATTGCTTTTTACGTTGACACAAAGCGATTATCTGCAACAGAACCGTAGGTACATTATCGCATCTACTGGACGGCAAAGCTTACATCCACAAATGTAATTAAAGACTATTAAAATGGACAGGTCTTAAACATGTAATTATTTACAGCATTTTTAAAACAATTATGTGGTACGTTTTGTTAATCTATTTAAATTATCCGTTCATAATTATACGTCTGTTGCATGTAAAAAAGCTGTGGCTCTAAGCGTGCATTAAGAATTCTAATTCATTCTATCTTCGGTGTAAGTAATAGGTAGGTTGTACATAGACATTTTACACGGCATAAAATCGATAATAATGTTCGTTTCTCAAAGTTGTGAATGTATCATAGTTTTTACGAGTGTTACTCATATGTCGCGTTGGTTGACGTTACAGGAGTTCTAGTTTCTCATGGTTGTGAAATTGTTGTTTGAATGTAGGTACCCTAATATAGAATTGTTAAATTTGTAACTAGAAATTAAGGCCCTAAACACAGATATAAATCTAACTAGATAACGTAAGTCCCTCCATATGTATGAAAACCGAGCGTGCCACTTTTTCACACACAATTTAGAAACAAATTTACAAAACATTTCCAATGCCTCGGCCAACTTTTTCTATACAGTTTTTACAGCTCAATATGGTATAATTAGGCATTTTCTACATTTCCGGTGCCGGTAATGCTAAATGAAAAGCTCAAAGTACTATCATTGATCGTAATTTTACTCCGCTTTTTGTCTCGCGTAATACAAACAATCGCGTTATCTGGTTAGATTTATATCTGTGGCCCTAACCTCTCCCCTAATCGCTCTATTTTCTTTGACTGTCTTCATCATTCATACATGGTTACCGTGATACCCAGTTACTGGGTGGATGTCAGATAGGCAGTTCATGTACAATACTGGTACTCAGCTATATCTGGGTAGACTGTTAACCGACCCCAATAAAGTTGGACAAAAGGCTAGGCAGACTGTTTTGTTCTACATTAACTTTTAAACAAATTAAAAAGAAAAATTACCTTATAAAGAGTCTATAACCGCTTCACTTTTATTTAACTGATTCTAACAAAAAGAACAATAATTTCCATCCTTTAAATTTGAAAATCGAATCAATGACACACAAAAGAGTCTAGTAGCACAAAAAATCAATTAATGTTCGGCCCACTAACGTATACTGTACAAACACAACTGGCACGTAGGTAATTGTATAGAAGATCACATGTGCGTTGTATGAACAAACATCGCGACAAGGAGAGAGTGGAAATAGTGTTGATTTTTTCGCGAATTTAAGTAGCGAGCAACTGACTTATGTACATTAGCCATTGTACCTACTACTTATTGTACAATAAAGAGCGGTTTCACTGTCAAAAAGGAGATTTTTCTTAAATTATTGATCAAACTTTCTGATTCAACTTACATAAGTATCTGGAAATGACGTAATCTTTATTTATTCAGAGCTTTATTGCAATGTTTTACCTACTTTTTTTTTACTTTCTTTTATTGATTGCTGTTAACCTACCTGGAATGCTGAAAAGCAGTGGATTGAATCAGATTTCAATTATTTTTTTGATAGGTTTGCGCTTGTCCGCTATTTCATCTGTTGGTTAGCGATGATGTGGTCGACTGTGTAACACGCTTGCCTAGAAGTAACAAATTTAAATAATTTAAATTAAAGTTAGAGTATTGATCTACTTCCCTTGCTGCCCATCCCACACTTGTGTCACACATTGGGTTAGGTTAGGCACTAAAAGTCACAATAGCACCCGCAGCCGACGCCAGTGTGAGAGAGAACGCCGGTGTGGTTTTAGTCAGTAAGAGTCTAACAGATCCCTGGCACCCAACCCCAGGTCGGACGACATCCATGAGGATTTCCGCGTCGAAAAATAAAAAGGTTACGATCATGTAAAGGTGAGTGTAGACTAGAGCATTTACTTGTAACACAACATCGAGCATTCGCTATTATTAAATTTACTCGAACCACACTTCGAACATGACGCTCGATGTTTTGATATACCTGATTTAAAAAACCAACGAGCATTTTGGTGTAACATTTTATCAAGCAAAGGCCCGGGCGTGGATGACGTGGAGTGAGATCAATAATGACCGCAAGGTACAAAGAAATGTTAGAGGTAAATGCTCACTGGCCGTGAACATTACGACGAACGCAGCGTCGAACATTCGCAAGAATGTTACATTACATTGAAATGCTTTAGGAAACTGAGCATTTGTCTGTATCGAATTGTAATGCTCGCGAAAATGCTCTATTATGTACTCACCTTTAGGTACGAAGATGCCTCCAGCCTCCGTATTCACATCGTGTAATGAAATCGCACCCTAATGAGATAATTAAACAAAGTATTGATTCGCAATGCTAATGATATTAGTACTCCTTTCACCGACGCAGTCTTTTATGTGCATTTGTTAATGAGGCGAAAAACTATACTCAATGAACTCATTGATGAATAAATAGAAAATTGTAATGATATGTCTAGTAGGTAATAAGTAGCACTTTTTAGTAGGTATTTTCTTTCTTAAGGTATTAGGTATTTTCTTCCACCGTGCACCGCTTTAGTGCCGTAAAACGGTTACTTTCTAAAGTATTCTCCTTAGTTACGGCTAAGTTACAAGGACTGAAAAAAAAAAATTCATGTACATTATTTGTGAAACATGGTTGTTTCGTGTAACTAATAATTTTGCTCTGAAAAAATAATTAACAACATAATATATTTTCGCTACTTTTGGAACCAAAACGATTTGGATGTTTAAAAATATTTTTACACAGAAAATTTATGGCTCGAATTTCTTCACTGAAATATCATATATAAATCAAAGAATATTTTGCAAACAAAACTGTTCAAAAGGAGGTACAATATCGATAGTCTGGCTCCGAGCGGGCGCACGGCCAGTACTGCGACAACATTGGTAAATATATACGCCTTAATTCGTACGTGCTGTACTTCACGAACACGTAGGATAAGCATACATAGGTGTTTTTAACATATCATTCTAATTGGTTGGTTGATATGCCCACTAGTCGCACTAAGTGTTTCTACTCCACATTTTTATGCACACAGCCAAAGTGGGCCTCTGCCAGCATATGTGTTTCCAACCCTCTACGATCCGTCTATTTTAAAAGCAAGAGTGGATAGGCATCTTCTGGAATCGCTCACTTCGAGACCGATTGTTTAACATGAGGCGAGATTGAGGTGGAGAGCAGAATAGTTAGAAATAAAAGTATAAACGTTATTTTGAAATCAAACTCAGGGGAAGTGACAAGTGTTCTCTATCATTGCGATTCGGAAACAAAGGTTCGGAACAATCTAATAAAATTATACACTCAGGTAAGCAGGTGGTTTCCTCCTATTTATTACCTATGTATGAAAATAGGTAGACATTGAGGGAAACAGTTAAGTATTTATTAAAATAAAAAGGTTCTCTAACAAAAACCACCACTTAAACCAAACAAAACTATATAAATCAAAATTAATATGAACAACAAGGGACAAATCAATTTAGCATACTCACTTATGGTTATCTGTAATTAACTAGTCATGATCTGTGACCAAATCATAATAACATGGTATCTAACCATTAGACAAAAAACGTTCGTACCGTGCCTACACAGGATTATTAAAATACAGAAGAGATTTGATTAGCATAACTGTGTAAAAAACGTCACATCTTTAACCATCTGTGCGGCACAAAGCTTGAAAAACATTTAAAGCTAACGAAGACAAATAAGCATAAAAAACGTTTTAGCAAAATATAAATATCCAAGATTTACAAAAGAATATGCAAATAATAAAAGTACCGAAACTTTTATGAGAAACGAAAGTCAAAGAAAAGAATCCAATGATCAATTTAGACATCTCAAGTCGTAAGTTATGCACATATAATGACTTAATTCCAGTCAGAGGTCAAAAGTCAGAAGTTATAAGACAATTTGTCTGTCATTATAAAATCATAATCATGACTGAACTAGCGAAAGTGTCCAGCCCTAAATAACAACAAACCTATAACAAGTTAAAGAAACTCGACTCTTGTCCGTCACAATAGAGGTGAACAAAATAAGAATTGAGCGCAGTACGGTTCGCGTGATCGAACGAACTCGTAAACCAATTTCGGCAAAGCATGATTACGGACATCGCAGACTGAATACAGACGAGTACTTTTTAGATAAGTACGCACCCACTTTCGTACGAACGCGTGTGAACTGTATCGTGACGAATCTGTCATTGGCCAGTGACATAAGCCACTAACCAAGTCTATCTCCGGCGCAAATTATTATCAATTTCCTTTCCATAACTTTTCATTTTAATGTAAGCGGAAACAAAAATTAAATCCAATTCACCGGATACATCGATTTTACAGTCGAGCGAATCGATCAAAACGTTTACGGGTCTTTTCCCACGTCTTATCAAATTACGGCTTATTAATTAACCACTCTCACTAAATTCATTATTTCTGTTATGGTTACGCAACGAAAAACGTGTTGATTTTTTCATCGAAACCATTTTCGGAAGATCAATGATTGTCCTGTCAAATTGCATCAGTCATGCATTTTTTTATTGCTGCACATGTATGTTCACGCTTTCTGGTGCAAATTCAGTCGATGCCGCCAAAGCGGAAGTCACGTCTTCAATCCAACAACTTTCACACCTTGTTTTATTTTTACACAACTCCCTAATTTCATCACGTCTAGGAGATAAAGACAAATTTTATTACAGCGGATCTGAATTTTCGAACAGAATTGTACGAGTCATAGTGACCAATTTTTTGTGAACGCTACTTGCAGTTTCGCTCCGACTATAATAGTGCAGATGATAAAAAGAAAAGAACTACGTTTGTTAGTTCAGCTGCATTTTCGTTCCGGTGGTTTAATTTTACAGTAAAGTTCAATGTCTAATAATTTGATTGATAGAATTTAGTTTCACTACTTACGGTAGGAGAAACCTCTAGATACAATTTAGGCTATAAGCTTACATACAGACAGATAGACAAAATTTAATTAAGTTTTTTTTGATAATGAGGATTTCATTTATCCACATCGCTCTAGAAATCAGCTCAGGAAACAAAAATATCTGTTGATACATCTCGTGATCGGTGTACAATACGATCCTAAATAATACATACTAGAAGCTAATATTATATTTAAAAATACAATCTCCCGTCCCACTTAGTACTTGCAATGATTGTACATATGCTGCACCGTTAAACAATAAAATATGCGGCAATACTGTACGTATCTGACATGCTCTCGACTCGAGAATATTAGTTTAGCCTCAACCGAGAAAATGCGAAACATATTGATTTAAAATTAGATATGAAATGTGCAAATAAAACAATAACGTGCGTGCAATCTCTTCGCTTGCTGATTTTACGGTTCTCACGTTGGCTTTACACGATTTGTGAACTGTGATAGTTCAGACAGCACAGTGGCGCTACCCTGCGCATTCCTAGAAAAAAACTTGAGCAACCAAAGAATAATCGTAAAGTAACAATTTGCTATCCAGCATTCATACATGTGCAGAATAATTTGTGCGTTTAAATTCTCCAGGTATGCGAGTGGGACTAAATTTAATAGCAGCTGTTTAAGGCCACTCAGCATCCATTAGGTGGGCTCGTGACGCCGGTGTCCCGGAGTCTCGGGCCTTATTTGTACCAGCCGATACTAGTACCGTTGCGTGTCGAAATGATCCAGAATAGAACGAAACATCGCAACTGAAGATAATTAAAGACCGCGAAGGAAATGTGTTAGCTGATAAAAATATGTTGCCTTTATTTTTTCTAAGTAACATAATTTTCTGAGTAATTGTGTCATATCGAGTTTTTAGCTAAATACTTGCTATCGTGTGAACATGTAGTTGTTTAAAGGCTGGTGTTACATCTGGCGAGCCGGTATCGGTGTATTGATAGAGAAAAAGATTGCAACGTTTTATTAAATAAGATGGATCATCCTGTCAGGATGTAGTACACCTTTTTTAGTTTTTTTCCACTATAAAAATTATGAAGGCCACATTTATTATATACGCTGTTTGAAATTAATTAATACTTTTCAGCCTCGTTTGACGCTCACAAGTATCCGTTACAATTAAGTGGGTAAATACTAAAATTATCTCTGCAACAAAAAGTTCAATAAAAATGGTTACCCGACAACGGTTGTTTTTATCCTACGCTACACGGGCCGAATCGATTGACACCTTATTCATCAAAATCGGATGAATACTTTAGGCGCTAGGGAGGAACATACGTAAATACAAACATACATATATCCCTTCCCTTTGGCTTCGCCGTAGTCAGGTAAAAAACAGTGCATGTTAAAGCAATTTGTATCGCAATAAAACCAACAGAAGCGTGTTGGATAGCAATAACTCTGTCCGATTAGATTACCATCTATTCCATATATCCGCCATTCCGTGGACTCGGCTAACTCTAGACAGACGCCAGTATCGATTTTCCAACTATGGTTTGTCTATTTTTATGACACTTTACTCGCTACACCATGGCGCTAAGTACGCCGTAAAAAGCTCCTGAAGATTCTTCTCGTATTCTCGCCAAACAAGTTGCAAGGACGTCGAGTGTAATGTAATTACGCTATGAGGTTTCAATATCCACACGGATCAATTCATTACATGGTTGTACCGCATGTTTTAAATATAAACGTCTTATTGATTAATTGTACAACATTATCGGCGCCAGTCGCTCGCTCACTACTGCGATCCAATTTATCTCCTCACTATTCACATTTGCATATCAGTCTATTCAACTCAATTAATGTCATCGTGTGAAGCACTCGTCTAGTTTACGATACTTTTGACCAAATTGAATTAAGCTCGTGTGATAAGGCAAATAAGTAATAGTTCACCAAATCATCACTTTCTACGTTCGCAGTTTGCACCCACAAGCAGCTGACACTTTCACGGAAACGCGCGTAAAACGATTTCTTAATCGATTATCGACAAAACGGTAACGTCTACGAATGTAGAATAATTGATTCTGTTTTATTATTTGTAACTAAGCAAAAGAAGCAATTGGTGCCATTTTTGCACGACGATTTTTGCTATTACATTCAAATGTAGATTTTATTATATGCTTCAGCACAGATCCTATATCTGAAGAAGCTTTAAATGCACTCCATTTTTAAAATTACACTTCTTGTCTATTCCTTAATCATAAAAATGGAAACATTATCTTTTACATTCTTTATTTAAATTGAGCTGAAACGAGAAAAAGAGCTTGTGTGTACCTATTTATGGCGCGTTCATTGACGACACTCAGAGTTTATGGTTTCTCACGTAAAAGTTATGAGAATTAAATTGCTCAGGTCGTTATCTAATAAAGGGTAAGTAAAGTAGCCGAAGCGAGCGTTCAGCATAATTGAGATATTTATTTTATGCAACTGTGAGTGAAGATTACCTGGATGTTCTTTTCATGTAAAATAATATTGAAAGTTAATTACTTTCTGTTGCGTCTTGATAATATCGATGTGATAGTTAAATAGAGCAGTGTTGTAGATACTAAGAAAATTATTAGAGGTGATTTAATGGTGTAAGGATTTTTTTCCACCGATATTTTTTCATCGACACACTGGGCACAAGAAAATTTCATTTAATAGAGGTGCAAGTTAAGGATTTAAAAAAAAATATATAAAATTGAGAAATTAATGGGCTAGTTTACAAAAATATATTTTAATTAGTATTATAGATCGGTTTATAAAGTTGAAATATTTAACTGTAATATTTTCTATGTTATTTATTTTATATTAATAATTAAATGTTTCTCTTTATTATTTTATATGTAATCTATTTTTATGTTATGTGCCTAAGTATATTTTTTCTTAAATTATGTTTAGAATTCCTACTTATATTTAACGTAAAATATAAATATTGGCCTTGATTATTATTTTTGACTCTTAATGCATATTTTTTTTATATCTCCAGATTTTTATAAAATTAAATAACAGCTAAGAATAACTAAAAAACTTACCAAAAAATAAAATTCTCAGCTGGTTATCACCGGTAGAGAGCAAAAGAATCTATCACAAACGTTAGGAATCACTGCATCACACTGGTTCGCGTGCTGCGTGCATGCGTGCGCGTGCGGCCGTGCGAGGGTGTGCGTGCGGCGCGCGCAGCTACAGGCTTGATACTCGAGTGGCGCGCGGCGGGCACAACCAGCGTTTATACGCCCCGCTCGACGCGCGGCTGTTGCACTTTCGCCGCCCGACGACGTCTAGGAAACATCCCAGAGGCGTAAGGGTGCGTCCGTACCAATAGTTTATGCATTTATTGGTTCTACGCTGATTGATGGATTTATTATATATTTTTACTAGCTGTCCCACGCAGCTTCGCTCCCGTCAACTGGCTACCTACCTACCTACCTACCTACCTACCCTGCCCTACCTACCTACCAATTTATTTGAATAAGAATTAATACTACAATAAGAATGTACGTTTCTACCGGCGGTCTAATTAAAATTTAGAACATTAAAGCTGTTTTTGTGACAAACTATGATAGTTTCAAAATCGGTTCAGTAGATCCAGAGATTACCCCCTACAACGTCACAAACTTTAACTCTTTATAATATTATTAAATACTTGTGATTAATAACATATTTATTTGGATAAGGATTAATATTATGCTGACAAAACTCCTTCGCAAATAATGCATTAATTTCGAACAAATTTTATTACCATAAGAAAAAGATTATAGTGAGTCAATCTTAAAAGATAGACATATGATGTCGCGGACTTTTTTTTAGAACTTTTAAAGAGGAACAATTTCATCATACATGATATTAGCGTAACTTAAACCGTTTACGCAGCGCACGCAACGGAAGCTCTCAAAAAGGAATATTTTTGCCCGTTTTTGCAACATTTTTCATTTATGCTCCGCTCCTATAGGTCGTAGCGTGATGTTATATAGCCTATAACCTTCCTCGATAAATGGACTATCCAGCACAAAAATATTTTTTCAGTTCCAATCCGTAGTTCCTGAGATTAGCGCGTTCTAACAAACATACTCTTCAGCTTTATAATATCAGTATAGATTAGCTAGTTTATTTTCACTTTCATGTATGCCTAATTGTTTTCATCAAGACTCAACTGTGTTGTGACAGGTAGCAGATCCTCTCAATTGACAAGTCTTTTATTTATTACAAGAGGACGCCTCGCGGTTTCTCCCGCCTAGTTCCCGTTCCCGTGGGATTACATGGATAAAAAGTAGCCTATGTCACCCGGGGATAGAGTAGCTTCCCAATGGTGAAAGAATTTTTGAAATTGGTCCAGTAGTTTTGGAGCCTATTCGGTACAAACAAACAAACAATCAAAAAAATCTTTCCTCTTTATAATATTGGTATAGATATCTTGCTAAACTTAAATTAATGCTGCTCATAAATAACGAGGAAGAGTTTTCTCCATCATTTCTATCTGCATCACTAAACCATTTAAATTCTGTAAAATCGCACGACAGCCTAAGAATTTAGAATTTAAATCGTCTAATAGTTTAGTTCACCATGACATTAAATAATGCAAGTCGCACGCGGCGTACGATTTGAAATTACCTAAGGAAATAGTTAACAGAGTCTCAGCCACATTACGACTAAACGGTCGGTCGATAAAAATCGCACTGTGAATAAGAATGTGCGAGGAAAATAGAAAAGGACAAAGTGTGTGATTGGACGACAGAGTTAACATTTTATTGGCATAGCTTGTACAAACAAAAGGGAATTTGGTCGCAGATTGCTTTTAAACAGCGTGAAATAATTTATGAACATTTGAGAACTAGGTTTTGTACGAAACGTCGGTACGTATGCGAACACTATAATTTCTTTAATTTATGTTCGTAGTAAAATGTTATTTTTGGCTTTGTGTTCTTTACCTACATTGCATGACTTACATGAATCTATAAAATTAACTGAACAACTAAGAAAAGAGCCATCTTTTATCAAGGGTTGTTAAAATAATTATTACTTATGGGTTGTAAAAATTTCAATGTCGCAAAATAATGTTCTCTCTACAACCAAAGAGCAATGTCGCCAACGCAGCGTGCTACGGCAGTATAAGTTCTAAAGGTGTTTTAAGCTTTTTTAGATATGTGTTTTATGTAGTGAAACTTTCATAATCTTCTAGAAAAATAAGAAATTGATCAAAAAACATCGTTTTAGGCTCCGTTTCAGTAATTTTTTTGATTGAACGAAGATTTCGATATCATGTTTTGAACCTCAGAAATGAAAAGTACATATACTAAACTACAATATATATTTTTTTTAACCCCCGACGGAAAAAGAGGGGTGTTATAAGTTTGAGGTGTGTTGCTGTGTATCTGTGTATCTGTGTGTCTGTGTATCTGTGTATCTGTGTATCTGTGTGTCTGTCTGTGGCATCATAGCGCCTCAACGGATGAACCGATTTTGATTTAGTTTTTTTTGTTGGAAAGGTGATTGTGTCGAGAGTGTTCTTAGCTATGTTTAAAAAAAACGGTTCAGCCGTTCAAAAGTTTTGGGCGTTTTACTGTTTGAATCGGGATGTTTTCGCAAGATAAATGTGTCGGGGGTTTTTTAAATTTTTAAATTTTACTTGTTGCATTTAAACAATCACTATTTGTTTGTTTATTATTGAATCAAAATGATGTAAAAGTCAGTCTACCTGCCCTTAATAATGCGCATTTTTTGAAAAAGGTTGATCAATTTATAAGACCTATACGATTCGGTGAAAAGAATGAGACAGCCGTATTGTGTAAGTGAATACGGCAACGCAAAGAATTTAACCGCTATCCAATCGACCAATCACACAGACGGCAATGCACATCGCGTCATTCATCTCGCATGTGATTGGTCACAAGCGAGAAGAATGACGATGGTCATTTTCTTGATTCTAAAAGACGAGAAAATCCACTTTACGTGTATAGGCAGAACATTAAAAAATAACCTTTTCTTGATTTTGTTTTACCTCTTTGTCGGCGTGATTAATATGTACGTATACATCCATTCCAAATTATAGCTTTTTAATACTAAGAATCTTTGAGCTAAGCTGCAGACAGACGGACGGACAGACGGAATAAAAAAAAATACTACGGAACCCTAAAAAATAAAAGCTAAGATATTCATCAAATTATTTAATGTACACAGTATATAAGTTGAGTAGACGGATCTTTCAACATATGAAGCAATATGCATGCAAGTAAAGCGTACAGTACGCTACTCTTTGAACTTACACAATTAGGGTGCTTTCCGTATCGGGGTGCTCTAAACTCCCGAGCTCGCTTCGCTCGCTTTTGGACTAATTATTATTAGTTGAAGAGTTGTCAGGATTGAATGTCTTGGACTCTAATTAATTGTTAATTACTTAAAGAATGTAGGATGAAGTTAAACAAAATAGATTTAAGTAAATGAATTATAGAGAGCAGATATTAATTAAAAAAAAAAAAACAAAAAGCCCCCGACATATTTTTATTTCATGCTACATAATTTATCTAGTATATAGTAGACACGCTTCGATCGGCAATCTATTGAACACGTAATTATTACACGATATCTTGCGAAAACACCCCGATTCAAACAGTTAAATGCCTATAACTTTTGAACGGCTAAACCGATTGTATTCAAACATAGCTAAGAACACTCTCGATTAAGGCACCTTTTAAACAAAAAAAAAAACTAAATCAAAATCTGTTCACCCGTTTGGACGCTATAATGCCACACAGATACACAGCAACACACGTCAAACTTATAACCCCCCTCTTTTTCCGGCGGGGGTTAATAAAAGAGCGGTATTAATTTATATTGCATGATTACTGGGATATGGGACTGGAGGTTCAAAATCGCGATCGTAATATTTTTTTTTAATATTTTTTGTAAAAATCTTTTTACAAAAAATACAACCTACTTCCAAATAAAAACACTACAAAGTGAAAAATAACTTCAGTTTCGGAAGTCCTTGTCTTTGTTTTTGTTTCTTCGTTTTTTGACACCGACTGCCGAAATTGAAGTTATTTTTCACTTTGTAGTGTTAGTATTCAGAAGTCGGTTGTATTTTTTGTAAAAAGATTTTTTATTTTCACTTTTTAATTGTGGTACAATAATGGATCAGTTATATAGGCTAGGTATCAATAATGCTAAAGTGAAGCTAGAATAGATTTAATTTGGTTATAATGTACTACGCACTACCATTGAGGTAATAATGTACTACGCACTACATATTATCTCAATGAGATTAAGCCAATAACATGAAACTTAAACAAAACCGGTGGAATAAGAGCATACCAAGGTGAACTGTTTACACCTGCGTACCCCTTTAGAGCGTACTAGTGTGATGTTATGTTATGAAATGGTGTAAACAATAAACATAAATGCGATTGCAGCTATCTCGAGAGATTCGCCGTGATTTATTGAAGAGTTCTGATGTATGTATATCTCCGAAATTCTTCATCAGATCTTGATGAAAATTGGTCCCACATGACAAGCACCAGATTTCAAATAAAAAAAAAGAATCAACAAAATCGGTTCACCCAGTAAAAAGTTCTGAGGTAATAGAAAAAAAAAAACAATCGAATTGATAACCTCCTCCTTTTTGGGAAGTCGGTTAAAAATATAAAATACGAACGCGTCCAGCTTTATAATAATCTACCAGCAGATATAAGGAACGCATCTTCTTTAAATAAATGTACGCAAACAGTACGTCACTAAAAATACAAAACTTCTAAGCTAACGATAAAAGTCTTACTATACCAATGTCGACTTCGTACCTACCTACATTAAGAAAACAAAACTGTTAGGTACTGGACCACACTAACCTTAGTCATGTATTTATTCGCTAAGTGAACAATGTATGTTTTTTTAGAATAAATAAAGATTCTTTAAACCCAAATTGTGAATCGAAGATCAATGTTTTCTGAAAAGCGGAGCAATAAAAGCCTTTAAGAATGCAGAAATAAATTATAACTCTGTAAAGAGGCGATTAAATTCAAACATAATGTGCGCGCAAACGCGTTTTTAAGCATAATATTTTGTTGAAAATGATGGGTTATTTAGAAGCCTATGATACTGAATGTATCTAGTTTCCCAAGGAAGCTGGGAATTAGTTTTATAATCGTCTAGGCCTACGTCTAATCGTTATATGACTGCCAGTCCTGTGGGACTTCCTTTTATCTGCGTATTTCAAGCTTCAACCAGTTTTTAATCATTTTCCCATGAAGACACACGCTGAGCGCGTTTTGTAGCATAATAATGTACTGATTGACGGCGGTGCATAGTTCTACTGTTTAATTATTACTAGCTTCTTCCCGCGGCTTCGGCTGTGTGATCACGGTTTATTATCCTAAGAAAATATAAGTAAAGGTTGTCTGTAAGAGGTTGCCCTATGCGATAAGACCGCCCATTGTACACTTGTTTTTGTGAATGTTGGTCCTGTACATATTTTGTGGTGTCCTATAATGTATATAATAAATAAATAAATAATAATAAGTATTACAGGGATAATAATCCTACGTCCTAATTCAGGTCATACTCTACTCGTGTGCCAAGTCTCCGCCAAATCCATTCTGATGTTAAGGCGTAGGTACCTATTCTTTCTTTCTTCTTTTTCGTGTGAGGATGTGGCCACCCCTGGTGTCAGAGTTAATTAAGCCACCTCTGGGTACCTCACAGGCCTCTGACTTGGCTATTTCAGACTTACATGAACAATATAAGTCCAGGTTTCCTCACAAAAAGGAAACCCCTTCACTGTTGCTGTGATGTCTAAGATAAGCTTAGAAAGCACATATGAATTTGAAACCACGACCTCAAGCAGGAAAGGCGAGGTCTTAGCCACTAGGCCACCACGACAATAAAAGGTACCTATTGATTGACAAGAATCCAAAACATACAGAATTTAGTAAAATGAAAAATCCCATCTATAGAAATCCATATCTGAGAAATATCCCAGTAATATTGTATTTCTTGTACATACCGCATGTCATGTAAAGCCAAAGTAGGGTAGTCTGCTGATTAAGTTTGATTTAAGTTTTCAAGGCTGGAACCTCAAACAATTCATGATGCAATGATGACTTTGGTATTTGAAGAATGACCAAACGAAAAGGTACCTATTGTCTGGATTCTCAAAAAAATATGATAATAAAAACTCTAGGTATAGGTTTTCCTTGATTTTATCACGGCTAAAAGAATATGCCCGAGGAATTATCACTACAATCTACAATTCGAGAGGTGGTTTTCAAGGATATACCCCCTTTTTGTTAGCTTATTCGTACAAAGTTTCAAGTTGAACGGCAGCCTGCAAGGCAAAGAGTATGTAACAGTCGACCAATCACATCCACATCCACCAAAGCAAGCCACATCGCGTTGAGATCAACGCGATGTGGCTTGCACCAAATGAGCACAAAATAATTAGGTGGTATGCAAAGCCCTAGGGTCGCTCGGTCGGTCCCTATCTGCTTACGTACGTTACTGTGTCCATCATATTTAAGCTAGACGTGGACTGATTGTTTTCCGACTCATGAGCTCAAGCGAAGATCAACGCGATGTGGATTTCAATCTACTCTTTGCACTTTGCCTTGCCGAATTCACTTACCCAATAAGTCTGCCGGTCTTTGCAATTAGGCTGCGGGTCACGCATTAGTATTTTTCATACAAACTTCATCACCCCTTAACAGTATCCAAGATTGCTTGTATTTTCCTTAACCCACCAATGATTTACGGGGTTGCCACCAAGATAGGGATATTATGAGAAGAATAAACAAGAAGACTTTCTTCTTATTGTTGAAAAACGAACATGACGGGGAGAAGACAATCATATCAGTATATTTGGAGTTCTGTGATGAGTGTGTGCATTTTTTAGGCACAACTTTGAAAACAATCTCACCTGATGGTTATCGACGCTATGCTTATTAGCCGTTTTAGTTAAGGTAAAACTATAAATAAATAAATTACTAACATTAATTCTGAAAGTACTAAATCGTGTCAAAGAAAAAACATGCGCTAAATCTTTAACATTTTCCTAAGTAAACTAGGAATATATACGACGACTTCTAAATACGCAATTACTCGTCTATAAATATATAATAAAAGTGATTGGTCGGGAGTCGCGCCATAACTCGTTCGTTTACATGTGCATGCGCATACTGCGGTCGGTAAACGATCCGTATTTGAGACCTTACGCATGAAAAATTCAAAGTGCTTTGAGTTTTGTTGATTCATCTTTCTATCTTTGCTGAATGAGTACTTAATTTGCTGGTAGCAGAACATAAAAGTGCAAAGGGGTTCTATACAAAATGAAATTCCTGATATTTTTTAAATTAACTATTTTGATTTACAACTTTTTTGTTATAATTGTGTCATATAAGTGGGATATATTTTTGTAATCACCTCTTAAAACCCTTCATTTTGATACCCCACTCGAAGGGTTTGGAAGAAAAATAATTGGGACCCGCACAATATGGCGCCCAAAATCCGCCATGTTTGTTTTTTTTAACTTCACCTATCTAAGAACACTGGGACCGTCAAGACGCATTTAACGATGTCTTAATTATATCAATCAGTCTAGCGGTTTGAAAGATATATAGAGGTAATAAAGAATATTACATACATACATACAAGATACGCGCTAAAAACATAATAACCATTTCCTTGCAGTTGGGTAAAAAGTGATACGGTTTTACCATTGTGATAAAAACCACAATGTCAATCCCTATCGCTAATAAATTTCACTTTTTCTAGAGCTTTACAATATTGTATTTTATACTCTGATTAGCAGGCTGATGCTTCGGCACAGTGTAATTACAGATTCTTATTAACCCTGACAAAATTTGAATCGCTTGAGCTCATAAGTCGGCAAACAATCAATCCACGTCTACCTATAAATATGATGGACACAGTAACGTACGTACGCAGATAGGGACCGACCGAACGACCCTAGGACTTTGCAGACCACCAAATTATTTTGTGCTCATTTAGTGCAAGCCAATTTTTTATTTTATTTCCCAAATGTCGCAGGAAGAATATTTTCTAGTAGATGTGACGGGGGTCCAGAGCTCTAAATTATTACCCAGGTTTCGCTCCTTTATTGTCGTAAACATAGGAAGGCCCCGCTGGTGGTAGCTTCGCTTCAAGTGAGCTCCACTCCTTTATCTTTGGAGCACAAAATCTAAATCCAAATATTTTTGAAAGCACAAAATGAGCACTAAAATAATTAGGTGGTCTGCAAAGTCCTAGGGTCGAGTTTTCCGCTCTGCGTACGTACATAACACAGTAGATGACATGATAGGTTCTTATGCACCGTCTAACTAAAAAGCTGCCATATCATAAAAGTTCAGGCCATGGTACGGAGCGAGAGGGCATGGGAAGCTGAAAATATCGCGAAACAGGAGGCGGAACGCGTGAGGGAGACGCAAAGGAGACGAAGTCACGACGCCCTGGGCGACGTGACTTCGGGAGTCGCAAGCCGATTCCCGCCCACCATAGGTGTGGGCGGACGGCGAGTAAAAAGGATCGGGTCCAAGTCGACGGCGCGTTGTGTTGCACGCACGCCTCAAAGAGATGTCAGCAAAAACTGACGAGGTCCGCTAGGGCCGATGCCTGTCTGGATCGCGGATAAATTTGAAAGAGAGTTACCGCGGCCCTGGCACAAGCAACTGAGAAGTCATTGGGTGATATACAAAGTAAAAAAAAAACTATGTATACATAGTTTTTAGCTTGCATACATGCTTCCTTTCACTTAAATCCCCTTGAACCCTAACTATATCTACCATTAACAAATTGAATATCGAAGTGAATCATATGACGCCTGTTTATCAATTACTGCCAATGAATGCCCTGCACAGTTATTAAAACAAAACCAAAACTGTCTTTTGACTTCCTCACCTTATCTAGTGACATCACCACTAAACGTAGACAAAACTAATACAATATGTTTAGGGTTACTGCCCTTACAGAACAAGATGTCAAACTGCAAGCTTCTCATGACTATTGTCATAAATATTCGCATAATAGCTGTGCCCTATGACGTGACACTGAGTGGTACATCCTCACGGAGGCGCAGAGAACTCATAATGATAGCAAGCATCACACACAATTGATTGAGGAAACATTGCGTAATTTCGCAGATTGATTAATATCTGCACCAGCCAATTAGCAACGAGCCAAGCGGTGATATTCTCAATGAAATATCGCGTTGTAATAATATGTTGGATGTTTATTAGCGAGCGTAAACAAACTTTATGAATGCCAATGATTACAAGAAAAGGAAGATATTTATTTTTCTGTTCCTTGTTTTAACTTTCCATAGTGCAAAACACATTAAATCTCACTTCAGATAAAGAAATGGTTTTATGACCAACCAGACACCAATACCCTTCATACCCAGTACTTATGTCAAATAATTGCTTAGCATGAGTTCATCACTAGGTAGTCAAAACTACTCTAATGGTTGTGGTTGCAAAAATGTTTACCGAAAAAAAAGTGATAGTACCTGACTACTAATGCTCTATGGTAAATATTCGCAATTCGCTCTCTAACAGCCTTAGGCACACATTTAATTCAATTTACCAAAAAAAATATCGTCATAGAAAGTGTGAAGCTCCACAAGCTATTAAGGTCGCATGAAACCAACCCTAATGACCTTTTAGTACTAATCTAAGTCAACGTAATGATGCAAAAAACAAACCACTTACCTATGTACAAAATGACGCGGTCACTTGTGGAGTTATAGCCACAGAGTATGGAACACCGGCAGTGACTAGACAGTGACACCATTTCTACAAAACATACTAAGCCCATATGGAACACAAGTCTCCTATCTATGAGTGAGATTGGATCCACCAAGATCACCACTCGAGCGAGCCCATTGTAGGATAGTGAATGTAAATTTTTAGTTCTAGGCATGCCAGTTTCCTCACGATGTTTTCCTTCAAAATTTTGGTATTTTGTTTTGGTGATGAAATCAATAATATAAATTATACTATTAGTAATACTAAACTTAAAATACAACTCGTAAGTCGGGACCATAATCGAATAGCAATGGTAGCCCAGTGCCGCCATATCTGTAGTGCTATTCTCTAAGGATACAGTCTTGAGCGCAGCGCTGCGCCAGTTGCGAAACTACTACTTTTGTACTAGTTTCATCGCTGTATCCTTAGAGAATAGCTCTACTGTAGTGCTGTAACAGTAGTGCGAAACAGCACAAAACATCAGCAGCGACGAAACAAGTATTTTCCCTACTACTACTGGTACTAGTATTTTTGTTTTTTCTTTTGCCTGGGAGAATAGCACTTTTAATGAATTTATGAAATATCTATTGGTGGCCACGTTATTGCGCTGAGCACAAGTTTCAGCTGTCACGGGCCGTTATTTTCTATGTGTAAACGGTTACATTCACTGACACTTCTAAGCTTGTATTGAACATTTTGACAGTGACGTTTCTCGGACTCTTGCAGTGACCGCGCAGGTGTCTCGGTGCTCTGTGGTTGTGGCAAAGGCGACGCTGATTCAGCCTCCTCGTATGATTTACTTTCGACACGATTAAGGAAAACAATGGACGAAAAAAGTTCGCCTACATTGGTAACATTACAATTGATTCTCTTTGGTGAGCGGTGGCACTAAACGACGGGTATTAATTGCCAACTTTATTTTATAACGGTATTAGGATTTATGTTTAAAAAAAAGTTCATCAAATTTATGAGCTACTCACAGACAATTTAAAGTAATCATAGGCCTTAGGACTGGAAGAAATATTTGTTGGACAAACGACATTGTTGCCTCGCGGGTAGAACCTGGATACTCGTAATGCTGGCACAGAAACGTGGGAATCGCCACAATAAAAGGGGCTTATAGTGAATTATGATGAAAACTTTCAAATGTGGGTACGTTATTTTTTACAGTTTTGTCACTACGACCCTTTTAGACGCGAAAAACTTTTAGGTTTTGCTCAAGGAGTCGTTTGCACACCCTTAAAGCTACCACCTACTTCTTCTACTTACGTAGGTTCAGAGTTAAAGGCTTATTTATTCACATGCTGGTCACTGACCCACTATGATTAAATCAAAGTTGATCCAAATAGAGGCAATGTTTTCCATCAGAATATTAGAAACAAAACACGATCACTGGTAACAAGAACTTATGAATAGTTAAGCAAGAATGCTACTTCCTATGGGATGGACCTTCGATGTTGAACAAAGCACGTCATATGCCTTACATTATTCAACAAAGGAGAAATTTTAAAATTAAATAAGCTTGAAGACTTAGTGCTTCCTTTTCTAGAGATTGTAATAAAGAGTACCCATTATATCGTTCTTTCTATTGTAAAACTGATTCATCAATGTGTTAATAATGCTCTTAATATAATTACTAATTCTTAGAAACGATATGAACAATAAATTGTCTGTTAGATAATTAGGCAGTTCAGACAGAACAAAAAGGATCAGTGAAGCAATTTGAAGAGTTTTAATTGAGATAAGGGTCGCGGATTACCGACTCTCTCTCGTATTTGATTTTATATAATACTTTGCATGAAAGGTGTTGGTAAAACTATCTTATTGGCATATATTTTTGAGCTTCTAGCACTTTTTTCCATAATGATGTACTTTTTCCATAAGGTAGTTTAGGTAGCAGGACGAATCAAAGAAGATTTTTTTGAAGTCCTGAAAAAAATCGTATTTTCATGCACTAGAAACTAATCACCTTATTTTACCCTCCTGAGGGTAAAAATTACAAAAATCCTAAAAATAACTACTTCTTAGTTTTCATTCAAAAATTAAAAAACCAAATCTTAAAATAAATACAAATGAAAGCCCACAAACGTCCATCCCTGGTATTTTATACATTTTTAACGCTCAAACTACATACCTATGTATACCCGCATAAAAAGTTGCACTTCATTCGTAAATAGACTATTGAAAACTGATCGAATTGCTGCTTGATTGCATATTTTCACATAAAACCCTGAATATCCTAAGCCGACCATTCAATCCACTTTCAGTATGATTCGTTTTTAAATTTAGATGTTATCAACACATCTAGTTTATATCGCACCTGCCAATAATAAAAGTTTAAGCACTTTTTAACGTCTAATAATAAACCTAACAAGAAATAGGCATTAAGGTGCTCCCTCACCTGGAGCGTTCGCCTGTAATGTAACATTTCAAATTCGATTTTGAGCATTACATTACAGTACTACCTCCCTGACTTGACGAGCTTTCGCCTGTAATGTAACATTTTAGATTCGATTTTGAGCATTGCATTACGGTACTGCCTCCCTAACTGAAGAACATTCACCTGTAATGCAACATTAGATTAGATTTTGAGCATTTAGTTGATTCCACACTATTAGACGAAGCGGTCGATGCTTAGGGTCCCATAATTCCCTTATTTCTCTATAAATAATAGGGTATTCTCTTTGACCAGGCCGTTAACTAAATTCATGCTCGGTTCTCCTCCCTCACGAATGTAATGCTCGACTCTGTAGCGTTACATTACAGGCGAATGCTCCAAATGAGGGAGCACCTTTAAGCAATTATAAAAGATAAAAACATGCAAATGGAACAACGCCTTACGTTAATGTCTAAATTACAATAAACTGTAGGATTGCCTAGATATCTTAGTTATCGCTGAACTTTAAAAGTTAATACATCCTTAAGAGAATGATAGAACAGGGGCATAGATTATAGCTTTAGAACCTCACGCTATTTCAGTCATTATTTCGTTTAGATAGAGGTTGTTACTGTGTGAATAGAATTTGACTGATGGTGTCAAAGAGTAGCTTCGTGCGAGTACGTATTTGGCAGTACGTGTCGATTGGAGGCACGAGAGAGATGTGGTAGGTAGCTTTCACATGGGGATGTAATGGTACATTGCGAGGCTATAAAACGATCAGTTATCGAAAGAAAACGAGAGAATGTACGACTCTAATGGCCCGTGGGCCTCACATTAATGTTATGTAAGACACATTGTGAACACGTGCAATCTTTCATATGGAACTTGGTGCAAAGTAACACGTAGGTAGTGTGGAGGCAGTATCGCAAGAGTCGGAGGGCTCTTACTGTACCTAAATCTTTTTAACCGACTTACCAAAAAGGAGGATGTTCTATGTTCGACTTTATGTTTCTTTTTCACCGATTTCTCCGTCAATTGTTTTTGTTTGAAAGAGTATGCTCCCAAATTGGTCCCATTTTAATTTGGTGAACAACTGATGAAGTATTTGGAAGATATATAACAGAACTCTTCAATAAATGACGGCAAATCTGTCGGGATTGCTGCAATCGCATATCTGTTTATTGTTATTACCATTTCAGAACATAACATCACGCCAGTATGCTCTAAAGGGTACGCAGATGTGTACAGTTTGCCTTGGTACACTCTCATTTCACCGGTTATGTTTATGTTTTATGATATTCGGCTAATCTATTCTGCCATAATAGGTACCTTACTAAAGGCTTGCCTATTAGGTACAACTAAAAACCGAAAAATAAAAATAAACTTTTTACAAAAAAATAGTATTGTTATTGGAAGTCGGTGTCCATAACGAAAAAAATTGGTTCCTATTAAAGACACCGACTTCCAAAAAGAAAGTTATTTTTCACCTTGTAGTGTTTTTATTTGGAAGTCGGTAGTATTTTTTTTTGTAAAAAGTTTTTTACAAAACCTACCTACGACTTACGTGTTGTAGGCGCTATACTTTGTGTAAATTATTTCATCACCACTGCTCGAAAGGAAAACGTCGTGAGGAAACCGGCATGTCCTAGAACCAATAATTCGAAGACATGTGACATTCCCAACCCGCACTGGGCCCGCGTGTTGGATTAAGGTCCATTACCGCTCTAACAGAGAGAATGCCTGTGTCCCAGCAGTGGGAACATTATAAGGCTGATGATGATGAAGGATAAAAGTGTGCATTTACCCATGTAAATGTCATGGCTTCTACCCATGTAGAAGCCGATTTTAGGGTTCCGTACCCAAAGGGTAAAAACGGGACCCTACTAAGAATCCACGATCCATCTGCCTGTCTGTCTGTCTGTCCGTCTGTCACCAGGCTGTATCTTATGAACCGTGATAACTAGACAGTTGAAATTTTCACAGATGATGTATTTCTATTGCCGCTATAACAAAACATATTAAAAACAGATTAAATAAATATTTAAGTGGGGCTGCCATACAAAAAACGTGTTTTTTTTGCCGTTTTTTGCGATAATGGTACGGAACCCTCCGTGCGCGAAACCCACTCGCACTTGGCCAGTTTTATTCAAATATGATTGCGCCTTACCGTTACGTCCTGTATAAAGATTCTAAAAACCAAATAATGTCTTCCCTTCACCGCTTCATAAAACCTCAGCTAAGCTGGGAAGAGAATTTGCACAACACACCAACTTACTACGTTTTACTAAGTTGTTATGACGCTAATGATGTTGTAAATGATGACTTAATCACGAAAGCACTCATTAAATAAGTTATTTAATGAGTTAAGCGTTTAATGGCTACCTCCGTCCGATATTTATTGAGCCTGAAATGAAACTATGCGGAAAACGTTACTTATCTTCGTAATATTTACAGGTGCTTCTAACCAGATTAACCGTTCATGTTAAGTACCCTACTTGTAGTGTTGTTGCAGGGTTTCTTAAGTAAATTTTGGAAAATTATTTCATTTTGGCATGCCTTTGCAAAGCCCTTGTATTGGAAAGCCCTTTATAACCAGTTGTTTTGTATTTTTCTTACAAGGCACTTTAACTTCATGAAAAGTTAATTTAAAAATCAAAAACCCGACTGCTTAAGAAGCGGACTAAAAGCTGTAAACAAGAAAAAAACATTGCTGTGAAGTCGGAGGATCAAGGGTCAGCTAGTTTGCGAATATGTATCCTGCGACTGCACAGCATGATTTTTTTGTTTACAGCTTTTTATTAGATATATTTTTTTTTTCGAATTACTATTAAACATATAAGTGGTATACATTTTTGTAATCACGAATATGTATCCTCCGACTGCACAGCATGATTTTTTTGTTTACAGCTTTTTATTAGATATTTTTTTTTTTTCGAATTACTATTAAACATATAAGTGGTATACATTTTTGTAATCACCTCTTAAAACCCTTCATTTTGATACCCCACTCGACGGGTTTGGAAGAAAAAATAAATTAGGAGCCGCACAATATGGCGCCCAAAACCCGCCATGTTTGTGTTTTTTTAAACTTCACCTATCTAAGAACACTTGGGCGGTCAAGACGTAACTAACGATGTCTTAATTACGAGTATGTAAATCCGTTCAGTGGTTTGCGAGATATGAGGTAATAAAGAATATTACATACATACAATCGTACAAGATACGTGCGAAAAACATAACCCTTTCCTTGCAGTCGGGTAAAAATATGGGGCAAAATGCGCCATTCATGTAGAACAATTGCTACCTCAAATCGAACAAACAATTTCCTAGAGCAAATCGACTTTGTTGCTTAAATAGTAATCGTACGAAAAAAAATCTAAGTATATTAAAACCAATGTCAAAATTAAAATAATTTAAAAAAGCACATCTTTTTATTACCTGGCCCAATAAGTGATGGGCAGTATTCAGAAAGTCCCGTCAATTTTTTTCAATATTTTTTATCATATTGCCAACTCACATTGTGCATTTTCCAAATTGCCCGGGCATTATGAATAATGCCGTATTCATCACTTGGTCCATAACATATACACCAGATGGTGGGCGTCTCTCCAAGTCCTGCAAACAAGTGCAATGGCGCTTTGCTTCTCCGCTGATGAATATGCATGTCCAGTATTGAGTCGCTCTGCCCACTCCAACCTAGTGGATACACGCCGTGTGTGCGTAAGCTATTGTTTATCTATTGTGTCTGCTAATTAGACGCGCGATAGATGAGACGGATTTCCACTGGCAGTCTCAAATCGACCCCGGTACGAATGCTGTATCACAAACTAATCGGAATCCCCAGAAATTCGCAGGACTATGGCGAGCCGCATAGAAAGGTCGAATGCTGAAAGTTGCCTCTGAGATATCAAAACCGTTTTTTTAACCCCCGACGGAAAAAGAGGGGTGTTATAAGTTTGAGGTGTGTTTAACCCCCGACGGAAAAAGAGGGGTGTTATAAGTTTGAGGTGTGTTGCTGTGTATCTGTGTATCTGTGTGTCTGTGTATCTGTGTATCTGTGTATCTGTGTATCTGTGTGTCTGTCTGTGGCATCATAGCGCCTCAACGGATGAACCGATTTTGATTTAGTTTTTTTTGTTGGAAATGTGATTGTGTCGAGAGTGTTCTTAGCTATGTTTAAAAACGGTTCAGCCGTTCAAAAGTTATGGGCGTTTTACTGTTTGAATCGGGATGTTTTCGCAAGATAAATGTGTCGGGGGTTTTTTAAATTTTACTTGTTTATACACCCGTTACAATATATTCCATAGGTAAATACAGTAGTGTAAATATCTACTTGGATGGACAAATTACCTACTATATTTATGAAACAAAGAAGAGCCTATTTCCAGCAATAGACAATAATAAGCCAGGTTCAAAATAAACAGCAACAAATCTTCTTCAGAACTAGGACAACAAAGATTACCAACACTCAAGCTAAACCCTGAATAACAACTTATAAAAACATGAGTCAAGTACGTGTGAATACTGCACGGGGAAGTCAGCCTCCGCTTCGCTAATCACATCAGAAAATCTAGACTCATTATTCAATGAATTATTGCTATGTAATTATGTATCTGCAGTACGAAATGCAGTATAATGGGACCATTATTGAAATCAGAATAACGTAAAACCATAAAATAATGTAAGCGTAACAATCCAGGCAATAAATTCACCATTCTTAACCATAGCATGTATTTCTGATGAGTATCTAACGTATACCGTTTGATGGGATATAAAGTATAAAAAACACCATAATACACCATGTATTTCGAGAATTCCTTCTTGTCATGGGAATCTATACCTTTGAATAAGTCCCCGTATTGTTGACACGCTCCTTCGTCATGCGAAAATAGGTACTTAATGTAGTTTTTACTATGTGAATGCTGGAGGTCCACGGATAAGCTATTACATCTCTTCCCATACATTTTTATTACAGCCAATGTGTCTATCAAATGACATCTTCTTGGTATCTTGAATCATTGGGCACATTTTACTTCTTTTACCTATATAGATGGCAATCAAGTAAGCGGCCCAACTGACAGTAAATAGTCACCGCCGCCTATGGACATCTGCAATACCATAGGCGTCGATGATGCTCTGTCATACCAGAGAAAAAAGCCTACTTAATTGACAGGTACCAACTTCTTTTTCTTCTTTTCGTGACCGGCACCCATATTCATCAAATTAAGCACAGCAACTCTGATTTGCCGCTGCAGGTATGAGAGGACAGGGAAGGTGTTGCAATGACGGGAATGAAAGATATCAAAATAACTTAGGTACACGACTGCCGAAAATGGAAAATTAAATCAAGGAAAAGCTGACCCCCACTTTTACGACTGTAAATATGTATTGGTTTATTTTACAACGTTGCTTTTTTATCAATTGAACTTTTTTTACCCGACTGCCGAAGGAGGGTAATGTGTTTATCAGTCTATGTATGTATGTGTGTATGTTTGTTCCTATGTGGCGTTCTAGAGACCAAACGCGTTCGCCGATTTTGATGATTCTTACATCAATCGATTCGTCTTAACCCTGCGAGTGTCACTGGCTACATTATAATTGGAAAATAAAAAAGGGCGCCATATTGTGGGGCACCAATTTTTTTTCTCCCAAACCCGTTGTGTGGGTTTCAAAATAAGGGGTTTTAAGAGGTGATTTCAAAAATAAATATCACTTATATGTTTAAAAGTACCTTTTTTATCTAATATAGGCTCGCGCTTGACCACTATCTCACCTGATAGTAAGCGATGATGTGGTCGACGGTGGAGCACGCTTGCCTAGAAGTAACCTATTCACTCTTGACTTAAAGACCCCTAGATTGTAGCTATCGGGAAACACAGACTCCGGCAGGGAATTCCACTCCCTAGCTGTACGCATAATAAAAGTATTCTCAAAACGTTTAGTGCGTATGGGTGGGATGTCCACAATATATCGATGACGCATCGCCGTACGTCTGGTAGTCCGATGATGAAACGGGCTGGGTGGAATTAAATCATGCAATTCCATCGCACACTCCCCGAAATGTAACCGATAAAAAACCGACAAGCTGGCAACTCGCGACGATGTTCAAGACTCTGGAGCTTTGACTTAACCAGTGCCTCATCACTGATGAGCCTCTTGGCCCGCTTTTCGATCGACTCCAGTGCATCAAGCTGGTATTTGGCAGATCCGTCCCAGAGATGAAAACAGTACTCCATGCATGATCGAACTTGCGCTTGATACAAGCTGAGCAGCTGATTTTTACACATTGGAATAATTGTAGTCGCGGACACACTACGATAAGTAGGCTTTGAGAGAAGTTTTAGAGTATCTCTCATTCCGAGGTTAAGACTACTAATTTTCCTGGACTATGTAGACTTTTGTTATCTTCATTTATTCAAAGGGCTTTCATCACTAAGTGGTTTTCTAATGCTTATTTATGGATAAGGAATAGGCTAGAGGCTCATTCCTGTGTATTATACGAAATCAGGAAATGTCTGAGGCAGCGTTTATACGAGGAAAAGGTCATGGATTTGACGGGAAATCACGTTATTGTTTCTCCAAAATATGCTCTATTTATTTAAAAGCTAAGATTTAAATAACGACAGCGACCGTTTATTATTTCCGAGGAATGTGAATGTTGTCAATTAGTCAATAGATTCCACAAGCGCGAAGGCCGCGCGGTTGTCGCGCGGCAGCCGCACGGAAACTTTCGTGTTGAGTAAACAGAGGTTTTGACCGTTTATGCATATTTACATCCGATCCGAATCATCAAATTTCGATCCGAAATAGACGTAGTAGAGGGATTGCGGAGTGCATCCGTCCAAATTCAGCAGATTTCGATTTGTTTGAATTAGAACTCGGCACTCGAATTTGTTTTCGGTTGGGATGCAATGCAGAATCGCTCTTACAGTGGTTTTACATCAGGAAAAGTCATTGTCCAGCGATCTACCAGGCTTTATAGGCTACCTATACATAGGACGGCGAACTACCTATACATATGCGGACAACATTACGCTGTTCGCGATTAGTGCCGACCACATGGATCGGTTGCTTTCTAAAATGGAACATACCAGCTCAGCATTCGGTTTAAGAATTAACGGAACCAAGACGAAAATGATGATTGTCGATCGCATTAACGAAAATTCGCCAGAAGTCACTCAAATCGCGAATTGCGACGTCGCGCGTCGTACAATCATACATCTACCTGGGCGCTTTAATATCAAACCACGGTGGTTGCGGAGACGAGATCAAGCGACGCATAGCTATGGCCAGGTCTGCCATGGATAGGCTGAAGAAAATATGGAGGAATCACAATATCACCAAAGCTACGAAAACCCGGCTCATACAGGGACTTGTGATCCCCATATTTCTATACGCAGCCGAGACCTGGACGCTAAGAGACACTGAGAGGAAGAGAATAGACACTCTGGAAATGCGGTGCTGGAGAAAAATGCTTGGAGTGTCGTGGACAGAGTTTCGGACTAACATATCCATCCTTCAGGAGCTCGGTATCAGGCAGCGTCTATCGGCTATAGTCCAAGCTCGAGTACTTCAGTTCTTTGGACACGTGTCCCGACGAGGCAACGACTCTATCGAGCGGCTTGTAGTTCAGGGTAGAGTGGAAGGAATCGGAAGAGTGGAAAGATCGCGCGGCATGTCGCCATTCGATGGACCGACTAGAATAAGTCTGCAGTGGTGGCCCAGTGGTTACGGTCCCGACTTACGAGTTGTAGGTCGTGGGTTCGAACCCGAGCAGGCGTTTTACTTTGTGTAATTTATTTCATCACCACTGCTCTCAAAACGGTGGAGGAAAACATCGTGAGGAAACTGGCATGTTCTAGAACCAAAACATCAAAGACATGTGACATCTACCAATCCGCACTGGGCCCGCGTGGTGGATTATAGCCCACTCCCTCTATGAGAGGAGGCCTATGTCCCAACAGTGGGAACATTAAAAGGCTGATGATGATGATGATGTGATGTGATGTGGGTGGCCCATTGAATGAGTGCACACGATTAACAGCCGATAGAGACGGATGGTGTCGCATCGTTATAGCTATTTATGCAACTGTTACGTTATGGACGGTCTTTTAATACGAATGCACGTGGGCACGAGTTATTAAAAGACCAATGACGTACAGTTGCATACAAGATTTTATCTACGAAGGAAGGAATAAAACACAGATATAGACAAATAATTATTTCAGGAAGTGTGTTTAAGTATTTCATTTCTCTTATACATGTATTGATTTTTCTGGTAGTAAATTATTTGTAGCCGCAACTGCTCTATTTGTTATATCTGGTGTATTTTCAATATTACTTGATGTTGAAGACATTTTAATAAAATTTGGAACAAAATTTCACTCAGAATTATTTTCCCGCGTCCATTTTTTATTTTATTTTTTATTTAGTCATTATTAGGTATAAGGCAAAGATCTTGTAGCCGCAACAGCCAAATAGTATACGATACTTTTGTTCTAAACTTGTTCCATTTTTAAAAACATCATTTGCATTGTCTCGATTTCAAAGTAATATTATAGGTACCTGGCTGTATGTTCAGAGTGTCTTTGCTTGTGTTTAAGAATTTATGACGATTCACATAATGCAACCCGATGTCGTTATGGGTATCATAATGAAACCGCTGTCAATTTTATAATTCGAATATAACGACACCGGAGTAGATAAAACAAATTATGGCACCCCGAAGTCTCACTGCAACATGAAGACCACGACGGCTCTGCCAAGAGTATAAAAACTTAATTGATGAAATGATTTACTGCCAAAGTAATCGTATCTTTGTAGGTCTATTTTACAGACAGACATTGACTTGTCGAAGTTATATCACAAAAAATAAACACTAATAATGCAATAAAACACAAAGCAATTTATCAAATTGGACCCAACAAAGAGAGTTAATCAATTACGTAACAGAAAATATTCCAGTAAGAAAGAACAATAATATCAAATTAGCACCTTTCTATTATCCAATGATTAATTTGTTCATATTGGTAGTTCGCGAAAGTTCCCAGCGAACTACTGTTCACCCTTATGACCATAGTAATAAGGTTGACAAGTACTTAAGAACTTTCTTGCGCAACGTCGCTCGTCGTGATTCGAATACTTACAACGTAATTGAATATCGATCAAATATTCAACAAACTAAAAAAAAAGTTATTTGAAATAAAGAATATCTTATTATCATTTGTCTAATACAGGGAAAGGCCTTGGATTTCAAAGTGCGATAAAAAAAAGCTCCGGTGACTATAAAAAGTATCCATTGTTAAAAGAAGGAAGTGTAAAAACAAAGATCTTTGCAGACCATACAATTAGCGTAATGCAGTTGCCATTAAACGTGTGACTATGCACAATATTGTTGCTTACTTAATTGAAAACACTGTACCAACTTATCAATTAAATTACGGAGATGTAATTGAAAGAGAATGGGAAGAGGAATCGATCAAAATTTAATAATTCTGCAATCGTCAATCGAAATGGAAGGTCTTCCTCCTTGTGGACCGATGACCTGGTGAAGGTTGCAGGGATCCGCTGGATGCGAGGCACACGGGACCGGTCAATGTGGCGACGCTTGGGGGAGGCCTATGTCCAGCAGTGGATGTCTTTCGGCTGATATGATGTCTGCGCGGTGCAAAGGAGAATAATTTGTTTAGCAGTCTATGTATGTATGTTTGTTCCTATGTGGTGTTCTAGGGACTAAATTCTTTAACCGATTTTGATGATTCTTACGTCAATCGGTTCGGCTTAATCTTTCGAGTGTGCTCCATTAAAATTGAAAAAGAAAACAAAAATGGCGAGATGTTGGACGCCTTATTTTCTTCCAAACTCATCGTGTGGAGTATCAATTTCAAGAGGTGAATACAAACATATATAACACTTATATGTTTAAAAGTAAAATGAAAAATAAATTATAACTAATAGTTACAAATAAAAAAGTTAACTTAAAAATCAAATAACCCGACTTCTTAAGAAGCGAACTAAAAAGACGTAAACGAGGAGAAAATCATGCTGTGCAGTTGGAGGATATATATGGATTTGGTCAGTCAGCTCGCGATTATGTATCCTCCAACATGATTTTCTTATTGTTTATGTCTTTTTAGTTCGCTTCTTAAGGCCGTTCCCTGACTAAAACACCGCCGTGAACATTCGTAGTGCCCTAGCGGCACACTGGTGGCGCATAAGTTACGCCTAGATTTTAGATTAAGTTTTCTATAAAATCGAATTTTGGTCTATTGAAAACATGAACTTACAAAATGTTCGTTATTTAATTGTCTATACATTAGTGTTAGTACAAACACTCCTAAAAACTGCACGAATCGGGTATTTTTTATTTTTAACCCCCGACGGAAAAAGAGGGGTGTTATAAGTTTGAGGTGTGTTGCTGTGTATCTGTGTGTCTGTATCTGTGTATCTGTGTATCTGTGTGTCTGTCTGTGGCATCATAGCGCCTCAACGGATGAACCGATTTTAATTTAGTTTTTTTTGTTTGAAAGGTGATTGTATCGAGAGTGTTCTTAGCTATGTTTGAATAAAACCGTTCAAAAGTTATGCGCGTTTTACTGTTTAGATCGTGATGTTTTCGCAAGATTAATGTGTCGGGGGTTTTTTCAATTTTGAAATTTTACTTGTTAAGTTAATTATATTCGTCCGTCAATTCTGGCAGAATAAATCTCTTTCCTTTCTTTCTTTTTTTCTTTTAAATCAATATTTCAACGAAACCCATTCATAAGTCTGGAAAGTAACCGCGAGTCTGTCGGCCTGACACAGTCTAGTTGCCCACGATCTAATCGATCTGATCTAGCCTGCGCGTACGCAAGAAAAATACGAACATTTCCTACTAGAATTACACAGTAACAAAAAGAGAGAATGGAAAAGCAACAAAAGGAAAACTTACATCTCGCTAATTGCAGATGATATCTCGCTTTGAATGTTTAAATAATTGCATTTGTTCCAAGATGTAAATCGCAGAAAAATAAATAACAAAATGTTTTTGATGCGTCGAGTTTTTGCTATTAAGAACTTATGAAATTAGTTACGAATAATAAAGATCACAGAATTCTCTTATCATCTTTCCAAATTAAAGAGTATCTATGAACTATCCCCGATAACTGAATAAATAATTTTGAATTGAGTAGTTATTTGTGAAACTCTACTTTTGTCTGAAAACATCGACGTCAAACTTTGGCATTAAGGTTCCCCTAGTCGACGACACGAACCATTTTGTGCGCGAGGTTAAAATGCATGCTATCTCATCCAACAATACGTGCGAAAGAGATAGATGCTGTGATGAGCAGGAAGAAGCTAGTTCGAAAGTTTAAATTAACACTTTTGCAAATTTGTATCGAAATGGATGATGATTTAGGATTAAAATTTATAAACAGACCTTTCGGAGTCTAGATATCAAGACAAAACGGCTAAATGTATATTTTCGAAATAAAATTATTTGCATTGATGAATTACTAATCTATGGAGGCCGTTTTGCAATTTTCCTTCTTCTTATGGTATTTATTTGCGCTCAAAGATGCGTTAAAATTAGTGTTGCAATATGGCACTTTCGACGCTCACAACTTTCAATTTTTTTTTTTGTTTCCTTACCAGACTAGATAATGATGAGACAAATTGATATATTTTTTTTATATTGAACGTACATCGTCAAACAGTGGAGTAATCGCCAGACTACGTTTCTATGGAAGAATGGTCGATTATCTTAGATAAACTCCTAATACTCAATTTAGATACCAAGCCTTAGTCAGCCTATTAAAGATCTAGAGCTATTCAAAAATTCCAGCAACAAGGCTCTCCGGCCGGTTACTACCAAGTATCAAGCCATGATTCCATTGTGGAACAGTGATAGTGCTATTAGTCCTATATGGTTCCATCTCTCTCTGCCAACGGAAGCATGACGGTTGTAAGACATCGTACTAATCCTCCTGATGAGTTTCAAGTAACGACCTTCACGATGAATATAATTAGGGACCTCTAATTGCTAAAAATAACCAACCTATCTGTGCAATTAGACAAAAATTTCTATCTGACTCCAACTCTCCAATTATACTCAGTCCTAATGACTTTTCATATGTTTCAATATAACCTAACGGAGTATTTAGCACAAGGTAACAACTAACCAGTCATAAACTCATCCGTAACCAGTACTTAACGTGTACTTATATGACAAATCTGCAGCCACACGGCAAGCGGCAGGAATGGAGTAAGGCCTTTTACAACGCTTTGGGCTTTGATAAATATCCTTGTTTATGACCAAACATAAGTTTAAAAGGATTTAACGGTTTTTTTTTATTGTTATTAGACTTGTGAACGAGGGTGTCAGTTAGGGCCTGAATATCGGAATCTCGGTATCTCGTAATATCGGAATATCTGAACGAAATTACCGATATTTCAATTCCAATACTGACTCTTCCAATATCGGAATCTCGGAATCAGAAAAATATTTGTTTTTAGCTCCGAGTGAGCGCGATTACGCCAGATGATCCGTTTACTAAACGGGCGCTTATTTACTTAAACTTCACTTCATGAAAAAATAATAATTGCCTTGGAGAATTTACAAAAAAAAATATCTATAAGAGAAAACAAGTGGATATACAGTTTCATATAACAGGTTGTAACAATGATATTTTCATTGCTTAGGTTACGGGAATCTACTACTTTCAGATTGATCGATAAATATTTGCTTTCTGTTTTTTTTTAGCATTTTCCTTTTTAAGAAAGACATGACTTATATTATATTCTTTCTTGGGAACAAATGTATAATTTAGGTAAATAAGTGCCCGATTATCCAGTCACTGGTGATTAGAGAGAGATACAATAGAAAATCCTATTATGTCGCAGCATAAACGTGTTTTTATTGAACTTAATCCAACCTCATACCGAATTTGAGCAATTAACAAAAAAATGCGCGATATTTAGCAAAAGTGCGCAATGCCGATATTAATATCGGAAGTCCGATATTGAGATCTAATATCGGCAATCAATATCGGAATTGGAAAACTTCCAATATTACAAGCCCTAGTGTCAGTTCACTCGTCTCAAATCTTTAAACTAAAACCATTGTGATTGGGTTTAATTTACCTACTATATTTTTACACTAAACCACCGTATGAACCTGAATCATTATCATTTCAGTTAAAAGACGTCAACTGCTGAACATAGGCTTCCCCTAAGTATCGGTAAATTGATCGGTCCTATGCGTCTCACATCCAGCGGATTGCTGCAGTCTTAACCAGGTCACCGGTCCACCTAGAGGAAGGCCGTCCAACGCTACGTCTTCCGGTACGCGGTCGCCACTCAAGAACTTTCCGGCCCCATCAACCATCCGTCCTGCGAGAAATGTGATTTACCCACTGCCATTTAAGTTTGGAAAATTTAGGGCTTTGCACCTGAATACTACTGGATAAAAAGCTGTTCCTAATGAATATAAATATCTAATTAGGTAACTAAAGATGAGTATAGACTAGAGCATTTTCTTGTAACAGAACATCGAGCATTCACTGTTTTTAAATTTACTCTAACCACACTTCGAACATGACATTGGATATTTTGTTAAAACCTGATTTTAAAAACCAACGAGCGTATTGGTGTAACATTTTAGTAGCGAGCAAAAGCACGAGCGCGAGTAACTTGGAGTGAGGTCAATAATGAACGCAAGGTACAAAGAAATGTTACAGGTAAAAGCTCGCTCGCCGTGAGCATTACGTCGAACCCAGCGTCGAACATTCGCAAGAACGTTACATTACATTGAAATGCTCGCGAAAATGCTCTCGTGTATACTCACTTTAAGGCTGTAGATTGTTTAGAATCTATCTTAAACACATACCTATATTATATAGGCACTAGACAAAGCGGACTCCAGATATCAGTTATTCAATAATAGTAAAACCTTGCTTTAAAAATATACTTTTGGGTTCCAAATCAGGCCACAATTGACGGACGAATCAGTGAGAATATATACATAAACAAATACATAAACCTTTTTGGAAAGTCGTCGGTTAATTAAAGATCGAATCAAGTTTCTCTATAAATGGTTAATTAGATTTTAAGACTGCTTTTAAACTAACTATAAACGTCTAATAAGTACAAGAGTAACATTTTCTTACGCGATTCCTTTAATAGTCTTTGATATTTTTTATAAAGTATAAAATGGTATTAGGTCTTATGTTAGTGTCTTTTCTTGCTGATTAAGAAAGCAAGTGATCGTTGTAAGTACTGTCAGCAATAAGCCCGCACTATCCGTAGTTACAAATTGACTTTGGAACCTTTATGTCGTAGCAATGAGGGTGTTTTTCCAAGTTGTGGTTATCAGAAATATGCGGCTGAATGTACGCAAACTCCTATCCTAATTAGTGGACTGTTTACTTTATCATATCAATATAGGTTTTCCACTTTGATCAAAAAGGAGTTATACATTTAAGGCAGGTCGTTCGTGCTCCTACAAAGACGCCATATTCTAAGCAGGAGATTGATTGCTTGAGGATGTTTACTTCTATATTCCAAGTTTCATTACCTAGTAGGTACTCAACTCCACCCCGAATTATCCATTTTATAATATCAAGATTATTTACTGATATTAATCTTGGGATTTTTCAGTTGTCAAGGCGGAGTTGAGTGAAGCGCCTTCAAACTGTGTCTACAGAATAGCACTACAGGATATGCGCCTTAAGGACGCTATTACATTTTTCTACAAATAACAGTGCTTTTCAGGTACAATTTTAATGTATATGCAATCACAGATGTGAAGATATTATGGTCTTAATTTAAAGATAATATATTTAGCTCCAGATTGGCGTCAGAAAAATTGTATAACATCATACAAAATTTTTGCACAAATACGTTTTGCCCATCACATAATCGCAAAAATATAAAAAAGTAGGGTCCCAGTTTAGGTAAATTTACAGCATTTTTTAATCTTCAAAATTATAAGAAATTGCTGTATATATAGTCCTTTACAGGTTCAGCTAATTATTTTTTACCTAAATCATTATATTTTTTAAATATTAGCTAAAATAAAAACACTTGCCGACTTCTTCATACATTTAGCACTCGAGGCTCATCATTCCGCGCTCAGAAGCGCTCGTGGAAGGACGGGCGTATCGCTTTCTCGCAGAAAATAAATACGATAAAAGTAATCGAAAAGATTGTAGTGTGGCATACGTGTGAGTACCGTCGTCGTCGTTTTGTCTTGATCGAAAGGAGTTGATATTTTATCGAGCCGAAATAAAAGTATGTTTGAGTTTCCTATTATTATTAGAATGTGATTTAGAAATTATGTTGGGTAAGATCGGGATTTGGATAGGTGGTGTTAAGCAGTTGTTGACAAGGTTGAGAAATGGATGGGTGGGGCAGATCTTAGTAAGGTTAGGATTTGGATGGGTAAGGTTAAGCTATCGGCGGTGAAGGTTAGAAGTGGATGGGTGGGAGAAGATTTATGATTTTAACCGGTTTGTATGTTTGTATGTATGACGAATACGGGGCCAAAACCATAACCCACGATGGCGCCGACGAAAATTTGACATATTTTCGTCTTAGGTGTCATTGTCATGGTTTTTGGGGTGGCTTATATCGAATATGGGGTTCAAAACCGAAATACAAAATGGCGCCGACGAAAATTTGGCCGCTTTTCGGCATGGGTGTCATTTTCGTGATTTTTGGGGTCGCTTATATCTAATATGGCGTCAAAGCCAAAATACAAGATGGCGACGACGAAAATTTTACATCTTTTCGTCATGGGTGTCATTGTCATGGTTTTTGGGGTGGCTTATATCGAATATGGAGTCAAAACCGAAATACAAGATGGCGCCGACGAAAATTTGGCCGCTTTTCGACATGGTTGTCATTTTCATGGTTTTTGGGTTCGCTTACATCTAATATGGAATCAAAACCAAAATACAAGATGGCGCCGACGAAAATTTTACATCTTTTCGTCATGGGTGTCATTGTCATGGTTTTTAGGGTGGCTTATATCGAATATGTGGTCAAAACCAAAATACAAGATGTCGCCGATGAAAATTTTACTTCTTTTTGTCATGGATGTCATTGTCATGGTTTTTGGGGTCGCTTAAATCGAATATGGGGTCAAAACTAAAATACAAGATGGCGCCGACAGTAATTTGACATCTTTTCGACATGGGTGTCATTGTCATGGTTTTTGGGATGGCTTATATCGAATACGGGGTCAAAACCAAAATACAAGATGGCGCCGACAAAAAGTTGGCCGCTTTTCGACACGGGTGTCATTTTTATGGTTTTTGGGTTCGCTTATATTTATTATGGGGTCAAAACCAAAATACAAGTTGGCGCCAGCGAAAATTTTACTTTTTTTCGTTATGGATGTCATTGTCATGATTTTTGGGGTCGCTTAAATCGAATATGGGGTCAAAACCAAAATACAAGATGGCACCGACAATAATTTGACATTTTTTCGACATGGGTGTCATTTTCATGATTTTTGGGGTCGCTTAAATCGAATATGGGGTCAAAACCAAAATTCAAGATGACGCCGACGAGGATTTTACATCTTTTCGTCATGGGTGTCATTTTCATGGATTTTGGGTAGTATGTCATGTGTGTATGAAAACTTTAGATATTAATATTTTTATGTTCCATGTAATGCAATTAAAAAATTCAAGTCATTTTTAATGCCTGTGACCAAAAATTATTTTGTTTTAGGTTCTACGAGTATCTACTTATTTCACGTACCTAACATTTTTTATTAAATATTCACTACAGCAAAGTCAAAACTAATTTTCTTTTCGGAAGTCGGTGTCGTTACCTATTGTTTTTTGGTTTTTGGAAAGAAAAGAAAAGAAAAGAAATAATTTTGCTCTTTTTAGTTTTTGTTGGTACCCCATAGTGGGTATACTAAATACATCTGTTTACTCCCTAAAACCATATAAGCGTGTAGGCACTTCTAACGATTTCTGACGAGAGCTATGGTTTCGAACGACTTTGACAGATGTCAACTTGACGTAACACTAAAGTCTAGTTTTTGGCACGAAGAAGAGAGGTCAAGGATCGTACAGTAAGAATATGGCGGGTTTGATTGAATTGTTAATTCGTGATAAAAACTGGACTTGAATACAGTGATAGTGACCGAATGTTCGTGTATATAAAACTACGTGTTTAGTGGAATGTCATATACCTACGTTATTCGCCAATACATAATGTGACCCTACATATAAGCGAAGAAGTTGGTTTGTCTAACTCGTATTAGCCCGAAAAGAACCCATGCAAAGAATGGTTTTTCCTGACAATTACACAGTATTCCCTATAAGCGTGATTTTATACTATGGTATGGTAAAGCAAAACATAAACATACGATCACATTAATCGCAGGTCATTTGCTATTTGTTATTGAAGAGTTCCATTGTCTATCTCCGAAGATCTTTATCAGATTCTAATATATTATACAATTAAACCTTCCCTGAAAAGACATACATTTATCGACGAAAATCCGATCAGTATCGAATAAGTAGTTTTCAAGAAAATCGCGGATACATACGGGTCGAATAGATAGAGCACCTCCTTTTTTTGAAGTCGGTTGAAATTAATAACCTACTTTTTACGACGACGGTTTGTAAAAGTTACCAAATGCATTTTCAAAGTGCCTACTAACCTTCATAAATCAACTTCAAAAAAAATATATCAAGGACCAATATTATTTGAGTGATGTATAAAATCGAGCGCTCAGTAGTTTCAATGAGTGCGTGCGCGTAATGTTGCTGTGTGCGACTAGATACCTAAATTTGAGTTCGTCGAAAATGTAACAGCGTCCTCAAGTCAAATGTAAGCGTCGCGCTGTCGTACCTAGAAGGTATTAGTTCGCAACAGAAAAATGCAGTCAAATACGTCAAAGAACTCAAATTGCTATCAATCTTCTTCCACTAACACAATTTATTATTATTATTATGCCTCATCTTTTTGATGTGCTTAACAAACAAGCAAAATAAATTAAAACACAAACGGTTTATTGGACCACTGGGCATGACGGCCCACCGAATTAGTCCGTCTCGAAAATTTTCAACATTTTAATATTATACAAATGCCAAGCATAATTTTCGCCAGAAACCATTTTACTTTAGAGAGTTTTAGTATTGCGAAATAAATAGAAGGTTTAACTAGAAAGCCGGTTAGAGAAAATAAGATCATTATATGCAAAGAATACCTAAACAATAATATCAGGCTCGAACCGTCCCATTGCGACGACAAAGGCTTTCCTCATAGGTACAGAATGAAAACGACCACCGACGAACGTCCACTTTGCATACATTTTCTTCTGAATGCAAATAGTGATGTGTCCAGAAGTTTGATCCAATTAATTCGGTAATAATCTGTCGTGTAAGCAGCTTACTCGTACTTCACCAAAGTTTTCTTCAATAGGATTCCTTGAGATATTGTTTTATAGGTCGACAACAAGAATAAAAATAAAATGAAAACCTTCCCTAAGGAGGTAAATTTTTAGATCCGCAATGACTTCATTACCTCTCCTCTTTTATGGCAAGCATTTGCATTCAGAAAGTATCATTTGGTGAAGTGGAACCGATGAAGAAGACAACTGTTGGCCACTGGAACTTCTCAATGTTAAGTAGGTTTTGGGTATAAGATACCAAACACCGATTATTTAAATGACTGTGATGAAGCAAATTTAAATATATGGTTCTAATGAAAATGGTACCATCGAACTGCTCTGGTGATGAAGCCGGAAGGTAGGCACCGGAACGCCGTAACAAAACAATGTATCCCAGTTGTGTTTGGGCTTGTTGGAATTGTTATGAGAAGCCCTCTGGGTATAAATAATTTTCATGGTAATAATATATACCAAAACTAAAAATATAAAAAAAAAAAAAAAAAAAATACACAAAAAACTAAACCGACTTCCAAAACAAAACACTACAAAGCAAAAAAACTTTTTTTTCAGAAGTTGAGTCGGTGTCAAAAACGAAAAAAAAATTGGTGCCGCTATTTTTGAGTCCACACTATTAAACTTAAATTCTGTTGTAAATAATAAATTGATAGCCTAAGGAGCTAGCGAGTTTTTAAACATACAAATAACTAACTGGCCAACTCCCTGAGAGGCATGAAACCAACTCGCCACTATTCCATAAAATCTACGCTCATAAATTCCAGAAATTCCTGCCCTTAGATCTTAAGGAGCAACGGATATTGAGAATGGTAGATAGATAAGATATCTTGCCTAAGCTTTTAAGGAGCTAGATTTGACGCCAAAACAAAGTGTGGTCTCCATAATATATCAAGACGTAAATGGGTGTAAGCAGAATAGTTCCCAAGGAATGCTCTTGATGTACCTAGCCACATATTTCACGCTGGTATGCAGATTGCAGACAAGCCGACCATTGGTGGTCCTTAGACCCTTAAAGACTACAATCACAATCCTCACTTTTTTTTCATTTATCTAAGACAAAATTATTTTTACAAGCAGATAAATATTTCACTGAGAAAGAAGCTAAACAAAATGGAATGAAAAATAAAACAAAGTGAATCAGTATATTGTTGGAGAGGTACATTTATGGCTGCTGCTTCTTATATTTTAAAATTATATCAGTTTGATTCTTTTACGCTTATAAACGTAGATTATGGTAAGATTAACTTTACTCCAAGCATTAGGTTGGTACTAACAAATTTCCGTATTAATAAACACGGACTAAGGAGGGATTACACTAATCTGACTCTAGTCTCGGACTAAAAGTTACATCATGGAGCTAGCTAGTTTAAGGTGGAATTAAGAGAGTATATAAATGGTAACTACAATTACTACAACGTCTGATTGACATTTTGATAGTTGTGATTTCATGATGTAAATTTTTGTTTTGTATAAATATGATATAGTATTTATATCTACAATCATTTTTTATTTCTGAGGGATTTAACTTCAAATTGTTGATATAATTTTAAAATTGCCTTCTTCACACTCAAAACTATATGACAGGTCTCTGTCCGCTAAATTATGATTTTTTCTACTTTATGTCATCAACCTTCTTGGTTTCATTCACTGGTTCATTCTTTTTACTTTTAACTTCAACTGGGTTCTCACAGCTTACGCGTAAATCCAAGAATAAGGAATGAATAGTTATTCCGAGGTTACTCCATGTTTATTCATAACAATGCTAAACATAAGTTAATCCTTAGTTACTCTGGGATTAGCTAGTCCAAGAGCAACTTCGAACTGTGCTGGTAATAAGTCATTTTTATTAATAAGACGGTAACATCCAAGGATTTTAGTTTTAAGTTCTAATTACCACATTGGCTCATCCCTTCCGCCCATTTTTACTTAGTATCCCTTTTCGAGTAAACATGCGCCCTTGCCTCGGGTCCTTACTACAATTTGAAGACAAACAAACACTTAAGACAAGGGAGTTTTTAAAACAAACAACCAGTTCGGGTATTGTCTTCATTAGTAACCATTTTTTTAAACCTGCTTTGGTCATGCAAGGTTGAAGTTTTAGAGTATAATTATAGTAATTCTAGATAGTGGTTATTCTGGTTAATAGAATATGAATTTGTCTAATTAGTAAAAACAGGCTCACGCCTAACTGGAAATAGTTATCATAGAGGTAAAATTGTTCGTATGTTTGGTCATTATTCCTTTCATATTCAATCCATTCTTCTCTGGAATGGTCTCCCTCTCGATACCAGGACGGCCACTATATTTATGCGGAAGTTGCGGCATTATTTTCGAAACGAATAGCAGAATCGTCTCAATATGCACTTTTCTATTAATTTATATATTACTAGCTGACCCCCGGGGCTTCGCTCCCGTCAATTGGCTACCTACCTACCTGCCCTGCCTGGCCTGCAAAAAAAAAATAGATAAAAACAATCTTTGATGCGGATTATATATCATGCTAAAATTTCAGCTCGATCGGTGCCGAACTTTTTGAGTTTTTGAAGCGTACACAAACCAACATAACATTTGTATATATATATAGATATATATTATTTTATATATAGTATTTATTATAGTAAATATTTAAGTATGCATATTTTAACTATATACTTTTGTACTTATTTTACGTTTACAATATTATTATTTCATTTTGATGCACCTGCCATGCTATCTCTTCACCGCCCCTGGTTCATTGGTAGAGAATGCCTCAGGCATTAAGTCCGCCTATGTACTTTTATGTTGCATCCAGTTTTAATAAATAAATAAATAGTGAGGCTTGCGAATGTGCAACTAGATTCATTTTTGTTTATAAGGTTTAGTTGAAATGAAAATATTTTTGATTATGTTTGTAAAAGGTGAAATCTGGAATTACTGATCCTATTATGAAAATGATTTCAATAATAAAGCCAGATTATCGCTGAATGTCATTGGTTACTTTTCATCCAAAAATATGCATGGATTCTGGGAGATTAGTCACAAGATCTATACCGCGGCAAAAGCCATATTAAGTTCATGTACACTTCTACACTAATATTGTAAAGAGGAAACATTGGATTGTTTGTAAGTTTGTTTGTAACAGATAAACTCAAAAACTACTTAACCGATATTAAAAATTCTTTCAGTCTCCATTAGACTACATTATTCCGGAGTGACAAAATATTTGTATACCGCAAACGGGTACGGAAGCGAGGCCGCGGGGAAAAGCTAATTAATGTATAAAACTTAGAAAGTATTTTCCCTCCTTACCTCGCATATCGTCACTTGATTGATATTATCAGACTGTGTTATCACACTTATTACTGCAAGCTCTCTCTGTTCGATTAAATCCTGTCAACCCACGCCACTGATAACGGTAGGTACTTCGATATAATAAGGGTTAGGTTTCTAAAGGTCTTTGGACCTAAACATCCAGATGATTGCGAGATAGCTTTCCTTTCCTAAAGTTCAAAAGCCAAAGGAGTGGTGTTTTCATTGTATCACACGAGCGAGAAGTTATTAGCGTCAAAAGTGTTTTGTCATCCCAAGGGAACATTATACCGGGATAAAGAATAGCCTATGTGCTATGCCAGGCTATTATCTATCTCTGAGCCAAATTTAATCTAGATCCGTTCAGCCGTTCTGGCGTGATTAAGTTACAAACATCCATCCATCAAACCTTGCGCATTTATAATATTATTAAGATTCTACCAGTAAATGCCAATGAATCAGCTTGGGATCATCATTTCTGCTGGCTAGAAATAGGCCTTCCGTAGGCCACAGATAATATAATACTAGCATAAAGATGCCTCATCCCATACAAAAAAACCGTGCCACGCAACTAGCGTTTTTCATCTGATTATACCGATATTTTTTTGTAGATCGATTGCGTTCGGTTCCGTTCCACGGCGATAGATAGATCACCATCTAATAATCAATCGATATCGATAGATAAGTCAAATAATCCGTAGAATCAGTACAGTACGTCGGGACAGTTTGTATGGGATGCACGCCCAGGCATAGCCACATCGACAGGCCCTGTGCTTCTCGAATTTAGCAGAAGCCTTCCAACGTTAGGTACGCTTTACGGTACATGACCACCACTCCAGAATCTTTCGGCCCCATCAACCATCCTTGCTACGTACAACCTGACCTACCCGCTGTCTCTTTAGTTTGGCAATTCTTTGGGATATTTCGATAACCTTGGTCCTCTTGCGAATATATTCATTTTTTATTCGATCACGCAGGGAAACTCGGAGCGTAGCCCTCTCTATAGCATTTTAGCGTTCTGATGAAACCCATTGTATGAGAAGGTCTCTACTATTTGCCGGGAATAACATGCACGAAAATAAAAATTGGAGAATTGTACATAATCTACCCATTGAAAGTATAGTGCTCGCCAAACTTCTGGGCTGCCCTGTAGTTGGCTTACCGATGCGCAAGGCACGAAACGGCACTGTTTTTGTACGAGATTTACTACTTCACAGCCATTGTAGCCAACTTCTGGGCGGCCAAGAAGTTTGGCGAGAACTGTACCACCCGGTACCTGACACTTCCTTCCACACATTTCACCTTTTCCCTGAAACCGTTTTAGAAGCGCAATATTCCTATCGTGTTACTGCCAATTTTAAATTTGCACACAATTCAACAATTATTCATAAAGCGACACAGTCGTTAATATAATCATCGGCTATACTTTTTGTCACAAATTAGCACTCAATAAGTTTTTCAGTGTATTGAGAAGCAAAACAACTGCTTCGTTTAATTCGCGTGTACGACTTACATTAGTTAATAGCTCTTCCGGTCTTGTAAATATGGCAAATTATCGGCCCCAAGTTATGAATATTTAGTGCCTATAATGCAGGGATGTTAGCGGAAGTTTGAGTTCATTTTTGAGTGGTTCAAACGATAATTTATTTACATATCTATTATTTTCTGTAAACAGTACCTACCTGCTGATCTTTTCTGCTGGTACAGGTTTACATGAAACGTCCCGAAAACTGTAAGTTCATGCAGCACTTTACTGCTAAGTGCTAAAACATTTTTCAAAAAAAATACCGCGAATTTAACAGATTGAGGCTCAACGCCTGAAGCGAAAATTATAGCAAAATGTACTTGTAAATATAAATTGCTAAAATTAAATTGTACCCTGACCAAAGGTATACGACTGACAGATGTACGTACACAGAGCGGAACCCTCGACTTGGCAGACCACCTAGTGCTTATTTTGGTTTATTCGGTTTAGGACAGATTCTGGTTTGGGCATATTTTTGTTACGGCAGATTATTTTATGGCAGATTCGTTATACGGCAGAAGTAAAATGACCAACATAAACCAAACAATTTATGTTATGGTATATTTAAAGTCAATTACAAACTAAAAACGTTATTAAAGGTAAAAAAAATACAGCAAAAAATCTTATGCTTAAAACCTTTTTAACGCAAAGGTAACAAAATGAGACTATAGAGACATATTATTTATACATAATTATAATTATATACTCTATAATCAGGCATCAGATCCAGGTCATGCGTGCTTTTATCCGCAACAAATAGTTTTCCAATCAATGCACACTTTTTTATATAATCCTTACATACTACTTCTTTAGATGACTGTAAAATATCTGTTATATCAAGAATATGCCAAAAAAGAATCTGCCGTAACGAGAATCTGCCAAAAAAAGAATCTGCCGTAACGAGAATTTGCCCAAACCAGAATCTGTCCTAAACCGAAAAATCCCATATTGTTGTGCCGCCCAAATAATTTGGATTTAGATTTTGTGCTCCAAAGATCCAAAAGTGAAGTTGAAGTGAAGTTCAATTGAAGCAAATCTATGTTAACGATAATAAAGAAACAAAACTTATGTCATTAATTAGTGCTCTGAACCTTTGTAAATAATATGAGTTTTATGAAAACTGGTATTGCAAGAAATTAGGAAAAATAAACAAAAATACTATGCATTTTTTTTTTATCCCTTTTGTTTAGACATAACAACGTATAACGTAGGCACAACTAGTTGCTAATAAAATTGAACAGGCTCTAAATGTGGAGAAATTTTATTTCTATAATTACTCTTTAACCGTTAATAGCATCTGCTTATGCTTTTAATATGATAACGTACATTGCTCGTAAATTGCTACAGTAGGCATTAAAATCAGATAGTTGGTAATTTGTTTAGTTTTGTAATACACCCGCCATTCTGATATCAGGTTGGCGACTCAAATACATTTTTTTTTAAACTGTGGTTTTACAATAGTACATTGCTTCAAATTTTACGTACATTCGGTACATTGCTCGTACATTGCTCTCACGCATATAGCATGCCCATTTGTAGTCAAACACCCGCCATTCTGATGCACACGATTTTTTACTGTATTAACCTAAACAAATGTAGTTACCTACACCACATAATAATAGGATATAGTCATAGTGTGCTATGAAGTGTGCTCTTATTATTAGGCAATAAGACAGTCAATTAATAAATACACTCGTTTTAACATTGGACAGAAAGTAGGTGCAATATTGCAAATCAAATCCACATTATAGGTAACTAATTGAAATTAATTTATCTTTAACTTGTCCCCGAAACTTTCTTAGCTAACCTGTATTTAGTAGCGATCACAATACTCACGAATTAGTCACACTAAATACATTACCAGAAGGTAAACATCGCACAGTCTCCAGTGGACAAACACCATGAAATTATATTAATAGACTATATGTGTTGATACTACACAAGTAGAATCAAAGTAAATGGCGGCTCGGAACACTCCGCGAGTCGTAGTAGTATAGTTCGATAGGGTACAGCTGCATAGCGAAAGGCGAAGTTCACAGACGCCATTAAATTTATATCTATGGACTTCGCGAGTCTGTCTTTTAGATATGTTTGTCATTTGATAAATTTCCAAAAACTGAATCGACAAAAAAAGCCATATAATTATCGAACCTACTCACAAAATTTCACGAGAATCGGTTGAGATATGCGATCTGTAGATGAGAACGGCTGGACATCCGCCGGACATACGAAAGCATTTTTGTCCAAGCTGAAACGGAGACGCTTCGCTCGCTCTCGCTCGGTCAAAAACATTGACCAGCATTGACCCTTTATGGATCAAGCACTAGCACCAATAGCATATTGACCGAATGCGATCGTCCTATCTATATAATTTATCTCAATAGAAATGTGGGCATTACATGGTGGTCGTGGTTGATATAGGGATCAATGTGATGTAGTTACATTTTTAGACGGATGCGTCGCTTCGCTTCGACGAGTGTACTCTTAGGAGCCCAAATATTCCTCGCACTACGGCTCAGTGTCTTGGGGTTTATAAAAAAAGGGGTTAAAGGTTGGTTAATAAAGGTTGCAACTGATGTATTTCATTCAAAACGTCTCAAGACATTTTCGCTTGCGTTGCAATGCGAGGTAAATAAAATTATTCATTACTAGCCAGTGGCGTGTCTAGGGTTTCAAAATAAGGCAAGCCCAATAAAATTTTAACCGATTACAAAAAAAGAAAGTTCTACGTATGTATCATCGCAATTTTCTCATAAACAATAGGTCTCTCAAACAATTTTCGTTTATGCGATTTACTAGTCTGAGAAATACACAGATTAGGCGTCGGTTTTAATGAAGAAATTAACTGTTTTTTCTGAGCAAAGTTTAAAGATTTTACCTTATCTTCGCCAATCAAAACTTGAACGCATTTTAAATCCTCACAAGGTACAATTACCTCCATTGTTGTAGGTAAGTCACCAAAACAATTGTATCACTGAGAAAATCTAAGAAAACACACAAAAAACTTTAACAACAAAACTTTTCCCACTCAAGCAAATGAAACTGAAGTGGGTTGCACTCGGGTGTCAGGAACTCCTTACGCAGAGTTGCAGTGTTGTCATTTAGGCAAAAAAAAGTCGCCAGGTATATGAAAAATCTAGCTAGATGTCGCAATTATTTTATTTTTAAGATATTGCTTGAATATTTAATTTCGTTATTTTAAAAGTCGCTAGTTTTTATTGTTGCTAAATCTTAAAAAAAGTCTCCAAACTCGTTAAAAATCTCCAAGATCTCACAACGTCGCTAAAACGGCAACACTGCAGAGTTGGCAAGGTGATGACAAGGTCACGCATACGCGTGCAACTTCATACGCATGCATGGCTTAAATCTTCCATGCTGATCGATTTGTAGACGCACAAGGTTCTAACTCGTTATACGGCACATCGCTATAAGTGCGAAAGTGACAGAGATAGTATTTGAAAGCCCGGCAAAAGCCGGTACGTGTAAGCGAGATAGCTATATCACTATATGTAGATGCTGCAAATGCGAAACTCTGCGCGCGACCAATCGCGATGTGTAGTAGTGTGGCATAGGTAGATACTTTGTGTTATTTTGATAAGAATTAAGCGCGTGAACTTTTAAATAGTTCAGGTTTGATATTGATTCTCTATCGAGCATTTTAGTAAGGCTTTTGGGCTTTTATGAAGGTACCGCCACTGTTACTAGCGGACGCCTCGCGGTTTCACCAGCGTAGTTCCTGTTCCCGAAGGAAAGTAGGGATAAGAAAGAAGTAAGCTTCCAAACGGTGAAAGAATTTTTGATATCGGTCCAGTAGTTTTTATGTTTATTCGTTACATTCAAAAATACAAACATATAAAAGTGCAAATCTTTCCTCTTTATATATTAGTAAAGATATAGAAAAAAAATGTTTTCATTATCATCCTTTCATTTGATACCCATATCATGGTAGTGCTCAAAAAATAACTAGTCCACCATCTTGGGCCGTCCGCCATATTAGATTTAGAATGACGTCACTTAGCTAACCATGCATTGTCATCCAAACTAAACGAGTATGTAAAATTGCATCTTAATCGGTGTAGGATAACTGCTTTAAAATTCAGTTGCAAGTTGACCCGAACGCGAACACACTTGCAAGTCAAATACAAAAAATTAAAAAATGGGGCTGAAACCTTCGCAGGCGTACGCAGTACAACCAATTTTTCAATCAAATCGCTCCAGCTGTTTTGTAGTCCATGGGGAACATCAGCCCCGGATCTACAATTTTTTCAAAACGAGGCAAAACCTTTATAGTGGCGCCCCCTCCCTTCAGTGTTAGAGAAAAACTGTTAAAACTGCCAATGAGTAGCATTTTTGTGACCAATTTGTTAAAATAATAATCCTTTAATAAATTTAAAGTTTTTACTATCTTAACTTTCAGTTGTGACATAAAACAGAAACACGGTAAAAATATATAACCAGGCAAGACTACAACTTTACACGGCGTGCTTTCTTTTCTGCGAATGAATCTATCTGCTCTTCAAAGTCCATCGCATAGGCAGTTTTGTTTTCAATGTCTAAAAAAGTTACCTTTAAGCTAGAAAAGTTTATTTTTCAAACATATTATATTAAGATTCGATTACTTGATAAAAACCTATGAGATTGTAGGAAAAGAGGCTTAATTTTTTAGATATTTCGAAATCCTGTCTCAAGGATTTGGCGCCCCCATGAAACTGCCGCCCGGAGCAAGTGCCCCGGTTTGCCCGCCCGTAGATCCGGGGCTGGGGAACATACATACATGTAGGATTTCTAATTCCGGTTTCAGCCCTATCTCCTACATACATACACATCGATTTTTATATAGATGGGCCTTTTCCATCTAAGTAATTATTATGTGTTAGTCTTCAACACATCTCATCACGATCTAACAGATAACCTCTTTCAAACCGTTTGATATTATCTGCATTGAGCGCCACTCACTGAGCGGTTTACTTTCATTCCGACTTCATTAGATTCAATTACTCGAATGAGCTTTTATTCGTTTAATTATTTTGATCGAGTTTTTTGCACGCAAATGTAAAGATAGTCTTTAATTAAGAACATTAGCACTGAATATATCTACTCATGATTTTTTTATAGTGTAACATATTCCAACTTATTCATTAAGAAAATCGGATCATTGACTTAAAATTCAAGAAAACAGAAAAAACACAATATCTATTTGACAAAACTTTACATTACACTTTTTCAAAGCACACGCGCTTCAAAGAACTTTCATCAGACACCAAAACTATTAGTTTATCAAGGCATAAACAGTCCAAACCTAAGTTTTGTGTCTGACAAGAGCGAGTAAGCCAGGTGGAGGCACAACCCTATGGTGATGATGCTGAAGACCATGCTGGCGAACCAAACGCACCCTGGGTCACAGCATACAGGTTTCCTGTCAATGGGGCGCCTCACCGGTAACCTATTTAATAATGAAGGTTAGAACAAAACATAGGGGGATCTAGAATGGTTTTTGAGCAAGACATTGCTCGTGTGACGGATGGTCGATGGGGCCGAAGAGTTCTGGATTGGCGACCGCGTGCTGAAAGACACAGCGTTGGATGGCCTTTAGGTGGAGCTGGATGTGAGACGCACAGGACCCATTGATGTGGCGATTCTTTGGGGAGGTCTATGTCCAGCAGTCCAGTCTTTTGGTTCAAATGATCACGATGATGTCCAAGGCGAAAAGTTAATAGCTGAGTAGGTGCGGCTTGATGAGAGAACATCGACAATATATCTGATAAGTTTTAGACAGGAGCTCTTTGGTCTGTTTTTTTACGAAGTTTACTTTTAAGTGTACAGGGATCTCACGCACTACGCGTTCGCACGGCTGGCCATCCGATCAGTTGGGGGCCAAACTTTCTGCTCGGTGGAAGCTTCTGCGATCAAGTTTCCTTCTTTGTCGCGACTTCTGTTGCCATACCATCATTGCGACCAGACGCGGCCTTTGTCACGTAGTACGCTAAGTCCTTAAGAACAGTAGTGGGTCTTAGTTAGAGTAAGAAAAACACACCTCACGGTAACTTCTCGTTCATTGGAGCTCAGCGGCTGGCGGACATCAGCGTTGACTGCGGCAGTCGGTGTCAACCTGGACATTGTGAGCAGGACAGAACACTTGGATTACAATAGACGAGGTTCCACTACTGGGCAAGGTTTTCCCCATCTCTTACAGGGTAATAAAATGTCAGTAAGCATGCACTTACGCTGGTTTGGGTTCTACAGTCACATTTTTAGGCTTGTAGTAGCCAGGTTCCATCTGCCATGTATCTGAAAGTTTACAATGAATTTAACAATAGGGAGGTAATTGCTCCTTACTGTCGACTAAGTTATGAATTCATAAAAAATGGTTTATACAGGAGGCGCAAAACTTTAGTTAAAATTTTAATTTCTACTTACTTTGTCCTGAAGTCGTATTGTCGCGCGTAATTTATATAGTTAATGCGTGCGAGGTACAAGACAAAGTTGAAGAATGCTATCAATGTAAAAACAAACGCGAAGAACTCTAAATACCAGAGCACATTTGTAAATAATGAATTCTCCTGCATTTTGAATTTATCACTAAATACTTCTTTCTCTTTTTCTAAATACCTTATAATATAAAGATGAATATTAATGTAATTTACAGTATTAAATTAAATATAAATTTAATTTTTTGTCGAAATTCTGTCAAAGTCACTGCCCAAAACAAAATCCAAAATCATATGACAAAAAACCAACCCACATTTTTCACAAAATTATAAATATTTTGTATAGTACTTACTTCTTCCATATTTGCCGCAATTGTCCACATTTCCTGATTCTTATTATTTGGATGCCACGCTATGAAATGTCACCAGTGTTAATATTCAAGGATTTAGTATTCCGTCAAGATCACAGACTACTTAGAGATACTACGTCAAGATACCTATATTTTTGCACATAGTTCAAAATAATTACTTTCGACAATGGAAAATCATGACCACCTATGCAAAGGTACCTATAGCAGGACAAAGCCACATTTTCTTAGTATGAAACTATGAATCATAGTAACAAAAGCCAAATTAGAGAGAGTGTGAGAATAGCTACCTACATAAGTAAATATAATTCTATGTGCGCATTCAATAATCAATAATAGTTTAATCAGAGAATATTATTGCATTGATATACGGGCTGGGCAAAAAATCAGAGTCAAACGATACAGGGCGATAAATACGTTACTTGCAGTAAGACTTATTTTTTTTTTCTTTAAATCACGCCAACTATCGCCCTGTTTGGTTTTATCCACGATTTTTTGTAAACCTGTACATTAAAACCCATGCGCGTCATTAAAAGTATTCTTCTTCTTCCTCGTACCGATGATTCCAAAATCAAATATATTTTACCAGAGAGTCATTTGTCTCACAGAGGTCTTATAAGGTGCAGGTGTTGTTGTACACAGAGCACGACAATAGGTGAAGCATTGTTTGGGACATGGCTCCGTAATCGCAATGTTGCTGTGGGTCATTGGAGTACCCCCATCTAACTAAGTTGTGCCTGCAGCGACCTAAAATCTCCAGATTCGCAGTCAGATTCTGGACGGATGAATAACTTATTAAAAAAAATTGTGAAAAATATAAATTGGTAGACTAGGTACCAAATAGTTTAGTTTAATTTTATTTCAATTACAATTTTTGTGCAGGATGTCCATAGTCCGCCGTCCTATTCACTTTTAGTTTCTTTTGTCTTCAATCAGTGAAAGCTAGAACATTTTTTTATCGAAGGTAACTAGTGTGGTCCATTGCGACACATTAGTGATTTGGAATTACAAAAGACTGTTGTGCAGTGAATTCTTAAGCCTAACAGGAAACTTTTTACTAAAGGTGCTGATAGACTTGAGCATTCACTTGTAACAGCAGAACATCGAGCATTCTCCGTTTTAAAATTTTTCGAACTGAACGTACAGACGCACGGTACCGATCAATATGGCGACACTTGGGGGAGGCCTATGACGAGCAGTGGACGTCTTTCGGTGATAAAATGATGATGATGATGATAAACAACGAACAGACGCAAGCATAGACCCAAATATCGCTATGTACATTTTCACGATCATTCTATTTTAGCGGACGCTCTAGTATTATGCTCGTCAAAAGATGTATTTTGCTCGAATATGTCAGACTTGCCTTGACTTGACGGTCGTATCCTATGGCTAAGTATATAAAAATATACTAATATTTTCATGACTTCACACTGACTAGAAGGCTAGTGACTCTAGTGAATTCCGACAGCGACAGGTGCGCGGGAAAGGTGGGCGGAGAGAGAGGGAAGTTGGCGAAAAAAAAAATTACAAAATTGCTCGACTCGGCAAAATGCTCGAAGGAAATTTACTGTCGTTTCGCTAGAATTCTCGACAGAACGCTCGCTAGAATGCTTGCTAAAATCTGTTTATTTTAACATTCATTAGAATGCTCATTACAAGTGAATGGTCAAGTCTATCTTTAGGTAGGTACTAACAAAACTGCTAGATGCACTCGAGTCAGGCTTTAAGTCTAGAGACGACGAATAAAGTAAGAAGTAGGTACTTAGCTTATAAAAAAAGAATACAAAATAAACTAAACACAGAAATACTTACATAAGTCACACATAAACAATATATCCAAAAAAAATGAGTCCCAGACAACTTAAAAAAACTACAACTCGAGTCCACTTTGGGATGGGTAGGGGCTCTGTGGTCTGTGGAACCCCTGGATTGTGGAGGTATAACCACTAAGCACTCACCATTAAATAAGCGACCTTCTTGTTTGCCACTCTATGGCATAAAAATAAAAGTTATATTCCCAAAAAGCCTGCGAATACGAGCAGTAAATAATCTTTTTATTTCCTCTTTAACTTTTTTAGTAAAATGCACCGAGAAAAGTGGGAAAATGGCACAAACATGGCATTAGTTACAGTCTATTGAAAAAAGTACTGGACAGGAAAATGTGTCAGTTTATTTTTGACATTTGGATTTGTTATGGCTGGTGAATACAACAAAATTTTGGCAAAATTTTTATTTAATGTGAACCGTTAACCAAATTAATACTATACAAGAATACGTATTTAAGAGAAAAGAAAGAAGTATTTAATGATGCATTCAAAATGCATGACAATTCGTTATTTGCCAATGTACTCTGGTATTTAGTTCTTCATTGGTAGCATTCTTTAACAAGCTGGCACAAACTATTACATCCGGAAATACGACTTCAAAACAAAGTGAGTAAAAACAAAAAATTAAATTAAACTTGCGCGTCCCTCCAATATCTATCAATAAACATTTTTGTGAATTTTCAGTTACACGGCAGATGGCACTTGGTGATCCTTGGGGAACCATCGTAATCTAAGTGACCTGTTCTGCTCATAATGTCCAGTGGCTCACCGAATACCGCAATCGACGCTGACAGCGATGTTGACCATCAGAGGTCCAATTGAACAACTTCGTGCTGTGAGGTGTGTTTTTCGAACACTAAGGCCCACTTGCGTGAAAAACTTAACTCAGAGTTAGTTGCCAAAACGAGTTTAAATTAAAAATTGTCACACAGAAATGTCATATAAATAACACGTGGTTAGCTACTAACTTGGAGTTAGTATGATAACCCAGGGTGGTGCAAGCGGGCCTAAGAGACTTTGCGCACTCCGCAACAAGACAAAGACCACGACTGGTGATCTTGACCGCAGAAGCCCTGACATGGCCGCAAAAGCTCCAACGAAGCAGAAAGTTTAGCTTCAAAGACTGGCCCACGCGTGCTTTGCTTTTGATCAAATATCAATCTACTCGACCGCGTAAATCACGCAATTATTACTGTTGAGTTGACAAAATGAAAGGGAGCGCGCACGCTTCGAGCTGTTTGACAGCTACACAATAATACTTCTTAATATAGCTTGATCTCTGCGACATATGTCAAACTTATTGTTAGCCTGTCAAGCGCTATTGTTACTGTATTGATACTGACAGCTGTCGCAGAGATCAAGCTATCTTTTATGAAGTATAGTGCCTTTTCATACGCTCCGGTTGCGGGTAGCCGCTACCGGGTAACCGGCAGCGGATGTATACGCATGTACGCTGGTACGTGTGAAAGCTTATATACATGGCTAAACCCGGAAACCGGAGCGTGTGAAAAGGGACTAAGCCCCTTTTCACACGCTCCGGTTGTCTGGTAGCCGGTGCCGGGTAACCGGCGGCGAATGTATGGCCATGTGCACCGGTACGTGTGAAAGCTAACATACATGCCTATACACTTCGCCGCCGAATACCCGGCACCGGTTACCCGGAAACCGGGGCGTGTGAAAAGGGGTTTAGTGTGCAGGTCGGATGGCCAGTAGAGCTTAGAGCATCAGTAGAGCCATCGCATAGTGCGGCAGTCACTTGTTTACATAAATCATACTATAAATAGTAAATTTACTCAAAGGTAGGTAGGGACCTAAATAAGTAATCTTCCTTATTCAACAGGGACCGAGCGATGCCTGCTCCACGCCACATTGACAGCAAGCCTCTATGCTGTGATGAAGGGTGCCTATGGTTCGCCAGCCTAATTTTAAGTATCCTCGCTCTAGCGGTGGTTCTGCACGGCCTGTTTTAACTTTCCACCCTGCCTATAATACCTAGCTAAGTATCTATGCACTGTAATAAAAATGTTAGGTAATAGATCATAACTAGTTTAATACTACCTACTACTCGGTCGAAATGACTGTGCACCTCACCCCCACTCCCACTTCCACAAAAGCGCGCGGTGCGGTGCACAGAACAGTAAAAGGTGCGGTGCCCCGCGTTCGCCTCGTGCGCCAATTGTCTGTGCCCAACAGTGACAGTCCAACGTCTGAGTGACTTGTCAGTGCCAAGTGCGCAGTTATTTTAGCAGTAGTTGGTATTAGCTAGGTCAAAACCAGTATAAGTAGTACTAATAAAAAAGTTAATTAAAAACAATAAAAATCCCGACTGCTTAGAAAGCGAACTAAAAAGACGTAAACAAGAAGAAAATCATGCTGTGCAGTCGGAAGATACATGTTCGCGAGCTGGCTGACCAAAACCAGATGTGACATTCGCCAGGTTAAGACGAATCGATTGACGTAAGAATCATCAAAATCGGCCAACGCGTTTGATCTCTAGAACGCCACATAGGAACAAACATACATACACACATACATAAATACATACATAAACTGATAAACAAATTACCCTCCTTTGGCAGTCGGGTAAAAATACTTTTTACCTTACCATCTTTAGTATGTACACACTTGTTTAAATAATAAAAAACTTCACACAGACCACAGATTTAGAGTAAGCTAGATGCCGCATGGATTAAGAGCGTGCCATCTTTTTATACCTGCGATGACGTCACCCCAGCCTTTTAGTGATGTGCTCAACGTAAACAGAATCGTATCAATCGCTAAGCCCCGGTTTCTCAACACTCGATTATCGGACTGTTAAAGTAATCAACGAATACTCGCCTGTTATCTGCTGTGACTGGCTGTGGGCTGTTAAAGTAATCGACGAATAATCGCCGGTTATCTGCTGTGACTGGCTGTTGAAAATTCATTCAACCAATCACAGCAGACAAATGAGTATACAAAAGTAATAAATTGAAATTACTACTTTTGTATTCTCATTTCTCTGTCATTGTCGTTTGTTTTAGATAGCTGCTTACACTCTTATTCGGATATGTTGTTTCACATAATCGTCTGCACTTTTTGGCTATTACAAAATCATCATTTGTAAAATGTTTAAATCGAATTGTGCGAAGAATCCCCGGAGTGGACCCAGCTACCCCAATTAACACCGACGACTGGACCTGGGATCATATAACACGCGAACACTCCGGACCGACGAGAAGATAGCCGAACTCGAGGAAAAATTGAGCAGATTACGATGGAGTATTATCGGGTTATGTGAAGTCCGAAGAGAGCGGGAGGACTCGATATTCCTCAAATCCGGTAACCTGCTCTATTTCCGAGAGGGTGACCGGGAGTCCCAGGGTGGTGTCGGCTTTATCGTCCACAAGTCCCTTGTGAACAACGTGGTGAAGATCAAGAGTGTTTCCACCAGGGTGTCGTACCTTATACTCAGAATATCCGCAAGATATTCGCTGAAGGTCATACAGAGCTACGCCCCGACCTTGGCACTCCCCGACGACGAGATAGAGACCATGTATGAGGATATCTTTAGAGCCACGCATGGTCTCAAAACTCACTTGAGCGTTGTCATGGGGGACTTCAACGCGAAACTGAGCAAACGAGACGAGGATGAGCTGTAAGTGGGGCAATTTGGAGTTGGACGTCTGGAACCACCGGGGTCACTTACTGGCCAGTTTTATGGAGAAGCCTCTACATAATGAACTCCTTCTTCAGAAAGCATGAGCACGGGAAGTGAACCTGGCAAAGCCCCGATGGTGCAACTAAAAACGAGATCGACTTCATCATGTCAACCAAGAAGCAAATGTTCAATGATGTTGTCTCTGTGATCAACTCTGTGAAGACCGGGAGCGATCACCACATGGTAAGAGGCACATTGAACATTAATGTCAAGCTTGAAAGGTCTCGACTGATGAAGTCCATGCTCCGTCCAACACAGATCCAGGTCCATAACCCCGAGACCTTAAAACTCGGAACTCCAGAATCGTTTCGAGTGTCTAGGGAGCTCCATGGAATACAGCGATGGGTTCGTGGAAGCTGTCCATACAGATAGGAACAAAAAGCTCTCTGATCCTACTCTCAAGCTTATGAAGGAGAGGCGTAAGATGATCCTGTAGTCTTCAGACACTGCGTTGAAATACCGGCAGCTAAATAGACGGATCTCAAAGACCATGAAAAGCAACCGCCGCAGCTTTAATACTGAAAATAATAAAGCCGCGATTGAGCGGAATAAGGGCTCCAAGGAGATCTGTCTATTGGACAAAGCCAGCTCACGAAACTGAAGACCGATGATGGCAGGAAAGTATCCTCCAAACCGGAGCTTCTGAGGGAGATCGAGAGATTATATGAGCAGTTGTACACGTCAACCAGTAAACCCCTCGCGAATCTAGCGAATGACCTAGTTAGATTGACCCGACACTATACCGAAGACAATCCGGATGTCAGCCTGTATGAGATTAGGATGGCAGTGAAACAGCTTAAGAACAACAAGGCACCGGATGATGACGGAATCACGGCCGAACTCCTGAAGGCGGCTGGGAAACCGGTCCTCAAGGCCCTTCAGAAGCTGTTTGATTCCGTCATACTCGAGGGGAGGATGCCACAGGCATGGTGCAGGGGTCAAAATCAAAATCTTTTTTATTTTATTTCACATAGGCCTACATGGGCACTTATAAAACGTCGACAAAAGGTGCACGGTTTAAGTGTGGTGGTACTCTTCTTCAAGAAGGGTGACAATGCCCTACTGAAGAACAAAAGGCCCATCTCACTTCATAGCCATGTCTATAAGCTGTTTTCAAGAGTATCACGAATCGTCTCGCGCGCAGGTTTGACGATTTCCAGCCTCCCGAAAAAGCTGGATTCCGTAAAGGCTTCAGCACCGTAGACCACATACATACGCTGCGGCAGGTTATACAGAAGACCGAAGAGTACATCCTGCCTCTCTGTTTAGCGTTGACTACGAGAAAGCCTTCGATTCGATCGAGACTTGGAGCTGTGCTGCAGTCTCTCCAACGGTGCCAAATTGAATACTGGTACATCGAAGTGATGAAGTATTTATACAAAAACGCCACCATGTCAGTTCGACTTCAGGATCAGACCTCGGAACCCGTCTTTCTGCAGCGAGGTGTGAGACAGGGAGACGTTATATCTCCGAAGCTGTTTACCACTGCACCGGAGGATGTCTTCAAGGTTCTGGACTGGAGAGGGCTAGGCATCAAAGTCAATGGCGAGTACATCACTCACCTTCGGTTTGTCGACGATATAGTGGTTATGGCTGAGACCATGGAGGACCTCAGTAAAATGACGGATGACCTCAGTAGAGCTTCCGAAAGAGTGGGTCTTAGGATGAACATGAAAAAAACCAAGGTGATGCTGCTTGCCCATGTTACACCCACTCATATCAAGATCGGAGACTCTACACTCAAAGTTGTGAGCGACTATGTCTACCTGGGACAAACGATCCAGTTGGGTAGGGCCAACTTCGAGAAAGAGGTCAACCGTCGAATCCGACTCGGCTAGGCAGCGCGGAACTTGCGCGGTATCTTCGCATCCAACTTATCACAGTGTCTCAAGACGAAAGTCTATGACCAGTGTGTGTTGCCAGTGATGACATATGGCTCTGAGACGTGGACGCTTACAATGGGCCTCATCAGAAATCTTACAGTCACTCAAAGGGCAATGGAGACGGCTATGCTCGCAGTTTCCTTGCGTGATCGAATCAGAAATGTAGAGATCCGCAGGAGCACCAGGGTTACCGACATAGCCCGAAGAATTGCCAAACTTAAGTGGCAGTGGGCGGGGCACATTGCTCGCAGAACGGATAGCCAATGGGGCAGAAAAGTTCTGGAGTGGCGACCGCGAACCGGAAGACGTTGCGTTGGCAGGCCTCCCACCAGGTGGACCGATGACCTGGTGAAGGTTGCGGGGATCCGTTGGTTGCTTCTAAGTCTATCTAAGTCTTAATAAATTCAAATCACTCATTAAACGTAAGTTGTGCCAGAAAGGGTTTTACACCATTAAAGATTACGTTGAGGACAAAAAGGCTTGGGATTGACCTGCTCCAATTAATTTTGTTTTTTTTTATATTTTGTACCGTGAATTTTGTTATTTTTTGTATATTTTTTTTTTGTTTTCTTGCAATACAAGAATATTTACTTTTTAAAGTATTATATTATTTTATTTTAATTATTGTAAATGTGAAGACTATGTGGATCATTTTTTGTTTTTAATTTATCTTAGTTTTTAATCATGGTCTGGTAGTATGAGTAGTTTATGCGGCCTACCCGAATGTCCTTTCTTTGCACTGACCTCTATCATACTAGTACACTGGACTACATATTAACGATGACAAAATGAAGACATTTGATTTTCGCCATTTTGGCGCTGATAGCAACGTGACTTAACGTGAGAGTACATGGAACTAATATTAGAGATGGGACAGCTTTCGTTAAAAAAATACTTTTTTGGGCTTTATCGATCGTGAGAATAACTAAATACGTAAGAGAAAAAAACATCCCAGTTATTTTTATTATGATTCATTTTTAAGTAATAGAATAATTGCTGTAAAGGTTAACTGAAAAATATTTTAATTCAGATTGCAAGCTATAAACTAGTGGTGCTAGTAAAGTTATAGCGCATTACTGTCAGATCAGTGAGATTTAAATATGGGGATAGGCTAACAACTTATCCTTAAAACTAGTATATTTGAGCAAGTATCTCCTCGCTCAAGTACACTATTTAGATTAATACTTACAATCGTTCAGATTCACTCGGTTGGCGCTCATCGGATTCGTGAAGGAAACATCATTTACACAATAATAATAATAAATGAGATGCATTTACAACGGTCGTATTTCTCGCTCTCATCGCTGAGATCCTGTCTCTGTAGTGTTAAAGTGCAAATAATAGTGACATCGCATTCCAGCAAGGTGAAGACTTATATCAGTTTTCAAATCTGTTTCAGATGCAGATAATAAATTGTTTGTCTTCAAAACATTTGTTAATAAAATTATAATTATCATGATATTATTCCAGAATTAATTCTAGGCTCAGGAACATTGAGTTAAATGTACTACGAGAAAGAAGAATAGAAGCTATTTCAAATAAAAGATTGCGCGAAGTAATTCGGTGACAGCGAGGTAAGCAGGGGGGAGGGGAGGGGGGTGGTTATGTTCTCACAGATAGACAATCAATGCGCGCAGATGAACTTTTTCTTACTCTTTGAAATTTACACAAACATGGCCGCCCTCCCGCCTCCGCGGTGACGCAACGTCACGAGATACAATAAATTGATAAAATATAATTAAATTAAGCGTGTTTTCAACTTACTGTTGAAAACTCATTCCTTGACTTTTATTTATATTTCTCGAGTTGTTTGAACAGTATCTCAATACACACGAAGGCATTTTATAAGAAACAAAACTAAGTACTCAAACGTATCACGTTGCAGCGAGCGCTTGCCACAGACTAAGTGAGTTGGGGTACGCGCGCTCTAACGCGTGTTACAAACAATTGAGTTGAGGAGTCTCCTCTAGTACGTAGTATATTTAACTCAATGCTCAGAAACGTGGTGATTGGTACAAGAGTGAGGCCTGTGCTCAGCGGTTGGCGAAGTCAGGCTGTGGATGAACATGATGATGATTCCAGAATTTAGTATTACACATTGCTTTTGAACATATTATTACTGATTATTAGGCATTCATATAACATTCATCACCAATACCAATATAAGATATTTAGTTCCAACATACTACGAGAAGTCAATACAGTAGATGACTGATAAGCCTTGCCAAGTCTACTATTTTTATAGTAGTGTAATTTAAAAATATCACTAATACAATATTAGTTACAATATTATAATATTTCCATTCGAATATATTAGTATTACCTAATTTTGAGAAATATCGGTATTAACCTATCTCTAAATGTGTCAATTTTAGTTCCTAATACGCTCGAGCGGGGCGCTTTGAATCAGCACAAAAATCAACTGTCATTTCATATAGTATGTTTAGTCCAGCGTACTTGTATGATAGAGGTCAGTGTTTCTTTGGTATTGTTCGTCGAATCGTTGAGCTCCTTAAATTCTGAGTTGAGCTGCTCGGTTATTTACAAATGTGTGCACTGGCTGGATTTCAAACATCAGTCTACATGATCTAACCAAGATTTTGTCTGGACTTTAAAAGAGACTGTGACTTCTGAGTTTGTTTCGGCCTTTCTTCTCAGAGTAGTCAGATAGGAAACGCCGACCTCATCTAGTTTTAAAAAATATGATCGACATGCAAAAGTGTTTATACAAACCAACTTACAGAAATAAAATTATTTATCATTTATGCGGGACGCACGGGACCGGTCAAAGTTTTGACGACGCTTGGAGGAAGCCTATGTCCAGCAGTAGAGGTCTTTCGGCTGATATGATGATGATGATGGAAGCAAATTGTTCTATATTTTGAAGGCAATCAGTCTATTTTAAATCATGGATATTTAGTACATAGATTTTTTATTATAAGCATTGAGATAATATGTACTAGTACATTATTACCTCAATGATTATAAGAGTCCTCCATCACAGATAATATAATACTCCTCCATGTAGAGCGTTACATGGGCATGCAAAACATTATTTAATTTATAGAAATTAAAAGATAGAATTATCATTTTATTTACCAATGAGAAATAAATTATAAAAATTAATGTCAATCGTTTTTATTTTTTATTCGTTACAATAAAAATAAAATAAAAATGTCAAATGGTATAATAGCATGTCAATCAGGCAGTGATGCTGATGCATCATTCAATACAGTCAGAGTTTTATTAATAATAGGTACTTTGTTATAAATGCCTGTGGCATCGCCAAAAAAACTTGTTTGCATTATTTATTTATATATGCTTTATTGTATGTACACCAAATTAAATCAAAGAAAAGGAAACTTAAATCTAAAATACAAACAAAGGGCGGCCTTATCGCATACCGCGATCTCTTCCAGGCAACCTGGAATGGACAGTGATAGCCTGGACATGAAATGGGGTTGACATTGGTGTAACACATAACATTACGAATATTTACTTTAAATTTACAATCAGATCATCATAGATTCACAAATACATACATATGTTATATAATAGATACATAAATACATACATACTCCAATATGTATAGGCAATGAAAGTAAATGTTGACTAACGACAATCACAATGAAAGGTAATGTTCTTTTACGAGTCTTTTAAATACAGGCAACGACTGGGCGCGTTTTATTGGGTCGGGCAATGCATTCCACAGACGAGCAGCTTGGACGGTAAAAGATTTATCCAAGAAAGCAGTGGAATGCATTGGCATTTTAAGTCGCAAGTTATCTGATGACCTAAGTGATTTCGTGTGGGAATCGCAGATAAACTGAAAACGATCCTTGAGGTAAAAAGGAGTGGAAGGAGTAAAGAGCACATTATACAGAAGAGAAAGTATATGAGCATTCCGGCGAAGGCGAATTGGCAACCACTTGAGCTTCAAACGGAAATCGGAAACATGGTCATATTTGCGCAAACCGAATATGAACCTTATGCAAACATTTTGAAGCCGCTCAAGTTTATCGAGTTGTTCGGTTAGTGCGGTTTTACATTTAACTTGACACGATTGATTCACATATTTATTTCAAAAATTGTCGGCAGTCGGAAGCAATCCAATATGAACTCAGTATTGGATTGCATTTTTCATAGGAAAGGGTTTAGTCAATTAAACCCATCATGCTTGTAGATATTAATCCTTTTATCTCTTAACAATTGATAATAATTCTCATCCAGTATCGGTAATAATAGAACTTGTCCGCGACTTGCTGTCGGACGATACCAGTCCGCTCAGCGACAACAAGGAGAGATTTAAGGTAATCCTTGCCTCCCAAGCCACCTCTCTCGCCAACCCGGCGACCTTCAAGGTTCAGAGACCTTACCAGCTTACTCAGAGACAGGAACATCTCGTTCCACACGTACACCCTCCCTGAAGACACGCCCACCCGAGTGGTTATTCGGCGTATCCCTAAAGAAATCCCCACAGAGGCAATCCGTGCTGACCTTATCGCACAGAAAGTCCCCGTCATAGCTGTGCACCGCTTGCACAGAGCGAGAGGTGGACAGCAGTACGATATGGTACTATTGAATGGTATGGTATGCAGCCGTACCGAGGGTTTCAATCCCATCCATAAAATTACGTCCATTTGCTTCCTGCTGACATCTCTTTGAGAATCCCTACCGCCCCCACGTAGTTGGCCAGTTTCATCGCTGCCAACTATACGGTCACTCTCAGACCAATTGTTATGCGTGGCCACAGGTGCGTTAAGTGTCGAGGGACCACGGTACCCAAGACTTCCCCCGTCCCAAAAACCGCACCGAATGCACGGAGCCTCCCAGCTGCATGCTATGGTCAATGGTCAAGTCGGTCACACGGTCAATTACAGAGGTTGCCCGAAAGCCTCCAAACTTGCACCTAAAATGGCCAAGCGTTCCAAGGAGCGCCAACAACGTGTGGCCCCCTCCGCGATTTTACCCTCCGTCTAGCCCCCTAGAGGACTTCACCATGGGGTAAACTAAACCACCAGAGTGTGGCTCCCCAGACCAACCAACAGGCCATTCCAGGTCTGATGGACCAGTGCCAACCCCTAACCCCGTCCCAGCGGTCCCTGACGCCCCCATGCCCGCTCAAGGCCGCCATGTGGCTCCCACCACCGCCACCGCCGCCGCGAGTCCGTCGCAAGTAAAGTCCAACGGCCCTAACCCCAGACGCAGCGTCGCTGATATTATTATCGGTGCGTACCCGATTTGGATGACAGATGAGGCCCGATCGCTGGCTGCCGATATCGCTATACTGGTGGTCTCACCCCATCTTCTTCCCGGGACCTTTTCAATAGGTAACCGTCAATAACAGAGGAGCTAGATAGTGTCGTTTTCAGAAACTTTCATTGGGTACGCAATTAAGTCGTACCCCATACCCTTACAATTAGAACATGTGTAATCTTATCTTGTTCTTCTTGTTGTTCGCTAACTGAGACCAATGACCCCACTACTCTGCTCCGTAAGAGCCGTAGGGAGTAGAATTCAAGCTATGTTTACCGCATTCGCTCCGTCCTCGCCGCCGACGCCCGTCGCGTGTTCTTTCAATAAATTTCAGCCAGCCCGCGAATCGCTGAGCAATAATTAAATTAACAGATTAAAGGCGTTTCTTGTCCGTTCTTCTCCACATAGGTAATTTCCGAACGGATGGTAAAATCACGTAATCATGATCCAGCCCTAGTTGTCCCCCCAGAGACGCCCTGAGCCGAGGTTCGTATCTCATAGGGGATAGCCGTCAGCATGGTCGCTTTGGTTAAGTTTTTGCGCCTGGCTGGAGGCTCTAGTCTCCGCAGGGAAAGTATTCTCCAGGTAGTCTCCAGTTAAGCAGTAGTCATCACTTGGTTGAACTGAGAGACGCCAATAAAAAAAAAATATTACTCACTGCTTCTGTCGTTTGCATTACATTGCGTAGACAAAATGCCCAATGATGGTCCCTCAAAGCAACGTCAACAATGTGAAATGAAAAGTGTGAAGTAGGAATTTATCTTATTAATGTAACTTGAACATCACATGATTTCAAATTAATTACAGCTATTTGAGCAACAAAATAACAGAGGGTAGGTAATAGAGTCTGTCAAGCGAGTCGTGTCCCATGAAAAAGGCGGTAAATAAAAAAATCTTACTGTTTTCAACACTGTTATAATACATTGAAAGCTTGTGTTTTTATTTATTTGAGATAAATTAAAAAAGTGCATTAATTCTATCAAACAAGTTTTCAGCGTTTTATATCAGCGTTAAAACATAGATGATTTTTTAATTTGGCGCATTATTCATGGGACACGACTCGCTTATCAGACTCTATCTCATTGACTCGATTTACTAACCTAACAGAGTTCTTAGTTTATAACGGCACAATGTGCCATTTTTATTTCCTCGACGACACAACTTGCCACTGGCGCGATCGGACACAAACACAAATTAAAGTAGTAGCGCGTCAAGTTTGTGCTATAGCACAAACTTCAGGCACACTAGGTCGGACGGCTTGTAGTATCTAGCCTACTCTAAGAGCCTTTACACACGCTCCGGTTGCCGGATAACCGGTGTCGACTGCCCGGCAACAAATTCAGCTTGCACACGAGCCGATTTTGTCTCCAGTAGCGTCTAGACCGTTAACGCGAGTACAGTTGCGTTGAACTACGTATACATAATATAATTTTCTCTTCTTGCGTTTTTTTTTCGTTTTTTTCTTGGTTCTCTTGCGGATGACTTCATTTCTGATTCGAACATGCAAGAAAACATCGATCATAGCTCTCTCCATGGCCCTTTGGGTGACTTTAAGTCTTCTGATGGCCTATTGTGAGGGACCACGTTTCGGTACCGTACTTTTTTTTGCAAACATTTTTAACGAGGAAGATTCGCGAAGTTTTTTACTCGTTTTCAATTGGTTTGCGCCGCGGCGTTAGCGCTATATAAAACTTCGCAAACGCTGACGTCCAATTGGATTGCATTATCTTATATATTTTTTTGATTAGTGAAGACAAATCACAAAAAGAGATTGAGTAAATGTATTAGGGACCGTAGGCTTCAATTATGGTAATGCCAGGGACGGCGATACAATATTATGATACGAGGGGATACAATATTATGAAAAAAATGCGTGAGCGTCCTCTGTCCGGAGTTGTACCTGGGCGACGGGCTGCCGGTGCGTATGAAAGCATAGTGCGTCTTCCACCACTGTGTGTTTGGGTGCCGGCTAACCGGTAGGCGGCGACCGGACGTACAGTGGTGGATCCGGCGTGTACGCGGCGATCGCTTGCCGGACAAATTACGCCAGTTCGTGTGAAAGCTTACGTACATGGCTATACACTTCGCCGCCGGTTACCCAGCACCGGCTACCCGGAAACCGGGGCGTGTGAAAAGGCACTACATGTGTGACGCAGACACACGCACGAGGCAATATTGTACCAAATCATTACAGCTATCGAGAATGCAATCCAGGCTTTATTAGCGGTAACCAAAGATTTAAAATAAATAGCTAGCTCTGAAATAAATCGACAAAAATCTTGTACATAAATTGTTAAAATTGAATTTGTAGTTTAATAGAGCAATATCTCTGAGTAGTCTGTGGGGCAACAGCATTCGTCGCATTCTAAAGTCGTGTGTGGGGCCCAATCTTAATTTATTTATTATAACGTTTTCGTGGATGTGGCAATTTTGGGAGCGGGCGGATCATATTTTGTTGATTTAATGATATAGCCAAAAAACACTAAACAATAAAAGAAAGTTTTCAAAAACACAATTATTATTTTGACCATACAAAATCATCGCCAAAACAAGCAAATAATAATTTTGTTGAATGTTACCATTAAGAAGGAATTTGTTTGTCATAATTCCTAATGGTAACATTCAACAAAAATATTATTTGCTTGTTTTTCTTAAAGAATGGTCTTGTTTAATATTTGCTTGCTAATTCGAATTTCATTTAATTTAAACCTCCCGCTGATATTGATATAAAAATGATCCATAACTATAAATTTGGTAAGTTTGTAATGTTTATTTAAAGTTCTTCGGCAAAATTGAAAGTTATTTGAAAGTTCGTCAACCTTACGGAATTCTAAATGTTACTTGATTATTAATACCATGTTTCGTGACATTATTATTACCTATTGCTTTTTTCTATAAAATTATTCAAGGTTGACGGTTTTTGACGCGTTATTAACAATTTATGTATTTATATAAAGCGCAAGTTCGGTCATGCATGGAGTACTGCTCTCACCTCTGGGATGGATCTGCCAAATACCAGCTAGATGCACTTGAGTCGATTGACAGACGGGCCAAAAGCACAGAACATTTTTACTCTAGGGAGGCCAAAAGACTTATTTGCAACGATGCACTGGTCGCCTCAAAGCTCCAGAGCCTCGAACATCGACGCCGAGTTGCCAGCCTGTCGGTTTTTTATCGGTTACATTTCGGGGAGTGTGCGACGGAACTGCACAATTTGATTCCGCCTAGCCCTTTCCATCATCGGACTACAAGACGTACGGCAATGTGCCATCGGTACATGGTGGATATCCCACCCATACGCACAAAGCGTTTTGAAAATACTTTCATTGTGCGTACAGCTAAGGAGTGGAATTCCCTGCCGGCGTCCTTGTTTCCTGATAGCTACAACCTAGGGGTCTTCAAGTCAAGAGTGAATAGGTTACTTCTAGGCAAGCGTGCTCCACCTTCTACCATATCATCTCTTAACATCAGGGAGATAGTGGTCAAACCAATCTATTACTATACTCTATGGGTCAAACGCGAGCCTAGAAAGAATAAAAAAAAATTGAAGCGACTCTGAACGCGGCGATCCGCGATTGTCATTAATGTCAATTTCATTTTCATGACATTATCTTAGGTCACGTCAGTAGCCGTAACCATACATGTCAGCATGTGTGTCATTCTTACTCATATCAATTTTAATCAGCAATAAAATTATGTGAAATTCATTAAATCCAAAATGAACCATATTCTTAGCCATAATACGTTGAAGATATCATTAAGTCTAGCTAAAAGTGTCAAACTGCTACATATACCAAGGCTTTTTAAATAACAATTAGTGAAATCTTTTATTGATATTTATTATCACAGTACCTAATTATTGAGGGTGAAAATAACGCGTTTACTAATTTATAAATGATTCGATTTCCCTAGTATACTGATACTACTGATAATCAAAGTCAATTTAAGTGAATTTATCATGCTGTAATTATATTTATTATGAACGAGTATTACGAGATTGAAGATCGTAAAATGAAAGGAACCCTCCGCGACTGGCGCAAAGCGCTGCGCACCCCGGCCACGTACAGGGTCGGCAACGCTGTGAGGATTCAGCCACAATTCGTATTATTAATTGTGTTAATAGGAACATTCCTTCTGGTGTTGTGTTATTATAATTGGTGGACAAGCAGCCAGCCAGCGAGTGTACAGAGATGGGCTAGTTCAGTCCGACCATACAACACCACTTACCCTCTGACGAAACCATTGGTTGGAGGAGATTTAGTCACATTTAGAATTGGGATAGTGGCGGACTTAGATACTAATTCTAAAAGTAATACTAACAAACACACATACATTAGTTATCTAAAGAAGGGGCTTCTGAATTACCACCCTGTGAAGAAGTCCGTCACAGTATCATGGGACATCCGAGAGCCCACACTCTTGTCATCAACATACTCACACAAGGGTCGGGGCATGGAGCTGTCAGAGTTGATCGTGTATGATGGCAGATTGCTTACTTTTGATGACCGATCAGGAATGGTAAGATCCGTGTTACGTAAAAACCTTGATCTTTACTTTAAAATGTTCAAAATGAAGTTTAAATTTATTGGCACCCAAACAAATACCTATCTGTATTTAGCTAAATAAAATCCTTTTAAGTATTTCATTGTAAAACAACAGCGGAATTCTTTAACTTTTTACTACTTGTACGTAATGATTAGTTGAGCAATTTTCCTCAAGATTTTTAGATGTTTTATTGTTTTTCAGGTGTTTGAAATAGTCAACAATAAGATAGTGCCATGGGTTATATTGCCAGATGGTAATGGCCAGGTAGAGAAAGGCTTTAAGTCCGAATGGGCAACTGTCAAGGATGACATTCTGTATGTCGGGTCTATGGGGAAAGAGTGGACAACAGCTAGCGGAGAATTCCAAACTTATGACCCTATGTGGATGAAAGCTATCAACATACATGGAGAGGTATGTTTACAAGTACTAATTTTAGAATATTGTTTGAAAAATGTGTCTGAAATACAATGATTTTAAATTGTCTGTTTCTAGATAAATAGAAGACACAATTCTCATTAATCTATGTAAGTTTTCTGTGAAATAATTTTTAAATGAGTTTTTACTTATTTAAGCAAATTGTTTTTAGTTGATTAATTCATTTGGATTTTGATACAAAAAAACAATATCTATAATATCAAATGTTTTCAATATACAAATTTCAAATAACATCAAATAATTTCTAATGTTATTTCAAATGGAGTATAGGTATAGTTATCCTTCAGACATTCAATTTACAAATGTTTTGTACCTGACAGGAAAATCAAATAGGTAAACAGGAAATGTTTTCTATATTTGCTAAAAGACTGCATTATTAGCAGTTTACGGTAGTGAAACATGACACGTACATATCTTATCAGCGAGGTTTACTCTGACAATTCTAAAAAGGTTATCTTCATTTAACATTGCTTCTGTATGTTAGGTAATCAGCCTTGTTTCTGGTGGAAAACTTAAATTATCACATAATGGTTGAGAAATAAAAATGTGTTACCCAGTTACTGTGTTGTTCGGTTGTGGGGGTTAGATAGGCTGTCGCTCCATGTAAAATACTGTAAAAGACTAGCCCTCACAATCAATCAATGCTGATTGATTGATTGTGAGGGGAACAAAATTGATAGAAATTACGTACATAGTTAGGCAGACACTTAACATCTGCGTCTAAATGCTGCTGTTTTACTAACACTAGGCTACACCTAAATTAATATCTAAATATTGCTCTGTTTGATATTTAACTCTCGCCTCTCGGTGCTGTATCTAGTGTTGATAATAATACCACAGCCAGCGCACTTTGTTTAGGCATCCATTAAGAGTAGACTTTCGAACATAGCAGCTCTGGCATCAGTAATGCAGCTGCACTGATACGATGGCATTGACCCCGGAACTGCTGTACTCGAAAGGTCTTCCGTTAGTCTTAAAACAATAGGTATTTATATTTGACCATCAGTGTCTCTGCACCCAAATGGTGCCGCTCAAAGTCGAACGGCAGGCTTGTATGGAATTTCGTACCGCCAATACAATTTCGTGTTTTAGGCTATTTTTGTTTTATTTGATAGTTAATATGATAGATAATCCCTTTTTAAATTCTTAGATTTTTAGAACTTGGGACGTAAAAGTTATAACCAGTTTTATTTTTAAGGTTATGTAGGTAGGTACTAGTGTACCAATGTAGATTGTAGGTATGTAACATTTACCATATAGGTAACATTTACCATATAGGTAAATGTTACATATTGTTACATAATGTGTAAAGTAAATGTTCTAAATTGTTTGCTGCTATCATTGTAGTGTTTTACTTACCATTAAGTAGGTAGATTGAGATGATCTTACCTACTCAGGGCATTAGGAGATACCTATGTCCAGCAGCGGATTGGAACAGTTTTCAATATTTGTGAACATAACTGCGTTTAGTGTACGAAATATGTGGTACAAATTCTATAACCGAGCAACTTCTGGGTAAGCTCACTCCATCGTCGACTTTGTCTCTGTCACCTCTGACCTAGACTAGAGTCAAGAGCAAACCCATCATAAATAAAAAAAAACAAAAGTATGCGGTACAAAATCTGCCGTTAACCTTTCCATAGCACATAAAACTATCGCTCTGTTGCTGCTTCAGTGACAAAGTCCTGATCTAATGCGTAGATGACAAATTCTGTTAGTGAAAAGTGACACAAATATTATTTGCCTTCAAGAAGGTGATCATTCAGGCTTTTTGGTTGTAAAATATCTCTTACAATCATAGAATCCAGTATCATTTAACTTTTTTTTTCACAGGTGCAGCATTTAAATTGGATAAACCAGTACAAAGCCGTTCGTAGTTCCATTGGAATCCAATGGCCCGGATACATGATCCATGAATCAGGAGTATGGTCGCCTGCCAAGCAATTGTGGCACTTCCTGCCCAGGAGGTGCAGTCATGAACCCTACAATGAGACAAAGGATGAGGTCATGGGTTGCAACTATTTGATCACTGCTGATGCCAATTTTAAACATATTCATGCTCGTGAGGTAATTTTTTGAAGTATTTTATTTGTTACTGCAGCTAGTATTAACTCATTTGTGACCTATGAATTAGAGTCCTGACAGGTGTGGTCCTAATTAATCAAAAGCTATCATTGCGCAAATACGCGATCGCCGCGTTATTTTGGTCGGCAAAACCCCTCTCGACTCGATATCGCGTTCGTCTTTGCTTAACAAATAAAAGCGATGATCATGTATTCGCGATGATAGAGAGAATTTACATTATAGAGACTTATCAAAGTAATCATCTGCCTAGCCTTTTCCCAACTATACTGGGGTCGGCTTCCAGTCTAACCGGATTCAGCTAAGTACCAGTGTTTTTACATGGAGCGACTGCCTATCTGACCTCCACAACCCATTATAGAGACTTATCAATGTAGTAGTCAAAAATTGAATTTCATTAATTTTTACTTCTGAAAATTGAGGTCTTTTGTCGACTTAACCGCTAGTTAGCTTAGTAGTCTTTTCCCACTTAAGTTGGAGTCGGCTCTCTTTATTTTACGGCGCCAAGACGTTCTGTTGAGGTTTATAGAGTCAGGTCATTTTGGTTCTGTTTCTCGAGACGCTTCGCCATACTGGTCCACTATATCAAAGGAGGTAGTCCTCGGCCTCTTTTGGTTTCAGTTAGGCTCCGAGCCGTTCTTACACGTGCTGTTCTGGCCTTCTCATGACATGTGCGCCGCACGAAAACCGCTCTTACTGCTACGAAATAAAGACACTGTCTCTGTAACCTTGTTTTCAATGCCAAAGGTTGACTACATCGTAACGACACTTTTAGTAGTTAAACAATGTGTATTTTCAGCTGTAATTTCATGCAGAATCAAATCACTGTTTACTCAGGTTTATAAATATCCAGCTATAAATACATGCCGTGTTTGTATGCTAAATTACGACACGTTACCATAATAGGTAACGTGGAGGCGATGAAACAGGGGCAACGGAGAAAAGCCAAAAAAAAAAAATTCACAAAATGAGCTTATAATATGTGCTAGTGTGTACGCCATGCTACGCCCATTCCCATAATCAATAAAAAAAAAAAGTAAATTGAAATATCAAAAAACCAGACTGCGTAAAAAGCGAACTAAAAAGACGTACCTGAACAAGAAGAAAATCATACTGTGCAGTCGGAGGATACATATTTGCGAGCTGGCTGACTAAGTCCAGATGTATACTCCGACTGCACAGGTGATTTTCTTCTTGTTTACGTCTTTTTAGTTCGCTTTTTAAGCAGTCGGGTTTTTTGATATTTTAATTACCTACCTTTTTTAATTAAAACTTTTTAGTTTTTTTTTTTAGTATTGGGTACCTACTATTTAAACATATAAGTGTTATACAGGGTGTTTGGAAGGGAGCTGTACATACGCCTAGGGTAGAAACTAGGGATAGTCTGCTACCTACCCCCGCCCATTATATTGACCTTGGCCTCAAGGTTTTTTTTTAATTTATTATTATTTTTTATTTGACTTTTTTATGATTTTTTGACTAAAACTACCTGTAGCTCAAAATCTATCCATGGGACCGGTCGGCTAATGGTCTTGTTTTAATCGTTAGAGTCTTAGGGTCCTGCAAAAAATTATTTTACACCAGAAAATTGTGGAGAAGAAAAGTTATGGGGCCTGAAGTACCGTAGTAAGGTAAAGAAATAATTTTAAGGGCAACTTTCTATGGGGTTTAAAAAAAAACTAACAGGGTTGGAGTTCTTCTGATTTTTTTAAAACATCCTCAGTCCATGCCCTTTCTAACGATATGCTAAAAGTGTAATTATCACTTTTAGTTTTAAAGTTATTAATTAATTTCCGCAACTAGGGCACTTCAAGCAAAAATTTCAACTAATGAAAATTAAATGTGTTCGATCGTAAAAGGATGGCAAATGAAACAAAAAATTTGGTAATGACTAATGTCATTAAATTACAAATTTTAATTAATTACTAATTTTAATTAATTACAAATTTTGTTCAAATTGATGACCATTGACCTGTAAACATGCTCGGCACCTCTTCCTCATCTCCACGGTCACCGTTCTAAGCAGCAGTTCCTCGCGCATTGTATCGAATGCGGCGTGGATCCTGTTAATTAGAACCTCCCTTGTTGGTACTTCTTCTGCGTACACCAACTCTTTCGCCCTTCCCCAGACGTAGAAGTCGAGTGGGGTAAGGTCAGGCGACCTTGGGGGCCAGGGAATTGGCCCACCCCGACCAATCCAAGAATTAGGAAAGCAGTTGTCCAGAAGCTCCCTCACTGCTAGGCTCCAATGAGCAGGACAGCCGTCGTGCTGGAAGACTATGGGCCGATCTTCGTCAAACACTTCTTCCGCTAAATCAGGCAAATCGTTTTCGAGGAAATCTAAGTAGTTTTGCCCGTTTAGGTTGTCTGGCAAAAAGTGCGGGCCTATCAACCGATTACCGATGACGCCTGCCCATACGTTCACGGAGAACCTTCGTTGAAAACCTCTGTGCCTCTTGACTCTCGGGTTTTGATCTCTGGGTGCCCAGTGATGGAGATTGTGGTAATTTACAATTCCTTCCTTGTCAAACTTGGACTCGTCAGTCCAGAGAATACTCCGTAAAAAATTAATATCTTCCACGTCCGTATGGAGCAAGTGGCGGCAAAACTCCACCCTTCTTGCATAGTCGTTATCCTCTAAGCCTAAAACAATAAAAATATCAACGTTAGCGGTTTCCTTATGAATTAGTAGCTATGTAACATTGATTGCTATCTCTGTCTTTCCATTTCTCTCTCTCTCACACACATGCTCATGTTAATTTAAAAATTGCCTATGAAATTCACATGCTAGTTCATTACATAAGAGCTAAAAACAAAAACTTTATGTAAAAAATTACCTTGAACAGGGGTGTAGTGGAAAGGATGACGTCCATTTTCGCGAAGAACCGACCAGACTTTCCACACGCTTAAACCAAGCGTCCGGGCTACGGTTCTTACGCTTCTGGTCGGATCTTCCTCAAATTCAGCCAATATGCGTTCTTCCGCAGCCAAATTTGGTTGAAATCTGTTCACGGCTGGTTCCCGGAAATTTAAATTTCCGGTTTCTCGCAGACGCCGATAAGTTGAGCCAAACGTTTGGTGGTTAGGCACTCGCCGGTTAGGATACCGTTCTTGATAAATCCTCCGTGCCTCGCGCCCATTGCAATCAGCCATTCCATACACCACCAGCATGTCGGTGTACTCTTCACTGGTAAATCCAGCCATTTTGCCAACAACAAGGTAACAAATAACAAAACTTAACAAAAACGAAGTAATAACAAACTCAACAAAATTAACGAAAACAGTGGAGCGTCGTAACGGCAAGTACGTAAGTTAGCTAAGATGGGTAAATCTCGACTGACTAACAAAGACCCCAACGAGTTACCTGCCCGGCCCCGTCGACCCAAGAGCGAAAGAGACATGACATGACATGTTTTGTCTCTTACATGTTGCTCTCGTGTAAGAGTGAGACAACAAATTTGCCAACTGTAGGCCAAACTGGTTTAAATTCTGGAAATTACATTTGTCTTACAAATGTCGACTCGTGGTGGTAAAAGTGCCCTAGTTGCGGAAATTAATTAATAACTTTAAAACTAAAAGTGATAAATACACTTTTAGCATATCGTTAGAAAGGGCATGGACTGAGGATGTTTTAAAAAAATCAGAAGAACTCCAACCCTGTTAGTTTTTTTTTAAACCCCATAGAAAGTTGCCCTTAAAATTATTTCTTTACCTTACTACGGTACTTCAGGCCCCATAACTTTTCTTCTCCACAATTTTCTGGTGTAAAATAATTTTTTGCAGGACCCTAAGACTCTAACGATTAAAACAAGACCATTAGCCGACCGGTCCCATGGATAGATTTTGAGCTACAGGTAGTTTTAGTCAAAAAATCACAAAAAAGTCAAATAAAAAATAAAAATAAATTAAAAAAAAACCTTGAGGCCAAGGTCAATATAATGGGCGGGGGTAGGTAGCAGACTATCCCTAGTTTCTACCCTAGGCGTATGTACAGCTCCCTTCCAAACACCCTGTATATTTCAGAAATCACCTCTTAAAACCCTTTATTTTGATAACCCACACGACGGGTTTGGAAGAAAAAAATATTTGGCCCCCGACAATATGGTGCCAAAAAGCCGCCATTTTTCTATTTACCAATTTTAATGTAGTTTGTGACACTCGCAGGGTTTAGACGAATCGATTTTGCGCGTTTTGTCTCTAGAACGCCACATAGGAACAAACATACATACATAGACGGATAAACACTTCACCCTCCTTCAGCAGTCGGATAACAATCAATTAATCAATCAACTTTATCCCTTTTCAGATTACAAAACACCAACCAAAGCATGGCTTCTCATCGTTCAAATTCATACCAGGAACGAATGAGGAAGCCATAGTGGCTTTGAAGACCACGGAGTTTGAGGGCAAGACTGCTACGTACATCACTGCGTTTACGACGGACGGTACGGTGTTGCTACACGATACCCTGGTGGAAAACCTCAAGTACGAGGGCCTGGAATTTATATGATAGTGTATTAGAGAATTATAGATCAGATACAATAAAAAAAATCGTAACTGTAAATATGTAAAATATAATATAGTTTCGTAATTTTGCGTTTCATTTTTATTCGCTAGGGGCTTTGCCTGCCTTAAAGTCAGTGTTCTCATCTCTGGGACGGATCTGCCAGATACCAGCTTGATGCACTATAGTCGATCGAAAAGCGGGCTAAGAGGCTCATCGGCAATGAGACACTGGTAAAGTCAAAGCCAGAGCCGAGTTGCCAGCTTGTCGGTTTTGTATCGGTTACATTTCGGGGAGTGTGCGATGGTTTTTTTTTGTGACAATCTCACCGCACTATTCCCAAACCATTGCAACTCCTGAAAGCCAGAATCAACAGTGGCGACCACCAGAAAAACGCCGAGGCAATGAACGAAGACGAAGTCCCGGAGAAGAATTTAACTGTCTTGGATCCCGCAACGAAATTAATCAGAAAAGAATAACGGAGGTGTATGAAAAAATACAAATTTTCACTTCCCTCCATATCAAGCAGGAGACAGAACAAACAAGGCCAATAGGCACAAGGGTTTACAACTGGGATTAACCAATTTGCCTAGCACCACGGATAAAAATTAGCATTAATATTAATGGGCCCTAACTGTGGTGCGATGGAATTGCATGATCTAATTCCACCTATCTGACGTACGGCGATGCGCCATCGGTACATGGTGGACATCCCACCCATACGCACAAAATGTTTTGGGAACACTTTTATTCTAAGGAGTGGAATTCCCTGCCGGAATGTGTTTCCCGACAGCTACAATCTCCCCTAGATTCTTGAAATCAAGAGTGCATAGGTTATTTCTAGGCAAGCGTGCTTCACCGTCGACCACATCATCGCTTACCATCAGGTGAGATAGTGGTCAAGCGTGAGCCTATAGACAATAAAAACCCAATTAAGCGTGACCTGAAAGTTATGTATTTTTTTTAATATATTTATCTACTTCGGTTTCGTTATATTCGAATTATAAAATTGACAGCGGTTGCATTATGATACCCATAACGACATCGGGTTGCATTATGCGAATCGTCATAAATTCTAAAACACAAGCAAAGACATTCTAAACATACAGCCAGGTCCCTATAATATTACTTCGGAATCGAGACAATGTAAATGATGTTTTTAAAAATGGAACAAGTTTAGAACAAAAGTATCGTATACTATTTGGCTGTTGTGGCTACAAGATCTTTGCCTTATACCTAATAAAGAATAAATAAAAATAAAGTGGACGCGCCAAAAATTTTCTGAATGAATTTTTATTTCAAATTTTATTAAAAATGTCTTCAACATCAAGTGAAAAGTGTGAAAATACTCCACCAGATATAAAAAATAGAGCAGTTGCGGCTACAAATAATTTACTACCAGAAAAATCAAGACATGTAAGAGAAATGAAATATTTAAACACACTTCCTGAAATAATTATTTGTCTATATCTGTGTTTTATTCCTTCCTTCGTAGATAAAATCTTGTATGCAACTGTACGTTATTGGTCTTTTAATAACTCGAGCCCACCTATTTCGGTACGCGCTACGCTTGTACCGAAAATGGCACTCGTATTAAAAGACCGTCCATAACGTAACAGTTGTATAAATAGCTATTAATGTTTAGGCACTTATCGTAATTTTATATATTATGTTTGTATTAGCTTAGTTATTTACCTTACCTTGTACTTATACATTGTGTGTGTATTTCTTATCTAATTCTCCTTTCGTAGGTCTGCTAGAAGAAATTTATCTAGAAATAAGCAACACCTTTGTGCTGTTCTATCTTTATATGTAGGTACTTTCTCTTCTGAGTGTTTTTTGTGTACATCTATATATATATATATATAAATGAATCCCTAGTTCCCTTGGTCACGCTCACGGCATGACGCGTGAACGGCTGGACCGATTTCGCATTTTTTTTTTTTGTGTTTGTTATTGTTAGGAGAATGTTCATAAAAAAAAAATTGTTTGGTTGGTAGGGTGGGTATGTAGGTAGGGTAGAGTGGGTAAGTAGGTAGGTAGGAGAGTGTTGTTATGTGGGGTAGGGTAGGCAGTTGATGGGAGAGAGACCGCGGGCACAGCTAATAAATAAATATAAAGAAGTCGAAAGTTATCCCTACTATCAAGAGTAAATGTATACTACCACGACACGCCTGTTTCGCCTTTTGTATGAGACGGGAAAACGACCGAATGCCTGGAAGCAAGCTAACATTCAGCCTGTGCCCAAGAAGGGCAGTCGGGCTGACCCGGCCAACTACAGACCCATATCAATAACGTCCATCCTTTGCAAGAGTATGGAACGAGTGCTTAATTCCAAGCTCCTGGCATACATAGAACTAACGACATCCTCAGTGACCGCCAATATGGCTTCTTCTAGCGTACCTATGCCATTCACATCTGGAGTGAGGCCATAGAGAGACACGAGGAAGCCCTTGCCGTCTCCCTCGACATCTCGAAGGCTTTTGACAGGGTCTGGCATGAAAGCCTTATTGGTAAGCTTCCTTCATTCGGTTTGCCCAGTGGTCTGTGCGATTGGATTGCAGACTTCCTGAGGGAACCATGGAGCGGCCATCAATAACCATTCGAATGGACTGGCCATTCGAATGGTTATTGATGGCCGCTCTTCTGAACTACTGGATATTAATGCCGGGGTCCCTCAGGGGTCGGTACTCTCAGCAACATTGTTCTTGCTGCACATAAATGATTTGCTAAAACCCGGCACCTTTGGGTATGCTTTGATTCCAAGTAGGTCAGATTCCATGTACGTCATTTTCCTGCTAGGTCATTTTCCAACTAGGTCAGATTTTGAGTTAGTAATGGTTTCTGGTACACTTACTCACATTATATTCATCGCCAAATGTCTGCGAGATTTCTTTGGTGGCTTCACATGTATGTAAACTCCAAATAATTATTTAAAAATAAAATATGCAGAGGTACATAAGCCTGTAAAAAAATCTAGAAGTGTTGACAGAAAACTTGATGACTCATTGTAAATTTTAAATGAAGTGTGCAAAAACGGGCACATAACTGTATCAGATTTTTTAAGAAGAGCATCCAAATTAAGTTACAGGAGAAAATACAGAACAGGATACGGGAGTCAGTTCTGCAGCCATATTGCGTAAGTGAATACGGCAACGCAAAGGTTTTGACCGCTATCAATCGACCAATCACACAGACAGAAATCCACATCGCGTCATTCATCTCACATCTGATTGGTCGATTTGATGGCGCTCAAACCCTTCGCCTTGCCGAATTCACTTGCGCAATTTGGCTGCTGTTAGCGAATCAGTAAGTGATTCAACTTTATCTTCAATTGCAAGCCAAAGTATCGTATCTTTAAGCTCAGATTCGGAGCACAACATTTCAAGCATAGAAGAAATGCTATTGTCCTTATCTGACCTAGGTACTTGGAATCTGAGCTCCATCGGCGAATATAAATGCTACTGTAAGAGCATTTTTTTTTTTGTTTCGATATATAAGTAATATGAAAATAAAAATTATTAACTACGAATAAAAATATTTCTTATTTACATGGCTTAATTTCTTGTCAGAAAATTATGATACTGACTGTATTGTGCATTACCAACTCAAAATCTGACCTAGTTGGAAAATGTCCTAGCTGGAAAATCACGTACATGGAATCTGACCTACTTGGAATCTGACGTCCATAGCCGATTTCGACAGCAATGTTGCTGAGAGATACGTGTCCGACGCGCGCGCTTCTGAATCTGTCCTTGAAGGCAGTCTCCGAATGGGGCGATGCCAATCTGGTCAGGTTCAATGCTAGTAAGACCCAGGCGAGTCTTTTTTCCGATAAAAGGAACCAATTCCACCCGGCTCCTTCTTTCAGAGGTGTGACCGTGCCGATAACTGACCATCTTGAGATTCTTGGCATCACGTTGACATCGACGCTCAATTTTGGTCAATTCATTGAGGCACAAAAGCTCAGCTGGCTGCCAAAAAATTGGGGATCCTCGCGAAGGTGAGACGGTACTTCACGCCAGAACAGACACTTATATAAAGCGCTAGTTCCATCATGCATGGAATACTGCTCTCATCTCTGGGACGGATCTGCCAAGTACCTACTGGATGCACTTGATTCGATCGAAAGACGGGATAAGAGGCTCATCGACAATGAAGTACTGCTGACAATCTAGGCTCCCGAACCTCGAACATCGGCGCCGAGTTGCAAGGTTGTCGGTTTTTTATCGGTTACATTTCGGGGAGTGCGCGTTGGAATTGCATGAACTAATTCGTTCCATCATCGGACTACAAGACCTACGGCGTTGCGTCATCGGTACATGGTGGACATATCCCACCCATACGCACCAAACGTTTTGGGAATTCTTTTATTATGCGTACAGCAAAGGAGTGGAATTCCCAGCCGGAGTCTGTATTTCGTGATAGTTACAACCTGGGAGTCTTTATGTCAAGAGTGAATAGGTTTCTTCTAGGCAAGCGTGCTTCATCGTCGACCACATCATCGCTTACCATCATGTGAGATAGTGGCCAAGCGCAAACCTATCAATAATAAAAAATAAAAATAAAACTATGTCCTAATCCGAATGTACATAAGAAAAAAAAATGTTTGGTTGGTAGGGTAGGTATATAGGTAGGGTAGGGTTGGTATGTGGGGTAGGGTAGGCAGTTCATGGGAGAGAGACCGCGGGCACAGTTAATAAATAAATATAAAAAAGTCGAAAGTTATCCCTACTATCAAGAGTAAAAATATACTATGTCCTAATCCGAATGTTCATAAGAAAAAAAAAATGTTTTGGTTGGTAGGGTAGGTAGGTAGGATAGGGTTGATATGTGGGGTAGGGTAGGCAGTTGATGGGAGAGACACTGCGGGCACAGCTTATAAATAAATATAAAAAAGTCGAAAGTTAACCCTACTATCAAGAGTAAAAGTATACTATGTCCTAATCCGAATGTTCATAAGAAAAAAAATTGTTTGGTTGGTAGGATAGGGTTGATATGTGGGGTAGGGTAGGCAGTTGATGGGAGAGAGACCGCGGGCACAGCTAATAAATAAATATAAAAAGTCGAATGTTATCCCTACTATCAAGAGTAAAAGTAGGTATACTATGTCCTAATCCCAATGTTCATAAGAAAAAAAAAAGAATAACAATGTTTGGTTGGTAGGGTAGATATGTAGATAAAGTAGGGTAGGTAGGATAAGGTTGATATGTGGGGTAGGGTAGGCAGTTGATGGGAGAGAGACCGCGGGCACAGCTATAAATATAAAAAAGTCGAAAGGGGAGTAGGGACTATCAAGAGTAAAAGTATATACGAGTACTATGTCCTAATCCAGGCCATGGCTCTGTAGGTATACAAAATTACTTAATAATTTATTCAGGATTGATTTGATTGACTTTTATATTCAGACAGTACTACTGCTAATAGTTGCAACATTTTAGGAGTAGAGTATTCAAGAAAAATACACAATAGATTGACACAAAGGTTGTGCGTAAGAAAAGGATGAGGTTAAGTTTTATTTGTAGCATAAATAGACCTTGAGAGAGGTATCCGACCTGGAAATGTCATGATTATTGCTCGTAAATCTTACTGATAGCCATAAATAGACCCGTGGAAGAATACTGAGGCGCTCCTGATTTTCTTGGCAGTAAAATGGTATAGGTAACTAAGGGCCGATTTCATCAATGAAACTAATCGCGATTAGTTCAACTAAATTCAGTTTACGCAAAATGTCCGTAAGTATTGAGGATCCACTTTTTGTCTCATAATGAAATTAATATATACTTATTTAGTAGTAAGTTTAAATTTTTTGTAGGTCCTATGCTCGATTTTGTAGTATAATGAAAAATCAAAAAACGCGACTGCTTAAAAAGACACATACCCATACTATGCTAGTATTATATTATCTGTGCCCATACACAACTACATATTCGCGAGCTGGCTGACCAAAACCAGATGATCCTCCGACTGCACAGCATATTTTTTTTCTTGTTTATTTGTCTTTTTAGTTCGCTTTTGAAGCAGTCGGATTGTTTAAATTGATTTCTGTATTTAACACTTTTTAGTTATCGTATAATTCGAATTAGGTACATTTAAACATATTAGTGTTATATATTTTTGAAATCGCCTATTCAAATCCTTTATTATATATGATACCCAAAACGATGGGATAGAATGAAAAAAAATGGGCCCCTACAATATGGCGCCCAAGAGCCGCCATTTTTCTATTTTCCAATTTTAATGTAGCCAGTGACACTTACAAGATTAAGACGAATCGATTGACGTACGAATCATCAAAATCGGAACGCCACATAGGAACCAAAAATACATATATAGACTGATAAACACATTACCCTCCTTCGGCAGTCGGGTAAAAAAACACTTCACTGTCTAAATTATTTGATTGCCTACTAAATATATATGGGTTTCCTTTTAAAATCTGATGTGGCTGCTCAATCCATACGGATATTATGCAAATACAGCGTTCTGATTGGTAATTTATCATCGGTCTCAACCAATAAAATGCTGAAATTGCATAAACTGAGTTTAGTTGAACTAATCGCGATTAGGTTTATTGGTGAAATCGGCTCTAAGTATTCTAGATTAATGTCAAACTTATCAGTTTGAAAGTGAAGTTTTGGAATAATCCTTAATAAAGCCACAAAGTACATAAGCGGCGGCGCGATAAAGCTCTGGTCATTATTGGACGAAATATCTTGAAACTTGTAAACAACACAGTTTGTCGTTAGCAATTATTTTTCTTGAATATTTAGTGAAACGGAAAGTAAAGAAAAAAAAAGTATGGCGAACAAATTCAAACATGTTTTGATGTCATCGGTCAAAATCGTATAGATTTCCATTGTGCTACATAAATCTTCGAAAAAAAATTAGAAGAAAGACAAAAAAAAAAAAAAATACAATTTCTAGGTAACTATAAGAGAGTATATTTCTGCGGATACAAATATTTTGGATAAGTGACGACGTCCATATATTGCCCAGAACCCGTCTGACTCAACATTTTTGTACGCAAAATACCAAAAATGTATAGCCGACAGAAGGCAAAGTTTGATCTACATGATCTGCGGCTTTCAGATGTCGGTTCCCACCTCTCTGGTCCAGACACTCAGACGATGCAGGGCTTGAAAGTAGTACGCCTCTGTCCAAATAATGGACACTATGTTTTTTTTATATAATATACATACTTTTTCCAAAATTTTAAGAATTTGCTCAAATATGACGTATCACTAATTTTCATTTCTTTTTTCCTTCAGCCATAAAAAGGGATTAACAATGAGAAGACAAAAATATTTTCTAAATAAAATTTATTTCTTTCAGAATAAAATATTTAGGTACATTGTAAACTTACCTACTGTATCTAGACACTCAGAGTATTTCTTTCTGAAACTCAGAGTATCGCTTTCTTGTAATACATTTCATTTTACATATTATCCCTCGAAAGTAAACAAAAAGAAAGACTGACGTAGTTCAAAACTGCCAAAATAAGTTCCATAAATGTAAACTATAATGCGTCTAGCCTATTATTTTACTTTTTACAGATGCACGCCTATGTAATTTCATATTTAATAACAGGCAACCATAGACAATAAAATGCAATACTTCATCGACGCTTACAGTAGTGAAGCGACATGCTTTCTCGATCCTTTATTCCGATAATTCAAAAATCACAGTTAAATCGAATTTACGTAGCAGTAATATTACATTGTAAATTGAATATTCGTTTTAAACTATCGCCGTCCCTTTTCGTTCAGTCTCTTAGGCTAAGCTTGTGCCAGAAATAATCAGCGTCAATGTCAAAAATATTCTTTTTAATCCCTCTATACAATACAATTGCCATATCGGCTAAGGCTATAGATTGGATAACGATTAACTAAACTAATACAAAAGGTAAATCTGGTAACAATAAAAACCGAATACAGGGTACATATCACAAGGTAACCCTTAGAACAAATACTAAAGAACTAAATTAAAGCGTAAATAATATTCGAATACAACTAAGCAGATGCAAAAACTAGGAACATCATACCAATAAGATCTCCTTATAGAAAACTAATCGAATATCGTAAATACATAGATAGAATCTCATTTCAAGCCAATGGTTCTGGTGACTTCTTCGAAGACCGTCCACGCCATTGCTGCCATTAGTGTGCGACGCAACATTCTTGGTACTGCGCCCTTGAAGTACCCTCTTACTCCGTATGTCTGTAACAAAGGAGACAAGAAATTAATATGTAAATATTTTGCTCAAGAGCACAGATAATATAATACTAGCATACAGATGCCTCATCCCATACAAAGAAACTGTGCCGACGTAACTAGTGTTTTTCGTCTGATTAAGATGATTATTTTTATAAGTAGGTACTTCGATCGCGTTCGGTTCCGTTCCACGGCTATAGATGGTGTTAGCAGCGACTTGCAAGTAAAAGTATTTTTTTTTTCTTTAAATGCAGTGAAGATTTGTTTTATAGTATTTTTTTTTTGCACGATTTTACAGTTTCATTGTACCAAAATGTGTTAGACAACAATTAAAAAATCGAGTGGCACGCCTCAGAAATTTAAAGCGGCGCCATCTATTGGAATAAATTTTAAATGATCCGTTCAAATAATCTTTGAAATGTGAATTAAGAGTCCAATATTCCATAATGTTGTACTTAGGATAGTTGATTAAACGAGAACATACAATGTTAGCGGACACCCGCAGCCTTAATCAGGTCCTCAGTCCACCTAGTCTAGTGGGATGTCCTAACTATTTGGAACAATAACTTCTTACTTGGTAACCACAACCGAGTAATTTCTCAATAGTGGACAGTTTGAGTAGGCCGACAAGATGAAGTGTTCATAAGTTACTATACATTAAGAACCAAGCTTTAGAATTAGACACCTTAACTCAATGATACACGGTTCAATTTCCATTGCAACTAAACTAGTAACTTGTCCAGTACTTGATGTCATTCGAAATTCAACTTATTTTAAAGGAGAATAAAGTTCACATTTGTATTTCTATCTGTAAAGCACGAATTACACAAGATTATTGTCTTTTGATTGATTTATTATCGCTAATAATTGTACTGTGAATACAAACAATAATCGTCTTCAACGACTGGGGGCATTATTTGCCCTTCACGGAGTCAAGAACTCAAAACAATGATAGCAATTCTCTTTATTGCAGTGTTCATTTTATATTCTTTGTCAACAACTCATAACGCGATTAAATCACGCTATTGCAAAGTACTAAGTGTAATCAAACTTAATAATGCGTTTAAGTAAACATACAAGCTAGCGTCACAGTATAAATATGGACAAACAGTACGGAAACTACCAACAAACGCTCAAAACGGCAAACTCACACAAACATGCGCATCGACGAGACCCCTAAGCGGCCCGCACTATTGACAGCATCGCGAAAACTGGTAAGGTTAGGTTAGAGCGTTTGTAGGGAGTTTCCGTACTGTTTTCCCATATTTATACTGTGCTAGCGTTGTCTTAAAGTAAAATAAATTGTATTGTTATACCTAAAGGTACCTACAGGTACATACTAAGTTTGAATTAATGGAAGTGATGATCTATAGCAATACCAATATTAACTTCTTTTTGAAAATATTTTATCAAGTCTGTATTGACCATGTATGGGATGGTTTGTGTTTATTGACTGGACTATTCTTTAATTCATAATCTCTGAAAATTCACATTAAATCTTCGCTTACCCAATTATCAACTTTAGCCCTATATGTCTAAGTTAAGTTTTGAATGACTACACTAAAAAGGCCCTAAACTTTTTTGGATTCAATGGAATTTGAACTTTGTCTTGCACGACATAGAATTTAGTTTTCTAAAAATTGTTGTTCGTCGATTTTGAATTTAGAACACAAGACATCTTCCTGCGCAAAAGTATTCTTGATAACCTACCGCAGGTTGTGCCACATTGGTGCAAATATTACGCAATTATGATCCCTTGACCCCAATTACCATTTTATTCTAACTAATATTCTTCGCACACTTGAAATGATGAACCAAACACGCAAAGCTTGAATGACAGATAGGCCTAATTAAAAAAATAAAACGACCCCACGGATTTTGGTTATCTTAATAATTAGTCTTTTGGTACGTGCTTATTTTAATAATGACTCAGATACGGACCAACATATTCACAAAGTTGCTGTAGGTACTCATGTACTGATGTACACAATCTTCCTGATTTCAGTTATCATGTTAAGACCTCTGACATTTGCTTCTCAGTAATTCACCATATTGACATAAATATTTGATAATTCATCTGATAGGTACCTACAGTCCCATTTTATTATTCTTTCAAATGAACTATGTGAAATAATCTGAGTTCAACATAATATTTTCATACAGTGGGTAGCAACTTAAAGATACCATAAGTACTGTGGTGACGTAGCTTGTGCGTGTTAAATTATAGAGGACTAGCTGTTCCCCGCGGCTTCGCTCCCGTGGGCCACCCCTAAGGACCCGTTTTCGGGATAAAAAAAAATAGCTTATGTCACTCAGGAATAATGTAGCTTTCTATTGGTGATAGAATTTTTTAAATCGGTCCAGTAGTTCCGGAGCCTATTCGGTACAAACAAACAAACAAAAAAATATTTTCTCTTTATAATTTTGGTATAGAAAACTGTTTTACTTATTTATATTTTAAACATAGTCTTCACACTATGGTGGTTTTTACTGAAGTAACTTACCGTTTGTTGTTTCAATCTACTCATGACTAAACGCGGTGAAATTATTATCCCAAACTAAAATATGACCTACATAACAAATTGCTTATATATTTGGTACCAGCAAAGTCCATTATCCTTTGGAAAACAGCTTGACTTGTTTTAAGTCCAAAAGGTCTTATAAATCATAAGCCCGTTTTCGAATAGATTTTTGTGGGTATATATATAGGCACCTACTAACAGCCTATGCCAATATTATTATTACACCTAGAATTTATACCTATTTAGTATTTTCCGTTCAATACAAATCAACCACTGAGGACAAAGTTTTATTGGATTAAAATACAACTGGAAGTTTTTCTGTCTGAGGCTTCATCTGCCTTGTATATGATAAAAAGTAAACAACTTGTATGTCCTTCTCCAGATCCTAAGCTATATCTTTGTTAAATTCAATTAATAGTATTCAGTGGCTTACATGTGAAAACATTACTAGCAAAGAGAGTTAATTTGGCACTTATAATATTAGTTCCCTTTGCACAGCAGTGGGATAGTGCAGGACATACATAAAAAAAAACTGAAAAAAAAAAAATGGTTTCTTACCTGATGTACGTATACGGCGGCACTAAATGCGTTGGGAAACTTGTTTGGGTACAGCTGCATGTTGGTCTTAAGAACGTCAGCAGGGTTGGTGACTAGGGACGCGGCGATCCCGGCAACTATCCCGCAGGTAAAGTGGACGGCGCTGGCTGCTCCTGGTGACTGCAACCATTCTGGAAAGATGGAAATACTTTGGTCAGTATGTGACGGAAACATCTTAATATATTGGTATTTTAAAAGAGTTTTATACTTCCCAAATACAGAAGAAAATAATGGTGCAGAGTTGTATTGCCCAGACGTAAAGAAAAAAGTTGGTACAACACAAAACAGAGCCACATAATCCTGGCAATACAATATATTTGGCAAAACATTTGCGAAATTTTGGCAATACAAAACGAACCTTACCATTATTGAAATAAATTTCATTTTGTAATAAATTTGGAGTAAATATTTGTACAAATACGCCAAATATAATACCAGCATAACAACTTATACTCGTACAATCACAGTGGCTTTTGAATAGCTTTTGATGGTATAAAAAATCAACCTCTGCCTACCCTTCTAAGGCATATAAGCATGATGTTACTTGATAATGGACCTAATTTCATATGTTCACGTTTAACTTTTACCCCCAAGGGAAAATAAATGTGTTTCTAATGTTTATGCTACTGTTATCTTTAAGTAATAACTCAGCAACTAAATAACTTCTTGACGCGTTTGGTTCACGTCATTTTAATGTTTATAAAACATAGCTCTTACGTCTTATATAGCGTGATCATATTTTTCAGTTTGACTCGTAATACTATTGACGTACTTGCAAACCACAACATAACAAAAATGAACTGTATTGCTAAGTAGGCTTGGTTGCTTTTAATAGTAAGGGGTTACATTTTGTATTTGTCAATAGATTTATGAATAAAACGGAACTAGTATTGAATACCTTAGTCCAATCAAAAAGATAAGATTGCCATCGTTGTCTGAACTGACAAACAAAAAAACATTTTTCGACGCATTTTGACCATTAGTAAACATTATAATTATTATCTACGATTACTTCGCTATCATAGGATTATCGACTAAACGTGGTTGCGAAAAAGTCATGTATTTTATTATTATAGACTCGTCACAAGTTATTATTATTATTGTGTTACCCTTTGCTCTTATGATTTGGACCTTATGAACCAGTAGATTAAATAAAACATCAGTATATGTTCCTATCTTAAGTTAGGCTAATTAGTCATGAGAACAAATTACGTATTGTTATTATTATTTATCTAATGTTAATATGATGCAGTTCAAAGTCTATACATCTCAAGAAGATTATGAAATAGGTATACCAATGTATCGAGCAATTATCTTTCCGTGACCAAATTGCTAGAAAGATCGTTCGACCTTTACTTATCTTTACCTACCAACGTTTTATCAGAGTATTTGAAATTGCAATTAACCTAATATTTTTTTATCTTAATGTTTTGATAAGAAGCTTCATTAAAATTAAAAGTTTATATTCAAAACTAACATAAAAAGTCACTAGTCATAGTCACTTAAACCGAACTACCTAAAGGTCAGTTTCATTAGTAAAAGCAAACTATTGATGTTCCAGTATTCTATATTATATATCTTAATCCACACAGGACCAAGTATCTTACCTTTAGGTACTCTTTGCTTGGCTTGAGAGTAGAACATCAGGTACAGACCAGAGAACGGCGCGTCTCTGGCTAAAGTTGGGCCCAGGCCGCAGGATAGGCCACGAAAGCCTTCTGCTTTGTAAAGGGCTTTCAGAGCACCGCCCAAGCTGTTGTATTTGTATACTCCAGATTCGTATCTGAGGAAGACCGAAAAATAAATGTTATGATTGGATGTTTTATCAACACAATGTCCGAACTGAATTAATGAAGAGTTCCATCAAGAGATTTGACACTATTAACAATGTTCATGTTTGAGTTAATTATACCGTCAGAAATTTCAGGAAAATACCGGAAGAGTATGAGATTCAGAAAGGTGTGTATCGTTAAAGTATACGTAGGACCTACGACGCAAATAAAATTTCCAAATGATTAACATATAAAACGCGTCGGTTACAACGTAGAAAGCCCCGACTGCGATGTAACCCCAGATTACCATAGCTATTGTTTACAGGTGACCTGAACAACCGTATGAATAACGTGCCCATTCAATCACGAGGTAAGACACGTAATCGGATACCTAGTCATTTGGGGATAACGTACTTATATACTTTAAATGGTGTTTATTGATTGTAAAGTGCTCGTAATGAAAGGTGGGCATACATAAACGTGACGTCACAGACCAACCTACCGACAGTTATCATTAATTATTTCTTCGTCAAGGAAAAAAACCTGATTAGAAGGTAATTGGGACACTTTTCGCAAGGTAATTTTGATAATATAATGATTATTTCGTTTCACAGTCGGTATTATCAAATACAATGACTTTACTAGAATAGATTAAAAGATAAACGTGTTTTTTTTTATTTAGCCTAACATTGTCTTACATACGATTCAGTAAGTAAATACGCCAACTAAAAGTCCAGTGATTTAAAATAAATCAAATAAGTTAGTAAATGCTACAGCAAATAAAATATTGGTTAATGACGAAGACAATATTTTGATAGACAACAAAAGGGAGAAAATTATTGATAGCACATTCCAATATTGGTCGCTCGAGCGTTCTACTTTAAAGTTAGATGTAATGAAAGCAAATGTGTTTACAAAGTAGCCTTCATTCAAGTTATAAAGAAACAGTTACACCAGTTAAGGATACATCAATGAAAACTCACCTAGTTTTAATCACAGTGATCGGTATTAAAGCAACGCCGCTCATGGTTCTTGCGACGACTCCTAACGTCATAGCTTCCAAGGCACCCAGGTCGCTCTTGGTCTTCCCCATCTTGGCTTGGAGCCAATGCAAGGAGGAGAAGTAGATTCCCACTCCGGGAACGCAGCGAGCTACGGAGGGCACCATGCCCCGCCATAGACCAACTATCTGTTCTTGCCGGATGATGTTCGTGAAGATCGATATCATCCCGGGTTGGATTCGGCTGCTGTAAAAGAAGGTAAGGTTTAGTGGTTGATAGAATTTGAAGTCACAATGTTAGACTAGTAACGTATTTGGGGTGCTTTTACAGAGTATGTATTTTCATACTAAGAATAGACGGGGGATGCCTCAAGGCACATCTTGGGTCCTGTGTTAAAACTTTTTGATACCTACTTAATTAAAGGTTTAAAAAGACCTTCATCATTACTAAAAGACAGACTTTTGAGCAGTTTTGCAGTCCCTGATAGTCTTTCTGGGTGATTGGATATAATAAATCGTATGTTTATCATTCTTTAATAACTAAGGCCGCGACGTGTATATCGATACTTTGCACGCGCCTGGGTCGCAACAACGCGGCCTCAGTGATAGCTTTTGAGAGAAATAAGATAAAGACAATTAACTACCTAATTAAACACTGAGCCATTTCAAATATTTTGGTCATTATTACGAATGAATAAATAACAACAGATAAACTGTACTGAAATGTCGTGAATTTTCGTGTAACTTGAACGCGGAAAATGATAATTGGTCATTAGCAGTTTAGGGAAGCGTTCTCAGGCGATTAGCAAACGCTATCAATGTCAATGTTAAGGATATGATGACCAGCGTTATAACAATAATTATCACAGAGTATGTACCTATAACAAACAAATTAATGAAGCAGCTAATCAGTCGTTGGTCACCGCTCGTGCCTACCTACTTTTGTTTCGTAGCAACAAGATTATTGTTCCATCTACTGTTATCAAGGAGTGAACTTATTTTTCTGTGAGTTTTTAGTGTTTTATCTACTTTGTTATTAGGTATATTTATTTGCTTGTTACTGTGCGGCATTGGCTCGTCTGTTGTTCTTTAACAAGGTAGAAAGTACAGGACCAGTCGTTGTGTTGTGACGATGCTTGGAGGGACCTTTATCATGTTTTTTGTATGAATTATTATGGCGATGAAGTTTAAACTTGGAGAGTTTTGAATATTCCTCAAATATGTACCTAATAGTTTTTATCTTAGATTATTTTTATGTAACTTACTTGACAGTCGCCGCAACGACATGTTGAGCAGGGTTTTGTAGACGAGTCTTCACCAAATCAAGCGGCTGGAACAGTATAGTACTGAAGGTCCCGGAGAAAGAACCGGCGAGAAATGCCTTGAAGACGGGGTGGTACTGTAAATATAAATATTATCTCTGTTAGCATTATAAGTAAGTTTGTTCAATCAGAAGAGAATGATACACTTTGACCCTCACAGGTCTTGAATGAGTTAACTTCGTGATAAAATGAGACTGTATCAAAGAGTTTTGAAACTTACGTTTGCCACAATATCCATTCTGGGTTATAGTCAAATCCTTTTTGGTTGACAATAAAATATCCTTTGTCAGGTAATATCTTTAGAATATACTCCGATTTTGTAGTATTCAAAGTGAAATAGCCAATGACAGAGAGAGCTTTTGAGCCGAATGAGTTTCAGGTATAAGTTTAGATCGTATCCGAGTAGTCTGAATAGTAGATAGGGTTGATACGGTACATCAGAACAATGGTCATTTTTTGCAAAACCTCGCTTGTAAAATACATGTATGCTGGTGCCAGTACGAATTTTAAAAGAAACGTAAATAACGCTAGAATCGCGTTCACTGAAAGTTTTGTAGCACTTCTGAGTCAACTTTCAAAGACACTGGATTAACTTAATTAGGAGAAAGAAAATCACGGTCGATGAATTTAGCCATGAGGACAAAACAGAAAAGAGAACTGAACAAAAACTGTATTGCGCGGATAAAAGTAAACGGAGTTGAGCAATATGTAGGACGCGCACACTGGTAGGTCGGTGAACGAACACTGAGCGAGTATAGTGCGGTCCGATTAAAAGCGATCATTTATATGAGTCGTTATCAGTGGTAGACGAGGGACGTGGGCATCGCGGGTGAGCAGAGTTATAAGGTCGCGGTACCCCACATGATAATAAGTATCCGTGCCTACTGACTAGGGGGTAACGAGAAGCTCCGATAACATAGGGTCACCACTGCTAAGGATAATGCAACTCGCAATACAGTTAACTCAGCAGAAAATAATTGATTTATAATAAAATATTGTGGCAAACGTAATTTTAACAAGGATTTGTTTTTTTGCCATTCAAGGGTTTGTCTCAACGTACAAACATGATGATTATGATTAGAAAATAAGCCTCTATGGGACCATTTACGACAGCTGATGGCTGCTGGTAATAGAGCTCCTGCTTTAGTTAATTCTTAAGGGTAAGGTAACTATGTAATTATGCTAAAATAAAAATATATTCGTAATATAAAAAAACTCACGGAAAGAAAATCACCACACACAACGCTTAAATTGTTAACCATCACAAACTACACAACTATGTAACAACAAGGCAATGTAACAGACAAATAACTTGAAAACACGCGGCACGAGTCTATATATATAGATTCTGGACGTATTAAAAAGAGGTGTGCAATAATTATCAAAGTGACATTACGATAAAACTTAGATAATTATAAAATAATAATTAAGTATAACTCATTGGTCATGCGTAGGAAGTTTTATGAAAAACAAGTATCTACGTAACATGCGTATTTATTTGCGATGTGATAGATTGATAAGTTGATGTGGGGTCTTGGCATATCGTGATAATTATGAATCGAGAACATATAGGAAGTTCATTTTAAATAAGAGGATCATTTGGTCCTTAAGACCATCTATTGGATAGCAAGGACCTAACGTGAGCCATGGTTAGCAAACAATACTAAACAATGCAATCTAAAAGAAAAAGAATCATCAAAATCGGCTCATCTAGTAAAAAGTTCTGAGGTAACACACATAAATATATATATATACAATCGAATTGATAACCTCCTCCTTTTTGGGAAGTCGGTTAAAAAAGAGAAAAGAGGAGGCCTGAGTCCCAGCAGAGGGAACGTTAAAAGGCTTATGATGGTAATGATTATGCATTCTCAAGTCAAAGAAACGCTTTTTTAATACTCTATTGGCTCGCGCTTGACCACTATCTCACCTGATGGTAAGCGATGATGTCAAGCACGCTTGCCTAGAAAAACCTATTCACTCTTGACTTAAAGACCACTAGATTGTAGCTATCGGGAAACACAGACTCCGACAGGGAATTCCACTCCTTAGCTGTACGGATAATAAAAGGGATAATTACATAATTTATTTTATTTTAAACTCCATAATTATGCAGACATGGTAACAGTCAGTATTATAAAGTATTTAAAAAAATATTAACTTTCCATCTAGAATAACCAATGATATTATTGAGAAAAAAAGATGTTGCAATATATTGTTATAATTTCAGAATGGTTAAACCAGAGTCGGGCGTTTGATATAGTTAAGAGTTCAATTTAAATATACATTAAATAACTGTAATGTAAGCTAGGCTACTAAGGGATCATTTCAAAGGTTGCCAATGTTTAATTCAATGCATGTTACGCAATAAAATAAAATAAATTGGAGAAAGCCTTATTATAGTCTAGTAAGTGACTGGAGTTTCACAAGGCAGGACCTTAGGACCAATTCAACTGAGGTGTTAGGTAAAATTGCAATTTTGAATTTAATTAGCTCTTGAAACATGTTTTGATACTGTTATCTTATAATCCATTTTATCTTGGTACTTATTGGCAATAAATTCTATAATTACATTTTTTTATCATTTAATGTCTACTGCACAAAGCAGGGAGGCATTGTAAAAAAACTAGCTAAAACATGTTTTTTTAAGGTATCTGAAATTCTTATATGGCCTTTTTGCAGTTACATAATGGCATGGCGATTGAACTTCAAAATTAAAATTAACATCTGACCACTTTTTTATGGTAGATTTTAATCTAAGTTTTTACAAAACTGAATCCATTATCAGTCTACATAATTGCATGTGGATTTATGGAAACTATGATTTGCGAAGTCAGTTCCAAAATGGAATGATGTAATATTTTCATCATTTAGAAGATCTTAGTGAGTTTTGTTAGTATAACCATTTGCCGCAGCAAAATAAAATAACTTGATTATTTCGCTTATTTCATGCTTATTTCAAGTATAACAATAAATCAACCAAAACCAACAAGTTTTTCATGTAATGGTTTTAATGTGTTCATTACCTAATGTATATGAATGCTTATGTATATTCTAAGTAATTTGTAGTGCTTAATATGGGAGAAACTTCCTGATATAAATCAGGGCCGGATTTAAGGGAGGGCAATCGGGGCAACTGCCCGGGGCCTCCACAAGAGAGGGGCCCCCACATAAATTGTATTTATTAAAAAAAAAAACTTACACAACTATAGTGGAATCTCTAACTCGAATGTCAAGGGAAATGCAAAAAAATCGAGACAAAAAGTTTTTGACTTAACAAGAACTTCGAGATACATATGATTTAACTGCTGAAATTTCGAGCGACTAAGTCGCGATTTCTAAGTATATTTTTCGATTTGTAGAGTCAAACCCAACCTAAAAATTTAATTGAACTTAGAAAATTTAATGAATGTATTCATTAATTGCACGTGTACAAGACAAAAACAATAGCTTAGAAGCCCCTAACCCGAACATTCATTTTGGATTTTATTGCAATTATTTCGGAGAATTCCAAGTAAGACGTCAGATGTCATTGTATTTTACTAAGACTTTTGGAAACTCCTTTTTGAAATTCGAGATATAGAGTATAAATATGTATTATCAATACTTCGTAGGGAAATAACATTTTGTTCGAGTTACAAAGTTTAAATAATTCGAGATACCGCGTATCTAAGGGTTCAGCGGAAGGAAATGGCATTTTTTTCGACTTACTGAGGATTTTGACTAAACGAGGTTCGAGTTACAGAGATTCCACTGTATTACTATTTGAAAACTTATCGAGTAATTTTTATTTTATATGATTTTAACATTATTTATTATATCTTAATTTTACTTGCAGCAGCGTATTGTTTTACTGTGTTTGCGACGGATGGTCGATCCGTGATCTCGTCTCGTTAGAGCTATCGCTCAGGGAACACAATGCGGGGTGTTGCAGTGCGCAGGGTTCACGCCGCCCGCTTGCCTGTCTCCCCTCCCATACGATTATATATATAAATTATTGAAACACTTGCAAGAAAAATATGATTTAACCTATTTGAAAAATAATTAGGGTCCTCCACTCCCCTGTTGCCCTAGGGCCTCCACACCTCTAAATCCGGCCCTGATATAAATGATAATTTAATTTAAAATAAAACCAATTTTACACAAAGCTATCTATCATCCTTATTGCCCAAGACAAATTTATGAGCTTGTTTAAATGGTCTGATAATCAAATCACCAAAACAGTCTAAACAAATAAGAGGTGACCAAAGGTTAGTGCCATGACTCTGTTCATTATTCTTATCAGATTGTGTGCCAATATAATTAGGCTTCCTAGCAACTTTACAAGAAGTTAATTAAGTTTTAAAACAAAAGTTTCTTGTGTTCAGATTTTTTTAAAGAAGAAATAGCAATGGATACTTTACTCATGTTAGACAAGGTGCTGGACGGAAGTGAGTATAAAGTAGCAAATAGCAAAATGTAAGGTTCGCATTTTATCAACAGATATTAACTGAGAATATCTGGATCTTGCCACTCCAGTTTCTGGTATTTTGTTTTTATCCCCCATCGAGCCAGCACCTGCACCTGGTCTATGCACATATTTGAAAAATGGATAATCATGCTGGAATTCTGCTTAAATTATTCCAACCCTAATGAGTTCTAACTAATTCCAAATCTGAAATTTATGGTTTCATGCTTCTTTTTTAACCTTAATCGAACCTATTGCAAACATTGGACAGCCAGATCCATGTTCTATGTTATATTATTATGCGGTTTGGTTTCACTACTAAGTCCTTCAGGTGGACCATTGTGCGTGGGCCATGGGGGCCGTTTGGTAGTTATTCCAACCAGCCCACCTCCCTCCAGCCGGATTCATTGTTTATTTGTTTGTTCTAGCACATGCAAATCTGAATGTACAGTGTGATGTGCAAATATAATATCAACATATGTGTAGATAATCAATTACAGTTATCATTCCAGCCTGTAATTAATTAATGAGTAAGCAATGATTGTGAACATTTCCTTTGCCTTTTAGTAAGCCATACAACTAATCCAGAGAGGTATTTAGGTTTTGGAAATAAAAAAACTAGTGTGTGATTGTCGGTGGGTTAATTTAAATTAGGAAAAACACGCTTCTGCGTCCTGATAAGGTCATAGAGGACGCGTTATCTCTGAGACAAACAACTTCGCAGGGGGCCACTTACGTCGTTATCGGTAGAGTTCTGCAGGTCAGGCGCTGTGTCGATCGCCCATCCATTATTAGAAAATGCCACTGCCGATTGCGACATACTTATTATTTACCAATGTAGAAACAAAATATTACGCCGTAACCTCACTAACATTTTTGCGTGTTTTGGCGCTTAGATAAGAATTGTGCAACGATGTTATTGGTTGCCTTTAATTACGCGATGAGTAATCATTCTTCTAAGGACATATGCCGATCAGATTATCAACTGATAACAGTAAAAAACAAGATAAATCAATCGTTTAACATGTTTACAACCATATTTTTTTAAATCTAGACTGTTCTCACATAATTTTAACCACTTACGTCACTATCAGCTGATATAATGTAGTATTTAACCAATGGAAACTCGGGATATGATTCAACGTAACCATAATTTTACCTGATTTACCAAAGAAAACCGACTGCTGTTGCTGAATAACAGCAGTGACGTGACGTCTGACATTGACAATTATTTTGACATCGCGAGATTGTTTTGCGATTGAAAATATTGCGTTCAAATCAAAGAATACTGGGTGTCAAAATAAAGAAAATAATTTTGTTCATAAATATTAATTTATAGCTCTAGCTCGGCTTATTATCTTCAAGTAAGTAAGTAAGTAAGTAAATATTTATTTCTCAGTATATGGTACATTGAGATCTTACATTTAACATTGTTTCACACATACTACCATTGCTGGTGTAGAAATATCTAACAATAAACTAGGTACATGCAAATCAACTAGTATCATTATAAGAATATTATATAAATTAATCAAATTTTGTATAATGTCAAAAATATAAATCATAATATCAAAAATGAAAATATAATGTCAAAAAAAAAAAACAAATATAGTGCAAAAACAAAAAAAAAATTAAAATATCAAAACGTCAGAAAATAAATCATGATATCAAAAAAATAATCAAAATGTCAGAAAATAAATCATCATGTCAAAATATAAAACATAACGTCTAAAACATAAACTAAAAAAAAAAAAAAGTAAGAACCTACCTGTTCGTTTGGCTATTATAATGCAATCTAATATTAAATTTTACCTACTTTATTTTTCACCGACTTTAAACTAAGGAGGTGGGTCAGCGATTTAGCGAGTTATTACTTACATAACCCATCAGCCTAGTACAAAACTGACTTCAGGAGCGTTATCTAGGTAGTTACGTAGGTACCATTTCTTTATCTCTAACAGTTTCAGAATTTTTCATTTGTATGATATTATTCTCTCCAACATTTTTATCCGACTAAAAAAACTTTTTTGTTTCAAAGATGCCTAGACCGATTTGGAAAATTCTTCTTTTGTTTAAAAGGATATATACCTATACGTCCCAGGTGGTCCAGTGGTCATCAGGTCATCAGGTCAGGATCTGATGATGAGATCCAATGGAAATCAAGGGAACTCCTCAAATATTATAGAAAACATATAGTGAATCTGGTATTTTCATCAACATGGCAAGCATTTCGGAAGTATCATTTGGTGAAGTGGAAATGATGAAAAAGGTCACAGATGACCACGGAAACTCCTTAAGATAACTACGTATGTCACGAGTATGGTACCAAGCGACTATGATGAAGCAAATATATAAAATAGATAAATAAATGGGACTGCTGAAAATGGTACCATCGAACTGATCTGATGATGAAACCGGAACGTCGGCACTGAAACTCCGTCATAAAACAATGAATCATAGTCATGTTTGGGTTTATTGGGATTGTCATGAGAAAGTTCTTTATCAGATCTTCACCAAATTTAAATGGGACTAATTCGGGATCATAGGTACCTACTTTTCCAAACAAAAAAGGGATTTTCAAATACGGTCCACAAATCGCTGCCCTCATCATCTTAAAAACTTATTACGAGTACCTATGTTTAAATATCTTCGTCCTTTTACAAATAAATACCCATCATTTGGATTTACCCGGGTACTACCCGATATTTACCCGAATTTATAATACTCACAACGGATCTTTGTGTCTCTGAATTGGCTGCAAGAGCCTGCGCAGAAGCTATTTTTGTGTCAATATTAAAAGTGAAGTTATCATTGTATAACTGTCTCTTTCACTCGCTTACGTTTGTCGCATCATCCTATCTCGCTTACTCTATGCAGTTAAACTGTTTCGTGCGCATTATTTGACAGAACCAACTTCAGAGACACAAAGATCCACTGTGAGTATTATACCTGGATATTTTGTAGGTATGTCTTCTTATCTTTAAGTTGTTTGTCCAAAAATTCAATAACTTCCGTAAAAGATATTTTATTAGATTATTTACATATAAAAACAAGGAATTTATCAAAAACATGGCTGTACTGTACCTACCTAATTCTGTTTTAAATGTTTGTGAAATTAAGTTGGTAGCTATAGTTCTCGCCAAACTTCTAGGCTGCCCTGACTTTGGCGTTGGGATGCGCTAGGCACGGATCGGTGCTGTTTTTGTATGAGATTTACTACAGCGCAGCCATTGACGCCATTGTACGGTCCAACTTCAAGGCGGCCAAGAAGCTTGGGGAGAACAAACTTAATCAACAGAGAGTCAAAAGAGTACATGAAGTGAGGTATTTGTCAACCACCGCTCTTTTTTGTCGGGGGTAAAAAGTAGTCTCTTTTATTTACCAATCATAGATTTGTAGGTAGGTAGGTACTCCCGAACTGCCTATAACTTTAGTCCCTAGGGAGATATTCGCTTGTTTGTTCTTATTTTTCTTGAAAAACAATATTTTAAGTATAATGTTATCGCTTGTTATTTTTGCCTTTTAATTGAATATACCTTGAAAACATAATAATATTAATAAAATGGCCTCTTTTATCGTTGTAACCTACCCACTTACTATAAGTAGCGGAATATTTTGCGCGAGGTTATCGTTTGCCCTGTCTACAAAGAGGAGTCTTGATGATAACACGCCGTTGGGGGTATGACTTATAATAACGAGCAGTGGGCATGAATATCACGTGATGAGTATTCTGATTTTAATAACGTCTCAAAGGTCCCGGTGTTGAAGTTTCAATTTGTCAGGCAAAACTATGTGAGGTAACATAAATATTTCAACCATGCACAGTAGCAAGCTATTCGTTCTTCTCCACGTAGGCTTTTCCGAACGAATGGTAGAATCACTTTTAATAAGATCCAGCCATAGTGTTGTCCCCCCAGCGACGCCCTGAGCCGAGGTTCGACCCCACCTGGGGTAGCCCTTAGCGTAGTCGCTTAGGTTTAGTAATTTGTGCCTGGCTGGAGGCTATTATATAGCTTAGTCTCCACAGGCTAGCCCGGTTAAGCAGTGGACGGTCACTTTGACCGAACTGTGAGACGCCAGGTAGAAAAATAAAAATAAAAAAAAAACAGTAGCAAGCAGCCCATGCCTTTTGGAAGATTTTACTGTGGGCACTAGCAAGATTCCTTGCAGGTTTTTTTTTAATCAAGCTGTGGTCGTGTCAGAAGAGGTGCATCTTCAGCTCAACGAACCCTATCATGTTCAAGGACTTAAGATTTATATGGAAGGGGAGGGGCCAATCATTGTTCTTTAATTTGTAGCAATTATCAGATTTTAGTTTTCATTTAGGTAGTTACTATTTCGGAACGCCCTTGTCCAAAACCAGTTGATCTTATCGACTGGCCCTCGGCAGCTTGGATAATTCGTTGCGGGTAATCTTGTAACCGCTGGGACTGCGCCTGATTTCAGCTTTCTATTATTGCCGCTATTAGACGACATCGTGGCAGACCAAGGCGAAGAACAACGAGAAGACGAAGATCGAACTCGGCGGCTCTTTCCGAAACACGTATTACTTCCTGGGGGTAGGTTTTAATGCAATTGAGAACGTTGCAGCAAAACGGAGGCAGATCCCAACTTTAAAAAATCGTAATAATTCAAAAAAACTTACTACTTACTTACTTAAATATGTTTTCATTACATTATACCTTATAACTCGTGGACGTTATTGTAACCAATATTTTTTAGAAAACCTTTTTTTTTAATACCTGACATTTTTGAAAGTTGAACTTGCCTCCCTATTGCTGCAAGGTTCAAGAAGAATCAACTTGCTTGACGGAACCTCGAATTCGAAACATCAACTTTTCTGAAATAGTATGTCATGTATTTTTTTTAACAGTTTGGAGTTTCATGCACGACCCAGATCAGTACTAAAATAATTAAAATGTGGTATTTATTGATAAAAGTCTAAAAACAGTAGGTACCTACCTACACAATTCAGTACCTACGTAGGTACCTACTGAGACTACTACTAAGAGTAGATAAGGTAGCATGATTTTTACGACCGGGGTGTTGCAAATTCTGGGCGTAGCTTTGATAACATCGTATTTTTTAAAATACATTAATAATAGCCAATCAATCAAATGACGTAGGCGGCTAAAATATTGTGTTGTTATTAACAGATAACCTTATTTTTCGTAACATAATGACGAAGTACTATGTACTAACTTGAAGGCACACCCACCATGTCTTTTGCTCATTATCTAACCGTGAAGTGCCTCTTGTCTTGACCTATATTACGAGCATCTTTCATGATGAGCTTTTATCGGGACCAAATAGAAAACTGGGTAGGTATGTCTAAATTCCCCGGCTTGTAACTTGACAAGGTTTTTTGCATAGTGGGGGCATCCCTATGAAGTATAAGCTGACCAACCACCATATAGAGCAAACGGCACGTGGACGCGACGCGATTGGCCAGTCGATCCTTGTGTCAACTGACCAACCAATCGCGTGCTCAGAACGGTGCTAAACTTTCCCCGCGTCCCACTTGGGAACTAAAGCGACCTAAAACTGGCCAAGTGCGAGTCGGACTCGCGCACGAATGGTTCCGTACCATCATCGCAAAAACGGAAAAAAAAACAAGTTCGTTGTATGGGAGCCCCACTTAAATATTTATTTTATTCTGTTTTTAGTATTTGTTCTTATAGCGGCTACAAAAATACATCATCTGTGAAAATTTCAACTGTCTGGCTATCACGGTCCATGAGATAGGTACAGCCTGGTGACAGACGGACAGACAGATAGACAGACGGATTGCGGAGTCTTAGTAATAGCTCTGATAATATAATACTACAGTGTAATAGGGTCTCGTTTTTACCGTTTGGGTACGGAACCCTAAAAACGACTTGTGTGCATCTAACGACTCTTGCCAAGATACGGGCCGACAACTATTGTACACCACAGATAATATAATACTAACTACACTTAGTTTTCTTTACCTAGCTTTTTATATCAAAAATGGTTCATAAATCTACATTGGGTTTATCTCCAGATTTTTAAATGCTACTTTTCTAAAATTAAACATAATTGAAAAGAACCGATACCCTAATGAGTCGTTTAGACCTGAGAAGATTATATTTATTGGTTCTGTAGACTGTACTGATATTTTCGAATCGTACCTTCTGGAGAGTAACTGCTATGTTATCTTACTCAGGCGTTTTCGAAATTAAGCGCCTGTGGAAAAATTATTAGCAATCAGTAACGCTTTAGATCAATTTTAAGTATTGCGGAGCGTGTATTACCGTAGGCGCTGAACTTTAAATAGTGTCGTGCAATTTATCACATTTAAATTATTTAGTACCTAAAATAATGTACATTATGTTGCAATCTTGAAAATTTTGATCTTGAATCGTCATCAAGGCATGATTACGTCGATTGTTAGTGGGTAGGTAGGAACTGTAAAGATTGTCTGCTGAAAGGAATATTTTTAACCCACATTATTATTGGCAATTAATGGTTTAAGTCTTGTTCGTGCTTCTTGTCAATGGAATTTAAAATGTGTTTAAAAATAATAACAGACTTATAATTTGGTTTATAATAGAACGCTTTTCTGGAAAAAATAATACAATTAACGAAAATAATAATAAGAGTAGTATCTCCACGTTGACGTCGTGGTGGGGCTTGCGTGCTTCATGAACTTTAGGTCGGTGCCGGTAGATTCTACTTTGCCGCAACATGCCTAGGGTGAGGGGCCAGTCTAAGAGAGATACAATCCGCAGGGCAGCTTTGTGGCGAGCTGGTGGGCAGTGGCAACCCCACGGACCTGATCTCCAGGGAGAAGTCTTGTCTCCGGCTACCTTTATTGGCCGTTCGGTGTTAACACTGACGGGGAACAGAGCTCCAACCTCTCTCTTGCTTTAATTGGCTGGCTTGAGTGGAGATTCGCAAGAATAAACATGCTCGGAGGAAGGAAGTTAACCCAGGAAGATGCTGGTAAGGATCTTGACCATACTTCCGGGATTGTCCTGATAGCCGTGGCATACCTCTCCACTCCTCAAGCAACTCCGTATATGATTCCCCCTTGACGCTCAGTCACTAAAGTGCTAGCGACTGTTTATTGGGCATTAATTGAGTGTACAAGTCATCTCCTGCCATTTTATAGCCGTGTAGATCAACAGTGGTCAGGCAGGGGCCAATAGTCCTTCTATAGTTTTAGGTAATCGATCCACAAAACTTGCCAAACCCATAGCCCACTTCACTGCTGCGCTGGAGGATGTCTTCAAGGTTCTGGACTAGAAGGGGCTTGGCATCAACGTTAATGGCGAGTACATCATTCACCTTCAGCTCAAGGTCATGGTGAATCCCCATGTTGCACCCACTCCTATCAAGATCGGGGACTAGGATTAGGTCTACCTGGGACAAACGGCCAGTTGGGTAGGTCCAATTTCGAGAAAGAGGTCAACCGTCGAATCCGACTCGGCTGGGCGGCGTTCGGGAAGTTGCGTGGTATCTTCTCGTCCAATTTACCGCAGTGTCTCAAGACAAAAGTCTATGACCAATGTGTGTTGCCCGTGATCACCTATGGGACCGAGACGTGGTCGCTCACAATGGGCCTTATCAGAAAGCTCAAAGTCACCCAAAGGACAATGAAGAGGGCTATGCTCGGAATTTCCAGCCGTGATCACGTCAGAAATGATGATATCCGCAGGAGAACCAAAGTTACCGAAATAGCCCGAAGAATTGCCAAACTTATTATTATTTATTATAATCTTTATTGTACACCACTTAAATAATTACAGAACAAAACATTTATAAAGATAAGTGTACAATGGGCGGTCTTATCGCACAGGGCAATCTCTTACAGACAACCTTTGGATGGACTGAACGAGAGGAGGTAGACATAGAGTTGTCAGTGTACAAAAACTATCATGAAATAATATAACTTAGACATTACATAAAATACATACATACAAATAAAATAATATACTAATAAATATCAAATATATAACAAAGAAAGGAGAAGAATAGTTACAGAGAAAGGAAATGATCCTTCATCATTTTCTTAAATGTCGGCAATGTTTGCGCACGCCTTACCTCAATAGGTAATGCATTCCACAAACGAGCTGCTTGAACCGTGAAAGATTTGTCGAAGAAGGATGTGGAATGCATACGAATGCTTAATTTCAGGTTTTCCGATGATCTCAAGGACCGAGAATGTGTGTCACAGAGGAACTGAAAACGTTATTTAAGATAAAAAGGACTAGAAGGATTAAAGAGCACATTAAATAGCAAAGAAAGTATGTGGGCATTCCGGCGAAGGCGAATAGGAAGCCATTTGAGCTTGATTCGAAATTTAGAAACATGGTCATACTTGCGCAAGCCAAATATGAACCTGATACAGAGATTTTGAAGTCGCTCAAGCTTGTCCAATTGGTCTTGGGTGAGATCGAGATAGCTGGCATCAGAAGAAGAAATTGTGCTATCGCAATTTTAGTGGTGACGGGAAGAAAGTTACGAAGCCGTCTCAGGGAGCCCGCAGACACAAAGAGTTTACGACTGACCTCCTGCAGTTGTTTGGTCCAGGAAAGGGTGCTGTCGATATAAATCTCCAGATTCTTCACAGTTTTAAGTGGCAGTGGGCAGGGCACATTGCTCGCAGAACGGATGGCCGATGGGGCGAAAAGTTTTGGAATAGCGACCGCGAACCGGAAGACGATATGTTGGAAGGCCTCCCACTAGGTGGACTGATGACCTGGTTAAGGTTTGGGGGAAGGCGCTGGATGCGAGACGCACGGGATCGGTCAATGTGGCGACGCCTGGGGGAGGCCTATGTCCAGCAGTGGACGTCTTTCGGCTGAAATGATGATGGTAAAAATATTTTTAAAATCGGTGCAGTAGTTTCGGAGCCTATTCGGTACACACAAACAAAAAATCTTTCCTCCATACAATGTTATCATAGTAGGTATAGATAGATACGAGTATACGCCTACAGTCGCATCCGGTTGTCAAGAGTCTGTAGGTTTTTGCATTTGGTGGAGTCTCCGATTAACAGATATTATTAAAGGCGGGAATATATATTTATACTCTTACAGTACTTAGCTCTAGAAGTATATACTTGAAAACCTTAAAAAAAAAACATGCAGTTTTTATTCAGTCTACTATGTCAGAAACAGAGCTGCAGTACCTCGGATTCAGTTTGGCTATCACATGCAATAGGAGTAATAATTAAAACACTATTTAGTTTACTTAAATTTTATTATTCTACGTACTTCCATAAAGCATAGTAAATACTTTATGAAACTTACACAACTAGAATTACACGTCATCGTCAAATATATACGAAACTGTACGAAAATATAGTATAGAATGTATAATAAAATCATTAATCACAGTGTGTACATTCTAAATATATATGGAATGATTAATTTCAAACGTTTAATAAATAATAATAAAAAAATAGAAGGAAACCCTGATTGTAAGTCAAAAGCGATTATACATATTTTGTTAGACACCTTTTAAAACATATACATAGACTCTCAACCCCTATGGAGTTCGAAGGCACAAGTATTACTATATAAAATAATTTGTAATTCTAATAATTGTACTGTTTTAATAACATTTTTTATTATAAGAAGATTGTGGGCGTGACGACATTGGCACATAAATTTTAATATATTGCGAAGCAAAAACGAAAAGTTTATTTAATAAACATAAAAAACAACCAGTTAATATCAAATGCTAGCTGACTTAAACTTATTAAAATATAAATTAACGTATTTCAAACGGCACAAAGTTGGAATGGTTACGGAATGATTTTGTCACATAAATGCTTAAATTTTAAATGTCTTTTACGTTGGCAAGGCTCAGTCCCGAAGTAGTAGGCAACGCTACAATATCAGTGCCTCATAAAAACTTCTTTGATGGAAGATCAAATTCAAAACTATTAAGAAAATTCAATATTTATGTATGGTCATGTAGCCAAAATAGAGATTCGTAAAAGAGATTTTTTACAAGGAATGGTCCTTTTCTATTCTAACATTAAGTCATTTGAATCTAATAAGTACTGCACTATGCATAATTTATTATTTTGTGTGTTTTCAGGAATGATTTTCATCAAGGAATCTTGTCAGATATTAAAAATACTATTAAAATAATATTTTTATACCATTTTTTTAGAATCAACACTGTGCGTATTTTCCCATTGTATTGTTCTATGTAAGTTAAATAGACACTAAATATTATATAGACGACAAATTCTTAAATAGGTATAAAGTTTCAATAACCTTATAAAACAAGTCAAAAGTTGGTTTAGTTCCTGATGCCAATCATCCCTATCCAACAAATATCGGGTGTACATTCAGGTAGAAGGCAGAACCACACTGACAGCAACCCACGCTACAAATAACCGAATACCGATGACAAAAAATTGCAGCGAAAATCCGAAATTCGAGTGACTTATAAGCATGCGTGGAGTGGTGCATGTGGGCCCGCCTTTATTTTCTGACTGGAGTTTACATGTGCCTCGTGTTGCCGAAGTTGATGCCGCTCTGGGTGGCTCCCTTGTTGGAGCCGTACTGCAGTGAGATGACACCCTGACCGGCCCTCAGCTGTTCCTCCGAGAAGTTTCGCACGTTCTTCTCTGACTCCTTGGGTCCTATTGTAGGCTTACCGAAATTACCCGCCTGAAAAGGAAATAAGTATGAGTTAGCTGTAAGGTAAAGTAAATTCAACAACATCATCATCATTTGAGTGGAAAAACGTCCACTGCTGGACCAAAGCGTCACCGCATCGACCGGTCTTAGTGTGGCTCTAATTTAGCAAGCATCCAATGAACACTGTTCTCAATTTACTTCAACTATTAACTGAAACTTTTAATACATAAGACTCATTAATATTTAATGAGTTAACTTGATTCATATTGAAAGAACATGTTTACCTTTCTCCCAAGTGACTGAAGGCAGATAACAACAGAGTTGAGGTTCTGCCTCTCCCACAAGTCAACGGTCTGGAACGTCTCCTGTGCTGGCACGCCCAGGGTCTTGGCAGCCTCGAGGAACGCGTTGATGTTCTCCATGCATTTGAACGCCATCTTAGATACGTTGACCTTCTTCACCATGTTCGGCTGGATATCGTTAACAAGTCTGTAAATGAGGAGAAAATATTTGTCAGTTGCAGTAGGTATTTGTTTGTGTGTAAAGGGTGTCTTGAGCAAACCGGAACTTTTTATGAAGCCAGTAAGTTATGTCCGTCTGTCTGTCACAGGCTGTAGATTTTTAACCGTAGGTATTAGGTAGGTGGTAACGGGTATTTATCAAATAATACGTATGTTTATGGTTTCAGTTATGGGAGAGAGAAAGAAAATAAACTTTCACGGATTTTAAGGTAGGCCCCACGCGTAGGTAAGCAAGAATCCGATTCCCCCTTTGCCAGTTTTCTTAAGGTGCCCCCAGTCAACGGCACGAACTATTTTGTGCGCGAGGTTAAAAAGCATGCTATCTAATCCGACAATAAGTGCTAAAGAGATAGATGCTGTGATGAGGAGTAAGAAGCTAGTTCGCATACGAATTAGCACTTTTGCAAATTTGTATCGTAATGGATGATGATTTAGGACGAAAACGAGCGCGCGAAATTTTATAAACAGGTCTTTGGGATTCTAGATATCATGAAAAAACTACTAAATGTATATCTTCAAAATAAAATTATTTGCATTGATGAATTACTAATCTATACCTGTATGGAGGCCATTTTGCAATTTGCCTTCTTCTTATGGTATTTATTACCGCCCAAAGATGGGTTAAAATTAGTGTTGATATATGGAACTTTCGAAGCTCATAAATTTTAAATGTTTATTTTTTTACTTTTTGTTTCCATATAGGGCTAGATAATGATGAGACAAATTGATATAATTTTTATTTTGAACGTACATCGTCAAACAGACTAATCGTAATCGCTAGACTACGTTTGTATGGAAGAATTTTTGACTAGTGTATCCTTAAGTTATATAATTAATGTATCTCGATATTCAGCCGTTGGAAAACAATGTTCTTTTGAAGTGACTTTGAGGATAAAATTAATATCTGCTGTGGTTTTATGTGTTGTGTGGCGACTCAGTGAGTTGAGCAAAGTAAGGTAGATGAAACTTGGGAGTAGGTACAGTATGTATGTCGTATGGTAGGTATATGCCGGATCTATCTAGGTAGGTATATTGAAACCACATAACACAATCGCTACGCCACGTGACATACACCCACAATACAGCGATGACGGTATTGGATGAACCATTATGTGATGAATTTGAGGGGAACTCTGCGTTTCCGAGCTCCGGTTACCTAACCTACTAAGATAATGAAGGCAATGCCATTCCTACAATTTAAATATTATGTATTGAAACTAGCACGGTTTTGTTCGACCTTGAGCCAAAATTTCTGCCATTTTCTGACTTCCAAGGCAATTCTTAATCCAATTTATCAATAACACGTTTTAACTCGACGTGTAACATTGAAGTGTAGTGAGATGAATGTTGGTAAGAAAATATAGCTGTTTTTCAGTCAGTTAAGACTTCGAATAGTCGTAAAGAGCGAGATGGATGACCGATCTTTGCACAGAGAGGTGAAACCGTCGGTTGCCATGCAAATACAATAGTCACAAACGGACAGATTCTGTCTGGCTAACGGTATATCTACTGCTAACGTACACTTACTATAAGATACATCTAAGTATTTATATCGAGTACTAGATATCAGATTTTCTTCAAAATGGATAAAATCTTCCAAAGATATAGACGGTGTGGATTTAGGTGATGGTGAATGATTGATTAGATTTTTTAGTCTGTTTTTAGAGAAAGGGATGACTGAGTTGGGGTACTCTCAGCTATGCTACGTCGCGTATGTATCGTTTTTTTTACCCTTTGTTACCCAAAACCCAAACTTATACCTCTCTCAAGCTAAGTATTTTACGTACGGTACTCGGTATCTTGCGGCTCTGCACACTACGTATATACTTACCTCCAGTGGAAAAGACACAAGAGTTTCCAACTTAGCTCAAACGTCAAGCTTAGTAGGTATGTTAAATACTTAGGTGCCTAGGTACTCACTTGCACAAAATGGTGCCGTCCTTAAGTACTTCGTAGAAGTTGTCCATGTCCCCGGAGGTGTTTGTAGGCTCGCCAATGATCGTGTTGATCCATTCTAGGCACTCCTGCGCAAGTTCCTCGCTGTATTTGCTGTTGATCTGTGAATAAAATGAAAGATGATATAAGTAAAACATTTTTTTTGCTTCTTTAGCAACTGAGCCGATGCCGACTATTCTGCCAGTTTCATGTATTGTAAGTAAAACATCTTACAAGCGTTTGTGGGCTATATGATTTTTGATGGGTTAAAAACACTGTACCACAGATGACCAAAAACGGCTGGTTGGCTGGAACTATATGTAGATTCTTGCTGAGTGGATCAGTGAGAGCGGCCAAAACTGTCATTCCTACTTGTTTTTCAACGTCTTTCGCAAACATTTTTGTCCATTTGACATAACATTAGACTTTTAAATAATCCCATTTTACAGACCGTTCAACTGATTTTGACTTCTATTGCGATGGTGATATGACAAATGGCCGCTGTAGCAAACAGTTCGTTTTGGTAACAGGTTTAAGCTTTTATGTTAGCCTTTCTTATTTCTTTTCGTGTGAGGTGTGGCCACCTCTGGTCTCAGAGTTAATTAAGCCGCCTCTGGGAAACCCCACAGGCCTCTGACTTGGCTATTTCAGACTTACATTATAATTATATAAGTCCAGGTTTCCTCACGATGTTTTCCTTCACCGTTGCCTGTGATGTACAAGATAAACTTAGAAAGTACATATGAATTTGAAAAAGTCACATTGGTACTTGCCCGGATTCAAACCTACGAACTCAAGCACGACAGGCGAGGTCTTAGCCACTGGGCCACCAGGACACTTCTGTTAGATGTTAGCCTTATATATACGGGACAGAACTCAAAATCGGTTGAACGGATGCAAAAGATTGTTGTAAAAATTTCTAATGTTATTTCAAATGGAGTATAGCAGGAGAGCCAAGAAACAACCAAAAGGGCATTTTGAAATATTATCAACGAGATTCTGTGTAAGTATAGTTTAAGTTGAAACATCGTTAAAACAGTATTAAGTTATATGGGACATTAAGTTTAAAAGGTAGTCGTTCTAACTTCACAGAATTTAATGTTTCGCCTATCTGCAACAACGCACATTTATCAATGTTTGTAAGGAGGTTTACGATATACATTAAAATCGCCCCACTTCTATATGTCTAGAGGAAATTAGCCTGTCTGAAAACATTGTGAACCTAAGTGCTTCGGTAGATCGGTATATTTTGTAGAAAACGATAGGTAAGGATTCGTTTACCTTTCAATGGTAGGTAGTTGGGTGGATGACATATATATTAGCATGAAGGATTGAAGGTATCAACTAAGGTAGAATATCTTTGTTATCTATGTAATCTTTTAAGTTCCAGTAGGTTTGTCAACCTCGTATTTGTACAGTAAGAGCAGCATTTTAAACAAAAAAGAAACTTGTTTCACCTACTGGAAAACGCAGCGGCTAATCCAAGTGCAAATCAATTCGTCAGAGTAATAAAACTTTATCCATATTTTAAAGTAAACGAAGTGGCATCTAAGTGCACAAAAGGTTGTTTACAAACATACATTTCTAAGTAGTAATTGTTCTTGTTTGATAGCAATACCCACAGGAAAAAGGCGTGATTTTATGTACAAATAAGTATTTGGTATTTGTATTTCAATTACTTATTAGAAATGTAATTTGTAATTGGTATTTCAAATACTTATAGCTTCAAAATACATTTGAACATAAATACATTAGCGACCTTATTAATGCGTGCGTTTTGCAGAAAAAAGCACTCGAAAGCTTTAGTAAGCAAAATGGCGACCGCGTACGTTAAATTGTCAAGTATCTTGTCAATATTCACGAAACTTCTGTGTATCTGGATATCTTCTCTCACGATGGATGACCGAATGTATTTTGTATTATATGTTTCAAATACACGCTCACAAATATTTGTATTTCGTATTTTAAATACATGCGAGACAGTATTTTGTAATTTGTATTTTAATTAAAGCAAAGTATGTATTTTGAGTGCAGTGGTGGCCTAGTGGTATCGGCCGCGACATATAAGTTGAAGGTCGCGTGTTCAAACCCGTTTAATTTTTGTAAATTATTTCATCACCACTACTCTCAAAACGGTGAAGGAAAACATCGTGAGGAATGTCCTAGAACCAAAAATTCGAAGACAATATGTGACATCCACCAACCCGCAAAGGGCCCGCGTGGTGGATTACGGCTCATTCCCTCTCACGGAGAGGAGGCCTGTGTCCCAGCAGTGGGAACAATAAAAATGCTGATGATGATGATGGTGTATTTTGCCAAGAATGAAAGATTATAAAGTGGTACTTATTCTGATAACTAGAATCATCTTTATTTTAAGGCACCTAAGTATTAAGATCTATAAATCTTCATCATCTTAATTAATTTATTATAAACAAAAAGGCTATAAATATGCAAACTTATTTTATACTGCGAAACAAGAGAAATCGTTTAATTTTGTTGCCACGAATATCGCTTAACCCCGTTAAATGCAGCAATATGTAAAGTATGACACCTTTCACCTCAGTATTCGATAGTTTACACTTCAAAACATTTTGAGACGATGCGTCGCATCATAGTATTCTTAGCTAATTTATCCAATAGCAAAATGTTATGCACTATATCGGTGTTTATGATGAAGTCGGTTAAAAATGTATCAAAATATGAAACATCACAGTACAAGAAATAGCACCGTTTTTGCATTTTCTGATATCACCCGTCCATTGTACTAGTAGTATCATTGTTCATTATAGGGAACACTATTTTAGAATACAAAGGTAAATACCGAACATTTCAATAATAGAGAAGTGTAATTGAAGACTTTAAAGTAATACGGCATCATGGAACACTCAAAACCGCCTTGTTCGTAAAAAAACACATTACAGCGCTCCAAGGACCACCTAAGTGCGCCAATAACCACCTAAGAGCGACAATAACCACCAATGTGCGCCAATAACCACCAAAGTGCGCCAATAACCACTAAAGTGCGCCAAGAACCACCTAAATGCGGTAAGAACCGCCAAAGTGCGCCAAGAACCACCTAAATGCGGTAAGAACCGCCAAAGTGCGCCAAGGACCGCCTTACTGATCCAAGTTTCATTCCTTTAAGGTTCAGATCTGTATATTCATCTATGAAGCAAAAGGGAAGTCATATAACCATGTTATGTAGTTAGTGAGTATCAACACTGACTGGCTACCCAAGGTCGCGCTGATAAGAAATGAGCGAATAGTTTATTATAGCCAGCAATACCGCTTAGTTTCTGCTTTATTAATGTTTAAATAAAATTATTACATAGGCACTGTTTTTATGGCATTACCTATAAGCATTCTTCGAGCAAATACATATTATGATCAAACAGCAAACTGGCTTGTAGGTAGATACAATAGGTACCATTTTTTCTCTCAGGTCAAAATTCTCTAACAAAAATATTCTTATATCAAGCCATAAAAAACTTTGTTATTAAGTTATTTGTAAAACTATTTCGGGCATTTTTTGCACGTCGTGTGCAGATTTTGCACGGTAATTAAAAGGTGTGTTCCCAGTTCGACCTCTCCTAATTTGCTGCTCTCCGCAAACAAGAAAATAAAAGCTGAAATATCAGAAGTTTATCAAATCCAGAATAGGCAATAATTTATTTCACATTTATAATGAATTTATGTAAGAAATGTGACCTTCGGAAAGGAGGGACTAAGTTATTGCTTACAATTTTTTATTTTAATCGTGAAAATTGAAACACAAAGCTTATTATTGCGTATAGCTGGGTCTAATACTTATTATCTACCCAGGTGCCTATCTACAAAAATGTTTATCGTTTGAAATACTTTAATATTGACCGTAATATCATAGAAATAATTAGTACGCATCACGTTCTGCCGTATGAAAGTATGCGATAGGACAGTCGCCGTGACTATAATGAAGTAACCGTGGGTTTGATACGTGCACTAACAGCTGTACTAATTAAATGTGCCCGATCTGTTTACCTACTAAACGGATCGAAAGAATACTGGCTGCTAGTAAGGCCTTCAAGTTTTCAGATAGGAAAAGAGTTACATACTTTACGGAATAAAGGTAGGGCTAAGGAAGGGCTCATGTTGTTTTTTATTGTACGTATGCACGCAAGGAAGGTTTAATTTTGCTGATGACTGAATTTTTTAGTGACATTGACACATATTGAAGTGTTATTTAGCATTAAATTGATAAAAACTAATAATAATGATGTGTAATTTCTGACCATGAATGTTTGTTCTGCTAGTCATTTAGGATGACCAAATCCGAACCCAATGAATCAATAGCTTAGTTGGAATTACAATGAAATAATCAAAAAGTTCCTGTAGGTAACAATACGTAGTAATACACCAAAAACAACTCATGCGCACGATGACGATGACGTAACCAGCCAAGGATTCAAACGTGACTCACAGTCCGGTATGGCAGACGTTTGTAACCTTAAAAAAATTAAAAGCATGGTCTCTCACAACCTGCTTTTAAGGATGTACCGACTTTCAGTCAGTTAAGAAATATTCGTTACTATGCAAGTAGACTTGGCTTGTCTGCTTTTGGATGAACAACGAAGGTTTCTGAATTTGAATTTGTCCCAGATCGGTCGAACCGATAGGCCCGTCCCTTTCATTAATATTCCGAAGCGTTGTCTAATTTGTGTTTGAAGTTAGAGGAAGTGATTTCTTGTAAGCAACGTCCTGTTTTAACTTTGTTGCACTGGGCTCAACAAAAAATGGTTAGACAGCTGCACCAAATATAAAAAAAGTTTCTAGGTGCAGAGTAACAGTTATCAGCTAGTCAATTTATTAGTAGTGTTCCCGCATTTTAATTCTAACAATATATGAATATCATTATTTATTTACTATATTCAATTAATTAACTCCGTTGCTTTGCTTGTTAACGTCATTATCAAGCTAAAACAAAAGGTCGTTGGGTAAATTAGGTTAGTTTTGATAACTATAGTATGGCAGCTATCAATTCGTTAGTTTCGTTACTAAAATAGTTAATTTCACTGATATGGAAATTATAATATAAACTGGTAATAACATAAATAAATAGTAACATTCATGGAGTGCCATTTGATCCCTACCCTTTTTTAGCTAACATCAGACATCAGCAGATGCGATTCGAGGTCAAGAAGGATAAGATTGCAAATATCAATACTGTTGTAATGATATTAAAGCGTTCATTCACTACTAAGCGCCAATATCGCCATACGGCCATACAAGGAATCGGTAACAAAAACGTTTGAGGCCATAAATAACTATGATTCAATGTCAACGGCTTCAGTCTTTTAAAGCAGCACGTCCTCGCAATTACGTCAGATTATAGATGATTTAGCAACGAGAAACTCGTGGATATACAGCATAGGAATCTATCACATATTTCCAATGAATTGTTAAAGGATAAACGCAAATAGTCTCTATTTATTAGGTCAATCATCGATGATTTAAGGTAAATCGTATAAAAATGTCCAGCCTCGCAGGCCATCGTCAACAATGGCTCCAATACTGACTACTAAGGGGACAGGAATGGGGTCACCGCGCGAGGCCGACTGACAGACGCGGTCAATGCAATGCAACCAGTATTGATTCGCAAAAATGGGGATAACTTCAAGTTTAACGAGAACTCACTTTGATTATTTCCTTGAATTAAATTTACGCCATAGTAAGGCCGTACCTACGTGCTGCTTGATAGTCATAGTAAAAACAACGACCAAAGTGAAGCAATACTATCAAATGTATCATATTGCAAGTCAGGCCACACAAGTTGTAATACGATCTTCACCTTTTTGTTAATCTATGTATCTTAACTTGCACAACACTACCAATACCAAGTTGCTTGTGCAAGCAAAATAGAATTCCATATATAAAATTAAATATCGAAGAGAAATTTGGTCAAGTGTCAATCTTGAACATATGGCCGGTTGAAAGTGGCCTGCATTTAAGCCATATAAATGAATCCTGCGTAAAGGCCATACCTTATAAGGTGGGGTACTGTGTGTTGTAACAGAACCAAGCCTTATATGAGTCATCGTCTCGGTGAATTAGTATAAAATAAATTCTTTTGAGCTAATTGAACATCTGTTTCATCCAACTTATTTGTGAGGAATCGTATTCGAAATAATCCGTGACTAAATCAAGTTGATAACGTAGTGTTGATGAACACTACCAACAGCGGCAACATTTAGACGTATGGTCTTTATCTACTAATAAGTAATTTACCCGGTAGGTACTCAATTATCATACACATTATGTATTTAGTCTTATTGAAACTAACTGTAACTCCGTAATTAGAAGAAGGGAGTAACTAATACATATAAACTTCCATCCGTTTGACCTGCATACTCGTTTTACTGATAAGGCGCATAGCCTCACGTACCTGTTCGTCAGTCAGAAAACAAATTATTTTGGTATCCATTGGCAAGAAGACAGATACAATTTTAAAGAAAATCTTCCATGTTCTTTCCACCTGAGCGCGGTTAAGGACTCTCACAAAAAATGTACTAAAACCGGTTGTAAAAGCTGTGTTAACTGATCCTCCTTGACCCACATGCGACCGGTGTGCCTGTGCAAGCGACGACTGCAGGAAGAAAGGTGTCCTGACTGATAATTACAAGACCATAAAACTTCAAAGATCTTGGGTTCGCTTTTAAAAGTAACGGAATGTAAATTAAACTTACGGTGCCATGAATTTAAACATTGTGTGAAGATATAATTAATATTTATTTAGGTAGTTATCAAGACGACAGTAAGCTTGGCTGGTAGAGCGTTGCTGGAGCAATGACCGTATAGGTATTACTGGGAATGTTAAGTTTGAATGGAATCCTATCTGATGGAGGTGCTTATTAACAGCACTGAGAAAACATCGTCTACATAATGCTGCAGTTACGCGTACTATAAACAGATGTCAGAGCATAATTTCAGATCTATTTTTAGAACAATGATCATGATGATAGTTACGTCCTCTACAAACGAGATGTCACAATAGACAATAAAATAAATTGCCTAATTAATTAAACGCGTCGATCTAGCTAGTCTCCTCGATGTCTTTTTATGGTTTGGAAACATTGACATTACGTTGCTAACAAAAAAGGTTGTCACTTTTTATAAATTGTGCAACTTTTATAAAAAAAAAGTGAGAAAATGATTCATCTGTAACCTTGCTTCAATGCAAACGTGTGATGCGACTATACGTTACTTGTGTTTAAATGCTAAACTAAGCCATTTGTATACAAAACGCATGCCTATCTACTTTAAATTTCCTTGGAATGTAGATACATAACATAACCTTTATTCTAAACACTATTGTAAATTCCATAATAATGGCAGCGACAAGACAAATGCAACTAGTTATTTTAATTTCTCAAGTAGGAATGAAACGATTCCTATGTACCTATAGTGAGAATTATTTTTTTCGCTAGGATCTACGAATACTTTTTGATGATAGTGACCAAATACTAAACTGTCCAGTTGGGAATAAACCGTCTCGCGCCGTTAGGTTTTTTGAATATTTTTTTACCAACAATGGCAAGGCAGATTCAAATAAGAATTTTTGAATGCGTGATTGAGTTCTTTTAACAAGATTAACCAGTTCACTCGAATGGTTAGGGTACCGTACGCGAATAGTCATTATTTATACCTATAAAACTACCCTACCCCGTTCCGTTGTCGGTGACTTCATGGGATGGCTCTGTGAAACGACCACTGTTAGCTAATTTAAATTGACATAAATTGGTTGCAGAAGATGGTTATGTACCGGCAAGTATTACATTAAGTATTCATGGAAACAGAAACTAAGCAAACATCTGATGTAGGTACGCGTTGGTAGTCTTACGTTTCGTATTCAAGACCATCTGGCCCTTGTATCTCCGCTAACGAGGTCACACCATCTGTTCCCTAAAGTAGGTCACGGCTGAGTCCTTGTAACACAATTCTGGACCTCACAGCATCCCGAATCAATAATCTAGCCGTACAACGCGACTCGTTTAGGAAGAACCACTCCTACATCACACTATAAAATAAAACTGGAACTCCAACACACGGTCGGGTAATAGCTTAGCTTGGAAATCACAAGTTCAAAACTTACCTTTCTCTGTGCTTCTGCAGCAAATCCAGATTTGGCAGCCCTGTTGTTGGCCATGTTGAGTGAACTATCTAATAGCTAGCTAATATAAATAATAAATTAAATCACAGACACGGGTGTACGCCGTGAAGTCACTGTGTACAGAATGTAAACAGCACGCGGGTCAACACGACACGACCAAGTCACACGGAGTCCAATGTGTGAGTGTGTGTATGAATGACATCATGCAGCGCGGCGCGCCGATGCCGGCCGGTACGAGGGCGCTAGGCCTGGCGGTGCCGCGTCGATAAAACCTTATATTTTCAATAAGAAATTGTCAAATATTCAGATAGACTATCCATTTGTGTCGTTATGACGATGGTTAGCGGCGTTAATGACAGAAAAGTTGAAAGAGAATAAGTTGTCTTGGTAATTTGCTGTAGACACAATTCCGAGATAAACAGTATCCTATGTCCTTCGCCAAGGTTCAAAATTTATTAGTTGTAGATCATGCGATGAAGATGGATGAAATTAATTAAAAGCAAGAGAATTAACTAGGTATATCTTTAAAAGTCTTGTCTAGAAGAGAGGATTGTGTTGAGGTAGGCAACGCGGCTATATTATTTTAATTTAACTGTTGATTTATTTATGCATCACGTATGTATGTAAACACGGTAAATCAAACAGGTAGACCAGCTTGTTACACACAATAACCAGAAAATAAAAACTTGTATCTTATTTATCGATAACATGCACATCCCAACACTAAAAGCTCGAAATGTAAAACGAAAACCAAGTAAGGAATACAATGTGAGCGAACGGGTAGACAACATAAAGCCGTCCCTTTCTCACGTCTCGTCGAAATGGCGGCAACTACCGAGTGATCCGACCTCAGCTAAGGAGTCTGGGAGGCTTTGTACGATGTGGTTTGAATGTGCACAACAGCCTAACGCAACTAAACCTCTAACTTATGCATTTCAAAGAAGTTAATGAACCAGTCACTTACTTCCATATAGGTACGTATTTCTAAAAGACCTGTAGAATGCCTAGCCTACCTAGATGCTAAGGTTGCTGACAATATTTACCGGATACTGTTCCCAATACCTACATAAATTCTGTGAGGTATTTAGACTTTTGGTGGACATTCATACAATACTAGCCATCAGAACAATGAAAGCAAAAATATATTTGATAAGGCGTGAAAGCGATTAGGCACGTTCGACTGGCCTCTAACTCAAAATTATGAAGCATTATTGTTGAAGATCAAGGGTCCCCATTCATTACTTCTAAGTTCATTATAACCGGTTGGTTTAACTCACTATACAAACAGAATATATCTATATAGTCACTCAAAGCAATCGGATTTACCTAGAATTTCTAGAAAGGTACGGCGGACTATCGATAGTCAATACCTTAGCCGTTACTAATAACAAGTAGAAGTATATTGACTATAAAATAAGTTGTAACTAATCCAATAGTGTATGTAGGTATTATTCATGTTGGTGATAAGCAAATCTGTATACTAACAAATTAGATATACGGTCTAAAATCCTGTATTTATTAAACTACTCTGATAATCGGTACCGAGAGGTTTTGTCGTTATTCTCCAGTCTGACGTCATTTCATGATTATGTATGTTTCTTGCATCTCCGTGCTCTATACATTATGTTATACATATATTGAATCATTAATCATGGAACTATTAGTATTTAGGTTATCTTCTGCGTTTTACGTTATATTGGGGGCAACATACCTAAAAGGGACTTCGGAACTATTTCATCTCATATTCCAGATAAATGTATGCCAGTACTTCGTAATTTAGTTCACAGTCAATAAATATTTAATACCTACATATTTAAATTGCAGCAACATGAATCAGTACGTGCATAGAATTCCCATGTATATCCCTGAACCAATACATACACTCTCTCTGGACATTTCAAGTTGAAACCGATAAAATATAATTATGATAGGAAAGGTAAACAGATAAAAATCACCAATGACATAGGTATTTTGTAAGTAAACAAATGAAGATGCAGATAAACACAAAACGGACAAAAATGGGGTGTGGACAATGTTAGCTAATACTTATATAAAGCTGTAACGATAACGTTAATGACTGGAATTAACCCATCCACCTCATTCTATTTTGTGGACAGGTGCAATTAAATAAATTTATCAGACTCGATATGGTGCCATCTCGTGGAAACTACCTTAAGCCTTTCCTTTTGTATCAAGCTGCAGCAAATCTACCGGACGCAGTGATCGTGCCTCACTCCATTAAGATTCTTGTTAGTCTGCCTTGATTTTTGTAGATGGCGTTTTCGTATAACAAATGCTAATACTGGCCACATTGTACTGCCTAACTAAAGTCATACTTGGACATTCTAGATAACAAAAACGTCAACGCAAACATGACAAAATGTTCTGTGAACATGACAAATCGGCACACTGGAACTGGAATATCGTAAATTAGTTCATAATGACAAACACTATTGCCTAGTATTTAATAACCAGAACAATTCAAAATTTTAGTTGAGATGTGAACCAAAAAATAGAAAAGCACTTTATTTATAAGCAAGGGTGGCTCGCCCCGGTCGCAGGAAGTTTGCTAAAAAGCGGCAGAGTAAGATCAAAATGGATTGCCGTACAAGAAGAAGTCGCAGACGGAATTACTCTTGTTACACTCCTCGGCCGTGCCCACAGCCTTGGAACTTTCTAGACAGCCTCAGCAGCGTCTTCATATTATCCTGTCTCGTAGGAGTGATCTATTTAATGCTGGAGCATCACTGCAACAATTGCAGCTTTGGTTGTGATCTAAACAATATTAATAAGAGCATTGCAGATATTGCGGTAAGTCATACGTTTTTTTAAGAACCAGTTATTTATTTTTAATAGAAGGTTTTGTCCATAAACATAGTTAATCTTCCTAATATTATTAATTATTTGCTGATTGTTGTTACAGAAAAATGTTGCTTGCATAAAGCAGAGGTATCACGACCTGGAACTGCAAATAGCCCGGTTTTCAAAAGAAATACCGAAGATGGAAGGACAAGTGGAACTTATAGAAGCGCTTACTTTTGCTATCAAGAAAAAAGAAGGAGGCTGGGATCCAAGAAGAAGCATGCCTCTACCTAATGTCGATGTATTCCTACACAAACCACCATGTGAACTAGGGAAAAACATCACGAAGCCTTAACCGAAATGTACTAATAAGTAGTCAAGAAATCAAGATTGCCTATAATTATTATTATAAGAGTAAAACAGGTGAAAGAAAAATGTCCATTAAAGTGCTTTTTGTTATTTATTAAAAAACAAAGTTAACATATGTTCTTTATTTTTCTTCAATTCTCATTTCACCTCATACCACAGAGACACATATACGGACACCTCATACTATATCTGAAAATGATATTTGAATTTACAATTTTGAAGAGTTCTATACATATACCCACACAAAGGAATTTGTTGTGGGTGTAATTCAAGGAGACAAGTTTATATAGCAAAAAAAAAAATATTAAGTCAAAATGTACATTAAAATCGGCAACTTATCGTTTTCTAGCAGTCGCATCTACAGCGTGGCAGAATTGTTTGCAGTGATCAAAATCTTTGCGGTGGCGGACGTGTTCTTGTTCGGTAATCGATGTCTCCGATGGAGGTGTCCCAGTAGATTTTGGAGGATTCCTAGTATTAGTTGAAGTGTTTTTGCTCTGGGCCAAGGGCCCTGTTGCCTTATGTGCCCGATCATGTGGCTTTTTATTATTGTCCATCTGAACTCCTACGCCAACTTTTATTTTATCTGGTTTCGTTATCACTGTTTGAATTTCAAAATCACGAAAATTTCTATTTAAATTGTCTGCCTTACATTTAGCTTCTAATATTGCCTTCTGTCGACATTCTGGCGTATCTCTATCCCCAACCTGTTTTTTATCGACCGCAAAGACTAAGACTTTTAGTTCGTTGTGTAGACTATCGTATGCTTTTCCTATATTTCCTATTGTGTCCTGTAACATGAAAATTGCAATTTAGAGCTTTTGAACATAAACAATATTTAACATATAATCATTGCTAGAACATACGATATTTTATTTACCTTCAGTATGTGTAAGCTATGTTTCATGGAATACAATTCATTTTGTATAGTATATCTTTCCCAATAGTTAATAGTTATATGACCCACCAAGGCAAACATTGCAAAGAATAGAACAGTATCAACACAAACAGTTTTGAAAGGTTTTCTTAGGAATGTCGCTGGCATTTTGAGAAAGTAGCACTCATAATTATCTAAAAAAAAAAATATATTATTTGTTAATTTGTACATGTATTTTTGTAATTTTTAACCATTACTATTTTTGTGGCTTTTACTTGACACGTCTGTTATCAAAATTAATACTAAACCATAACCACAGAAATTTTTTACTCTAGCGAGACCATAACTGCCACACAAAGACCTTATACGTATTTCTTACTACTAGACTGAGTACCAACATTTTTTGTTTAGCTAAAATGAAATCTATCATCTTACACCTAGGTTAGCTATTTCCTTATAAGCGGTAGCTAACCAAAAGCGGTCCTGGCGAGAGGGTTTCCGCTGGTAGTGTGTCCTTGTCTGACCTATTGCTAGCATAACTAATCATTGGGTTTGGTAGAAATGGTAGAAAATTTTATATGTTTCTTTTTATGTTATACCAAAACGAACAATTCATAGACTTTGACACTTATTTAAATATTTCTAGAAAAGTATATAAATATTTCTACAGTGCCTATATTTAATCAATTCGTTGTATTTTTAAAAATTATCATTAATACTGAGTAAGAGTAGTACTTTTAAATGTTTGGGCCTGGTAATACTAAACGTAGGGTGGTGGTTTGCGGATTTTTTGGCGGACTTTATTCGAGTATTCAGCGGCTGTTAATATTATTTGCAAATTAATTCCTAGTGGAATACAATTGGTGTAGTTTTATTTCTCAACTGGCTACGCAACTGGAATATATGTGAAATCATATAGGTCCTTTGAGGTCAAAGCACCGTCAGAAGACAGCAGGGTCATCTAACGCCTCTCAGAGCGCTTTTTGTTCCAATCTATATGATGGTCTTGAATAATGAAACTTGAAGAGACTTGGGATTTGAGGATTATTGAGTCGGGGAGGACTCTCTTCGAACTTCAGATAACCCTATAGTATTCCATCGTAAACTGCTCAATTCCTCTTCGAGTTCGGTGATATTTTCGTCGGTCCGGAGTGTGCGCGTGTTGTACGTTGCCAGGTCCAGTCGTCGGTATTTGTTGGGGTAGCCGGATCTCGTCCGGGATTCTTAGCACCCCTTGCCATACCGTAACCTCGACCGCTACCGTAGTCGAGGGTACAGGCTGGCGGGCAATAGGGGCTATGTTTTATTTGTGCTATTCATGGGGAGTGCTTTGCAGGCGGATTGGCGATCGCAGTATGGTTGTTACAAATGCACAGAGAACGCTGCTGCCCATTCTCTGGTTTTTCCCTTAGTCGCTTCTTACGACACCCACGGGCAAACATGGGATGGTGAAATTATTTACACAAGACACCATACGGTTAGTGATGTAGATACCATAAAATATAAACACTTTTTTTATTATCTATAAATTACGTAGGTTTAGGTAGCGCAGTTAGGTAGCGTCAACATATCGGAATACTTAAACTATCGTTTTTACAATCAATTTGTCCCGTGTTCTGTTTGGTCATGGTCACCTCATTAGAAAGAGACACACTACCAACGGGAGGCCTCTCGCTCGGACCGGTTTTTGCGCCATAGTGCACAGTCTAGTAGTAAGAAGTATAAGGTCTTTGCTGCCACATGACCGTGGTGCCAACTGCCAAGATGCTTATAAAGCCTTGTCTACACTGATCTAGTATTTCAAACCAGTGCTGGAATCCGGTTGTATTGACAACTCGTCACTCTAGCTATCAGTCTATGCTAGCTATCTCGTCGCTATGTCTAATAGGCCTCTTTCACTAGTTCCGGTGTGGTCTTTTAAGAGGTGATGGGGCCCCTTCCAGGTGCTGATGGTGATCACCGGGGTGGTTTTAGTGAGGTAGAAATCCCACACTCCCTGGTCTTTTCCCCAAAAGTCCAGGCGCCTTTTGAAGGTATCCCCGCGCAAACAAAAAAAAAAAGGTCTCGTTCATTAATACCTCACTTTGTAAATGTAGTCAGTTTCCCAACTCGTACTGGATTTGAATTGTCGCCAAAGTTTGATTTGAATTGTTCTAGTATATCAATCAATTAAACGTCTTAATCCATCACAATGGATCGAAATTTGCAGCTGTTCGTCGCTTAAAGAGTTTACATTGTGCATTGTGCTTTATCGATCTGTTAGTCATAGGCTTTTTTGTGTGGAGCCAGCAGTTGACCTCAATCTTATCTGATGGAAAGCGATGTATGAGGTCTACGATGGAGTGTTCGTACCCAGATTGTCTATTCAATCTTACTTTATTTCTTACTGAGATCCATAGAGAATTTTGAATGCCGGGCGTTGAACGCCGTTCGCAGCCGCGCAGGCGCTATTCATTGCTCTCTCTGTGCTGAGGTTTTACCCCTATGGGTTTTACTAATTCAGGTAATACTATAGAAAAAGTTTCTTATGCTAGTGTGGTCTGCACACTAGTATGAAAAACTACCTCAGCTACCGCAGCTTAAACTAACTTAGCTGTAAAGGTTCGGCTATACGCTAAATCTTGCAGGCGCAAACAGTTTGTGCAAAAATTTTATGATTGGAAGTTGGATGGTGCAAACGACCGACTTCACGTTCGGTTTGTTTTGTACCGCCTTCACGTATATGCTTAATTGTGCAAATCAATTTTGTACAAACTAGCGTTTTGTGCAAGCCATTTGTGCGGTATACCATTTTGCCGTCTTAACGTGCACTTGTT